>CM035838.1:159721592-160321592 GCA_020510985.1 Pholidichthys leucotaenia | reverse complement strand
CACTACGTACAGCAGCTCAACCGGTCTCATGACAATTATCACTGTTTTCTTTTGCACTACCGTCTGCACTATGTGGAACTCCACAATATCTGCTACTTGTTAATATATTTAATAATTGCATAGATTAGTATTACTCATTCATATTTTACATTTTATTGCATGCATAGTTTTTTATTTTAAAAATGTTTAATGTTTAATGTTGCAGCATTGCACCGAGACAAATTCCTAGTTTGTGTACTACATGAACAATGGCAATAAATCTCATTCTGATTCTGATTCTGATTCTGATTCCTTACATGCCCCGATAAAGTTTGTGCCCCTATCAGATCGTAGAAGCCGTGCAGGTCCCCGAATGGAGAAGAATCTTCTCAGAGCATTTATGAAACTGGACGTTGACATTTATTCAATCAGTTCGATGTGCACAGCTCTTGTTGACATGCATGTGAAAAGTACAGCCCATCTGTTGCTGTCTGCGCTTCCTCCTCTTGTGCGTCATGTTTTCACTGACCACGGACCAAATATGTCGAGACCAACGCTGGTGAACGGTGGCATTGGTGAGAGTCTGTCACTTGATAAATCTGACATCTTTTGGATTTGCAATGTCTTTCTCAGTTTCCTGCAGGTCACGCACTTGTGGATGGCAGAGGACACAAGACGTTTGCCGCCTATGATCCAAAACCCAGATGCTCTAAGGGCTCCCTCTGTCATGTGTCGGCCTTGATGCGCTACCTTTTCATGGTAGTATCTGATTAAAAGAACAGCGACGTGGTGTGAACGAGGGATAATGAGAGGGTGTTTTTCCCCTTTTGCCAGGTTTGCTGGTGCCAAGCGTCCTCCGACTCTAAGCAGACCATCCTCGTCAATGATTGGGTTTAATTTTCTCAGCCAACTCTATTTCGGCAGTGGGTGTTTTGTTTCAACGCACTTGAACTCTTCCTTAAAGACTTCATGTTGCACTGTAGATATTATTAGGCATTTCGCTGAAAGTTCGTTGATAGTGCACGCACTGTTATAACGTTTCCACCCACTGTTTTTGGTTTGCCTGGACTTGCTTTTGTATGAAGCTGTGACACGAATGAGTGATCCAACTGTGTGACACAGTTTCATCCAGTGTGAGAACCTTTCAAAGCGGTGTGACCCCAAATGTCCAACAGACACCTAAGTAACGAATGTTTTTACATCAGGCCTGATTTCTGCATCTTCTTCTGGACTTATGAGTGAGAAGGGGTCAGATTGCTGTGGTTCTGCACTGGGGTGAGTCAAGAACAGAGGTCCTTGGAACCAGTTTGTGAGCTTGAGTGCATCTGCCGCGATGTATCTTGTGGCAGTGTCCGCTGGGTTGTTGCTGGTTGCTATGTAATACCACTGTGATGGAAGTGTTGACTTTCTGATGCGGGTTACACGGTTTGCCACATATGTGTAGAACCTTTCTGTGTTGTTGTGTATGTATCCGAGAACAATCTTACTGTCTGTATAAAACCTGACAGCATCCATTGCAGTGTCTATCTCATCTCTGATCAGCTCGTACATCTCAACAGCTAGAACAGCTGCGCATAACTCCAATCGAGGGATGGTGTGTGCAGGGCATGGTGCTATTTTAGATTTACCTATAATGAACCCTGAGTGGCACTGACCTTCATTGTTGGTGGTTCTCAGGTATGCTACTGCTCCGATTGCCAAGGTTGATGCATCTGAGAAAATGCATAACTCTCTTTTTTGAACAGAAGGCTGCGACAATGGCAGGTAGCACCTTGGTATCTGTAGGTCTTCTAGGTCTTTCAGGGAATCTTTCCATTTGTTCCATTCGTCTTCTCTCTCAGCGGGAAGTGGTTCATCCCAGTCGCCATGTTCTGTTGACAGTTCACGCAGGAGGTTCTTCCCCTGCATCGTGATAGGCGCCACAAACCCCAGAGGATCATACAGGCTGTTGACCGTCGCTAAGACTCCCCTTCGTGTGTAGGGCTTCCTGTCGATGGACACCTGAAACATAAAACTGTC
Source organism: Pholidichthys leucotaenia (assembly GCA_020510985.1). NCBI lineage: Eukaryota > Metazoa > Chordata > Actinopteri > Cichliformes > Pholidichthyidae > Pholidichthys > Pholidichthys leucotaenia. The sequence continues at coordinate 160,319,594 of CM035838.1, read as the reverse complement.
AGTTTCAAGATTCCAAAGCACCCCTAAACTGCACTGTAGTGGGAGCTCATCACGTTTGAGATCTAAGTCTTTTAAGTCCTTTGCTCTTTCATTCGCCGGAAAGGCTTCTATGACCCTGTAGTCATTAGATGCTATTTTGACAGTCGCTTAAAATACACCAATGCAACCGTGCAGTTCTCATTGTAGCTGTTAACACTGTCAAACCATGTAGGATACTCACAGACTAATGATGTCCAAGGCGCCGATAATTAAACAACGTTCACAGCGTTCGTACATCGGGTGAAGCTCTGACCGGTCTCCTGTTATATCATTAGTGCGCACGTGCAACACTTTGTGTATCAGTTCAAAAACGATGCTTTCACTACACCACTAGAGGGAACCAAACTCACTTACATGAAATGCTGTAATGAGAACTGCTCAACTTTAATTCATAAAGGCAGAATATTAAGGGTACCATCAATTTTGTCCAGGCCTGTTTCATGAGTTTGTTTTTTAAAATAATTCTGTTGAACCACAATTCAAAAGCATTGTCTTATTTTCATTGGTTAATTTTCATAGAATTTTTATTTATTACCACTTTTGTCAGATTCAAGTTACTTCTGTGACCATTGTGGGTTTTTCTTTCATTAACAGAGGGGTACCAACAATTTTATCCACGTGTGTATGTGTACATTGTGCATCACTTCTGGACCTGTTTAGCTTACTTTTCAAATTAAAAACAAAAATACACTGTAGAATTTAGTGCAAGAGGACAGAGCTAAATAAATGTCTGCTGATTCTTTGTAGAGCCTTCCTGCATAATCCATTATTGTAAAAATAATGACGTGCATGGTCATACATGGTTTAGGACGCTCGCGCACGCAGCGACCGGCAGCCGGTGGCTTGTCACCAGACTGCAAACCAAATCTACCTACGGGTACAAATAAGTAACAAAAAAAAAAAAAATACTACTAGTTTGTACTGGATACTGGTAGTCTATGTTGCACATTTTTTTTCTTTAAAATTTACTTAAAATGAGCAATGCATTGAATGTTTTTAAAGTAAGACACCAAACCAATGAGCATCTATTTGTTTTTTTTGTTTTTTTTAATTAATGGTAAATGGCATAATGGTAATACCAGAAGCTCGTCAGTATGATGTGCCGGCAGAACTTGTGCACGTTCTCTTGTGCTCTTGTGGTGTGAATTGACAGTTGAAATCCTCTGGCTATTTTCCCAAAGACTGGATTAACAGCAAGTCCACCGTTCTCAAGGCTGCAGATTAAATTGTGGTGTGACTGTTCATTATGCATGTGCTTCCCATCGGCAAAGCTCTGACATCTTCCTCTTGCTCTGTATTTTTAATCGTCCTGTGCGGCCTCCTGTGATATTGAGGCCTGAAGCTTTGGACAGCACACAGCACTTGTTGAGGCAAAAAGCAGTACACAAGAAAATGTGCCATTTTGAAAATGCTTAATTCTTTTATCTGACCCATAGTAAAAGACTGCACATGCATTTTTTTTTTATTTTTATATTTAGCCTTTATTTAAATAGGGTAGTTCCACTGAGAGGCAACCTCTCTTTTTCAAGGATAACCTGTTCACACTCACACAGTTATACATTCACATCTGGAAGCTGCCCAGTACAACCACAGACTGACCTGTGGCCACTGAAGAACTCCGCTGGAGCAGTTGAGGTTAAAGGCCTTGCTCAAGGGCACCACAGTGGGGTTAAGGAAGGTGGGGCAAACACTGCTATATTATCTGTCCCACCCAGATCTAATCCTGCTGGTCCAGGGATCAAACCCACAACCCTCCTCTCACCAGTCCACATCCCTAACCATCAGGCCACCACAGTCTGTGTAGCTTGGGAGAGTAATGCCTCAGGTGTGAATAATAGCCAGTTGCAATCATGCAACGATGGGATTAAACTAGACACTACACTTGACTATATCTTGACTGCACCTCGGACACAGTCCAAGGACGGATAATTTTTTCACACATAGGGAGTTGTTCAGAACTCCTTATACAAGGATATAGAGTGATGATGGTTGGGTCAGTGGCCGTAATGCACCTGTAAGCTGGTTGCCAACCGCCAATCAAATCTAAAAGATGAAGAAGAAGACTACAGTCAAGCTGTTTTCATTGCACATGAGGCTTTTTTCTAAGCTTCTCTTGTCTTTCCTTCATCCTAACCAGCGCCAACTCATCTGACACAGCTGACTACTATATTTGATGATGGTAGTGTTTTTTTGTGCGTGTTCTGTGTCTGTGCTGCTAGCTGGAAGGAAGCTGGTGGGTTGCTTCACATCAGTGAAATATTCCATTGTCTCCCCATAGTGCTGGCATTACTAATCATGATGTTATCATCGGTATCAACAGACGACTCATCTACACTACATAGGATGTGAGCGACACCATCAGGAGTGGCACGGTGCTCTCTGTGGAAGTGAGACGAAAGGAAGGGGATGTAACACTAACTATCATCCCTGAAGAGACTGAATGATACAACTGTGACTACAAATACAGTAACTGGGTTTTTTAAATAAATGTAGGGCAGGACAAACTGTAAATCTGTTTTCAAGAAATAGTTAATGTATAACTGAATGCTTTTCATCTGTTCTTTATTGACAAGAGTGGTAGAAAAGAATTCTTCAAATAAACAGTCATGACTTGAACATGTGGGGTCATGGTTAGAATATTTGTTATCAATGATGACTCACAGCATGCTCCAGGAGAACTTTGAAACCTGAGCAAAGGTGCATCCAAACCAAATGGGGCGGAATTACATGTTAGCTCAATGTAAACATGTGAATACACACAAATGTGTGCATTCGTGTCTGAGGGATTTGGTAGCAGTAGCTAGTAATCAGCCTTGAGATTCTGCTGTCACCGGAGAAAAAGTATCAACGCTGGAGAATAAATAGTTGAAAATGAGACTGCCACTCACCTGCAGACAGATGGACTGGAAGCTGTGCAGATGAGAGAGCAGTGGGAGTTATCCACCCACATACTGCTGCTACGGTCAGATGTGCTAACAAGAGCTAGCAGGCTAGCAGTGTAAACAACAATCATCCACGTTCTGGAGGAGGCAGTGACATTTTCCCAGCTGTGTGTGTGATATAGTTATTTATATGGTTCTTACTGTAAGTACATGTTCTGTACTTTTATTTGTGTGGCATGGGGTGGTGGCTTCACCTTCCAGTTCTGCCACCACCCATGGCTATAAAAGGGCTGTGGGCAGGAGGGACGGTCTCTTTGCCATTTTCTCTGCCTGGCGGCTGTGTGGTGATGCACCTGTGCCCTATTAATAAACGTGTGTTCTGTTCAACACCTGGCCTCGTCCTTGGCTCCAAACCTAGACGTAACATTTGGCAACAAGGATAAAAAAGGATTAAGGTGGTATGGAAGCATGTGGGTGTAGAGTTCAGCCGTTTCTGGAGCTCCTGGGCCACATGTCTCCTGGCCAAGATGGTGCGCTGCCTTCCAGGCATACATGGTGGTGCTGGACATGGGAAGGATGGACAAATTGAGGGCGAACATGTTGTGGGTGCACAATTTAGAAATGGAGGGACAGCGGGTTTTGAGCACGCTCGGCGACTCTGACGGCTTCCTTTGAGCGGAAGCATTGATCGTCACTTCCTTGTGGTAACGTATTGTCACTTCCTGTTTTGCTGTCTGTCTGTGTGGTTTGCTCTCCTCACTTTCCTGAGCTTTTGGGTTAGCCACTAGCGATGGCTACTAGCTCTCCTTCCCCTTCAACTCTGGTGTGCTCTCTCTGTCAGATGTTTAGCTACACCTCTGCCTCTTTTAGTGATAACGGTAAATGTAAAAAATGTTGTCTTTTTGAGGCACTCGAGGCGAGGTTGTCTGATTTGGAATCCCGGCTCCGCTGCATTGAAACACCGTCTACGCCAGTTACTCTTGACGGACGCCCCTTAGCTGCAGCGGAGCTAGCTAGCATAGCTAACCCCGTTAGCGGTCCTCCGGCTCTCCTCAGCAGCGAGGAGACTGGGTGGGTGACGGTGAGAAGAAAGCCTAGTCGCAAAGCCCCGGTACACCTCCAACCTGTTCACGTTTCTAATCGTTTTTCCCCGCTCAGCGACACACCCGCTGAGGAAAAAACTCTGATCATTGGCGACTCTGTAGTCAGAAATGTGAACCTAGAGACTCCAGCGGCCATAGTCAAATGCATTCCTGGGGCCAGAGGAGGTGACATTGAGTCAAATTTGAAAATGCTGGCTAAAAGTAACTGTAAATACTCCACAATTGTTATTCACGCTGGCATTAATGACATCCGTCTCCGGCAGTTGGAAGTCACGAAACTTAATGTAGAATCGGTGTGTGACTTTGCAAAAACAATGTCTGCCACTGTAGTATTCTCTGGGCCCCTCCCGAATCTGACCAGTGATGACATGTTTAGCCGCTCGTCATCCTTGAACCGCTGGCTGTCTGTGTGGTGTCCTGCAAATGACGTGGGCTACATTGACAATTGGAACTCATTTTGGGGAAAACCTGGTCTTATGAGACGAGACAGCATTCATCCCACTTTGGATGGTGCTTCTCATATATCTAACAATCTGGCATCATTCCAAATCCTTGACTACTCAAGAGTTGGGACCAGGAAGCACAGTCGCAGTCTTACACCCCTCTCTGCAGCTCCTCTTCATCCGCCACCCCTCAACTTAGCCCCTGTCTTCCCCGTCAGAGAATCATTGTCTGCTCCCTCCAAAGTAAATAAAAATATAATATATAAGCATCCCAAAGTGATTAAGCAAAATATTGGTAAAACTCAAATTAAACATAAAGCCTCTAAATTGAATGATTTGGCCTCTGTTCCTCCTCATAATTTAAAAATTAAATGTGGTTTATTAAATATTAGGTCTCTAACTCCCAAGTCTCTGCTAGTCCATGATCTGTTAATTGATTATTAGATTGATTTAATATCCCTTACAGAGACTTGGTTAGGGCAAGAGGATTATGTTGGTTTAAATGAATCAACTCCCTCTGGTTATTTAAACTGTCAAAATCCCAGAAGTTCTGGTTGTGGAGGAGGAGTAGCAGCAATTTACCATTCCAAGTTACTAGTTAATGTAAAGCAAAAAACATGTTATAATTCCTTTGAGGGCCTGGTCCTCAGTATTGGGCACTTTAGCAATTTTAGGTTAAACCCAATTTTATTTGCCATAGTTTATCGTCCCCCATCAACCTACTCAGAATTTTTATCCGAATTTGCTGATTTCTTAGCTGATTTAGTGCTGAAATCTGATAGAATAATTGTAGTAGGGGACTTTAATATACATGTGGATGTAGATAGTGACTGCCTTAATGTGGCATTTAATTCAATATTCGACTCGATTGGGTTTTCTCAGAAAGTAGGAAATTCTACTCATTACCTCCATCATACATTGGACCTTGTTCTGACGTATTAAATTAAAATTAAATTAAATTAAATCACCCTTATTGTCATTCAACCGTACAACCAATCATGTACAGCAGAACGAGATTGTGCTTTACCTATTTACAGTGTAAATCACACACACCCCAGGTGCAGAATCAGAGAGCCACTGCCATGCAAGGCGCCGCCACAGAGTTCCCTCCTCCATTCCATTTATTGATGAGCACCAAGGTGGATGGCAGGAAGTTCCACTTTTATATGGTCTTCGGCATGACCCGGCCGGGATTTGAACCCCTGCCTCCCGGGTGTGGGGCGGATGCTCTACCAACTGAGCCACCACTCCGGTAGTCATATGGCATAGAAATAGAAAATCTTGTAGTGTCTCCTCATAACCCTGTACTGTCAGACCATTGTCTGTTAACCTTTGATTTTACTATTTCTGACTATTTGGCTCCTAAAGAAAAATATTATTACAGTAGATGCCTCTCAGATGATGCTGTTACCAAATTTATGCAGATTGTTTCCTCTATGCCATGTGTCAACACAACGGAAATAAGCTATAGACAGCTTGCTCCTTCTGTAATTGATAACATGGTGGATAGTGTTACAGCTTCTCTGCATCAGACTCTAGACTTGGTGGCCCCCTTAAAAAAGAAAAAGTCTAATCAGAGATTTCTAACTCCTTGGTTCAACACAGAAACTCGTAGCTTAAAACAGAAGACTCGTCAATTAGAAAGAAAATGGCGCTCCACTAATTTAGATGAAATCTATTTAGCTTGGAGAAATCATCTTTTAATTTATAAAAAATCTCTTAGAAAAGCTAGAACGAGTTATTATTCTGCATTAATAGAAGAGAACAAGAATAATCCCAGGTTTCTTTTCAGCACTGTAGCCAGGTTGACAAAGAGTCGGGACTCTGTCAATCCTAGCATTCCCTTAGAGCTTACTAGTCAGGACTTTATGAACTTTTTCAATAATAAAATTTCATCCATCAGAGATAAAATCAATCAGATTCTTCCCACAGTTAACTTAAATACTGTAACTACTACAACTCCTTCAATTGATGTCTGTCTTGATGAGTTTACTCCAATCAACCTTTGTGAGTTAGACAAAATAGTTTCCTCATCCAAACCTTCAACTTGTCTTTTAGACCCTATTCCTACCAGGTTATTTAAAGAAGTCTTCCCACTTATTGGTAGCTTTATTCTTCATATAATCAATTCTTCATTAACTTTAGGCCATGTACCGCAGGCTTTTAAAATGGCTGTAATTAAACCCTTACTCAAAAAGCCAACGCTAGATCCAGGAGCTTTAGCTAACTATAGACCAATCTCTAATCTCCCTTTCATTTCAAAAATCTTAGAAAGAGTTGTTGCTACGCAATTATTTGACCACCTGCAGGGAAATGGTTTACTTGAAGAGTTTCAATCTGGATTTAGAATCCATCATAGTACTGAAACAGCCTTAGCGAAGGTCACTAACAACCTCCTCATCGCATCTGATAATGGACTTGTTTCTGTACTTGTCCTTTTAGACCTTAGTGTAGCTTTTGATACTATCGATCATAATATTCTACTTGATAGATTAGAACACTATGTTGGACTTAATGGAACTTCGTTGCAGTGGTTTAGATCTTATTTATCTGATAGGTTCCAGTTTGTTCATGTAAATAATGAGTTTTCTTTCAACTCAAAGCTCAGTCATGGAGTTCCACAGGGATCTGTGCTAGGCCCTACTCTTTTTAGTTTATATATGCTTCTGTTAGGCAACATTATTAGAAAGCACTGTATACATTTTCATTGTTATGCAGATGACACACAATTATACCTGTCAATGAAGCCAGATGATAGTAATCAATTAGCCAAGTTAGAAGCCTGTCTTAAGGAAATCAAAGCTTGGATGACTTGTAATTTCCTGCTATTAAATTCAGATAAGACTGAAGTCATTCTTGTTGGTCCAAAAAATCTTAGAAATACCTTTCCAAATCAAACTTTCAGTTTGGATGCAGTTACTCTTTCTCTTAATAGCTCTGTGAGGAACCTTGGAATTATTTTTGATCAAGATCTGTCCTTCAATTCACATATTAAATTTGTTTCTAAGACTGCCTTCTATCATTTGCATAATATTGCCAAGATTAGGAGCATCTTGTCTCAGAGTGATGCTGAGAAACTGATCCACGCTTTTGTTAGCTCGAGATTAGATTATTGTAATTCTTTATTATCAGGCTGTCCTAAAACATCCTTAAAAAGTCTTCAGCTGATCCAAAATGCTGCAGCAAGAGTTTTAACAGGTACTAGAAAGAGAGATCATATCTCTCCGGTTCTGGCCTCCCTTCATTGGCTTCCCATAGAGTTTAGAATTAAGTTTAAAATCCTTCTTCTTACTTACAAAGCTCTAAACAATCAGGCTCCTTTTTATTTAAAAGATCTGATACTACCATATTATCCTAACAGAGCATTACGCTCCCAAAATGCAGGATTACTTGTAATACCTAGAATCTCCAAAAGTACAATGGGAGGCAGAGCCTTCAGTTATCAAGCTCCTATCCTGTGGAACCAGCTGCCAATCTGGATTCGGGAGTCAGACTCGATCTCTGTTTTTAAGAATAGGGCTAAAACCTACCTTTTTGATATAGCATACAATTAGGGAGGGATCATGTGTTTCTGAACCCTCCCTTAGTTATGCTGCTAATAGGTTTAGTCAGCCGGGGACCTCCAATAATGCACTGGGCCTCATTCCTTTCTTCACTCTCAATGAAATATTTTTTTTGCTGGTCATTAACATCTGTTTGTTCTCTCCCATAAGATTGAGTCCCCATCGTGCTGTTTGCTCTCTACATGTCTGTTCTTTTCATCTTCTCTGTCCCCTCACCCCCCAGCCAGTCGCAGCAGATGACTGCCCCTCCCTGAGCCTGGTTCTGCTGGAGGTTTCTTCCTGTTAAAAGGGAGTTTTTCCTCTCGACCGTCGCCAAGTGCTTGCTCACAGGGGATCGCCTGATTGCTGGGGTCTTTCTGCAACTGTGGGGGTTCCCCCTACAGTTGATAGTGCCATGAGATGACTGTTGTTGTGAAATGGCGCTATATAAATAAAGTTGAATTGAATTGAATTGAATTGAACACAGTTGAGCCAATGGCGCACCATATTCGCGCCCTGGAAATGTCATTGTCCGGGGAAGCAAGTTTCAGCAGCACCGTCAACAGGTGGGTGGGCCTACTAAGCAGTTCAGAGCCAACCTGAAACTATGGATAGTGAGTGTCGGTTCGGACCGTTGCAGATGGAGATGGGGCACGACCAGTTGACGGAGCATATTAACAGCGCTGAAATGAAGATGGAGCTGCTCATTTTACTGGGTGACTTGACTCCAGCCACAGCCGTTGAGTTAGTGCTTCAGTTGGAGACAGCGGACAGGCTAGCTCTGGAGCTGAGTGAGTGTTTGTCACAGCCACAGCTGAAGTGTCCCATTACCACACGAGTAGTGGACCTGAACAGTGATGGGAGCGTGAAAGAAGATGCAGGAGATGCCAATGCTGTGACACTGAGGTCTGCCCCGGGGGAAGCCCATGCGTATGCGTATGGACTGTGGGTCCACAAAGTACTGATCCAAGGCAAGAGACTGCATGGCGAGAGCGCAATGCTGCGACAGGTGTGGCCGTTTAAACTATTATGCGAGGGTGTGCCGCATGTTCGAGAGAGGGACGCCGCAGAAGAAGTCGTCCTCTCCCGCCCCAACAGTTGTCCACTTGGTGCCCCGAACACCGATGGGTACACGTTCTACAGGGTAGAGTTGGATGGTGTGGAGGTGCCGTTGCTAACTGACATGGAGGCGGGGGGCACCCTGCTGAACTGGGCTACAACGAGACAACTCTGTCCACACTGCAAATTGCAGGATGACACCATGTGGGATGAAGAGTCACCCAGCACCCTGGAAAGTGGGCAGGCCTCATCTCACTCAGGGTCACCACAGGAGGGCCCCGGTGCCAGAGACCAAGTCACCCTGGAGGAGGGTACTGGGCAGCACAGCGGGACACCTGCAATGACGAGCGTCACCGAGAGGATGGTCCCTGTCGTTTCCGGAGCTCGGCTAAAGTAGGGCAGCAAACTTGGGGCCACACTGGCAAGGACCGTAGCGGATTTAAAAGAGGTTGGGGCAAGACCGAGTGGCACGGAAGGTCCTAGTGCTAAGCAGAAACACTGCGAGCCGAGCAACACCCCTCTGGGAGTGGCGGACTGGATTCGGGCTCAGGAGGTGGTGAGATCACGGTGGGTACGGGTCAAACGGCAGGTGGAGGAGCACCAGGGATGGCCGCGCGTCGTGGCCAGACAGAGGGATGCTTATCTCCAGCTGTCAGACGGCTCGTGGAGGCACTCAAACGAGCTGTGGCATGCCCGGGAGATGACTTGAGTGGCGGGCCTGGATGGCAGGCCAAAAAAATGAAGTATACCTTCATTTGTACAAAAAACACTGTAGTGATATTGCTCCAGTGCAGTAAGCTTGGATGTGATGCCATTTTGATGTCATTAATTGGGTTTAAAGGTACATTCACCAAGATTTTGCACATTTTTATTAAAAGAAACATCTGAATTCTTTAGCAGTGGCTGAGTGCTATTAGAGGCTGCTATGCACTGACTCCCTCCATCTTTTTGTTATTCTCAGACTCATTTTAATTGCTCGCCAGGCTGCCCACATTTCTAGCCCATCCCTTTAAGACCTTGGGCTGCCTGTTGTTTAGCAATATGATGTCAAGCCCAACATGTTGCAAAGGCTTATGGGACCGAGTTGGCATATTGCTCAGGTAATGTGTTGTTTTAAACATTTACCTATTTAAAATACTGTGGCTTGCGCTCTTTGGGCTTCTGCTCTCATTTTCAGCCGGCAAGTCTCTCGAGGTTCCTTTCCAGCAGCTTTTATACACAGGACCCCAGGGTGAGAACCAGTCAGATGATGATTGCTATGATTTTCTTCATAGCGAAGCTAGGCTTGGCCTGTGCCACACTCGAGTCTACTCAGCGAGCCCATTCTCGGAGGCTCTTATATTGGGTGCCCATAGATCACAAAGGAAGACCTGCCAACTGGGATAGGAGACCCTCGATTGGCAAAAGGCAACAGAAAATTGTGGGGAACCAGTCCACCACTGACCATAAACGGTATGCTGCTAACAGAGTTATTGTTAGTCATTTACATGGATTCTACGGGTAAAGGGAGGGTGGAAGAGGAGACTGTGACAACTGGTGTTAGGAGGAGTGGCCAAGTTTCAGTTTTTTGTTATGGTTTATACAAGAGCTCTAGTGCGACATCCAGTGGAGGATAAGATCGCTGAGTGCTCCTTTAAGAGGCCTTTGGAATGTGCTATTATGGTATGGTCAGTCTAAATGTAAAATGTAAGGTACAAATCATTGGAGATTCTCAATGGCCAATGTGAATACACCTTAAAAAAAGACTGTGTATTGAGATTTTCCTGGACGCTGTTCAATGCCCCAATCCCTGGCTGACCACACTGTGTTGTGTTCACCTCAAGATAACATTATGGTGCTGGACCATTTTGTATCTCTGAGACTTCTACTGCTGTGTACAAAGCAACTATAATTATACTATTGTTATAGCTGAAGGTGGAATAAGAGGTAATGGAGACTAAAATCAGCTTTCCCAGTGGCTGATATTGAATGAGTAACACAAGGCTGAAGTAGTGAGTTCTGAGATTGTACAGAGTTAAACATCCTGCAGTGCTAATCCTTCAAAATGGGTTCTGTAAGTTATCAGTTCTCCTTTTGGCTGAAGTGGAAAAAAATAGCTTTGTTTTGTTTTTTAATGTCTCTTTAATTCTGGACACATTTATTCAGAGATGAAGATGCCAGTGAAATTTAATTGGTTACATGAGCATGAATAGCACCAAGAAATGTTTTAATGATCTAAAAATGTCAACGGTTTAAGTCAAACACTGCTTTCTGTCAGCTTCCAAGAACAAAGGAAGAGTGGCTTCTAGCTAACAATTTACAGTGCACAACAATCACAGAGGAAGAAATAATCACTGCTAAAGAGCAAATTTCTTCATCCAAAACATGAAGCAACAGGATGCATCTTATTCTAGCATCGTTATGAAACCATCCACTATGCAAGCACTCCCCACTGATCTTAAATTATTGGGCAGCATCATTCCAATGCTTGAGCGCACTGTTTTTATGAAAAGTAAAGAGAAGGAAATGAATAACAGAAGAAAAGTTTGCTGAAGCATATTAGTGGTTACCAACAGTTCGCAATGCTTGGTATGGCCCAGTAGGAATTTAGTCAAATGGTTGTTTCATTCAGTCGAATTTTATTTGCACCATTAGCTCTTTCCTTCATAACAGAATGGCAACAAATGGAATTCTATTTGTGCGTCTCACACCTTGAAGACTGAGTTTCTACACTAGCCACAAAAACTCTGGATACCCCACAGATATTACTATGTCAGGCATGTTCTGGTGATTTTTATATGGAGTTATGAGGACACTGGTGCTGTTTGTAATCTTATCATAGACCCTGATTACATTTTCAAACAATGTTCCAAGTGGAAGGCACCAAACCATTACAAATGGATGTGGTAAATCACTTGTTTCAGTCCCCAAAAGGATCAGGCATTTGTGAGTGTACTATTGGCATCAAAACTCAGCCAGTAGGGGATCTGAAACAGTACAGGGTGGAAACACAAATACAGTACGTTTAGACATAGTGGGTGAATAACTTATTTTAAGCCCACTTTCACTATGTGTGCATATTATATTGTCCTTTAGTCAAAGTAGTTGACATCACTATAGAAACCAAAAAGCCACATTAAATCCCATTAATAGTGACACAGTGGGCTTTGGAGCTAGTAATGTAACCTAAAGGTGTGGCACAATAACATGCAAGATTATTACTGTAATGGAGTGTGTTTAAAACAAGTGTGTGATCTTTTCCTCACCCTAACCAAGTAGTTCTACTGCCTAATCATAACTCTTATCTTAACCACAGCAGGCAGAGATGCTCTGACATAAACAAGGCGCAACCATTTTGTTTTCTTAGTTGATCTGTTACAGAAAATATGCAATGAGAAGACATATTTATATAGCGTTTTTCCATTTTATTGACCACTCAAATCACTCTTAACCACTTGCTACTGTACGCACATCTTCTATTATCTGAGCTACAGAAAACCAGCCAGATTAAAATCACGAGTTAAACTATCAAGAATATATCTGGACTGTGGGAGGAAAAAGGAGTAGCTGAAATAAACCCAGGCATGCACAGGGACAATATTAAAATGCCACACAGAAAAGCCCCTGCCAGTGCAGGGATCCGAACAAGGACTCGTGTTACTGTGAGCTGATAGGGCTACCCATTGCATGACCAGGCTATGTTGAGTTAGTATCACTTCTAGATAATTATAAAGTATGAGAAAGTCAGCAATACTTTTTGGGATTAAAGAGCATGTGCGAAGTCATTCAGTTTTGCTGTATGTATTGTAAAGTCTATTCAGATAAACATTTGTGATTTAATTGTATCTTATGTTTATCTTTTGGCCAGTATAATCCCATTGATCACGAGTCATGGAGTTGTGTATAGTTTTTTTTATATATTTATATATTTCCTTGATGTGGTTGTAATTATTATGGTAATAATAATGTCAATGTGTACATGAAAGAAATAAAAAAAACTGCTCAAAATTGAAAGACAACAGAGACTAATCAATTGTGTCTGACATGGTTAGGGACCCAGGAGACAGACGCTACCACGAGTAGATAGTTGACAATTATTTATTGATGAGATAGTGAGTGTTGTGTGAGTGAGTGAGTGAGTGAATGAGTGTGTGGTTGTCTGGTCACTGGAGCTGAGCGTTTCCTGCGGCGACCTGGCAACCCTGGAACACACAAGCACAGAAGATTAACGCTGTTCACAAGGATGGAAAACCTGAAGCTTGTGATGCTTACTTGCAGGTGCCACAGAGAGAATCCTGCTGGCTCCGAGTGCCCGTGCAGCGTGGTGCTCGTGGTGCTTGACGTAGAGGAGGTGAGGAGGAACTCCGAGGTGGAGGAGATGGCGTCCCGTCAGCTGGGGAGGTTAGTCCACCGCCAGGGAGGTCCACCTGTGCACAGGGGAAAAGGCTAGGAGAGGATGAGTGTAGAGGTTGCTTACTTGACGTGGCTTGTCGCAATGACTTGGCTTTGGCTTTGGCTTTGGCTTTGGCTTTGGCTTTGGCTTTGGCTCTGGCTCTGGCTTGAGGTCGTATCCTCGACGCATAGCTGGGCAAAGGTGACAGACAACTCCGTGCAGAGCAGTCTGAAGTTCTGGCTTTTAAAGCCCGCTGATTATCACCTGCCGGTGTGTGCGCAGCTGAGGATGATGATGACGGCCCAGCGGCCGCCATGATAGTGTCATTATCAAGCAAAGCTCCCATTCAACAGTCAGTCTTTACCAGTGACAAATTCATTATAACAGCATCACAGCTTCCTTCATGAGTACAAGCAGTCTAAAGCCCAATTTATATTTCTGAGTCAACCCTACATCATAATCTACACACGTGGCCTATTGTGTTATCATAAATTTTTATTATTTGTGTGCTGGTTTGAATGTGTTGCCAAAATGGGTTTCTACCGAAGTGTAGAGTGGTTTGTGTTTGTCGTGTGTTTTTGAGAAGAGGGAGTGCGAGGGGTGGGAGGTGTCACCTGCGATATTGATGGCTCTGTGGGTGAGGTGGGTGTGGTAGATGTCCGAGAGGGGGCAGAGGGGCACCAATGATCTTGCTGGCTGCCTATACGGTACATTGACGAGTCTTCCGGCAGGAGGTGGTGCAACTTCTGCACCACACAGTGATGCAGCTAATGAGGATGCTCTCAATGGTGCCTTGGTAGAATGAGCACATGATGGGGGGTCAGACTTGTGCTCTCCTCAGTTTGCGGAGGAAATAGAGGCGAGTTTGTGCCTTCTTGGCCAGTGATGTGGTGTTGTTGGACCAGGAGAGGTCCTCAGAGATGTGCCCCCCAGGAACTTGGTGCTGCTCACCCTCTCCACAGCTGCTCCATCGATGATCAGAGCAGAATGCAGTATGTCCTCTCCGGAAGTTGACCACAATCTCCTTGGTTTTTCCCACATTCAGGAAGATGTTGTTGTCTTTACACCACTGGACCAGTTGGCTCACCTTATTTCTGTAGTTGGCCTCTTCATTGTGGTGATGAGGCCCACCACCATTGTGTTGTCCGCAAACTTGATGATGTGGTTGGTGCTGTAGGCTGGTACGCAGTCATGGGTCAGCAAGGTGAAGAGCAGCGGGCTGAGCATGCACCCTTGTGAGGCCCCTGCGCTCAGCATGATGGCCCTGGAGGTGTTGCTGCCGACCTGCACGTTCTGTGGCCTCCCTGTGAAAAAGTCCAGCACCCAGTTACAAAGAGAGATTTTGAGTCCCAAGTGTCTGAGTTTTTGTATTAGGTGCTGTGAGAAAATTGTGTTGAATGCTGAACTGAAGTCCAAGAACAGCATTTGCACATAGGAGTTCTTTGAGTCCAGGTGGGTGAGGGCTGGATGGAGAGCAGCAGAGATGGTATCTTCTTTGGATCTGAATGGCCTGCAGGCAAACTGAAATGGGTCATGGGAGGAAGGGAGGGAGGATGGACTTGATGTTCTGCATGACCAGCTGCTCGAAGCACTTCATTATGCTGGAGGTCAATGCTACTGGCCGGTAATCATTGTAGCTGGATGGGATGGGCTTCAAAGCAGACGAGTCACAGCTCTTGTGGTTTGTGACACCGCGATGTGTAGTTACATTTCTTGAGAGGTGCATGTTAGGCTACGTTGTTTTGACGCAGAGGCTTAAACTGGGGTTCATGATGCTATCTCATGTACAGTGGAGGGAATAAATATTGAACATGTGAAAAACTTTTTCCATCCATACAGCATGTTTCCAATGAGGCGACTCAACTTTTCGCCAGACTTTGGTATTAACACAAGAAATCAATACATAAAAAGAAATCATAATATGTACCTTCATAAGTGAAGTTATGTGTAATAAATCACTGCACACCTTATCGGGGGTGGTGGGTTGCAAAGAAGCTTGCAGATGAGCAGTAATTTTGGCAGGCTTATGAGATCTGTAGGATCTGTCAAAGCACAGCAAACACTGAAAAAACACATTAACATCGGACAAATGGGATTGCAATGACATGGTCCAGGAGCTGTTTCTGACCCTAGGACCTTATTTACAGTATGTAGTCCATGGACTAGAGATGGTTCTTTTATTCTGAGCTTTTGTGAAGGTTGAAATGAGTAAATAAGAAAAAAAGGATTTTAAAAAAATAAGTTAAAAAATCTTTTTCAGTATTTTTTTTCCTTTATTTAAAAATGTGCAGACAGATGTTTTTCTTTTTTCATAATATTACTCAACACGGTGGTTTCCATCAGAGTCTTTCTTCATTAAAAATTTAAACTTAATTTCACACCACAGAACACACACCATTGTGAAATAAGATAACTCAACAGAAAGTCTGTGTACATGGAGGAATGGAGATCCTAAAGGATTCAGGCTGCTACACAGTTTATGGATGATAATGGAAATTTGTTACAGCATGAGGAGTTCTATGACAAATTCCTGCTCTGATGCACTGATGCACTGATAAGGACTATAATGGAATCACAAAAGCCCAAAATCTCTGCATGAAAAAAGTTTAATAGATACTCTGTGCTCAATAATCGATTCTTACAGACAGGAGAGAGAACAGAGATATCAGTAGGGGTAACTAACTTTTTTTTAAGCTTTTAGTAAGATTGTGAAGTGTTCCTGCAGTTGGATTGACAGACATGCTGTGTTCACCCACAGAGGTTTGTCATAGCCATTTCAAAGTGAACTAATATTCCAGTGGAAAGCATCATTCCCTGTCTGAGGGCCAGTTTAATCTGATTCTGCCTAAAGTCTCGTTTTACTAATTTATTCCAGTGAAAGTGAAATGACCTAATGCCATAGTGAGTGTCATTTGTTAGTCACTTGTCATTTGTCATAGACTGTCATTTGACTATCTTTCCATCCGTATTTTTGCTCGTCTGTTTGCCCTCAACTTGTGCACAATGATGCTCAGTTAGATCTGCATTCAAGTTCTGCTTAAAGTCAAAGTCAGGGGATCTGGGCACTTAGTAATGTCACAAAAATCGCTACTCCTCCCAGCCAACTGTTCAGATATTCATCAAACACACACAAACCATGATCCTCATGTGGTTCTGCAGCCATGTTATGCTCAAAGTCAAGGTGTAGGTCAAAGGTTACAATATATACATGTCAATTCAACTTTCAGTAGGCCTTGGCTATATACATGTTATATCAAAGGTTGTGCTAGGATTTATTGCTATAAAAATAATGGAGAGGGTTGTAAAAAATTGTGTCATAACCTGCGCGCGCACACACACGTGTGTGAGGCCGAGTCACCACGTTCTGAGTCCAAGTCCCCACATTATTTCAGAGGTAAACTTCAAAGTGCTTTGCAAAATTTGCATTTCGCCTTGTGTTTCCTTCTCCCTTTCTCTTCGTACTCTTCATGATCAGTGAATCCAAACTGAACGATTTGTGATTTGAAAGACATAATTGAATTGTCAACGTGCAGCTTTTTTTTCCCCTCGATAAAAGCAGCTTTTTTTTTTGTTACTTCTTTGTACCCGTAGGTAGATTTGTTTTGCAGTCTGGTGACTTCCGTATTTACAAGCCACCAGCTGCCGGTCGCTGCGTGCGCGAGCGCCCCATATTCCTAACCTGCATGTTTTTAGCATGCGGGAGGAAACCGGAGAAATCCCGGAGTAAACCCACGCAACACGGGGATAACATGCAAACTCCGCACGGATCACTGTTGGTCGGGGGCTGGGATCAAACCCACGATCTCACGATCCCCCGGCCAAGGGTAAACTGTGCTGCCGCAGTGCTAACCACTGCGCCACCGTGCAGCTTTGCAATAACTTGTGCAATAAAGGTGAAAATCAGACTGCATGATGTATGCATGCACTGCACAATGTATGCATGCGCTAAGTGCAGCAGATGTAGCAGCAAAGTAGTGCATGTTTTCACATTATACACTACGTACTGTACCGCAAGTGTGTTTGCATAGTGAGCGGATACATGTACCACCAAAACTTGCTAGTCTATACATGTATCGTGAATCGACAAGCGAAAAGATTAATCCACCACATACATGTATGAAACAACACTGTACATGTACTAGTACTTGTGGAGGTCAAGTATGCATGTGCTGCATGTGTATGTGCTGAGCGCAGAGTGGCAGCCAAGTAGTGTGGTGCATAGTGCTTTGCAGCCTTTTCTTTGCATTATGCACCACATACTGTTACCGCATGCACGTTTACATTGAGAGTGAATCACCAAGCAAAAAGATTATTAATCTGCCTCAACCAAATCTTACACATGATGCAGATAGCTAGCTAGCTAGCTAGCTAGACAGATAGATAGATACACTTTATTGATCCCACACTGGGAAATTACAGTGATCCCAAACTGACAGAGGTAGCAACAAGGGCGTAACTTTGGGTTAAACATTGGGAGGAATTAAGATGTCTGCTCATATAAGGATTTTTTTAAAGCAAAAAAAAAAAGTCAGCATACGTGTCTTAGTGCGGAGGAAGAGTGCAAAGTCATTGATAAAAGGACAAGGCTAATTTACTTCTTTATTTTGCCATTCTAATATTAAAAACAGTAGAAAAAAGATTTCAGTTATTTACCAAACATATCTTCAGCCTTGTAATGGTCTATTTATGCTACTATGAAGCAGCAGACCTACTTAATACTCATTATGTGTTAAGTATTTCAGCACTGGCAGAAATCAAGCAAGCAAGTTTTGACTATTGTTTCCTGGTCATGGTGTGCCTCCTGTGTCACCTCTCTCTCTCTAGTCATCAGTACCATCTCTCTCTCCCTCCATCTTTGTTCATCCTGCTGCTGCCACTTTCATGCTCCTGATATAAAATAAGCTCAATTATTGTTCAAGAGGTACTTTACTCACCGTTTTGAAGGATATACTTCATGCTAGAGTTTCCCACACCAAAAAACTTTAAAAAATATAAAGTGTTTTATCCTATCCTTCCCTCTTAGCAGCATTGGGCGGTGCAGTGGAGCAGTGGCTAGCACTGCACCAGCACAGCAACTTACCCTTGGCCATGGGATCCCTGGTTTGATCCCAGCCCCTGACCAACAGTGATCTGTGTGGAGTTTGCATGTTCTCCCCATATCTGCGTGGGTTTACTCCGGGATTTCTCCGGTTTCCTCCCACAGACCAAAAACATGCAGGTTAGGTTAACTGGAGACTCTAAAGTGGCCCTAGGTGTGAATGTGTGTGTGAATGGTTAAGGGATAGCGCCGTACCGTGGCTGCTTCATCTATCCAGGTGGATGCCCTCAATTTCCCCTCTGGGGATCAATAAAGTATACAAAATCAAAAAAAAAAAAAATTAACTGAGGTTAACCCCTTGCACTCCGGTCAATTTTCCTAAAAACGCCAAAAAATAATGTGCCCAAAGTAAATCGAAAGCTGTTCTTCAACCCTTTGCAGCATCTTCATGGGGTTGTCTCATTTAAAAGAAGACACTTTGAATTTTTTGGCAAAACAGTCATAATCTCTCTAAGTGCTCCGGCCAATGAGTTACAGTCATCTAAACATACTGAACTTGAAGAAAATAAATTTGGCCTGGGTGTTTTTTTTGGATACAAATGCTTGCAAATAACACACAGCTTCAGATCCGGGCTGGAAAATGCAACAGAAATGTAGAACCAAGTGTTATCCAGCTGAGGTCCAAATTTTGTAACAATACCACAAAAAATGAATATATTACACAGCTTTGTTCTCAGGTAGTTCCCAGGCGTTTTGGAACTGTGCCAAATTGTGCCAAATGGCACAGTTTGGAAAAACGTCTGTAACTTTTGAATGATTCAATGTAGAAGCTTCATTTTGGGCTCTAATGAAAGGTGACACTCAGGGCTATGTCTGTGTGTGTGTGTGTGGGGGGTTGTCCCCCCCCCCTCGCTACAGAGGATGGAGATCAGCCATCGCTACATGACGGATTACACTCGGATGTGGCGATGTGGCCACAGCAGCGCTGTCACCGCGGCTCCCCCCCCACCCTCGCTACAGAATAGTAGCGGCGGGGGGGGGCGTTCACGGTCCGGAGGCGGCGAACGTACCGTGTACCGCGGCGCACGCACTTCGGACATCGTGCGCCGCACAGTTGTAATTTACTGATCGGTCAAAAGTCATTTTTGATTACAATTTTCAGGGATAAAAAATAATTTGGCTTATAACACCTTACCTCTTCACAGCCACATTGTCCTGGCCAACTTCTCTTCCTCATTGTCAGACGAATGCGACGCTGGTCCGCTCGTGGTTCTGGTCTCGCGACCCGGTCAAAACATAATTCCATGATTGCGGTTTTGGCGAATGATTTACGACCTTCGTCGTCGGCCTCCGTCGGTCTATGATGACCATATAAGAGAATCCTAAACACTCTGCTGGAATTAAAAAAAAAAAAAATAAAGCACTGCCTGTGGCTGCTGAAGCAGTCTCTCTTCACCCAGCTTTAGACAAAACAGCTCAGCGAACTTCTGTGCTTCAATTGGCTCGCTGCGTTGGTAGGCGGGTCCTTCTTGCTAAGTTTTCAGTCATTGGTTCTTCAAGGTTTCAGAAACCCAATTCAAGGCTCTTATTAGTCAAATGAGAGGTCAATCAGATGAACTAATCTGTTCGTGGCTGTGTCTGCAGCTTTTATTTTCAGTGCGCGCTTGGACGCCATACACCACCTAAATCACAATCTCCATCATGCGTCCTAGAGCATAATGGAGTTCATTCAATTTATTCATTAATACAGCAGGGAAAATAAGTATTGAACACGTCAACATTTTTTCTCATTAAACATATTTCTGATGGAGCCACTGACCTGAGATTTTCACCAGATATCAGTAACAACCCAAGTAATCCATACATGCAAATAAATCAAGGCAACCGTATTCAAAGATTTTGTTTGTCAATACTGCTATACGTGCAGGACACACAGGAAAATTGAAATGCTGTTTCTCTCTTTTCATACGGCAGCAGATTTATTACTGTTGGTGTGCCAGTCTTTCTGGCACAAAAAAAAGGTATATTTAATAAAGTGGAATGACACAGGGAGTAAGTATTGAACACTCTTGTTGAAATTCATTTAATATTTAGTAGAAAAGCCTTTGTTGGTAATAACAGCTTCCAGACATCTCCTGTATGGGAAAACTAGGCACAGGCATTGCTTAGGAAGGATTTTAGCCCATTCTTCCACACAAACTGTCTTCAAATCTTGAAGGTTCTGTGGGTGTCTTCTATGAACTCTGATCTTCTCTTCGTTCAATAGATTTTCAATTGCATTCAGGTCAGGTGACTCACTGGGCCATTCTAGCAGCTTTATTTTCCTTCTCTGGAGCCATTTGAGAGTTTCCTTGGCTTTGTGTTTGGGATCATTGTCTTGCTGAAATGTCCACCCTCGTTTCATCTTCAGCATCTTGGCAGATGGCAACAGGTTCTTATCAAGGATGTCTCTGTACATTTGGCCATTCATCTTTCCTTTAAATATATGAAGTCTGCCTGTACCATGTGCTGAAAAACACCCCCACACCATGATGCTCCCACCTTCAAATTTCGCCGTTGGTATGGTGTTTTTGGGCTGATGTGCAATACCATTTCTCCTCCAAACATGCTGTGTGTTGTGTCATCTCAAAAGTTCAATTTTGGTCTCATCTGACCAGACTATATTCTCCCAGTACTTTACTTACTTGACCAAATGTTGTGCAACAAACTTTAAATGAGCTTCAGCATGCTTTTTCTTCAGCAATGGAGTCTTGCGAGGTAAGCGGGCATAGAGCCCGTGTTGGTTCAGTGCATTACTTGAATGCCACCATCAGTGTGTGAATGGGTGGATAGCAGGATCTGTAAAGCGCTTTGGTCATCAAGAGATGAGAATAAAAGTGCTATATAAGTGAATGCCATTTACCATTTTACTTATTGTTTTCTTTGAAACAGCAGTACCTGCTAACTCCAGTTCTTTTTAGAGCTCTCCACGAGTGGTCTTTGGCTCTTGGATAACTCTTCTGATGATTCTTTTGACTCCTATGTCAGAAATCTTGCGAGGAGCTCCTGGTCATGGCCGGTTTATGGTAAAATGTTCTTTCCACTTCTGAAGGACAGCTCCAACAGCGCTCACTGGAACATTCAGCAGTTTAGAAATGCACCTGTAACCAATGCCATCATTATGTTTTGCAACAATAAGGTTGAAAAGGTCTAGAAAGAGCTCTTTGCTTCTTCCCATCATGAGTTCTTTGTGGTGTGACAATCTGATATTCACAGACCTTTTAAAAGGCTATCAGTCAGGACTTAACCAGCTGAAATGAATTTGCACTGATGGGGGATGGGATGGCTTCCTAAATTCTGATGGATTTCTGCTGGTTTCTTGGCTTTCTATGTCTTTTTGCACCTCTTTTTCTTCATGTGGTCAATACTTAATCCCCGTGTCATTCTACTTTATTAAATATAATGCCATAAATTCCTGCCTTTCAGAGGCAGGGAAGACAGAAACCCAAATGCAGGAGATGTTGAGTGTGTTTATTGAACAAAAGGTGATACAACAGTCCAAGCAAATAAACAGGTGAACATAGTACAATGAGGAACTACTGGGATTACACACAGGATGCTCCTCAGCTCACAGGTGAGTACATACACAGGAGACCCAAGGCGCTGCAGATGTGACTGCCAGTGGGGGGAAGCAAAAGAATGCCCAATGTGCCTCCAGACATAACTGGAGAGCGGGGGGGAACAAACAGCACTCGCTGGCCAAGAACAGAGCAGTCCGTGGCGATAATCCCAAGTGGAAAACCAAGGTTGACTGAACAGGAAACAAAACAAAAGACAGCAGAGGACAATACAATAATCCGGCAACCACAAGTGGGAAGGCAGAGTTTAAATAACACAAGACATAATGACCAGAGTTATTGCCGGTGTGAGTGGGTGTGAGTTGAGTTGAGTGAGTGCAGGTGTGAGTGAGTGTGTGCGTGTATGTGTGCATGTGTGTGCATGAGAGTGGGTGTGTGAACCTGAGCAGGAAGAGGAACAGACAATGGCAGATTGGAATCACCTGTCAGTAGTAGACAGGAGAGGGAGGCGTGGCTGTTAGACACAAAATAAATAAACACAAAACCAATTGCAGACTTAGAAATAATGCAAATGATTCAAAAGATAATCAAATGGCCAAGAGCAAACAATAAGCACCAAAAATACAACAGAACATGGCTAAACAATGGTTCAGGTTCAGGTTCCTTTATTTGTACCCGTAGGTAGATTTGTTTTGCAGTCTGGTGACATCCATATTTACAAACCACAATTACATTCAACATAAACACAAACACAGGCACACATGAAGCTGACTATAAACATGATAAAAAAATACTCAAGGCTCCATCAATCAGGATATAAGACAAAGAGATGAGAGAAAAACCAGAGATAAGAGAGAAGGGTCATATTAAAAAAGTTAAAGACTAGATAATGAATAATGAAATATAATGAAACACAATATGGAACTCAAAAGGTAACCTAAAGCACAGATAACTGAGGAACAGAAAACAGCCATGAAGCTGGGCTCGGGAGAATCCCCAGCTCGATTCATGACATATAACTTGTTTTGTGAACATAGTTTTCTTGATTTCTTTGTATGTATGAATTGCTTGGGTTGTTACTGTCATCTGGTGAAAATCTTAGGTCAATGGCTCCATTGGAAATATGTTTAATGAGAAAAAAATTGATGGGTTCAGTACTGATTTTCCCCACTGTATATCATATCACCACTTCACTCTGTGGCAATTTCTCACCAAGCAGATGAACTAAGGACAGTTTTGTGATTTAGGCAGCTAGAAGGGTAGCAGTTATCCAGCCTGCAGAGACATTATGAACACAGCAAACCACACCCTGTCATTAACACAACATAATGACCAAATTTGCTTGAGAAAAGCTGATCATTTCTCAGAAATGATCAAAACAGTCAAAACAACTCAGAGAAGCAGGCCCCCCATCTCATTCCAAAGCAAAACTTAGGGATGAGAATCCTCCTCGGATCCGAGGAATTCCTCGGATTTGATCATGTCTAGGGTCATTCTCGTGAATCGTCTAAATTCGAGGAGAAAATTTTAGGGGGGGGAGGTCTGGCGGCGAGTCGTATTTTCGATCGGCTGTGAAAATCCACCGCGCAGAACACGCTACCCAGCGAGATCAGTAATGTAATGTAACAAGGCCACTGATAGGCTGATACTTATTGAAGCAACCAATCGGCGATTTTGTTAGATTTCTTTTGTCATATCCGGATAACACGCAGAGCGAAATGCAAGTGGCGATCAGTTCAATCAACTGAGTTTTCCCGATTTCGTCAAAATGGTGAACCTAAAACTCATGAAAGAGAACAAAGCAAGAATTTTAGAAATCGACAAAGGGATAAAGAACAAGTTTCGTTGGGAATGGCTTGAAAAAACTGTGTCAATGACTGTAAAGATCGGTAAAAATACTGAAGTTGTGGTTGAAAAAATGGCCGACTTCATAGCGAAATGCGAAGTACCAGGGAAAGCCCAGTGTGTTTATTGCAACGATTTCTTGAGTTATGGATCTCGTGGTTATGTTGCCTTTGTTGACCACTGTTCAAAACAGAAACATCTCAAAATTGTGGCTACAAGGAGATCGAACTACTCACTCGGTGCTGCGTTCAAAATGATCGATGGACACGGTCAAACTCAGATGCCAGTCAATCAAAGTTCATCACAGCCGGCCCCGATTACAGCAATTAGTGATCGGAAGACACATTCCGAGGTAAGATTTTTTTTTTCTTGTTTAAGTAATGTACTTGAGAATTTTCGCATAATGAATTTGTTATGAAATAGCATGTGTAAGTTGTGATGGCATGCCATCACAACTTACTGCATCACAGCATTACACAATGCTGTTCTTCAACCCTTTGCAGCATCTTCATGGGGTTGGTCTCATTTAAAAGAAAATACTCTTAATTTTTTGGCAAAACAGTCATAATCTCTCTAAGTGTTCCTGCCACTGAGTAACAGGAAAGTTCACCTGGGTGTTTTTTAGATACAGATGCTTGCAAATAACATACAGCTGTCAGATACTGGCTGGAAAACTCAACAGAAATGTAGAACCAAGTGTTTTCAAGCTCAGGTCAAAATTTTGTAAAAATACCACAAAAAATGAATATATATTACACAGCTTTTTTCTGAGGTTGTAACAAGGCTGTGTCTGTACTGGAAGACCGGAAATACAGCCTTTTTTTTTTTTTTTTTCAGTGCGCACTGAGATGCAGAGACGTGACCGCCCGCTGAATTCACAAGGGTTCAAGGGGTTAAAATATACTGATATGCAACTTTTTTATATTCCTAGTAACACTAACAAATGCACACATTAATAAATCAAAATGTTTGCAGAATGTCAGTATATTTTAATAAATGGGTGATGGAAATTTGTTAATATTTATAATTTATTTTACTTGGTTAAATTATTTTGTCTGTTCTAGAACTATGTAAATGTAATTCTGTGTCAGTTCTAAACATATTAGATTGTAGTAAAATATAATTTAGTATTATTACGTCAACATACTATTCAGATATCATAAATTTAATACATATGTACTGTGTTTCACTTTATTTTGTGGTTGAAAAAATGGCCGACTTCATAGCGAAATGCAAAGTACCACGGAAAGTGACACTGAATCAAAACAGTACTGAACATGATTACACATGTGATGCAGCAGCAGATTAAAAAGATAAACTATAAATGCATTTGTACTTACTTCTAACTTTAAATAACTCTAACTGGTGGTCTCTTCTTCGCTAAGGGGGTCACCATCATGCCCAAAGACTTCCAGCTGGCCCGCCGCATCCGCGGAGAGAGAGCTTAGACTTTCTGCTGCACATTCACCAACCAACCATAATGCTCTGCACTGTGTGTCTATATATATACATTTATAGTAATATGGACATATGTTTACTAGATGTTGTTTTTTCTTGCCTTCTGATTGTTGTTCTGAGTGTTGCTATCCCTGTGCTGTTGCAATCCTGGAATTTCCCCATTGTGGGACTAATAAAGGCTTATCTTATCTTATCTTATCTTAAATATAAGACCACATTTGAGCATTCTAAAACACCAGATTTTGTTAGCTTTAGTTTAGATTAGATTTAGTTTAGATTTTGTTAGAACAAAATCAATTGGGCTACAATTTGAAATCAAGACATGTAACTGGGTTGCGCATGTTCATCGATCTGTTGAATATGACAAATTTCAAACCAACACAGATCAATATGACGAAAAATATGCACTTTTTATTCATTGTCTTGGTTTTAAAAGTGTGCTTGGCACATGACAAAGGCACATCAAAAGTGCATAAAAACACAGTAAAAGTGCTGGGGTTGAGCAGAACTTGAAGCCGTAGAAATATTTTTCCTCTTGAACAACAATTAAAAAAACAGAATGAAAAAATAAAATTCTGTAAATAACCACTTTGGTCACATCTTACTCAGGCATATCTCAAAGTGCATAAAAACTCAATGTGCACTGTTAGTAGCATTAACATTTGTTTCCCTTTTGAAATAAAATATACTACACATCCTGGTCATAACTGACCTTGGCACATTACAAAGTGCATTTAGCTGAATAAAAAAAGAACTGTCAAACACTTCAGTGCACAAAACCCCTAAGAAAAGATTGATAACAAACACTGCACATCGACTATTGTGGGTTTTTTTAATCACCACATGTGTGAGTTGGAACCTCTTTTTATAACTACACATTCCATTGCGCACACAGGAAGGGATTTTCTTCATTTATTTTATGATTCAGAGTTGACAATGACATGTAACGGTGCTATTGGCAAGACACCAAGCGACGGTAATACAAAGTCAGTGGAAAGAAGCAAGCATGCATGAATTTCACGCATTCACATACAAGGGATAGCACTAGTCCTGACATTCTGCCATCACCGGAATAAAAGTATCAACATTGGAGAGTAAACTAGTTTGAAAATGAGACTGACACTCACCTGGAAACAGAAGGTCCGGGAGCTCGTCTCTTTCCATTGACTTTATATGTATTTGTGTTTGGTTTGAAGGCACCTTTAGCCACAGTCATAAGCTACGTTCCGCTCCACAGTGTACTTCAACTGTATTCCCTACTCTCTGCTCCATTCTCAGGGAATATCAGTTAAGTTAACTGTCCTTCATAAAATTTCTCCATTTGAAACACCCTGTAACCATCGGTCCCCTCCTCCATGCATTACCATGGACACGTACTGAAACTATGGTGGATAATATTTATTTCTTAAATAAAATATTAATACAAAGACATTTTATTACAATCAGTTGATATAAACAATAACCAACATCAACTTAGCTTGTTAATAATGTTAGCAACAATAGTTTGTTTTACTCGTATTTGAGATGCAATGGCTTATGGGTAAAGTGATGTTCACTTCTTCCCTGCTCAGTTCTCAGTTCCCTTTGAACTGAAGACCATTCGCTCGCTTCGGTTTGGAATCTCAGTTAATATGGCAGAATACCCTGTGCAGTCCACTTCGGAGTATTGTGCGATCAGAATAAACCCATGAGCCCACACTTCAAAACAAATATGCTGCATTGTGGGTTGACAGTTACTAGGCTTCGCGGAGTGTTGCATTTATGGTCTGTAGTAATTAATGAATTTCTGCAATTCTGTGAAACATGCTGGCCTTTGCTTGTCTGGCTGGACCGCAGACTGGGCCTGGGCCACTCAGCGGTTGGTTCTGTGCCACATGTGGCCCACGGGCTGCAAACTGAATTTGGCCTGGTCTAGAAGCTTACAACCAGTTTGTGCGGCTGGGTCTGAGACATGGCAGTGTGTGAAATCAACAACCTTTGTGTGCCTGTAGCCAAGGTAAACAAAACATTTGATTTTGGGTGGTGCGAAAAGTACAAAACTAGAAAAGCACTCAGAGAGGGCATACCTCTGCCAAGGCTCCTTCCATCCCTCATGGATCACCTTCAAAATGTAATGGGTTTGCGTGTAGGCTGAGAGCCACTTCTGGTCAAAACTGCATCACAGTCTGTCCGTTAGTTTTGGAGTATTGTTGCCAACACTCTGTGAGAAGATAAGACCCTTGGAGGAGGTATGCATTCTCAGAACATCACCAAAATATAATGGGGTCGTCGCTAGCCCAAGAACCACCTCTGGTAAAAATTTCATCCAAATCCATCCAGGAGTTTTTGTGTAATCCTATTGCACAAACACAAACAAAGCCCTTGGTGGAGGTATGCACTCTCAGATCATCACCAAAATCTAATCATCTGTTCTGTGCCATTACCTACCATTCCTGAAAATTTCATCAAAATCTATTCATATCTTTTTGAGTAATGTTGCTGACAGACAGACAGACAAACCAACAAACCAACACAGACAAAAACATAACCTCCTTGGCGGAGATAAAAATTGGATTGTTCACTTATAAATATTTTGTAAAGCTTTACACAAAATACTTAAAGGCAATAAAACTGGGGTCTAAGCACTTGTTGTGTTTTTAAATGTTAAACATGTAAAAGTTGAGAACAAACTTCAAATTAAAATTAGACTCATGCTCCTGTAATGTTAAAAAAAAGCAGAGCAATATTTATAAAAAAAAACCCAGAAAAATATTCTTTTATCATGTATGTTTATTCATATATCAGCCCATAAATTATTCACAGAGCCCTCAACTTAATTTCTCCTGTTTGTTTTTCCATATGTGATCTAATTTGACTATTAGCTAAAGGTTAGCTTCAGCACACTCACCAGTCCAGGGGCCTCATGGCCAAAGACTTGCGTGGAGTTCCTACTAAAAGTTGACATACGTTTAAATCAAGAAAACGCCGCAAGCAAAAAAAAAAATCCTGATGTATGAAACCATCCATACGCAGGAATCCAAGCACATTCCCTTTGTACATTCCGATCTGCTTGAAATTGAACACATATGAGGAAATACTGAACTCCTCCCTTGACACGCCTCCATTTGAATATGCAATTAGATGCAAATAGATAAATATAAGCCCAGCACGTTTGATTCTTCTGTATCCACAATCAAAAATAATGGATTTAATGGCATTTCATGGAATGTGAGTTGGAGGTACTTCTGAATGAGGCAGAGGCACCTAACATTTTGTTTGGTACGCTGTCCTCCGGCATTAGCGCCAGATACAGGGAATTCAATAGCCTGCTCACAGCCCTATAAGATTAGTTTATTGTTTCCTTTATTCAGACAGGGAGAAGAAGAAGTTTATTTTATGTTGACATATTTAGACTGACGTCTACAGTTGTCCTCAGAAGCGTCAGCACAGCACTGTGGCTGCTACCGTGTATAATATCTCAGTGGTTAAACTGCCAGATTTCAATGCATAAAGTTGCAGGTACAAGACCAGCTGTGGTCTCTTTTTGGGACCACAATGGAAATAAGTGTGCACACTTTCTTGTGCCATCCCATTGTTTTTAGATGTATGTTGTATCTTTTATACAATGTTATTTTAAACGATGAATAAATCAATCAATCAATTTGTGACCAGCCGGGTGGATCAGCTGGTTGAATAAAGGAAAACAGTCACGAAAAAGAAGACAATATGAACCTATTTAGTGGGTAGCCAAGGTCACCTGTCAGTTGAAAGCAGATCATATTAGACTCAGCAAGTACATATTTTATGTCCAAAATGCAAATCTCATCCCTTATAGTTATATACAACTTACATGGATTACACACACACTATTGTAAATGAATGAATTGCGCCAGGGGAACAGGTGAGACTGTTGCATTTCAAACTTTACGCATGAGTTTATTGACATAACTCCTGTACACACAGAGGCAGTTAGGGGCTTGGTAGAATGCTGTGAAACTGTAGTTTAATCAACAAAAAAAGAAAGTCACTTACTCAAACCACGGAGTTGCAATGAAGCCTTGAAGACAGGGTGATATTCAGGGCACACAGGCGCGTTCTACAAGGATTGCCTGTGAAAACCTAAATCGGCTGACAAGCGAGTCATGATCCTGGGCCAGAAAATCTTATGTCTCTAAAATACCCTTTTTCTTCTCACTGTACATTTTGCAATATCCTCTAATCTTCTGTTGTTAGAGGCATTTTCTGCACCCCTTTGCGCTTGCTTTTATATCCACTCATCTAATTGCGCACACTTGGATGTTTTGTTTATCATGTGTCTCTGGTGTGTAAATCATTTTCACGTCATTATCAGTTTCCCAACATCACCTCTAAGTGTCGCCAATGGACCAATAACAGTAGAAACGTATATACGCCAGCCATGAAGTTGGCGTGGGGTTGCGCATATTTCCATGGTCATTTCATTCTTGATACATCTGAAATTTTCTGTGGAAAAGGACGTACGCCATGTTTTTGTGCGTAAGTGATCTTTGTACAGGTGGCAGTGGCGCAGGTGTAGTGTGACCGACTACTGATCGGAGGGTCATGGGTTCGAGTCTGTCTGCTTGTCAAAGTGTCCTTGAGCAAGACACTGAACCCTCAGTTGCTCCTGGTGGCCTGGTTAGTACCTGTGAGTATGGCAGCTCTGCCGCTGTGAATGGGTGGATTGCAGGATCTGTAAAGTGTTTTGGTCATCCTAGATGAGAAGAAAAGCACTATTTAACTGAACGCCATTTACATGAGGCCCCAGGTGCTTCAGATGAAGTTAGACATCGGTGTCTAATTGTTAACAATAAGCAGTTGACTTGTAGACTCCCAGGTACTTGTAATAATCCTCAAAGGCTAATTAGCCAGAACAGTATACCATATACTTAAGTTGGCTGTGAAAGAGTCCCCGACAGGTCCCGTTATACGAACAAGTACGAGTGTTTAGTTCTGTGAGTGCGCTGGAAGCAGCAGCTGAGCTGATCAGAGCAGGTGAATCTGTGAAAATGTCCACAGAGCATCACAGACTCTTCAGCAGTATTATTAGTCAATTATTTCTACAAACCTATACACCCACAAGTTGGGATACAAGGAAAGTGCCAAGTCTGACCACACAGAGAAGCAAACGCTGCTCCTTCTGAACCCAGCAGAGCAGCACACACCTGTCAGGGGAGAGGCAGGACACTGCTGGTATGAGGAGATTTGTTGAAGAAACTGGACAAAATATAAATGTTTCTGCTATAATGACGAATGTAATGTTCATTTTTTAAACTATCAAACCTGGTTTAGTCAGTGACCACTGGTGAGGAGCTGGGAAAGAACAGACTGGGTGATACCAAATCTTCGGCAGCACAGGGGTCGAGGGGAGTACATTGTCAGATTATGAAAAAGTTACATTTACCAAAATTATGAGGTGGATTTTGATTTATATTCATCAAAAATAATATCTGAAAGTCATTTAAGGAGAATTAAATCTAGAAAAATTTTAAAAATTAATGTTGAAATTGACCGGCCTCAATCCAGCCTCGGCCAAGTTACCAAGGTTGAGTCATTACTCTCCCGAGACGTGGCCGAGCGGACTCAAGCCCTCCAACACTGCTACCTACACACAGCTATTTCTCTGCCCCCTCCACACCCACATGAATCAAAGAGTAAGCTAAGCCTCGTCATATTTCCTTTTCTTCTTGGCTTTCTTGTTAATTGAAGTCTGGAATTTCTCTTTGCTCATTATTTTTGATGGAGAGAGTTTTAAAAATTAGGTATTTATTCCAATATGATAAAACACTTAGTAGCTTTTATTTTAATTTACAGTTTTAATTGTGAAACTTTTTATTATGTCGGTAGTTGGAGTCGAAAGGAGGAGACCCAGTGTTGAACTGAACACACATTTATTAAAGGGCACTTTACCTAGCCACAACAAACCGCTAGCAGAGAAGACAGCCAAGAGGCCGCCCTCCTACCTGCAGCCCTTCTTACAGCCACTGGGGTGGCGGAACCAGAAGACGGAGCCACCACCCCATGCCACACAAACAAGAGCCCCAAACATATGAACCATATAAATAACTGTTCAACATCCCCCTTTCCCTCGTAGAAAAGTCCAAAACACACATATGATCCAAATCCACCCCAATTTGGAACCCGAATCATCCACTAAACAAATTAAACTGAATTCACCAAAAGGGGCCTAACACACTCATGCAAAACAACTAAAAAATTAGGGAGGATGGGTGGACTGCCGTCCTACCCCCCCACCCCCCTATACACGGCAAGGCGGATTATTCTGTCACCTTTACTGGGTAAAAGTTCATGTATAAACCAAAAAAAAATTCATGCCGTGTTTCCTAAACTAAACACAAAATAATCCCCAGAACTATACATATACAACAAAATACTTCAAACACATGCAGTACAAAGAACCTACTGTATATACACACAGCTCGGGGAAGATGCCTCCGTGGGCCCCCTGGACCGTCCTTTATTCAGTCCACCCCTGGAGTTGGCTCACCTCCCAGTCCGCAGCTGGTCATCTCGGCCCCGGTGTGCCTCCTCCTCCTCACAGCCGGATGTTCCACTCCTCCAGGCCCACGTCTCCTGGTCTTCCCCGGGTCACGCCGTAGCTCATTTGGGTGCTGCCGTGAGCCAACTGACAGCTGGAGATAAGTGTCGCTCCGCCGGGCCACCACCCGCAGCCGGCCCTGGTGCTCCTCCACCTGCCGTTTGGCCTGTACCTGCCATGACCTCGCCTCCGCTTGAGCCTGAACTCAGTCCGCAACTCCCAGCGGGGCTTTACTCGGTTTGCAGGGTCTCTGCCTGGCATTCATCCTCCCAGTGCCAATCGGTTTTGCCCCGACCTCTTCTAGGTCCACTGCGGGTCTCGCCGATGTGGCCCCGTGTCCACCGGCCCACTTCAGCTGAGCTCCAGGAACTCCTGGGACTATCCCTTCAGCATTGCTCGTCGGTGCAGGCGCTCCCCTGTGCTCCCCAGTACTGTCGTCCAGGGCGACTCGGCCTCTGGCACTGGGGACCTCCTGTGGTGACCCTGAGCGCAACAAGGCCTGTCCACTCTCCGGAGTGCCGGTCAACCTTTCATCCCGCACAGTGTCATCTTGTATTCTCTTAACCAGTTGGTCCCACAATCCACAGCCCGACCACTCTTCCCCAGCGCCGCTCTTAATGGCGAAGCCGAGGCCATAGAAGAGGTTACAGCCCATGATGTTTGTGCCATGGGCCATCACGACAAACTCCACATCGGCCATCTCCACCAACTTGTAACAAGCCATCAGACTGATTGTTCCCATTGTGGCCAACCATCCTCCTCCATAGCCGCAAAGCAGCGCTGGGTCACCTCCAATCCTGTAGTGTGGAAAAATTGCCTCACTGTAGCCCAGCTCAGCAGGGAACTCTCCGCCCCTGTGTCGATCAGCATCGGCACCTCCATTCCATCCACCTTTATCGTGCAATATGTGTGCCCACTGGTGCTCAGGAACATAGTATGGATCACTGTGGGGGCGGGGGGGGGGGGGGGGGGGGGGGGGTTGAACTCTTCCGCGGGCTCCCTTGCTCAACCAAATGGCACACCCTTGCATAGTGATGTAAACTGCCACACTTTCCGCAGCACTTCCCTCTTGCCGGACAATCTCTGCTTTTGTAGCGGTGCTTCGTGGACCCACAGCCGAAACACTTGGGCTTCCCCAGGCCAGACCTCAACAACACAGCATTGGCACCTCCCGCGTCGTCCTCAACGCTCCCATCACTGTCCAGGTCCACTACTTGTGTAGCTATGGGGGATCCAAACTTTCGCGGCAACAGACGCTCACTCAGCTCCCGAGTTAACTTATCTGCTGCCTCCAGCTGGAGAGCCAACTCGACAGCCCTAGACAATGTTAAATCGCCCGGAAATGTGAGCAGCTTCGACTGGACCACAGAAAATTGGTATGTTCCGCCAACTGGTGACGAACCATTTCTTCCCCCAAACAGTCCGAACCAACACTCGGCGGCTAGCTGCCTCCAGTCCGGCACGAACAGTTGGATGGAATTG
Organism: Pholidichthys leucotaenia; assembly: GCA_020510985.1. Classification (NCBI taxonomy): domain Eukaryota; kingdom Metazoa; phylum Chordata; class Actinopteri; order Cichliformes; family Pholidichthyidae; genus Pholidichthys; species Pholidichthys leucotaenia. The sequence goes on along the minus strand of CM035838.1, from coordinate 160,286,218 downwards.
CCTACCTGTTGGCGGAGCTGTCGAAATGTAATTCTCTGGATGATGACGTTGTCCAGTGCTCTGAAATGGCGAGCCATTAGCTCAACCACCTCTTCATAATCGTCCACATTCCCAAGTGCACACAAGATCTGTTGTCCCTCCATTCCCAGGTTATGCACAAGTAAAGCACTTGCCCTTAATGTTTCCATCCTTCCCAGGTCCAGTGCCACCATATACGTGTGGAAAGCATCGTACCATCTAGGCCAGGGAACAGGTGGCTCGCCTGGGAGCTCCAAAAACGGCTGAATAGAGGGGCCACACGTTTCCATACCTTTAAATTTATCCACTTTCGTCCTCGTTGCAAAATGTTATGTCAGTAGTTGGAGTCAAAAGGAGGAAACCCAGTGTTGAACTGAACACACGTTTATTAAATGGTAAATGGTTAATGGCATTCACTTATATAGCGCTTTTATTCTCATCTCTTGATGACCAAAGCGCTTTACAGATCCTGCTATACACCCATTAACACACACATTCACACACTGATGGCAGCATGCTACCTAGCATGGCGCTTCCAGACCCACCAGGAGCAATTGGGGGTGAAGTGTCTTGCCCAGGGACACAACGGCAGGATATCCGGGTAGAGCGGGATTCGAACCACCAACCATGCGGTTATTGAAGGGCACTTTACCAAGCCACAACAAACTGCTAGCAAAGGAGACAGCCAAGAGGCTGCCTTTCTACCTGCAGCCCTTCTTATAGCCATGCACGGTGGCGGAACCGGAAGGCGGAGCCACCACCCCGTGCCACACAAATAAGAGCCCCAAACATATGAACCATATAAATAACTATATAACACTTTTGACTTTAAAGAAAATAATACCCCCCCTTCCCCCCCATGGAAGGTTTACATGTAAATCTGGCCCTTGGGAAATGAGGAAAAAATTTTGTGGTCGTTACTACCTCCAAAGTTGCCCATCCCTGACATAGAAAATCTGTTGTTTGTTCACACTTAACCCCATTTGCCAGCAGGAACCAGGGGCCTCATATACAAAGGGTACTTACGCACAAAAACATGGCGTACATCCTTTTCCACAGAAAATTTCAAATGTATCAACCATGGAAATGTGCGCAGCCCCATGGAAACTTCTTGGCTGGCGTACGTACGTTTCTACTGCTATTGTTCTGTTGGCGATACTTAGAGGTGATGTTGGGAGAGTGATAATACTGTGAAAATGATTGTACACACCAGAGACACATGATGAACAAACATCCAAGTGTGCGCAATTAGACGAGTGGATATAAAAGCAAGTGCAAAGAAATGCAGAAAATGCCTTTAACAACAGAGGATTAGAGGATATTGCAAATCACGCAGTGAGAAGAGAAAGGGTAGGGTATTTAGAGACAGAAGATTTTCTGGCTCGGGATAATGACTGGCTTGCCATCCAGTTTAGGTTTCCACAGGCAGTCCTTGTGGAACTGTGCGCAGAGCTACGGCTGCTCTTGGAGCATGACACGACGAGAAGCCATGCGCTTCCCGTCCCAGTACAGGCGCTGACAACTCTGGGGTTTCTGGAAACGGGAACTTCAGAGGGAGCTGGCAGACCCATCAGGAATTTCCCAGTCAACCCTGGGCCGAGCTATGCCAGCTGTGAGGGATGGCATTATCCGGCTGTCACCCAGGTACGTCATATTCCCATACAATGCAGCTGAACAGGCCAACATCAAAGCGCAGTTTGCAGCGGGAGCCGGTTTTCCTAATGATTCTAATGAACAGCAATGTTGGGAACAAACTACAAGCTGGCATTGTGCGGATGGATGGCTTCTTGGTGAGTAAATTCATGTAACTGTCCTAATAATAACCCACTTCATGTGCAACGCGCCTGTGCGCCCCACAAATATCACCCTGTCTTCAAGGCTTCATTGCAACTCCGTGGTTTGAGTAAGTGACTTTCTTTTTTTGCTGATTAAACTACAGTTTCACAGCATTCTACCAAGCCCCTAACTGCCAGTGTGTACAGTAGTTATGTCAATAAACACATGCATAAAGTTTGAAATGCAACAGTCTCACCCGTTACCTGGAGCACTTCATTCATTTAGTAGTGTGTGTAAGTTGTATATAACTATAAGGGATGAGATTTGCATTTTGGACATAAAATACAGTATGTACTTGTCGAGTCTAATATGATCTGGTTCAACTGACAGGTGACCATGGCTACCCACTAAATAGGTTCATATTGTCTTCTTTTTCGTGACTGTTTTCCTTTATTCAACCAGCTGATCCTCCCGGCTGGTCACAAATTGATTGACTGATTTATTCATCGTTTAAAATAACATTGTATAGAAGATACAACACACATTTAAAAACAATGGGATGGCACAAGAAAGCGCACACACTTATTTCGACTGGGGTCCCTAAAAGAAATTGTAGCTGGTCTTGTACCTGCAACCTTTTGCTTTGGCACTATAACCACTGAGCTATACATGGTGATAGTCATTATGCTCAGCTGACGCTTCTGAAGACGACTGCAGACGTCAGTCTAAATATGTCAAAGTTAAATACATTTCTCCTTCTTATCCCTGTCTGAATAAAGGAAACAATAAACTAATCTTATAGGGCTGTGAGCAGGCTGTTGAATTCCCTGTATCCGGCGCTAATGCCAGAGGACAGCGTGCCAAACAAAATGTTAGGTGCCTCTGCCTCGTTCTGAAGCACCTCCAACTCACATTCTGTGAAATTCCATTAAATCCATTATTTTTGATTGTGGGTACAGGAGAATCAAATGCGCTGGGCTTGTATTTATCTATTTGCATCTAATTGCATATCCAAATGGAGGCGTGTCAAGGGAGGAGTCCGGTATTTCCTCATGTGCGTTCAATTTCAAGTCGATCAGAATGTACAAAGGAAATGTGCTTGGATTCCTGCATATGGACAGTTTCATACATCTGGATTTTTTTTTTTTTTTTTGCTTACGGCGTTTTCTTGATTTAAACGTACGTCATCTTTCAGTAGGAACTCCACGCAAATCTTTGGACATAAGGCCCCTGGTCTGCTGACTGGTCCATTTTGCAGAGGCATTTATTGCGCTCCTTCCTCTGTACTATGTAGACACATGGGAGTACATCCCACAAAACAATAAAAAGATAAATACAACAAAATATTAAACCTAATACATCATTGGAATTTATACCCATTTGCATACTCTTCCTTTTTCTTCACTTGACTTTCTCTTCCTTTTTTTTTGTCCTCATCTTCAGTCTTTTTCTATCACTTCCTCTCCCTTGTCTTTATTTTTCCTCACTGTTCATCCTTCTGTTCTCCCTTCTCTCTGTCCATTTTAGTCTCCTTTTCAATGCTTTTTATCATTTAAGGATTATTTGTTGGTTATGTTTGTTTTACATTCTCTCACCAGTTTGCTCTCAACAAGCTATAGAGGGTAATAAGGAACATTCAAAGACAACATTGGGCTGTTGCTCGAATGAACAGGATAAACAGAACAGTGGTTGAACTCTTTCATGGACACTCAGAATTACTATATTTAATCTCATGTCATGTCATCCGCTGTGAGGCTGCAGATATGTGCATTTAACCTTGTTGAGCCTTGGCCTCAGCAAATGTTTTAATTAGAAAAAAAAATACTAAAACATTTTGTTGTTTACCTGTACTGTCAGCAACCGGCGTCACCACTGCCTCCTCATTAAAAACAGGTGGCTCATGATCGTCAGGAACACGTATGATTGTACAAGCAGCACTGCTCTCTCTCTGCTCTTCAGGAGAGTTAGTCTCCCCACTGGTTGAAGTGAGAAAGGTTGTTCCGTAGCTTTGATTAAAATTTTCTGTACCCTTCCCTTTTTTTCCATTTCTCTGCATCGCTCGGACAACTTCATTTCATTTTGTCGCTATTCCAGCTGTATGGCTTGTTTATAGTGTAACCAAAGATACGCACATGCACATGGCTCAGAGACAACATGGAAGAGTCCAACAGTTTGAAGAGAAGGGGGGAGGATGTTACATTAGGAATTTGATTTGCTGTTTTTGTAAATACTCGTGTTTCTTTATCAGACATCATGTTCAATATGCTAAATATTTTTTTAAAAAATATGGGGCTCCTAGTAGATCGGGGCCCTTAGATCAGGGCCTAAGGCAGTTGCCTACTTTTACCAAATGGTAAGTCCACCTCTACCACTGCTTAGAGACAAAGGCTTCTTGGACCTTGGGACGGGTCTGGCAAAAAGGTGCCACTTCATTGGCCCCTATTCACTTTGCGTAATATTGCTAAGATTAGGAGCATCTTGTCTCAGAGTGATGCTGAGAAACTGATCCCCACTTTTGTTAGCTCTAGATTATTGTAACTCTTTATTATCAGAGTGACCTAAAACATCTTTAAAAAGTCTTCAGCTGATCCAAATTGCTGCAGCAAGAGTTTTAACAGGTACTAGAAAGAGAGATCATATCTCTCCAGTTCTGGCCTCCCTTCATTGGCTTCCCATAGAGTTTAGAATTAAGTTTAAAATCCTTCTTCTTACTTACAAAGCTCTAAACAATCAGGCCCCTTTTTATTTAAAAGATCTGATACTACCCTATTATCCTAACGGAGCACTACGCTCCCAAAATGCTGGATTACTTGTAATACCTAGAATCTCCAAATGTACAATGGGAGGCAGAGCCTTCAGTAATCAAGCTCCTCTCCTGTGGAACCAGCTGCCAATCTGGATTTGGGAGTCAGACTCAATCTCTGTTTTTAAGAATAGGGTTAAAACCTTGCTTTTTCATATAGCCTACAATTAGGGAGGGATCATGTGTTTCTGAACCCTCCCTTAGTTATGCTGCTAATAGGTTTAGACAGCCGGGGGACCTCCAACAATGCACTGGGCTTCACTCCTTTTTTCACTCTCAATGAAATATTTTTGCTGGTCATTAACATCTGTTTGTTCTCTCCCATAGATTGAGTCTCCATCGTGCTGTTTGCTCTGTACATGTCTGTTCTTTTTGTCTTCTCTATCCCCTCACCCCCCAGCCAGTCGCAGCAGATGACTGCCCCTCCCTGAACCTGGTTCTGCTGGAGGTTTCTTCCTGTTAAAAGGGAGTTTTTCCTCTCCACCGTCGCCAAGCGCTTGCTCACAGGGGATCGCCTGATTGCTGGGGTCTTCCTGCAATTGTGGGGGTTTCCCCTACAGTTGAAAGTGCTATGAGATGACTGTTGTTGTGAAATGGCACTATATATGGTAAATAAAGTTGAATTGAATTGAATCGATGGGCTGGTAAATTTACATATGCTAATCTTTAAACACATCCAGCATAAAAGCTCTGCCAAATCCAACAGATGGATCCTGCAGCTATGCAGGACTAATGCAAGAATTAGGAAAGGGAAACAAGGGATTGTCAATAATGGTGTAGAGCAGTAGTTCCCAACCACCAGGCTGGGTTGCAGAGAATCGTAGAGAAGAGAAATAATTTATTTTATTTCTTTGTATAATGACTATCAAAGTCTGATGAGCAGAGGTTGCACAAGACTTTTTTCCTGTCATTTTGACAGACAGGCTTATTATTTCAAATCTATTATTACCTGTCATTTTGATGTTAATATAGTAAGACACTGCAAAGCTTTTGTTTCTGTTCACATTTTCAGTTTAAATCATGAACCTACAGGATACAGTATGAAAACTGTGTATTTATTTATTGAACTGATGAACTGAGACTGTTGGTCGATGTTGTACTGTTAGCTTTAAAAAAAAATGAAAAGGTAGGAATTACAAGCAGAAGTTACAGTACATCACCCTCAGTGTAATCTGTCAAAATGACACAGCTGTCAATGACTGACAATATTCAGTTAACACAATCTCTCCTGCTTAGTGTTTTATTTTAAAAATATATATATATATTTTCTCACCTCCCGTGTCTGACGTATCCATCTGTACGTCTGTGCGGTCTTAAAAAAAAGCATATTTGAGGCAACATCCTCACTGCTGACATTTTGGAAACCAGGGCAAAATATCCTGAGATTGCCAGAAAAGCACTGAAGAGGGATTGTCAGCAGTAACTACAACCAAAGTGAGGTGTCGGAATAGATGGGACACAAGGACCACACTCTGGGTGTCACTCTCTCCAATCACCCCTAGATGGGCCCATCTAACTCACTGGAGGTGAGTTTTTGCAATCACACACTTTGTTTATGCTGATGTATTCCATTCATTTGGTGTCAGTTATGGCTTTCTTCAGTGAAGAAACCAGAGCAAGTTAAACATCACCAAGACAATTCAAAGAACACATGGGACCAGACATTCTTTACATTTTAAGGAGCGTGAATGATGAGGAATAGAACAGTAGAAATCAGACCTCCTGGGATTACATTTGCAACTGTAATTCAAAGCTTATAAAACAAGACATGCTGTAAGGAACTATATTCCCCTTGACATTAAAACATTTTTTTAAAACTCAATAAAACAGAACAATGGATTACAGAATATAAAACCCAGTGGATCAATAATATTTACATTATCTCACAAAGTTAAGAAACTCCACTACAGTAATACCTTTAAATGGATATTAGAGAGTATGGCTTCATTTTAATTAAGGGAAAATCTGCAATCTGCAAGGCATGACTGGATTTCTGAAAAGGTTTAGTAAAAAATAAAGATCTGGCACAGCAGCCAATTCAGCTTCTGGATGAATCCAGAAACTTTTCCGATATGTACAACAACAGAGTGATCTTTAAAAAAAAATCCTTCTCTCCATTGCTGACAACAGTCTTGTCTCGTACAAAGATGCTCTGTCAATCGATTTGTTACTCCCGCCTGATACACCCTATTCACACTCCCAACAGATCTCCAAATGCAACAGAGGTGAGGGCACCTTCCATCAACAGACGCCTAGGTGGACACGTAGCTTGAGTGAATGGAATGGCGTTATTCATGCATGCTCAGAGAGGGCAAAAATGCTGTGTTCGAAATGCTCACTCCTTCCACATATAGTGTACTATATAGTGAATCAGCCATCTTGTAGTGCTGTTCGAAATCTTCACTGAAAATTTCATTCACTATATAGTACACTCAAAATATCCCACAATGCATTTTGAAAAGTAGTGTATAAATGGATGGTCATTGCATTAGCCAGTATATCCCATAATGCAATGCGCAGCCAACGGAGCAGTGAGAGGAGAGCTTCACATCACAACATAACCTACCTAAAGGTATTTATATTTATTAGTTCAGCAAAAACGATTTAATACATATTTACTACAAATTACATGTAGGTATTCATTTTTTTTTTACCACCGTTAGTCTGTTAGGTTTTACTGTCTCATGTGATGACGTCATTAACCGTGCCGCGAAAACATGCCAGTAGTGTCTGAAAGCTGTTAATTTTATTGCTATATTGAGTTCACTATATAGTCCACTATATCTAAATACACTATATAGCAAGTAGGGAGGGAGTGAGTGAGCGAACATTCCGAACACAGCCAAAGACCGAAATGGTATATGATGACATCATACGCTGATGTAATATTGCTATGACAACAACATAAACACAAAAAGCAAGGATGTAAATGAATAAATCCCAACAGTGGTGGGGAAAAAAGTTATACAGCATTTTTAACAAAAAAGAAATATTTGGCCGACTGAAAATTACCTGTTTAGAGGACACTGCTACTAAACGATGAGACGAGTCAGTGTGGTTACAACCGTGTCTTCAACATTTTTATTAGCGGCGCTAAAAAGGAGGTTTTCACGGATCTTCAGATAATGAGGCCCCTCCATCTATGAAAAAGCACATAAATTTTGAGTTCAATTGAGGATCAGAAATTTAACAAACTGAAAGATGAAGATTTGAATATTTAATGCGAGACCACAGCCTTGCTGGCAGAAGTCAAAGAGGATCAAAATTTGCTTTAGCTTGATTTGATTAGATGGGATCACAGTCTGAGGGCTGAATTAAAAAGGAGATAAAGAAACTCCCACACATGGCACCGCGAGGTGAGAGGTGGAGATATATTTACAGGAAACATACAGAATGAATCATTCTGAAACATTTTCAACATGATTACATCATCTCGTCTCAGTGTGATTGCTTTCTGTTCCCAGGGGTCTCCAGTGTTAATGAATGAAGTGGCAATCTCTACTTATAATCAAAAATATACAGTGAAGAGCTCCTCCTATGAAAGAGGTAGAAGGGTCTGTTTGATTAACATGAAGGAGGAAAGCAGTAATAATTAATATGGCAAAAAAAATGGTTTATTGAATTTATTGTAAGCAACAGAAAGTGAACTTGATATGTGAAAAATGCTCAGATTTAAAGACTGAACTGTAACTCAGACATTTGTGACTCTGGGACTCTCTCAGCTTGACCTCACAATATTTCAAATGGGAATGCTCAAAATATTTAAGTTTCGCTTGCTCCTTTTCATAGCAATGTGGCCCTTTGATGGCTCACCAAGTGCCTTCCTGACAAAAGCAACATCCTGAATGAGTATGTAAAGTTTCCATTTCTAGATTATTCTAGAAAAAAAATTTTTTTTTTTAAAGGTAGAACGCCTAAGAAGAGAATCACCTTTGTTTTCAAATCTCACAGCCCACAGAACTCCCTCCCCCTATCCTCGGCAATTGCTCAAAAACCACACCTTCAGATCACATGCATGCACACTGTATAAAAACAGACAGAAGAGCTCTCGTACAGTAAATGTGGAATGAGTATACATGTGCATTATGTATATTCATAATCAGGGCTGTCTGTCGATTCGCCAACTGATGAATAAGTCATTTGCCCCCCTGAGGGTGGACCAACTTTGAATCACTACAGCAGTGGCAATGTAGAGAGTTTGCAATGGCAGTGGTAGGCTGGAGCAGAACTCCCTAAAGGGACCCCACCTCTCACCCTCCCAGGTACTGGTGCATGTCTTATGTAAACAAACAAGTGAGAGCGGATGTATCAAAATGAAGTTATTCGTCTGGCACTGACTAAAGAAGAAAAAAGAGGAAGATGAGAAAAGAAAGCAAGACAGTGGTGAGTAGTGCATACTAATTTAATACTAATAATTTAGTGCAGAGCAGTTCAGTGTGTTCTGCCTCTGCTGGTCCTGTTCTGGTTTTGAGTCTTTTTATTGCTCTTCACAAGTCTATTTTCAAATTTGTTTGCATTCTTATTGCACTTCCGAAATAAAAAAAAAGTTTACATTTTTTTTGTTAGCGTCAGATTATTTATTAAACCAGGGTGATGAAAATTGATTGGAGGGGCCCTGTGAATTTCTGCCAAGGGCCCCAAGAGACTCTAGAATCACCTCTGAACGTATTGCTAACTATTTCAGAACAGTTACATATTTCTGGTAAAGATGAATCTAGGGAGTGCTCCTCCACCCATCAAAGAAAGCCCACTCTACTGTGACTGGCCAGCTGTACAGGTAGTGTATTGCACCGTGCCACCCACCATTCCACTAAAGTTCAGCTGTTGCTATGGTAACCAGAGACGTAAAAGAAGCTTGACCAGTGGAGGACACCCTGATATCCATTGTCAGGGACTTCTCGCTGCCACCATCACTCACTCCAGAAACAGATGGGATGAAGATGTGGAAGAGGACGACTGTGATGGTCAGACATGTTCGCACTGAGGTCTCATCCCCGCGATGGAGCGGACACATTCCAATAGTAGTTGCCTGTCTAAAAAGTTATCTGTTTTTTGGGACAACTCTGAGTGTGCTCACATTCCTGTGTGTATGTCAGAAAGCACTTGTGAAAACTTGCTCATCAAAGTTTCACAGATTTTTGTCATATATTCACATTTTTAAATATTTCTGACTAAGGCCTATCTCTCTACTCAACAGGCAGCATTGGCACTGGACTTCACCTGGAATGTTTCCAAAGGATTAACAAGTTACACAGTAAGAGCCCCAATATTTCAGAGTTCAGAACAGCTCGAGGTCATGAAGAGTCTTTGTTTCCATATACAGTATGTTCATGTGTATAGTCTCGGTCTACTGAAATCTGAAATGACACATACTAGCGGCATATAACCTCTGACCCTGACACTGGCCTTGAACACAAACTGGATACAGATCCACCTCAGGATCAAAGTGTGAGATTTTGATAAGCATCAGGGCAACTGTGTAGGAGGAGTAGCAATTCCAGTGAAATGTGGACAGATGGACGAACGAGCTAAAAAACCTGAATAGCATCCAAGTCTGACAGTTTTGACAACTGACCAAGAACTAAGACAGCATAGAATTCACCTCATTATACACTACTCACAAAAAGTTAGGGATATTTGGCTTTCGGGTGAAATTTACGGAAACTGTAAAAAGTTCACACGACAGTGATATCATAAAAAAAGGACATGCAGAAGCATGCAATGGTGATTTCCTCATCTCAAACAAAAGTCAACAACAGTGGTGGGTATACCACAATAAAAAATGTCAATGTCTCAATAACTTGTCATGTGCCCTTGATCATCAATTACAGCTTGACGACGACGTCTCATGCTGTTCACAAGTTGACTTACTGTCTGCTGAGGCATGGCATTTCACTCTTCTTGAAGGGTGGCCTTCAGGTCATTGAGGTTTTGGGGTGCAGGGTTACGAGCCTCTACACGGCGACTCAGCTGATCCCATAGGTTTTCTATGGGATTCAGGTCTGGATAAAGTGCAGGCCACTCCATTTGAGGTACCCCAGCCTTGAGCAGCCATTCCCTAGTGATGTGACCTCGATGAGCTGGAGCATTGTCGTCCATGAAGATGAAATTAGGCCTGTGTTGTTCATGCAAGGGCACAATGACTGGATTATGATGTTATTCAGGTACTATCAGCTTGTCACTGCACCATTCACATGGTGTAGGGCAGTTCTGTATTGGCTAGACACACCTGCCCAGACTGTAAAACCACCAACACCAAAGGCTCGTCTGGTGACAACAGCGGCTGATGCATAACGCTCTCCTTGACATCTCCAACACCATTGGCGGCCATCATTTCTGCTCAACGTGAATCGACTTTCATCTGAGAACACCACTGAGGCCCACTGGTCCCCTGTCCAGTGTAAATGCTCCCTGGCCCATGCAAGACAATGATGCCTATGCCTGGTGGTGTGGTCAGGCACCCTCACAGATCATTTAGCACACAGACCATGCTGATGTTAAGTTTTGAATGGTCTGACCCGACACTTGGGTGCCTCTCACCTCCCTTAAATGTGCCTGGAGTTGAGTGGCATTCATCATCTGGTTCCGTAGGGCACTGTTCACAATGAAGCGGTCATCAGCGTGGGATGTAGCCAAAGGGCATCCATTTCCATGCCTTTCTGTGACTCTTCCAGTCTCTCTGCATTTCTGTTGCAATCTGCTGATGACACTCTGTGACACTCTAAGCTCAGTAGCCACTTCCCTCTGAGAACATCCTGTTTGAGGCCTCGCAGTAGCGAGGTACTGTTGATCAATCGTTAGGTGTCGTCTTGGTCTCATGTCAAAATGTGAACAGCATGATGAAGAGAACTGTTTAAATACCAATTCTAACTGAACCAGAAAATTTATTGATAGATTTCATGGATCAAACACCTGTTGTGAATTTTGCTGTTAAGCACCTTGTTAGAGAACAAGTTATGTGAAAAGTATTGAAACACTGAATAGTTGGGAAATGTGCATTCAAAAGGTTAGAGGAGGTCAAATTAAGTTCACCTGTAAAGATTATAGTGCATTTTAGGTGCATCCTGAAATTTCACCTGAAAGCTGAATACCCCTAACTTTTTGTGAGTAATGTATGTTCACACAGTTTTTTTGTTCTTGTAAACCAAAATATACAGAGTTCCAATATCTGAAATCAAGGAAATGGCAATTATAAAGCACTTAAAGATTTTTTGGGTACCTCATCTGATCCTGAAACTGATCTGTGCACTGCAGGAGCATGGAGGTGACTACACCTTGGTTTCGGTGGCTGTTCTCCAACATCTCAAGTTCTGGTTTGATCATTAAGAGCTCATTAAAAATGGTAAATGGTGTTCACTTATATATAGCTTCCCCCCCCCAATCTCTAAATGACCAAAGCTCTTTACAGATCCTGCTATCCCCCCATTCACACACTGATGGCGGTGAAGCCGCCATGCACCAGTCTGTCTGACCCACCAGGAGCAACTGGGGGTTCAATGTCTTGCTCAAGGACACTTTGACATGCAAACAGATTGGGAATTGAACCTCTGACCCTCCAATCAGTAGTCAGCCACACTATGCCTGCGCCACAGTTGCCCAGAGAAAAGAACCGAGTCTGAACATTAGTAGCACAGAGGGCAACCGTTTCTTTATTTAAAGCAAAGTGACGAACGAGCAAAAAGCGATAAAAGAAGCTCCGTTACTATGGAGGGATAATTACAGTTGGTTGATATTTCACATGCTTTTCACTGTTAAATTTAAAGGATTAGGAAACAAGGTCACCCCCCTTCTATTAGTAAATTTAACTTTCAAAATTCTGCGTCTGTGAAACTATGGTAACCAAATTATGTGGCTCAACAAAGCTCATCACTTCATTTAACTCTTTTTTTCTCCCAAACTTAAGACCTCAGTAATGCTCTGCTTCATGTTGCCGTCTATGCCTAGTTACTTAAAAGGGTCACTGACTGAAATATGGGTTTTGCAGGTTTTAACCTTCTGAAACGCTGATGCAATTTGCAAAAAAACAAAAAAGAAAACAAAACGGCAGCAAGTGCACTTCCTGCAGCAGTTTACCAAGGTCAGGGTGTGCAGCAAACTTTTACAGTTCTATGGTTGAACCTGTCCTCACCTTTGCCATCGTCACCTGGTTCAGTAGTCTGGCACTCAATGATAAAAAAAGACTGGAAAATGTAAAGGTTGCTAGCAAAATCATTGGTACTTCATTACCTGACTTGACTAGTGTTTTTCTCGAGAGGGTAACTTCTAAGGCTAAAGGTATTCTACAGTGTCCCGATCATCCTCTGTATGCCAAACAGATTAAAAAAACTTAATCAGAATCTTAAAAATGGCTCATCACAATGCTGTATAACAGTTTCATTCTTGGTGTTTTTAGTATTTTAAATGTTTCTAATGTATAAATGTTTTTATGGCTGATTTTATGTAAGTGTGCATGAACTGTATTGTCATTTTTTTTTAATGTGGCTGCAAAGCAAATTTCCCTCAGGGGACAATAAAGTGAAATGAACTAAAATGCACCTATTGGCCATGTGATTATTGAAAAAATATCAAAACATGTACTATTAATTTTATACAACCATGTTAAAACACTGCCTTTCTACAGATCTGTCGGTTCTTTGCATGCTGTCCATAATCTGTGTACTTAAGGTACGTGTCCACTGGTCCATTTTTTTGACAGAAAGAATCAGATTTAGGGACATGTTGAGTGCAGGCATGAGGCGGAACCAGTTGGAGTGACAGCAAATGATTGGCGTGTAAGCCTCAAACAGCTCTGTCCTTGGGGGAAGACTCATTGGTCCAAGGAGGAGGGGGTGAAGAAATGCAAGCTTGTCTGGCAGGGATCCAAGTCAGGTCTGCTCAGTGGTCAGGGGACTGTGGAGGGTCGTTTAGGTGTTTTATTGTCGCCAATTTTGGTGTGAAAGCAGCTTTAGCCAGCACTCTTGATTGGACGCTTTAGCATTCCTAAAACTCAGAACAATGAAAACTGGGGCATACCCAAAGAGTGGTTCTAGGTTATTAAGTTGTCGTTTTTACTCTTGTAACCCAAAATCACGTTGTGACATTCCTAAAGTCAGAATCACCCCTCCTTTGTTTTCATAAGGACCAGCCAACACAGTTAAAATGTCAAATAGACATTTAGTTTACAAAGAAAAACAAATGTACCTCTGCCGCTTTATTTCTTCCTCAGACTGGTTCTTTATATGCTGGCATTCTACAACCACGAGCACAAGAGGTAGGCAGTAGCTAGCTTTTCTGGGGGCAAGTATCTTTATGCTGTCTGGATTACAGCTTTGTCCTTTCAAAACTCCAAATAACTGCCCTTAACCAACAGCAAGTATTCAAAGCTTTGTAGCAGTAGTAGCTGGTCCACAAACTCAACAATTCAGCACATTTCCACAGAGGTGGGCTGTAAAACAATCAGCTTTCAGCATTTAATTTGGCAGATTTGCCACCTTTTAACCTAATGCCACTTGATTATTTGTTAAACACAATCTTTCAAATTCACCTTGACAGTTATGGCTCTTGATGGCATTTCCACTTCATATTTAAAGAAAAAAAGCAAAATAAATATTCAGTAATGAAAGTGAGAATCTAATCTATATGCAGTGAGCACAGACATTCAGGTTAAACCCTGATCTACATACAGTCCGCTTTAACAAGACAGATTTGGTGCACAATCCAGTAACGCGTTCACATATTCACAAATGTTTAAGCTATCCTACAGCTTTTAAGATAATGATTATCCATCCACTGAATGGTGAAGGCAGCAACACACTCTCGCCATTTGGTAATTGGGGTAAAACATGCATGTCAGTGCAGGGATCTTCTCCTGTACAGAGACAATGTTGCTCTTGTAGAAAACATGAACCAACATTAATAGTTAAAACAGAAACAGAACCGTCTCCACTGTCACTGTGGTAAATGCAAGAAGTCTCATATATGCTTAAATCTGTGAATTAATTATATGCAATTCAGTTATTTCTCATTTTCTCCTAGAAAATCCTGCAGGAGCCCTGTAGAGGTCCCTTGGCTCCACTTAGCCAAAGCTACCCAAACAAGAGCCATGTCCCTGGGGTCCTCCATATTATAGTGATAAATAGCAGACCAAGAAGCGGCTGGAGTCCTCATCTTCTCTCTGCTGTCGGGATCAGTAGTACGTGCACCAGTTGCTGTAGTCGCTGGGCATGAGGCCGCCGGTGATGAGCAGAATCAGGTCCACGAACCACCAGATACCCAAGCCACCCAGGGTGAGCAGCTTCCCTACTGCAGTGCCGGTGTGGCCCAGGCAGAAACGGTCCACCCCAAAACAGCCCAGGAAGAAGGAGTAGAGCAGCGTGGTGATGAAGTAGTGTCCAGTGTATCTGTGAGAGAGCAGCAAGGGACGCTTTATAATCATCCACACTCAACAAAGACCAAATAAAACATATGAACTTCCATGCTAGCAGATGTTTTTTCAAAAATATTAACCGAATAGCGATTAAAGCACAACTGAAAAAGAATCGGGCAGCTGTGATGTGTAAGCAGTGGAACACAAAAAAGAAACACCTGCTCTTTAGGGTATGATAGGTGAATGAGGGTGAGAACACACACTGAACATTTGAGGCTTTGTTTATCCGAGTCAGAGACTGCGGCGGAGTCTCTGTACAGGTGCTGCTTTGACTGTCCGTTCACAGCAAGTGTCTGATGTGTGTGTTCAACAACTGCAGAGATTAACCCCATGTGTTGATGAATGCAGCATGATCACGCCACACGGGAAAGCTGAGACGGAGAAGGGTGGTGGTGGTTCTACATGTGTGGAAACATTACCCTCTAGTGGTGAAACGCTGCATGACAGTAAACGGTGCAGTAGCAATAGTCAGGTTTAAAAAAAAAAAAAAAAAGAAATTAATCCCATGAAAAGAGTCAAAAAAGTGCAATAAGTGTAGCTGGATTTAGATTTATTTATTTATTTATTTTTAAAGCTGGTATTCATTTCTCTAAAGAACCCAACATGTTGGGCTGTAATAAATTACTTCTTTTCTTTACTCTATAAAAATTGGCAGTGACTATCTTTCTGTTAACCCTGAATAGGCATTGAATATCTTAACAGTGACTATTCAAATGGAATTAAATGGATCTGCCAAAAACAAATACATGATAACTGTGCCATCATTAAAAAAGTAGACAGCAAAACAACCTCTCACATACAGCACAAACTAGGGTTGTCCTGAATGCCAGGTTTTGGGCTCTGAATATTAAGTAGCAATCTGAATGAATATCCATATATTCTGTACCGTTCTTCTTCTCCCTCAGTGGACTGCAACAGCATCATTGGCCATGATCATGTGCGCACAAATACATTGGATTTCTGGAGTTACCCGATTATTCAAATAGTCATGTAAACAGAATAATCCGGTTAGGAGAAATCACATGAACTCAACACATTAACCCCTAATAATCCATTTATTCTGTGCATGTAAACACATCAAATCTAATTACTACCAGGGCTTGACATTAACTTTTTTGCTCACCAGGCACTGGCTAGTGATTTTCCAAAGTTACTAGCCACTCAGTCTTTTCACTAGCCAAAATTTTGTGGTTGGAAAATTATGTTTATTTTTTTAAATCACCCTTTATTGTCATTCAACTGTACAACTAATCATGTACAGTAGAACGAGATTGTGTTTTACCTATCTACTGTGTTAATCACACACACCCCAAGTGTAGAATCAGAGGGCCACTGCCATGCAAGGCGCCGCCACAAATTTCCCTCCTCCATTCCATTTTTGCTGAGCACCAAGCTGGATGGCAGGAAGTTTCACTTTTATATGGTCTTCGGCATGACCCGGCCGGGATTTGAACCCCTGCCTACCGGGTGTGGGGTGGATGCTCTACCAACTGAGCAGTTAATATGATCAACTATGACTATTGCATGTTACATTTTAATTGAACTAAATTTACAACCTTTTTAAATGTAAATGACCCAAATCCATACAATACATAAAAAATCGCAAGAGAAACACTGTTTAATTATTAACAGGAGTGAATACTGTAAAGCAGTCGAAAAAAATATTTGCAATATGAGAGTGAAGTACAGGTAGATCTGGGGTCTGTCCAAATTCTCATTTGTACCTTTTCCCCTTTGCCTACCCCCACCCCGTGGACCTTGAAATCAAAAGGCCAAGGGGTAGGGGTTGAAAATTACCACTATGAATTGGGACACCCCTTCAGGGGCTGCACGATGTCATTAGTAATTGCTGATGGATTTAATCTAAATCTAGACTACCCGTTTTCACCAGCAACAAAGAAGAAAAAGAAAACTGATGAGAAAAAAAGTCTCACCTTAAGGAGAAAAATGTCTCAAATTTACATGAACAATTCTAATCAGTAGAAAAAGTCAGAAATTTACTAGAAAGAAAGATGTAAATTCAGAGAAAATCTTAGACCCCCTAGCGGGCCGTTTTTGGCTTGCGGGCTCTACATGTTTGACACCCCTGGACCAGCACATTAAAAATATATAATTAGATGTTTTACTTCCATGAAATAACTGCAAATCACAGATAAAAGTTCACCTCAGAAGAAACTTCATTTGCTCTTTACAGCAACATAAAGTTTAGTCACTTTTTCTTTCCGTCATACGAAAACTTTGCATAACTAACGGGAGCTTCTTGCTTGAAAAATAATCATATTTAACCATAGAGGAAGGAGTTTGTGGGGGGAAAGAGCAGAGGTTATTCTCACCGCTGGGCGAAGGGATCAAGGGCAGTTATCCCATGATCCGATTGCTTAGAGCAACTGCTCTCTGTTAATTTCTCCAGACTGGCTCTAAAATGAACAGAACTGCAGAACAAAAGCCTCATTTCCACTAGCACGGCTTAGCACGTCATGGTACAGCTCATCACGCTTCGTAAGTCTTTCCACTAGCCCCAACACGGTTTAACAGCAGCGATTCTCAGCCTCGCTCAAAGGCAGGGTCCAGTCGTGCTGAGCTGTACCGTGTTGTGACGTTAAAAGACTGGTCGCTGCTGATTGGTCAGGTCTTAACGTCACGAAAGCGACCGTCTTCGCCGTCTTCACGACCGCCATATGCAATATTTCACGGACTAACTCGGTCACGGAGTAAATACGATATTAATACAGACAGCGTTGTAGGTTTTGCGGAACTGTACACCGTGGTCCAATGAAGAGGTGCGGAGTTTTCTCTGCTTGGTGGCAGCTCCACAGTGAGGAGTGACCCGGACCCATAATACAGATGGCTGGCCAGCATAGAAACCGGACTATGGGCAAGCTGAAGACGATCGTGAGAGAACCATCGATGGTGAGTGATTTGTAATAATGTGCATCTGTTTGCTTATTTATCCTGTTGGTGGTAAGCTCACTTTTTTTGAGCCATACAGCACCGTTTTGTGCTGGCTAACTCGTTTTAGCTAACGAGTGTTAGCTAGTAGCTAGCTAGTACCAACTGCTGATTCACGCTCGTTTTCTCCCTAAATATTCGCTTGTGAGAGCAAAACGATGAAATATGTTAATCCTGGTTAAAGTCCTGGTTTTTGTTTTGTATTGCACTTCGGTGCTGCGCATTAAATTGTGTGCAATTTAATGCTAGAACGTTTCCACATGCCAGGGGTTAGCCTCCCTGTTGTGGATACTGGTGAAATGCATACCTGCCAACTTTTCAAACCTGAAAAGCCTAGTAGCTAGCCGGGGTTCAGGGGCCGATGCTAATGCTAATAATGCTAATGCTAATAATAATAATGCTAATATTTGCCAAACAAATATTAGCATTAAATCTAGTTAAATGAAGCTAACAACCTCATATTTCTTCAACTTTCAAACCTGAAAAGCCTAGTAGCTAGCCGGGGTCCAGGGGCCGCAGGCCCCGGTAGGTCCAGGACAAAGTCCTGGTGGGGGGGTTCAGGGGGACGAAGCCCCCCGACGCCAAACAAATATTAGCATTAAATCAAGTTAGAATGTAGCTAATAACCTCATATTTCTTCAACTTTCAAACCTGAAAAGCCTAATAGCTAGCCGGGGTCCAGGGGCCGCAGTGTCAAACAAATATTAGCATTTGACATAGAAGTCACATATTAATTATATTAAAGGTAAAATATCTAAATCAATTGCAATACTACACAGAGCGAAATATTTGCTGAATCAACCCACATTATATACTTTGTATCATTCATTTATACTCCCATACATGACATATTGTACGCAAGTATGGGGAAATACATATAAAACAAACATATATCCAGTCTTTATGCTTCAGAAGAGAGCTATTAGAATAATAAACAAAGTTGCTTACAGGGAACCAACAAACCCACTTTTTCTTAAATTAAAAGCTCTCAAGTTGAAAGATCTGGTTGACTTTAAAACTGCAGTAATAATGTTTAAAGTGAAGAATCTATCACTGCCCGCAAATATCCAAAATTTGTTCCAAATAAGGGAGGAACAATATCATTTCAGAGGAACATGTTTATTTCAAAAACCTTCAGTGAGAACTACCACCAAGCAACACTGTGTTTCAGTGCAAGGAGTCAGATGGAACGATTTTGGACCTGAATTAAAATCATGTACAACGCTTGGACAATTTAAACAAAAACTAAAAGAAGAAATACTCCAAACATATATACAAGATGACATGTAAAATCATATCAGGATTGTCATATCCAGTCTGTGTTGTGTTGTAGCTTAGTTTTTTTTGTCACATTTTGTCTTAGCTTTGTTCTGAATTGTAATCGCTCTTGTTTGTTTTTCTTTTGAATTCTTGGATGGAATATGGGTGGGCAATATAAGCTGCGGCTTCAGCCATCACCCATTTCAGATAACTTATGTTGAACTGTATAATCAGAGAAGTTATTGTCTAATTTGACCTTGTTGCCTTTTCTTTCCCCCTTTGTTATATTATTCTGTTTCTTTTTAATCTTTACTTTTAATCTATCCAAAATAAAGATTCATTCATTCATTAAATTTGCATTCAAAAGACTATCTTAACACTGCATAGAACTTCGAATAGGCCAGATGTGATGTATTATGAATACTAGAAAAGCACTCGGAGAGCGCAGACCTCCACCAAGCGCCACAGTTCCCCCCATACAGTGTTTAACATCATAAATAAAATGGCCCTATCTCGCAATGTTAAATTAAAAAAAAAAAGAATCCTTTAAAAAATTCCTGGATCCAGACGGTGATCCGGATCACCACCAAAATCTAATCATCTCTAGGATACCCCATTTCTGACAATCTGTGAAAACTTCATGAAAATCCGTCCATAACTTTTTGAGTTATCTTGCTAACAAAGAAACAGACAGACAAACCAACGCTGATGATCACATAACCTCCTTGGCGGAGGTAACTAGAAGACTAGAAATATCAGCAGGGTATACTAGCACTGTTTAACAGACACGTGCGTAAATGACGGCAAAATCGCTCTGATATTTTATGTGTTTACATGATACACCAAGCATGACAAGGCTTGCAATTACACAGCACATGTTCTTCAAGTTTGCCGCTAGCGTCACTGGCACTGGCCTTGTGTTTTTTCGTTCTTACGTGGTCTTTCACATCGCTGATTCCGCCATGTCCAATCAAAAAGTCTTGTCTACACAAAGTGCAATTTGCGTAATTTTCACCCCTTCTTGAGCGAATAATAACTCCCGGAAATGCTTTGCTGTATTCCTCACGAAAAGACTGTAATTTTCGTTTGTGTTTCACGCTCGTTAGTGATTTTTCTCCGGCAGACTCCATGATGAAAACGTATAACTCTTACCTGATTGCCTCGCAATTGCACATGGAAAATTGGCTCAGACCTCTCGCACATGCGCAATACACCTACATGAAGCAGTGCCGATTTCCTTTGTTCTAAATTTAGATACGATTCCAAGCGACAGCGTGTTTGGAATTGCTTTCGTGTTTTCCGTGTTTTTTTTACGATTTAAAATTTTTGACTGAATTTTTTAGTGAAAAACCGTAATTTTGAATAATAAAACCGGAACCCGGAACGGGGTCTTGAAAACCGAAGCCATTACGGCAAAACCGGAGTAGTTGGCAGGTATGGAAATGGACCACACGAGCCGAAATCTCGTCATATTAAAATTGCTTTTTCAAACCAGTGATTTATAAAGTCATTCATATAATTTTCTAAAGCGTCAGAATAGACACACACACCTAATCTGTGGATCCTGCAGTGCATGTCAGGGAAACGCAGCATTTTTGTCACATCCAACCACTGAATTTCACAGGTGTATTTCCCTAATAGTTACATCTCCAAAAATTAGGATGTCATGAAAAACTTCAATATTTTTTGTCACTCATTTCAGAAAGTGACATCCGTATATTATATAGATTCATTACACAGAGTTATATATTTCAAGCGTTTATTTATTTTAATTTTGATGATTATGGCTTACAGCCCCTGAAAACCCCAAATTCAATTTGGCAAAAAATTAGAATATTACATAAAATTAACTTTAAAAAATAGTTTTTAAATATAAATTTTGGCAGCTGAGGTGATGGTTAATATGGGCTGTAGCTGTAATCATCAATATTAAAATAAACACTTGCAATATATCACTGTCCCTGTAATGAATCTATATATGGGTTTCACTTTCTGAAATGAGTGAAAAAAATATTGAATTTTTTCATGGTATTCTAATTTTTGAGATGTGCCTGTATATGTGTTGAACTTGCTTGAAACTAACCATCATCCATTTCTGTCGTTCATCTAGGCAGGAGGAAATCAGCCGCCCCACAACGGACCTCGCCACTGTGGAA
This sequence comes from Pholidichthys leucotaenia, assembly GCA_020510985.1. NCBI lineage: Eukaryota > Metazoa > Chordata > Actinopteri > Cichliformes > Pholidichthyidae > Pholidichthys > Pholidichthys leucotaenia. The sequence continues at coordinate 160,264,851 of CM035838.1, read as the reverse complement.
AGTACTGAAATCCTTTGCTTTTATAGGTAAATTGTCAAAACCATAGTAGCACAATTTCCACTTAATATAAAAGGGACTGAACTGAGATTTATTTGATTGTGTGAATATGGCACATCAACTGTAAAATAAACCGCTTGTTAATATATTTATTTTTTTGTCAGATCACTTTTGTGATCCTTTGTGAGTTATGTTCATAACTGTATGTTTTGGCAAATGTGAGATGTTCAGTTATCAATATAATTTATTTTATATGTGTAGTTTATAGTCTATCATCAATAAACTCATGCAGTAACAGGACACATTACAAATATTTGAGACCAATTGTAGTGCTTCCTTTTATATTTTAGCAATGCTAGTACAAAACACCGCCCACACATGAAGCCAGGGCAAGAAGAGACACTTTTACACTTTTACAGACAAGACAAACTTTTATTGATAAAAACTTCATATTTTGACTGACCGACTCCATACTCGGTGATGCACAACTTCAGTTAATGTACTAGATTCCATTCAAGTGAATGTATTAATTCATTCTGATTGCTGAGGCCACAGTAAAAACAGATTATTTTAAATGTAACGCAGCCCTTGTAAAATCTACTGAAGTGCAGCTACATGAAAATTGTGGTTAAATACAACAACAAAGTACTTTATTGTCACATTCAAATTGTAATCCCTCCTCTTTTGTTTTTGACTTCGTGGATGAAATATGGTGGACAATATAAGCTGCAGCTTCAGCCATCACCCATTTCAGATAACCTATGTTGAACTGTATAATCAGAGGAGTTATTGTTTAATTTGACCTTGTTAGATTTTTTTCCCCTTTGTTATATTATTCTATTTTCTTTTAATCTTTACTTTTAATCAATCCGAAATAAAGATTCATTCATTAATTCACATTCCACCACTGGCTTTATCAACAAGTGTATTTCACAAATAAGTTTTAAACTTGCTTTAATTAACCACCACCCATTCGTCTTTTGTCTAGGCAAGAGGGAAACTGTCACCCCAACTGGACCTTGCCTCACTATTTACAGAGATGCAGGCTGTAGATCTGTCGAACCAGGACCAGTACGATGGGCCGATCCAGTTGCTTCTCAGTGAGGCAGCGTGTGACCATTCCAGTTTTTTTTTTTACAGTTTGAATTTTGCACATTCTGAATAATCTGGAATTTGCTGCTGATTGTAATAAACAATTTAGTGACTTATGTGTTTGCATCATGATTTTCTATCTTGATTTTCTATTTTGTCTGTTAAGACACCGGTGGGAAAAGAGTCAACTGTACAAATGATTAATCGGTGACCTTGAAAATAATGGCTCATTTTTAAGAAAAAAGTAACCAAAACAATTATTTTATTAACTGAAGACTGTATTGTTAGAAGTCTGTACAGAAGACCCTGCATACTTTAGTGACAGTACCAGTATATGGAGGAATTCTGGGTCATATTAGCATCTGCTCTTCATCATAATGGGCTTGGGCAGGGGTGTCTAATCATGTGCCATGGAGGGCCAAGACCCTGCAGGCTTTACCTCCAACCAGTGTCTTCAACAGCAGATTCCACTGAACTTCTTCCACTGACTGATCAGTGAGATCACCTGCTGAAGAGACTGGGTAGAAGAGAGAACCTGCAGGGTCTTGGCCCCGCATGACACATGATTGGAAGCCCCCGGATTAGGTTTAATGGGATTTAACATTTTAACACAAACTGTTTTATGGTTCATAATTCTGTTGACAGACTTACACCAAACCAAAAGTGATTTCTCAAACTGCTGGATTATTCTCAGCTTTTCCAATCTTTCAGTATTCAATTTATGCCACATGATGGTAACCTTCACATATAAAAAAAAGAGACATCTGCAAAAACTTCAGAGGTTTATTGTCAGTGCAATTCCCAGTGCAATACTACATGAATGCATGTCTAGTACATTGTTGATGCAGAGAATATATATTTCTACAGTACATGTATCTAGTAAATCAAGTATTTTCCATGTAACCTTGTGACTGCATTATTTTAATTGCTTTTAATCCTAGATCAAGTTTGTTTTGGCCTAAAATGCATGATAACTGTCAAATTATCTTATTATACCTAACTCAGTAAAGTTTACTTTTTGAATATATATTTTGTGGCCAATATAGTTATTAACATGGCGATCAAGTTGTGTCAGCTGATCATTTTTTTCTGTGACACATCTCAGACTCAGTGCAGAAGCAGGTACGTGCATGATGTCTCAAACTGTCTCTCAACAGTCTCTCCATGATTTTCAAGCCGATCAGAGCAATTTGTTGCACAGGAAATAAATGTTTCTACAGACATTCTTAAGCTCTATAAACACTGATCGTTTGTGAAGCTGTGCTGACATCAGTGACAGGCTGATGAAATCCATGACAGGCTGTGCTGAACGCACAGAGCGAATGAAGCAGTAACTTCCCCACAACAGAGCCATCTGAAACACACACAGCATACATATTTTAGTACCTAACAGCGATAACTTGCAGACATTAAAGTGTAGTACGACGTATTTATAGCAAAATAGCATTAGCAACATTAGCTTACCGTCATATATGACCTAGTTTGTATCCTCATGCCTTTGGCTCTCCCAGAAGCTGCAGAACTATTTCCAGAGTGTTTCATCTCGCTGCCTGTACCCTTGTCTGGCGGTCCTTTTTGGCGTTTACGGTGAAAAAAGCCACAGACCGAGAAGTCGCCTTGTACAGCTGTATGTGTTATGTTTTGCTTGGGTGGCGTGTTCTATGTCACGGGAGAGTGGCGCCGCCTCGCTGTTATAGAAATCCCACCCACCCCAGCTCAACACGGTTGTAATGGAGACAAAAGCATGCCGAATCGTGTCGAAGTGAATCGAGATGTGCCGAAGTGTGCTGGGCTAATGGAAAAGTGCCTAAACAGTCTGCACCTTGACCTGTACACAGCATGCTGAGCATCTTCTCCTGTGTGCCAGCGCTGCTGCTGCAAACAGTGGACCAATGAGAATATACTGTGTGTGTGCAGATAGTGCTTATGGGAGTTGCAGTTTTTGTTTTGTTTTTTTGTTACTTATTTGTACCCGTAGGTAGACTTGGTTTGCAGTCTGGTGACAAGCCACCGGCTGCTGGTCGCTGCATGCGCGAGCGCCCTAAACCTACATGTTTTTGGTATGCGGGAGGAAACCGGAGAAATCCCGGAGTAAACCCGCGCAACACGGGGAGAACATGCAAACTCCACACAGCTCACTGTTGGTCGGGGGCTGGGATCGAACCCACGATCTCATGATCCCCGCGATCCCCCGGCCGAGGGTAAAACTGTGCTGCCACAGTGCTAAACCACTGCGCCACCGTGCAGCTTTGTAGTCTCACACTGCAACAGGCTTATTACTTAGATGATGCTTGTGAAAATTACACCCGCCAAAGTGGCTAGTGGGAGTCGCTGTCTTACCCGCCACTGGTGGAATCCACCCACCAGTGTCGGGTGTTAACCACTTGCACTCCGGGCAATTTTCCTAAAAATGCCAAAAAATAACGTGCCCAAAGTAAATCGAAAGCTGTTCTTCAACCCTTTGCAGCATCTTCATGGGGTTGGTCTCATTTAAAAGAAAACACTTTGAATTTTTTTGGCAAAGAAAACATAATCTCTCTACGTGCTCCGGCCACTGAGTTACAGTCATCTAAACATACTGAACTTGAAGAAAAAAAATTTGGACACAGTGTTTTTTTGGATACAAATGCTTGTAAATAACACACAGCTGTCCGATCCGGCTGGAAAAGACAACAGAAATGTAGAACCAAGTGTTATCCAGCTGAGATCCAAATTTGGTAACAATACCACAAAAAATGAATATTTTACACAGCTTTGTTCTCAGGCTGTTCCCAGGCGTTTTGGAACTGTGCCAAATTGTGCCAAATGGCACAGTTTGGAAAAACGTCTGTAACTTTTGAATAATTCAATGTAGAAGCTTCATTTTAGGCTCAAAGGGAAGGTCACACTCAGGGCTGTGTCTGTGTGTGTGTGTGGGTCGCCCCCCCCCCCCGCTACCAAGGACAGAGTTCAGCCCTCGCTACATGACAGATTACACTCGTTGCATGTTTCCACAGCAACGCTGTCACAGCGCCCCCCCCCGCTACTGTGTGTGTGGGGGGGGGTTGCCCCCCCCCCCCGCTCGCTACAGAGGATGGACTTCAGCCATCGCTACACAACGGATTAGCCTTATGTGGTGATGTAGGACAGCAGTGCAGTCACTGCGGCTCCCCCCCCCTCGCTGCAGAAGAATAGCGGGGGTGGGGGGGCGTTCACAGCCTGTACACTGCGAGCAACCCCTTGTACCGCGGCGCACAAACTTCAGACTTCGTGAACCGCACAGCTGTAATTTACTGATCGGTCAAAAGTCATTTTGGATTACAATTTTCAGGGATAGAGAATAATTTAGCTTATAACACCTTACCTCTTCACAGCGAAGTCTTGGCGAACTTGTCTTCCTCATTGTCAGACGAACGCGACGCTGGTCCGCTCTGGTTCTGGTCTCGCGACTCGATCAAAACATAATTCCATTATTGCGGTTTTGTGCTTCCATGACTGCGGTTTTTGGCGAACGATTTTTCAAAACAAATAACAGTAGTAATTAAAAAAAGACTGGCGAAGGCGTGTGTGTCACTCAGCCTTCGTCGTCAGCCTCCGTCGGTCTATAATGACCATGGAAGAAAATCATAACGTCTACTCTGCTGGAACCAATACAAAATAAGCACCGCCTGTGGCCGAACATGCCGATCCACGAATGGCACTCCCTGTCACACAGGTTGCATTTGTGGATGGTCTCCATGCTGCTGGGTCTGTGGGGCTCTTCCTGTGTCCTTTTTTGATCCGCTGCAGCAGCCAGTCTTCACCCAGCCTTAAAAAAAACAGCTCACGAACTTCTCTGCTTCAACTGGCTCACTGCATTCAAAGCGTTGGGAGGCGGGTCCTCCTTCCTAGGTTTTCATTCATTGGTTCTTCAAAGTTTCAGAAACCCAATTCAAGGCTCTTATTAGTCGAATGTGAGGTCAATCAGATGAACTAATCTGTTCGCGGCTGTGTTTGCAGATTTTTTTTTCAGTGGCGCTTGGAGGCCACACCACCTACACCATCACCATCAATATCCTTATCATGCGTCGTGCGCCCTCGTGCGCCCTAGGACGCAGAGACTTGCCCGCCCGCGGAGCAGCGGAGTGCGAGTGGTTAATGTCAAGCCCTGATTATTGCTATTAATTCAATTCAATTCAACTTTATTTATATAGCACCATTTCACAACAACAGTCATCTCATAGCACTTTTAATTGTAGGGGAAACCCCCATAATTGCAGGAAGACCCCAGCAAAAACTCCCCTTTAACAGGAAGAAACCTCCAGCAGAACCAGGCTCAGGGAGGGGCAGTCATCTGCTGCAACTGGCTGGGTGGTGAGAGGATAGAGAAGATGAAAAGAACAGACAAGTAGAGAGCAAACAGCACGATGGGGGCTCAATCTATGGGAGAGAACAAACAGATGTTAATGACCAGCAAAAAAAAAAAAAATATTTCATTGAGAGTGAAGAAAGGAGTGAAGCCCAGTGCATTATTGGAGGATCCCCGGCTGTCTAAACCTAATAGCAGCATAACTAAGGGAGGGTTCAGAAACACATGATCCCTCCCTAGTTGTAGGCTATATCAAAAAGGAAGGTTTTAACCCTATTGTTAAAAACAGAGATCGAGTCTGACTCCCGAATCCAGATTGGCAGCTGGTTCCACAGGAGAGGAGCTTGATAACTGAAGGCTCTGCCTTCCATTGTACTTTTGGAGATTCTAGGTATTACAAGTAATCCAGCATTTTGGGAGCGTAGTGCTCTGTTAGGATAATAGGGCAGTATCAGATCTTTTAAATAAAAAGGGGCCTGATTGTTTAGAGCTTTGTAAGTAAGAAGAAGGAATTTAAACTTAATTCTAAACTCTATGGGAAGCCAATGAAGGGAGGCCAGAACCGGAGAGATATGATCTCTATTTCTAGTATCTGTTAAAACACTTGCTGCAGCATTTTGGATCAACTGAAGACTTTTTAAAGATGTTTTAGGACAACCTGATAGTAAAGCATCACTCTGAGACAAGACGCTCCTAATCTTGGCAATATTACGCAAATGATAGAAGGCAGTCTTAGAAACAAATTTAATATGTGAATTGAAGGACAGATCTTGATCAAAAATAACTCCAAGGTTCCTCACAGAGCTATTAAGAGAAAGAGTAACCACATCCAAACTAAAAGTTTGATATGGAAAGGTATTTCTAAGGTTTTTGGGACCAACAAGAATGACTTCAGTCTTATCTGAATTTAACAGCAGGAAATTGCAAGTCATCAAAGCTTTAATTTCTTTAAGACAGGCTTCTAACTTGGCTAATTGATTACTATCATCTGGCTTCACTGACAGGTATAATTGTGTGTCATCTGCATAACAATGTAAATGTATACAGTGCTTTCAAATAATGTTGCCTAACGGAAGCATATATAAACTAAAAAGAGTAGGGCCTAGCACAGATCCCTGTGGAACTCCATGACTGAGCTTTGAGTTGAAAGAAAACTCATTACTGACATGAACAAACTGGAACCTATCAGATAAATAGGACCTAAACCACTGCAACGAAGTTCCATTAAGTCCAACATAGTGTTCTAATCTATCAAGTAGAATATTACGATCGATAGTATGAAAAGCTGCACTAAGGTGTAAAAGGACAAGAACAGAAACAAGTCCATTATCAGATGCAATAAGGAGGTCATTAGTGACCTTCACAAAGGCTGTTTCAGTACTATGATGGATTCTAAACCCAGATTGAAACTCTTCAAGCAAACCATTTCCCTGCAGGTGGTCAAATAATTGCATAGCAACAACTCTTTCTAAGATTTTTGAAATGAAAGGGAGATTAGAGATTGGTCTATAGTTAGCTAAAACTCCTGGATCGAGCGTTGGCTTTTTGAGTAAGGATTTAATTACAGCAGTTTTAAAAGCCTGCGGTACATGGCCTAAAATTAATGAAGAATTGATTATTTGAAGAATAAAGCTACCAATAAGTGGGAAGACTTCTTTAAATAACCTGGTAGGAATAGGGTCTAAAAGACAAGTTGAAGGCTTGGATGAGGAAATTATTTTGTCTAACTCTTAACAGGTCAACTGGAGTAAACTCATCCAAACAGATATCAATTGAAGGAGTTGTAGTAGTTACTGTATTTAAGTTAACAGTTGATTTTATCTCTGATAGATGAAATTTTATTATTGAAAAAGTTCATAAAGTCCTGACTAGTAAGCTCTAAGGGAATGCTAGGATTGACAGAGTCCTGCCTCTTTGTCAACCTGGCTACAGTACTGAAAAGAAACCTGGGATTATTCTTGTTCTCTTCTATTAATGCAGAATAATAACTCGTTCTAGCTTTTCTAAGAGATTTTTTTATAAATTAAAAGATGATTTCTCCAAGTTAAAAGATTTCATCTAAATTAGTGGAGCGCCATTTTCTTTCTAATTGACGAGTCTTCTGTTTTAAGCTACGAGTTTCTGTGTTGAACCAAGGGGTTAGAAATCTCTGATTAGACTTTTTCTTTTTTAAGGGGGCCACCAAGTCTAGAGTCTGATGCAGAGAAGCTGTAACACTATCTACCAAGGGGCAAGCTGTCTATAACGTATTTCCGTTGTGTTGACACATGGCATACAGGAAACAATCTGCATAAATTTGGTAACAACATCATCTGCGAGGCATCTACTGTAGTAATATTTTTCTTTAGGAGCCAAATAGTCAGAAATAGTAAAATCAAAGGTTAACAGACAATGGTCTGACAGTACAGGGTTATGAGGAGACACTATCAGATTTTCTGTTTCTATGCCATATGTCAGAACAAGGTCCAACGTATGGTGGAGATAATGGGTAGAATTTCCTACTTTCTGAGAAAATCCCATCGAGTCCAATATTGAAATAAATGCCATATTAAGGCAATCACTATCTACATCTACATGTATATTTAAGTCCCCTACTATAATTATTCTGATTATTATTATTATTAAATGATTTCAACACTAAATCAGCTAAGAATTCGGTAAATTTGGATAAAAACTCTGAGTAGGTTGATGGAGGATGATAAACTATGGCAAATAAAATTGGGTTTAGCCTAAAATTGCTAAAATGCCCAATACTGAGGACCAAGCCCTCAAAGGAATGATAACGTGTTTTTTGCTTTACATTAACTAGTAATTTGGAATGGTAAATTGTTGCTACTCCTCCTCCACGACAATAACTTCTGGGATTTTGACAGTTTAAATAACCAGAGGGAGTTGATTCATTCAAACCAACATAATCCTCTTGCCCTAACCAAGTCTCTGTAAGGGATATTAAATCAATCTGATGATCAATTAACAGATCATGAACTAGCAGAGACTTGGGAGTTAGACTTAATTTTTTTTTCCACAATATTTTTATTGAACCTTTTTTCTTACAAACATAACACAAACAATCAAACACTAACACTAAAGTAATAAAAAAAGAAAAAAAAATGTACCAAAAACACCAACAACCACTAAAAGACAGGTCTTCAACAATGCTCCTCTGTTTAGTCTAGGCAATCCATTACATAAGTATACATATTATACATTCACCAGTTTGGAATTTACAAGGTCCACACATATCATTCACCTTCTTCTTCAAAAGTTATGTTTAAATTCTTTACATAATCAATGAAAGGTCTCCATATATTCTCAAACACAATTTCCTTTGATTTCAATATGTATGTTATTCTTTCTAGTGGAAGGTTTGTTAACATCTGTTTTAACCACTGAGTCACATCTGGTCTATGAGTCTTTTTCCACAATAGTGCAATACATTTTTTGGCGTTAAGCAAACTGAGGTCTATGAATGCTCTTTCACTTTTATTAAAGTTATGCTTTTCTGGGTACAGACCCAACAAAAACAATTTAGGATTCAATATGATTTGTTTTGAAATTATTTTTTCAATTGTTACCCTCACCTCTTCCCAAAATATTCTAATTTTCCTACATTCCCATACACAATGAAATAGAGTTCCTTTACTTTTCATACATTTTGTGCACGTATCTGGTATGTTTTTGTTATATCTATTTAATTCCACCGGTGTAACATACATCCGCATTAACCATTTAAAATGTATCAATTTAAGACGTACATTATTGATTTGGTTTGAGCTTCTGTACAAGCCAATTCCCATTGTTCCTCTGAAATTTCAGTTTGCAGGTCTTCTTTCCAATAATTCAATCTTTTCTGTGAGTTTTCACTTGAGGATAGTGTCAATAGGATAGTGAAACACAGAGTGAGGAAACTCAAACTCTAAAAATATGCCACTATGCTGAACATAAACCACAAGAGATGGAGAATGATATTGATCCTGATAACCACTTTTTCAATAATATTCATAACCACTGTGAATATTACACTGAAAAGCAATTCAAAAGTCAAGTGCAATTAGATGGTAAACTGTCAATAATACACTTCAATAGCAGAAGTCTTAACAAAAACTTCTCACAGATTCAGGACTATTTAAAACAGCTAAACAGAAAATTCACAGCTATAGCAGTCTCTGAAACCTGGCTTAATGCAGACCAGGCTCCCCTGATGGCAATAGAGGGATATCAGATGTTTAACATTAACAGATCTCAAAAAAAGGGTGGTGGTGTTGCACTGTATATTGATGACCTATATAGATGTAAGCTTGTAAATGAAATGTCCTTAGCACTACCAGGGATTCTGGAATGTGTTACTGTTGAGATTGACCTAGACAAAACAAAAAATCTAATCATAAGCTGCATATACAGAACGCCGGGAACTTGCATTGAGACATTCAGAGATAAATTAGTCGAGCTGTGCAATAATATTACTAGTAAGAAAATGGTAGCAATTTGTGGAGATTTCAATATTGACCTACTTAATCCACATCAACAAAATGTAGTTACAAAGTTCATGAACTCTATGTACAGCATGAGTCTATATCCCACAATAACACATCCCAGTAGAATCACAGCTCACTCTGCTACACTTATTGACAACCTGTTTGTCAATGTTCTCGACAAGAAAATAGAAAGTGGATTATTGATAAATGATATAAGCGACCACTTGCCAATCTTTGCACTTATCCATGGCCACACGGGGCCCAACCCAGAAAAAATCTCAAAATCGTTCAGACACAAATCACCAAACGCAATCAGTTCTTTTAAAGAGGACTTGCTGAAGCAAGACTGGACAGAAGTCTATGTATCAGATGTAAATGAAGCCTATGACACATTTACAAACATTGTAACCACTCTTTATGAAAAAAACTGCCCATTAGTTAAAAAAAAGCTTAAACACAAATTTACTGACAAACCATGGCTAACCAAAGGACTACAAAAGGCGTGTAAAAAGAAAAATTTATTATACAAAGCTTTCATAAAGAAAAGGACAAAAGAAGCAGAGCAGCGGTATAAAACATACAAAAATAAGTTAACATATATAATAAGATGTAGTAAAAGAGACTATTACAGTAAAGAACTGGAAAAAAACAAAGACAATATTAAAAATACATGGACAATAATCAACAGTATCCTTGGAAATAAAAGCAGAAATACCAGCTACCCAACTAACACTCCAAAAAATAATAAATCGACTCCGAATGTGAATATAGCTTCACCTGCAGATGAATTTAATAATTTTTTTGTTAACATTGGACCTAAACTGGCCCGAGAAATACCCACTACGGTGCCAACAGGTGATTCAATATGCAATAACACTGCTGTAAAAGACACCATCTTCATAAAGAACACAGACGAAAGAGAGGTCATTGAAATTGTTAAATCGTTCAAAAGTAAAACATCTACTGACTGCGATGGTATTGATATGCTACTAGTCAAAACTGTTATCGAATGCATAGTGAAACCACTGACGTATATCTGTAACCTGTCTCTCCAATCAGGTATATTTCCCAATGCAATGAAAATAGCTAAAGTAATTCCAATTTACAAGACAGGCGACAGAGGGGAACTCTCCAACTACAGACCAATTTCACTATTACCGCAATTTTCCAAGATACTTGAAAAAATATTCTATGAGAGAATTGACAACTTCATACTGAAGAATGATTTATTGTGTGAGCAGCAATATGGGTTCAGACACAAAAGGACAACAGCATATGCCTTCATGGAATTTACAGAAAAAATATCAACAGCCATTGAAAATAAAGAGTATTCAGTTGGAGTATTCCTGGATCTTAAAAAAGCATTTGATACAGTAGATCACAATCTATTATTAAAGAAACTACAAAATTGTGGTATCAGAGGGGTAGCACTGTCCTGGTTAAGAAGTTACTTAAAGAATAGATATCAGTTTGTATGTGTTAACAACAAAAACTCAGAGCTACTGAAGGTCACCTGTGGAGTCCCACAGGGTTCAGTTTTGGGACCATTATTATTCAATATGTATATAAATGATATATGTAAAGTTTCAGAAAAAATGGACTTAATATTGTTTGCTGATGACACTAACCTGCTATGCAGTGGAAACAACTTGGAACAACTTCTGGATACACTCGGAAAGGAATTAGGAAAGCTGAAACTGTGGTTTGATTCAAACAAATTAACGCTCAATTTAAGCAAGACAAAATTTATAGTCTTTAACAACCATCACAACTACCCAGTACCCAAACTCAGTGTAAATGGTGTAGAGATTGAAAGGGTATCCGAAACTAAATTCCTTGGAGTAATAATTGATAACAAACTGTGTTGGAAGCCACATATTAATTATATAAAAGGTAAAGTATCCAAATCAATTGCAATATTACACAGAGTGAAAAATTTGCTGAATCAACCCACACTATACACCTTGTATCATTCATTAATACTCCCATACATGACATATTGTAATGAAGTATGGGGAAATACATATAAAACAAACATATATCCACTCTTTATGCTTCAAAAGAGAGCTATTAGAATAATCAACAAAGCAGCTTACAGGGAACCAACAAACCCACTTTTTCTTAAACAAAAAACTCTCAAGTTGAAAGATCTGATCGACTTTAAAACCGCAATAATAATGTTCAAAGTGAAGAATCTATCACTGCCCGCAAATATCCAAAAGTTGTTCCAAACAAGGGAGAAACGATATCACTTCAGAGGAACATGTATATTTCAAAAGCCTACAGTGAGAACAACTACCAAGCAACACTGTATTTCAGTGCAAGGTGTCAGATTATGGAACGATTTTGGACCTGAATTAAAATCATGTACAAAGCTTGGACAATTTAAACAAAAACTAAAGGAAGAAATACTCCAAACATATTTACAAGACGACATGTAAACTCACATAAGGATTGACATTTCCAGCCTGTGTTGTGTTATAGCTTAGTTTTTCTTTTTTCTCTGTGACACTATGTCTTAGATTTGTTTTTGAATAGTAACCGCTTAACTTAGACTAGCTCAGTTTTCTTTTTCTCTCAGTCATATTTTGTCTTAGCCTTGTTTTAAATTGTAATCGCTCTTGTCTTGTTTTCTCTTTTTTCTCCTTTGAATTCTTGGATGGAATATGGGTGGGCAATATAAGCTGCGGCTTCAGCCATCACCCATTTCGGATAACTCACGTGGAATTGTATAGTAGAAGGAGTCTTTGTCTAATTTGACCTTGTTGTTATATTATACAGGTACTTTTAACCTGTAATGTACTATCCGAAATAAATTCATTCATTCATTCATTCATTCATTCAATGAGTTATAAAACTCTGAAATAATACCCTTTCTCTTACTATCTTTCGTCAAAATTTTTTCCAAGGATGAATAAATAGGTTGAGTGAGAGCATTATTTTGATTTGATCGAATAAAGTTCCTAAGCTGAAGATATTTAAAAAAATGTGTTCTATGAAGATTAAATTTGATCCTCAGCTCTTCAAAAGACATTATGTTATCTGAGCATGACAGATATAAATCTTGAATCTTTTGAATCCCTTTTAAATTCCATACTTTAAATACAGCATCCGCTCTCCCTGGTTTAAAATATTGATTACCCCATATTGGGCTAAATTGTGACAATAAGTGTGGTTCTTTTAAATATTTTTTAGTTTCACACCATATTTTGATCATATGCTTTACAAATGGATTTTTAACTTGTTTCTGTAATTTTTTTGCCGAGTCTGAGTATATGAATATGGGAAGAGGTAAAGGTAAATTGTATGATTCCATTTCAGTCCAGTGAGGGAGATCATTTGATGAAAAATAATATGTCATAGACCTCAGTTGTGCCGACCAGTAATACAACATAAAGTTTGGACATTTCAGACCTCCACGATCAAATGGTAAATATAGTAAGGACAGACGTAATCTAGCCTTCCTGTTGTTCCATATAAATTCCACTAACTTTTTTTTTAATTCTTGAGAATAGATCTGAAGGTGATGGTAAAGGAATGTATTGAAATAAAGTATTTTAGGTAAGATATTACTTTTAAGTATATTGATTCTCCCCATCATCGACATTGGTAGTGACATCCATCTCTGAATTAACTCATTAATGTCTGTCATTAAGGCTTCATAGTTGGCATTGGCGACTAATTCTAGCTTAGGCACAATTTGAATTCCTAAATATTTAAACTAATTTACAACATTGAATTGATTTACCTCAGGAGCTGGGTGATTTCTCTGGGTCTCATTTAGCATTAATATTGAAGATTTAGTTTTATTTATTTTATATCCTGATATTTCCCCAAAATTCTTTATTAAATTCAACAAGGTCGGAATTGATTTTTTAAGATTCGACATAAACAAAATTATGTCATCGGCATACAGGGAGATTTTATGTTCTGTTGGTCCAACTGTAATTCCATATATTTGTGAATGTAAACGTACTGCCATCGCTAAAGGTTCAATTGCCAAAGTAAACAGTAAAGGTGAAAGTGGACAGCCTTGTCGACATCCTCTATTGATTTTTATTGATTTTGAGATATTGCTATTTGTTAGGATTTCTGCTGTAGCATTATTATATATTATCTGAACCCATTTTATGAAATTATTTCCAAGTCCAAACCTTTGTAAGATTTCAAAAAGAAAGGGCCATTCGACCCTATCAAAGGCCTTTTCGGCGTCCAATGATAGGAGAGCTGTATCCGGTGCTTCTTTATTAGAATAAATAATATTAAATAGTCTTCTTACATTATGGAAGCCTTGTCTTCCCTTTATAAAGCCATTCTGATCTCGGTTAATAATATTTGGTAATATTTCTTGTATTCGTCTTGCTAAAATTTTACAGATTATCTTAAGGTCAGCATTTAATAGGCTTATTGGTCTCATATTTTCACATTTATTAGAGGGTTTACCTGGTTTTGGCAACAGTATAATTAAGGCATTATTCATGTATGGTGGTAAATTACTATTTTGAAATGCTTCTAAAACCATTTCCAAAAAAGGTTTTATTAATTTATTCTTAATTTTTTTTATAAAGGTCAACTGGAAGACCATCTGGTCCTGCACTTTTTCCTGATTTCATATTATCAATGGCTAGCCCAGCTTCTTCTTGACTAATTTTAGACTCCAGTATCTCCCTGTTTTCATTTGGAATACACGGTATAGATAGTCCATCCAAAAACCCATTTAGTTTTGTTAAGTCAGTTTCATTTTTTGTATCATATAATTTTTCATAGTAATCTCTAAAGGCTCTATTAATTTCTAAAGGATCTACAACTACCTGTCCGTTACTTATAATACTGGTAATTGGTGTTTTACATTCTAATTGTTTAATCTGCCATGCCAATAATTTTCCTGATTTTTCACCTTGTTCATAAAAAGATTGCTTCAATCTTAGAAGACTCGAGGCAGCTCTATTCGCTGATTTTTTGTCATATTCAGCTCTCAGAATCAGTAATTCATTCTCTAACTTTGGGTCACTTCCTGCATACACTTTTTCTTGAAGAATTTTTAGTTTATGTTCCAATTGGACTCTCTCCTCTCGAGTCTCCTTAGATTCTGAACCTGTATAACTAATAATATGTCCCCTAATAAAAGCTTTGAAAGCCTCCCACTTTATACATGCTGATGTTTGTGTAGTACTGATATCAAAGAACTCATCTGTTTTTCTATGTACTTAACAAATTCCTCATCCTGAAGCCATTTATGCTGAAATTGCCACCTACCTGGTTCCTTTGTCAATTTCTTATCTACATATATGAGACAACTAATCTACTACTACTACTACTACAACAGGGTGCATGATCAGAGATCACAATATTATCATAAAAGCAGTTTTGAATCTTGGACCTTAATTCTGTGGAGATCAAAAAATAGTCAATACGTGAGAATGTCTTGTAGGTATTAGAATAACAAGAGTAGGCTTTAACTTGTGGTTTCATTTCTCTCCATATATCTAGCAATCTCAATTCTTTCATAAAATGATTAATGATCATCCTGCATCCATTGTGCGTACAGTCCAGTCCTGTTGATCTATCTATACCGGGATTCAATGTACAATTAAAATCCCCTGCTATTATATGTTGCCCTGTAAGTGATGATAAGATAAGAAATAAATTAGCAAAGAACTTTTGATCATCTATATTGGGACCGTATAAGTTCACCAGATTTATATTTTCTAATAGCAAAGATCCTTGAATGATTAGATATCTTCCAAATTTGTCTCCAATTACATTTTTCACTTGAAATGGGACTGATTTATGTATGAGAGTCATAACTCCCCTGGCTCGGGATAAAAATGATGAGGTGAATACACTTCCTTGCCATCTACTCCTAATTCTTTTTACATGGGGCTGCACGGTGGCGCAGTGGTTTAGCACTGTGGCAGCACAGTTTTACCCTCGGCTGGGGGACCGCGGGGATCATGAGATCGTGGGTTCGATCCCAGCCCCCGACCAACAGTGAGCTGTGTGGAGTTTGCATGTTCTCCCCGTGTTGCGCGGGTTTACTCCAGGATTTCTCCGGTTTCCTCCCGCACACCAAAAACATGTAGGTTTAGGGCGCTCGCGCACGCAGCGACCAGCAGCCGGTGGCTTGTCACCAGACTGCAAACCAAGTCTACCTACGGGTACAAATAACAAAAAAAAAAAAAAAAAAAAAAAAAATCCTCCTCTATTAGATGAGTTTCTTGTAAAAACACAATTTTTGAACCTGTCTTTTATTTTATTCATAACTTGTTTAAGTTTTTTTAAATTTTGTAGACCTCTGCAATTCCATGAAGTTAAATTAAGATTAACGCTTTGGTCTATGATCAATACGGAGTTTGGGATTACCTCGCATTATAAACATGCTCATACAGAGAAGCAAAAACATGAGTGGTTGAACATTCATCCTACAACCTACACACAAACAAATTCCCCCTTCCCACATTCGTGGTAATCCCCCCAAAATCAAAAAAAAAATTCCATCTCCCGATATAGCCATCGACCGCTCCACACCCACGAGGATCAGCCAAAGCCACTCCTTCTTCATCCTCCCAATCACCCTAACTCTACTGCTTTTAATGACGTAACATTAACTCTCTTCTGTAGTTTTCCAACTTAACTCCAAAATTTTATAGCAACTTTGTACATCATAGGTTTTTTTTTTTTTAATATGTAATACAATCTATATTTTGTAAACTTGCTATATGCTTCAGATCAGTTAGATGCCTGTGCAAATGCTTAAATATTCTACCTTATATTTTGCTCATGCTTAGCTCCCACCAGTCTCTACTTGGATCTTCTTGATGAACTCCTGCGCCTCCTCAGGGGTCTTGAAGATGTGTGTTCTGCCCTTATACGTGACCAACAGTCTTGCAGGGTGAATCACTCCATGACGAATCCCAAGGTTGCGCAGCTCTTTACGGACGGGGTCAAACTGTTTCCTTAATTGTTGGATTACTGTGGCCAAATCTGGGTAGAACCGCACCTGTTGATCCTGGTATTTAATTTCTCCTTTGGCTCACGCCGCGTTGGAGATAGTCATCCTGTCTCTGTAGCTGAGGAACTTCATAATTAACGTCCTCGGTGGTCCCTTATTATCTCTCAGTGGGCCAATTCGGTGGGCGCTTTCTAAAACGACTGATGATTGCAGCTCCGCGTTGTTCAGCGCTTCTGGAATCCACTTTTCCAAAAAGGAACATGGGTCCCGACCCTCGGTTCCCTCCGGTAGACCCACCAGCCTCAGGTTGTTCCGTCTCGACCGGGACTCCAAGTCCAGGACATTATCTTCCAGACATTTTTTTTTTTTCCAAAGTGCGCACCTTTAATTGAAGGCTGGTGACATCATCCTCAGCACTGGAGATTCGAAGATCCACCTGCGCCACTCGTTCCACACAATCACCCAATTCCTTTCTCATTCCCTCTATCGCTGCTATAATCCCATCAAATTTAGCGGAAAAGTCTGCTCTCATTGAGCTAATGGCAGCGAGCACCGCACCTGTGCCGTCGCCAGCAGTCACCGCACTACTGCTAGCTTCCTCCGCCATATCTGGAGCTTTTTCTGCTGCGTCACAGACGTGAAAGTCCGTTAATTTGGACTGTTTCGGCGGTTTAATTTTTCCTCCACCTGATTTCCCAGCCTTAGGCTTCACCGGCATATCCTCACCCAAACGCTGGGATAGGTTCTGTTCCAAATAAGAGAGTTATTTGCCGACTTTTTATCTCTAGGAGCAGAGCAGAGTGAGACGTGTCCTCCTACGTAACCGCCATAACCGGAAGTCTAGACTTAATATTTAACAAACCACATTTAATTTTTAAATTATGAGGAGGAACAGAGGCCAAACCATTCAATTTAGAGGCTTCATGTTTAATTTCAGTTTTACCAACTTTTTGTTTAACCACTTTGGGATTCTTATACATTATATTTTTATTTACATTTACAGTGGGACAAAAAAGTATTTAGTCAGCCACCAGTTGTGCAAGTTCTCCCACTTAAAAGATGAGAGAGGTCTCCAATTTTCATCATAGGTATACCTCAACTATGAGAGACAAAATGAGAAAAAAAAATCCAGAAAATCACATTGTCTGATGTTTAAAGAATTTATTTGCAAATTATGGTGGAAAATAAGTATTTGGTCAATAACAAAAGTTCATCTCAATACTTTGTTATATATCCTTTGTTGGCAATGACAGAGGTCAAACGTTTTCTGTAAGTCTTTACAAGGTTTTCACACACTGTTGCTGGTATTTTGGCCCATTCCTCCATGCAGATCTCCTCTAGAGCAGTGATGTTTTGGGGCTGTCGCTGGGCAACACGGACTTTCAACTCCCTCCAAAGATTTTCTATGGGGTTGAGATCTGGAGACTGGCTAGGCCACTCCAGGACCTTGAAATGCTTCTTACGAAGCCACTCCTTCGTTGCCCGGGCAGTGTGTTTGGGATCACTGTCATGCTAAAAGACCCAGCCACGTTTCATCTTCAATGCCCTTGCTGGTGGGAGGAGGTTTTCACTCAAAATCTCACGATAGATGGCCCCATTCATTCTTTCCTTTACATGGATCAGTTGTCCTGGTCCCTTTGCAGAAAAACAGCCCCAAAGCATGATGTTTCCACCCCCATGCTTCACAGTAGGCATGGTGTTCTTTGGATGCAACTCAGCATTCTTTCTCCTCCAAACACGACAAGTTGAGTTTTTACCAAAAAGTTCTATTTTGGTTTCATCTGACCATATGACATTCTCCCAATCCTCTTCTGGATCATCCAAATGCTCTCTAGCAAACTTCAGACGGGCCTGGACATGTACTGGCTTAAGCAGGGGGACACATCTGGCACTGCAGGATTTGAGTCCCTGGCGGCGTAGTGTGTTACTGATGGTAGCCTTTATTACTTTGGTCCCAGCTCCCTGCAGGTCATTCACTAGGTCCCCCCGTGTGGTTCTGGGATTTTTGCTCACTGTTCTTGTGATCATTTTGACCCCACGGGGTGAGATCTTGCGTGGAGCCCCAGATCGAGGGAGATTATCAGTGGTCTTGTATGTCTTCCATTTTCTAATAATTGCTTCCACAGTTGATTTCATCACACCAAGCTGCTTACCTATTGCAGATTCAGTCTTCCCAGCCTGGTGCAGGTCTACAATTTTGTTTCTGGTGTCCTTTGACAGCTCTTTGGTCTTGGCCATAGTGGAGTTTGGAGTCTGACTGTTTGAGGTTGTGGACAGGTGTCTTTTATACTGATAACGAGTTCAAACAGGCGCCATTAATACAGGCAACGAGTGGAGGAGAGAGGAGCCTCTTAAAGAAGAAGTTACAGGTCTGTGAGAGCCAGAAATCTTGCTTGTTGGTAGGTAACCAAATACTTATTTTCCACCATAATTTGCAAATAAATTCTTTAAACATCAATGTGATTTTCTGGATTTTTTTTTTCTCATTTTGTCTCTCATAGTTGAGGTATACCTATGATGAAAATTGGAGACCTCTCTCATCTTTTAAGTGGGAGAACTTGCACAATTGGTGGCTGACTAAATACTTTTTTGCCCCACTGTATTATCTCTTTAATCCCAGTTATGTTGTTATTGTGGCCATTAGGGAGCTCAATATCCTATCATAAATTTGGGACTTTCCTTATACCGTATCTCACAAAAGTGAGTACACCCCTCACATTTTTGTAAATATTTTCTTTTATCTTTTCATGGGACAACACTGAAGATATGACACTTTGATACAATGTAAAGTAGTCAGTGTACAGCTTGTATAACAGTGTAAATTTGCTGCCCCCTCAAAATAACAACACACAGCCATTAATGTCTGGGCTGAAACGATTAGTCGACATTATCGATAACGTCGACAATAAAAATTGGTCGACAAATATTTTTATTGTTGACAAATCGTTTAATTACAACGTTTATATGCATGCCACAGTTCAGCTGTAACCAGCAGGAGCAAGCTCCATTTAACCGCTGCAATGCACGACAAAACTGCTGAGGGCAGTTGCACCTCTGTTGTCTGGCATGCGTGAACAATTTACAGCGAAGAAGAAGAGAAGCACAGCATGGCGAAGCATGTGCTGTTTTGTTTTCATGGTTGTTACAGAGTTTAAGCGCGAAGCGGCTGTATCTGTCTCTCCAACGCAGAGAAAGGAGAATAAAGACCCACTGTTGTGAATGTATTAACATGTGCTCCGTGTCTAACTGGCTGCAGAACCTACCTAGAACAAAGCCTGTTACCAGCTAACGAGCCAGGCTAAAATATGCACATTTTAGCTTTAATTCACAGTGAGTCCCGGGAGCCACATTACCATCAGCAAGGTTAAGTTTTAGCGAGTAAAGAAAGTTAGCGCCACTTATTTTCAATTGCCAACTGTTTCAAGCTTTAGAAAAATGAAAATACTGTTAGTATGTGCTGTTAATGTTAGTTTACCTGTTTGACAATAAGCTCTCTGGTTGCTGAGGGTTGAGCTGTCATGGCTAATGTGTTGAATGCAGTGACTGAATTGCAGAAATCGCTATCGCTTTTTCATCTTTGTTAATATTAGCCCTTATTCTGAATATTAGTTACACTGTGTTACACTGTGTCCAGCTGAGACAAAATGGCATTTAAATGCCTCTCGCCCATAAGAGACGGAACGTTAAGAGGTATTAAACAGCGGCTGAGGTAAAATATGCAGCCCCAACAAGAAGCAGAGATGGTGGACATGAGAAAAAGAAACACGACTAGTCGACTAGTTGAAAAAACTAGTCGTTAGATTAGTCAACAACTAAAATAATCTTTAGTTGCAGCCTTAGATGGGTGTACTCACTTTAGTGAGATACTGTACATTTAGAATTTTTTTGTGCAATTTTTTTTTTCATCCTGTAAATTTTAGGGCTGTACTCAGGGCTTGACATTAACACCGGCCAACCAGCCAATGGCTGATGGCTTTCAGCAGTGGCCTGGCCGGTAAGACAGCCACACCCACTAGCCACTTTGGCCAATTGTAGTTTTCTCAAACGGCATCTAAAATAATAAACCTATTCAATCCATCAATCAGAGCTTTATTTATATAGAACTTTTTATACAAAAAGATGCAACACAAAGTGCTTCACACATTGAAATAAAACACAATTTATATCCCCCCCCCCACACACACACACACACACACACAAAGAAACTTTCATCAGTGTAAAACTTGTGGCTTAAAGCTTGTGGCTTAAGGCTTATGGCTGGGCACCGAGGAGCCACGTGTGGAAGCACCATCACTAGGGAGCCATCACCAGCAGCGAAAGTGCCAAATCCACGGCTACAAGAGCACCACCTCTGAGACTGCCCAAGCCCAACCCGAGAGGTCGACAGGCATGACTCCCTCAGCTGGGCAGACCAGGGCACTCAAAGGCCACCGCCATGCAACCAGAAAACAGGCACAACCCCCCCTCAGGACAGCCCCCCATGAGGAAACACCAGAGCATGGACAGGGTGATAAAAAGTCACCGATAAATAATAACATAGTTTGCTGATAAAAAGGCTAGGCAGTTAATATGACTAGAAGAATAAAACAACATATAAATACAGTCAAACAGACATATATTCATAAGTATTAATAATTTGCAATAAGTAACTGTGACATAAAACAGATTTAAAATCAGAAGTTAAGAGAATTAAAATAGGAAACTAATCAAAAGCAAAGTTAAAATAGTAGGTCTTGAGCATGCTTTTAAAAACATGAACATTCTCGGCAGCCCTGATGTTCTCCGGCAGGCTGTTCCATAGACGTGAGTCATAGTAACTAAAAGCCACCTCACTGTGGGTGCGTGTTCTGACAGTAGGGATAATTAAAAGGCCAGTGCCGGAGGACCTCTGGGACCGCGGTGGCTCATACGCCAAAAGCAATTTTGATAAATAAGAAGGCCCAAGACCATGCAGACATTTATAAACCAGTAAAAGAACCTTAAAATTGATCCTGAAGGACACGGGGAGCAAATGCAGTGATTTTAAAACCAGCATGATGTGAGCCTGCCATCTGGTCCTTGTCAGAACACGTGCAGCTGAATTCTGTAATAACTGCAGACTTAAAATTGTCTTTTTGGGAAGACCAGACAGCAGGGCATTACAGTAATCAATACGGCTGGTGATAAAAGTATGCATCAGTATCTCTGTGTTTACTCGAGAGAGAAGGGGCAGACTCTGGCGATGTTCTTTAGATGGTAAAATCCTGTTTGTGTTATATTTTTAATGTGTGGAGTAAAACCAAGCTCAGAGTCTAAAATGACACCCAAATTCTTAACATGTTGGGATGGGGTAAAGGACAGACTATGTATGTAATTTTGGTAAAAAAAAAAAAAAAAATTCTCTGTCTGAACTTCAGGTCCAATGACTAAAACTTCAGTTTTGCCCTGGTTGAGCTGAAGAAAGTTTGCTGCAATCCATGACTTCATGTCTAAAATACTGTTAAAAAGGGTGTCAATTGGTTCCATGTCATCAGGAGACACAGCGATATACAGTTGTGTGTCGTCAGCATAACTATGGTAATTAACACCATGTCTCCTGATAACATCCCCCAGGGGTAGCATGTACAGATTAAAAAGTACTGGACCTAAAACTGAACCTTGGGGCACACCATAATTTATTTTGTAGACTCCGGAAGAACATGTATCCGTACTTACAAAAACGTTCCTGTCTGTGAGGTAGGACTTGAACCAATTAAGAACAGTACCAGAGAGGCCAACCAGATCCTTTAGTCTGGTTAAAAGAATATGGTGGTCGAGACTTCCGGGAAGATGGCGGAGAGACATAACGCTTAAACAGAGAGCTCTCCCTAGTCGGATTAAAAATCTTTGGTAAATGGCCAACTCGACATAAATGGATCAATAAACCAAGGGATGAAAACACGAAGAAGCCAGGCACACGGACAAAAGCAGGGTAAAACTAAAGAATCCCTCTTCAACAACGCAGGAGAAATCGCTGAACACGAGGCCCAAAAAAACGAGGTGACTACAGCAGAGAAAATGGAGGACGCCAAACTCGATATTATGAACCCTGGCTTCGCCAATATAAGTAAAGACATAAAAGACTTCAAGCGACAACTCCAACAGGATTTAACGGCTCTTAAGGAAGAACTAAATAAAGAGATGAAGGAGGAAATTATGGGCCTCCGAAAAGAAATGGAACGCAAGCTAGCTGAAAACATGGAGGAACTGCGCACTCAACGGGCGTGTATGGTAGAAGCACAGGCTCGAATATCAGAGTTGGAAGACTGGAAGACCGAGGCAAGCGAGCGGTTGCAGACCCTGACGGCACAAACACAGAGGACGCAGGAAAAAATAACCGACCTGGACAGCAGGTCCAGGCGGAGCAATATATGCATCTTCGGGATTCCGGAGGGCATTGAAGGCAACTCGATGACGAAATTCATGGATCAATTCTTCAAAAAAGAGTTTGAGCTGCCCGATGAAACAGACCTGCAGATCCAACGAGTGCACAGAGCCTTGGCACTGAACCCGAATCCAAACTCTACACCCAGGTCAGTTGTGGTAAACTTTCTAAAATACGATGTAAAGGAAAGAATCCTGACACAAGCGTGGAAAAAAAAAGATACGAGTCGGCGACAAACAGATATTACTTGACCATGACTACCCGACAGAAATTGTGCAGCAGCGAAAGAAATATGCCAACATTAAAAAAATGCTGAAAGAGGAAAAAATTAGATTCCAAACGCCGCTAACGAAGATGAGAATTCATTGGGAGGACGGCGTGAAAACCTACAACACGGCCAGAGAGGCAGCGCGGGACATGACGGAGCGAGGCTTTGTGGTGAGCGTACCGGAGGAAGTGGCTGGAGCAGCGGCGGCACGGAACGCATCGCGACAGCCGGAGTGGAGGCGAGCGAGCGGCAGAAGGCGGGAGACGGACGTGGCGCACCGGGCCCAAGAAAAACTGCAAGGCTTTCAACGGAAAGCCTAGATTATAACAAAGATTAAGAAGAACACAGAAGAAATGAAGGCCAAGAAGACAAGGTAAAAGAGAAACAAACGGCTAGGAGAGGTTTAAGTGATTTTTGTTGGACATTTCTAGACTAATGACTATTACTTGGATAGTAACTAGAGGTCTAGGGAGGGTCCCTCACTCGGTGAGGACATTCCCTCCACCCACCAACAGGGACCAGTGGGCAGAAGAAAGGCCCAAAGTACGGAGGCCGAGATTCGTTAATGTGTTTTTGTACAAATATGTGTTAGTTTTGTTGTTAAAGGGGCTAGGAGCACAAGTTAAAAAAATGGAAAAACATGAATACGGTTAAAAATCTTAAGATAATGACATTAAACGTGAATGGTCTGAACTCACCTGTTAAAAGGGAAAGAATAATAAGAAAATTCAAGAAGGAAAAAGCCGAAATTATATTTATGCAAGAGACACATTTGAACAAGACAGAACATTCCGGGATTTCTCCGGTTTCCTCCCACATGCCAAAAAACATGCAGGTTAGGTTAACTGGAGACTCTAAAGTGGCCCTAGGTGTGAATGTGTGTGTGAATGGTTAAGGGATAGCGCCGTATCGTGGCTGCTTCATCCATCCAGGTGGTGGATGACCCTCAATTTCCCCTCTGGGGATCAATAAAGTATACTAAATCTAAAAAAAAAAAAAAACAAACCATGAGAAACTAAAGAGATTTGGCTATAAGAACTCCTACTACAGTTCATTTAAGGGAGGAACTAAAAGGGGGGTTATGATACTAATTTCAAATAAAATACAATTTGAATGTGAACAAGAAATCCAGGATAAAGAAGGCAGATATGAAATAATAAAGGGAAGAATAGATGGTATGCAGATCACATTAGTGAACATCTATGCCCCACCAGAAAGTGACAAGGGTTTTTTTCAACAACTGTTTGATCTCATAGCAACACACAGTGAAGGAGTCCTAATTTGTGGAGGAGACTTAAATGCTGTCATGGATCATGAAGTTGGCACAACAAGTGTTAAGAAGACAAAAAAACATGTAACACAGTTCATAAGAACCTCACTGGCAGAAATGGGTATGGTAAACATATGGAGGGACCTGCACCCACTCGAAAAAGACTATACACATTATTCAGCAGTCCATAAAGTACACTCTAGAATAGATTACTTCCTTATGAATGAAGGAGACAGACACAGGGTGAGAAATTGTCGGATTGGAGGGGCAGAAATATCAGATCATAATCCTATACAGTGATCCCTCGCTACTTTGTGCCTCACCTTTCGCGCCCTCAGTGCATCGCGGATTTTTCCAAAATATTCATCAAAAATTCAAAATTGAGAAAAAAGTTGCCCGGGCGCTAGCAGAAGGCAGGGAGACTACACGGAGAGCCGGCACAACTCAAAATCCACCTCTCTGATTCGCTGGCCAGCATCCCCCGCCCCCCCAAAGAGATTTTGTTCTCGTGTTGGCTCGGCTCGGGAATCTCGCAAGCTGATTGGCCGAGACGTCGCTGCTGCCTCTACGCCTCCTCCTGCTGCCTATACGCCTTGCCGTCGAGAGAGAGAGTGAGAGAATGAACGTACGTATTATTTATATTATTTATACATTATTTTATGTATATTATTTATATTATTAATATTTTATTTACATGTTTCAAACAATTCTTTAATGTTCTAATGATAACATATGCATTTATAGGGTTAATAAACACTTATTGATATTATACATACACAAAAAAATGTATGTAAAAAATGGGGGGGGTGACGCTACTTTGCGGTTTTTCACTTTTCGCGGTCGGTTCTGGACCCCATTAACCGCGATAAGTGAGGGATCACTGTATACATGGAAATATATTTAAACAATAGAAAACGACAAACAACATGGAAACTTAATGTAGGACTATTAAATGATGAGAAAATGAAAGAAAGAATAAAGGTAAACATAAATGAGTAGAGGAGAATGATAATGGAGAAGTGGACCCAACAATACTATGGGACGCACTAAAAGCCGTGTTAAGAGGTAAATTAATTGTTGAATCAGGAAAAGCAAAAAAGTCTAAACTGGAATCATATGAACAAAGATGTGAGAGACTGAGGGAATTAGAACGTAAACATCAAAACACAAATGACCCAAAAATATATCAAGAAATTAAGGAAGAAAAAATAAAGATAAAAGAAATACAAATAGATGAAATTGAGAAAAATAGATATTTAAAACAAAAATATTATGAAACGGGACCAAAGGCCAGAAAACTGCTGGCAAAACGGTTAAGAAAACAACAAACAGTGAATAATGTATATAAGATTAAGGACCCCATCACAAATAAAACCACAGTTACCCCAGAAAACATCGAAGAAATATTCCATAAATTCTATCAAGAACTATACTCGCAACCTGAAGAGTCAAATGTTAAGGATGTTAAAAAATTTCTATGCACATTGGACTTGCCATCAATAGGAAACCAACAAAATGAAAAGCTAACAGCAGAAATAGCAACACAAGAGATTAAAGATGTGATTAAGTCACTAAAAAATGGTAAATCACCAGGTAGTGATGGATACCCATCTGAGTTTTATAAACAGTTTATAGAAGAACTCACGCCACAGCTTCTAAAGTCATTTAATTGGACATTAAACAACAACAAAATACCTCCATCATGGAACAAATCCATTATTTCAGTTATTTTAAAGCCAGGGAAAGATAGGGAACAATGTGGAAACTATAGGCCAATCTCTTTATTAAATGTGGACTATAAAATATATACAACAATTATCTCTAAACGAATAATTGATAGAGGATGATCAAACTGGTTTCATAGAGGGATGCCAAACACGTGATAATATCAGGAGAACAATACATATAATTAATCAAATACATAAAGAAAAGAAAAGCACAGTAATAATGAGTTTAGACGCAGAAAAAGCATTTGATAGGGTTAATTGGATGTTCCTATATAATGTGCTGGAACGCTTTGGATTTAACGAAAAATCAGTACAATGCATAAAGACACTGTATCCAAAACCTGTGGCAAGAATCAAGATAAACGGTAGCTTAACAGACAAAGTAAATATACAAAGATCAACTAGGCAGGGATGCTGCCTATCGCCCACCTTGTTTGCTGTGTTCATAGAGCCACTGGCTCAAGCGATACGACAAATTAAAAAATTAAAAGGTGTAACAATAAAGGGAGCGGAACACAAGATTGGGCTATTTCAATTCAATTCAATTCAATTCAATTCAACTTTATTTATATAGCGCCATTTCACAACAACAGTCATCTCATAGCACTATTTGCAGACGATATTATAGTTTACCTTGAACAACCAGATGAATCAATAATGGAAATGATGGACTTGATAGAAAATTTTGGAAAAATATCAGGATACAAGATAAACATAACAAAAACACAAATACTGACATTCCACTATAACCCTTTAAACCAGATAACTGATAAGATCAAACTAAACTGGAAACAAATTCAATTCAATTCAACTTTATTTATATAGCGCCATTTCACAACAACAGTCATCTCATAGCACTATCAACTGTAGGGGGAACCCCCACAGTTGCAGAAAGACCCCAGCAATCAGGCGATCCCCTGTGAGCAAGCACTTGGCGACGGTGGAGAGGAAAAACTCCCTTTTAACAGGAAGAAACCTCCAGCAGAACCAGGCTCAGGGAGGGGCAGTCATCATCTGCTGCGACTGGCTGGGGGGTGAGGGGATAGAGAAGAAGAAAAGAACAGACATGTAGAGAGCAAACAGCACGAT
Organism: Pholidichthys leucotaenia; assembly: GCA_020510985.1. NCBI lineage: Eukaryota > Metazoa > Chordata > Actinopteri > Cichliformes > Pholidichthyidae > Pholidichthys > Pholidichthys leucotaenia. Next base: position 160,237,251 of record CM035838.1, on the reverse strand, counting down.
GGGGACTCAATCTATGGGAGAGAATAAACAAATGTTAATGACCAGCAAAAAAAATATTTCATTGAGAGTGAGGAAAGGAGTGAGGCCCAGTGCATTACTGGAGGTCCCCCGGCTGACTAAACCTATTAGCAGCATAACTAAGGGAGGGTTCAGAAACACATGATCCCTCCCTAATTGTAGGCTATATCAAAAAGGTAGGTTTTAGCCCTATTCTTAAAAACAGAGATCGAGTCTGACTCCCGAATCCAGATTGGCAGCTGGTTCCACAGGAGAGGAGCTTGATAACTGAAGGCTCTGCCTCCCATTGTACTTTTGGAGATTCTAGGTATTACAAGTAATCCTGCATTTTGGGAGCGTAGTGCTCTGTTAGGATAATACGGTAGTATCAGATCTTTTAAATAAAAAGGAGCTTGATTGTTTAGAGCTTTGTAAGTATAGTAAGAAGAAGGACTTTAAACTTAATTCTAAACTCTATGGGAAGCCAATGAAGGGAGGCCAGAACCGGAGAGATATGATCTCTCTTTCTAGTACCTGTTAAAACTCTTGCTGCAGCATTTTGGATCAGCTGAAGACTTTTTAAAGATGTTTTAGGACAGCCTGATAATAAAGAATTACAATAATCTAATCTCGAGCTAACAAAAGCGTGGATCAGTTTCTCAACATCACTCTGAGACAAGATGCTCCTAATCTTGGCAATATTACGCAAATGATAGAAGGCAGTCTTAGAAACGAATTTAATATGTGAATTGAAGGACAGATCCTGATCAAAAATAACTCCAAGGTTCCTCACAGAGCTATTAAGAGAAAGAGTAACCGCATCCAAACTGAAAGTTTGATTTGGAAAGGAATTTCTAAGGTTTTTTGGACCAACAAGAATGACTTCAGTCTTATTGTAGAAGCATGCTCAAATAACGAGGCTGAGTTTCAGTCATAAAACCAGCTTTATTTGACAGAACGCAGCTTCTAGCATTCTCAAAGCAGGAAAGAGAAAGAATCATATTTCAACACCCTTTTATACATTCCCAGCATCAGAATTCAAGTCACATGGTGTCTTCAGTCAACATACAGTTACAAAGCATCCCCTTGAAGCTTCACCATTGTCTCTCATATCCTGATGAACTGGAATACCCTCCGGGGCGTCTTCTGTGGGACAAAGAGACAAATCTCACACTTCCTTGTTACCTCCTGTAGATTCGAGTCCTTAGTCCTTGCAGACGTGACACCCCACAATACACATTCAGTCCTGTCTCTGTGGCAGCGTGAGCCCACAATGTGTGTCGGCCACACTACCCCCCCCCAAACGTCTAGTAAGGCAAAATCTAAATGGCATACAAAAAGAAAAACACAAAGCACTCCATACATGGCTAATCAATCCACCAACTGCCTAGGTTTTAATCTTCTGCCGAATCTGCTGCAACTTGGCTTGGCTGCACCTGCAACGTCTCTCTGCACCTGTGGATTAAAGCCGTTAGCACCTGTCTGTGAAGACTTTGGAGAATGTCTCCTCGGAGGCCTGCCCCGGCGGGGGGGGCCTCGCGAGCTGCAGCTCCTCGTCAGCCAGAACAAAAGCGGGTTTGAGTCTGTTAATGCAAATCAGCTCCCGTCTGCCCCCTAAATCTAGCAGAAAATGCTTCTGCCAGGTCCCCAGCACTCGAAACGGTCCGTCGTAAAACGGCCGCAAACTTGGACGCTGGGCGTCATGTTTAACAAAAACAAACTCTGCATTTTTTAAAGCCTTGGGCACAAAAACGTGTGGGGAAACTGTGATGGACTGGGCCAGGAAGCGTGTTTGCTCCTGAGCCGCTCTGCCACGGCTGAGCGGGGGGGCCACTAGGTGCGGGATTATCAGGAAGAAATTCCCCGGGCAAACGAAGCGGTTGAGCGAAAACTAATTCAGCCGGGGAAGCGTGCAAATCTTCCTTAGGTGCAGAACGCAACCCTAATAAGACCCATGGAAGTTTGTCTACCCAATTTGTATCCGTTAGCGACGCTCTGAGGGCTGCTTTCAATGACCTGTGAAAGCGTTCGCATAAACCATTAGCCTGGGGGTTATACGCGGTGGTGCGATGAATCTTCACCCCCAAGCTGCGGGCCGTCGATGACCACAGCTCGGAAATAAATTGGGGACCCCTGTCGGACGTTATGTCCGACGGTACACCAAAACGCGCAACCCATGCTGCTAAAAATGCCCGCGCAACTTCTTCCGCTGTGGTTGATGTCAGAGGAACCGCCTCTGGCCAGCGCGTGGTGCGGTCTACCATCGTCAAAAGATGTGTGTGCCCGTGTGATAACGGAAGCGGGCCGACCAGGTCAATATGCACGTGATCAAAACGCTTAGCGGGGATGTGGAAAGGTTCTAACGGGGCCTTAGTGTGTCTGTGTATTTTAGCTCGCTGACACGCTACGCAGGCTGCTGCCCATTCCTTGACCTGTTTGCGCAACCCGGGCCAAACAAATTTCTCCCCCACCAATTTGATCGATGCGCGCACCCCCGGGTGCGCGAGAGAGTGGACCAAGTCAAAAACACGGCGACGCCACGCGGTTGGCACCACAGGGCGGGGCCGTCCCGTGGAGACATCGCAGATTAGTGGGGGCATACCGTTTTGTTGCACCCTGTGCTCCAGCCTTAACCCTGTTGGTCCAGACTGGAGCGCGCGCACGTCCGCGTCGTTAACCTGCTCCGCAGCCATGGCTGCATAATCTAACTCAACACAGACCGGGGCTGCGCGCGCTCCCGCGTCGCTGCCCGGGCCCGCGGCCATGGCTACAGAGTCTGCCCCTATGGGGTTTGGCGGTGCTACTGCACGCGAGAGGCAGTCTGCTACAACATTGTGTTTACCCGCGACATGCTGAATATCAGTAGTAAACTCCGATATTGCGGCTAGTTGCCTTTGTTGCCGGCCTGACCAGGGTTCTGAAATTTTGGCCATCGCAAACGTTAGCGGTTTATGATCCACAAAAGCGGTGAAACGTCGCCCCTCTAACCAGAACTGAAAATGACGGATGGCCAAGTGTAGGGCCAAAAGCTCCCTGTCAAACGCGCTGTATTTCCGTTCACTATCGCGCAAGGTCCTGCTGAAAAACGCGAGGGGTTGCCAGGTACCTGCCACAAACTGTTCAACTACCGACCCCACCGCTACATCGGAAGCGTCAGTGGTGAGCGCCATGCGGGCCGTTGGAACTGGGTGCGCTAACAAAACTGCGTTTGCCAGGGCTGATTTGACCTGGGCAAAAGCGCGCTCCCGCTCCGGAGACCATTCAACTTTATTTGCGGGCTTTTCTTTTTTTAACGCGGTGTACAATGGCTGCATGAGTCGTGCTGCGCTTGGGAGGAAACGGTTGTAAAAATTAACCATCCCTAGAAACTCCTGAAGCGCCTTGACCGTTTGAGGTTGCGGAAAATCCGTTATGGCACGCACTTTATTTGGAAGGGGAACTGCTCCCTCTGCCGAAACGCGATGTCCCAAAAAATCAATCTGCGCCACCCCAAACTGGCACTTCGCTGGGTTAACTATCAACCTGTGCTCTGCCAACCTCTGGAAAACTGCTGTGAGGTGTTTTTCATGTTCGCCTTCGGACGTGCTGGCTACCAAAATATCGTCCAAATAAACGAACACGAAAGGCAGGTCACGTAAAACTGCATCCATCATGCGTTGGAAAGTCTGTGCGGCCCCCTTGAGGCCAAAAGGCATGCGCAAGAACTCAAAAAGGCCGAAAGGCGTTATGACCGCTGTTTTGGGTACATCCTGCGCGCGCACTGGAACCTGGTGATAGCCGCGCACCAAGTCTATTTTAGAAAAAATGCGCGCCCCCGCCAAATGAACAGAAAAATCCTGGATGTGCGGAATCGGGTAGCGGTCGTGAGCTGAAACGTTGTTCAACCTGCGGAAATCGCCGCAAGGTCGCCACGAGCCGTCAGCCTTTGGGACCATGTGTAATGGCGAAGCCCAAGCGCTCTTGGAGCGTCTAACAATGCCTAGTTTTTCCAGATTAGTGAACTCCTCGCGCGCGATGGCCAGTTTAGCTGGGTCCAAGCGCCGAGCCTTTGCAAACACGGGAGGGCCTGTGGTTGTTATGAAATGTTCTACCCCATGTTTGGCCACCGTTGCTGAAAACGTGGGGACTGTGAGTGCTGGAAACTGAGCAAGCAGAGTGTGAAACTTACCACCCGCGGCTGAGACGCTGGCATGTGCAGTTGGCGGGGCCACCCGAGCTGTGCAGGGAATAGAATGAAAGGACAGTGCATTAATCAGACGTCTATTAGCAAGGTCAACCAATAAACCATGTGAGCACAAAAAATCAGCCCCTAACATGTTGAAACTGACTGCTGCTACAATAAATGTCCACTCAAATGAACGGCCCTGTAAGGACAGAAGCATGGTCCTCTCACCAAACGTTTTAATCGTGGAGCCGTTCGCTGCTGACACTGACACCCAGGGGGCTTTAGAAGGCGACAGCCGTTCCGCGTAGGTGGGTGTGACGAAGCTCAGCTGAGAGCCCGTGTCCACGAGGAACTGTTTCCCCGAGCGTGCATCCGTCAGGTAAAGCAGCCTGTTCTCGTTGCCGAGGGTCGCAGCTGCTAAATTGCACGGTGGGACGCACCTGTGCGCTCTCTCTGCAAAACGGCGGTGGTAGAAGCACGAGCCGTCCTCCGCTCCGCGTCGTCTGGCTCCTGTCGCCGCCGTTGTTGGTGCGTCAGGCGCCGCGGCCGCTGGACCAGCGCCGTCTCCGGACGCCGTTCCCGGACTGGCCGCCGCGGCCGAAACCGCGCTCCGCTTGTGGGCGTCGACCAACTTCTGCGCCTCCTTGCTCAACCCACGGTAGTCTCGCTTGGCCAATCGGGGTGACTCTGCCAGGGCCACTCTCACTGCTGGTGGTAGGGTTCGGAGGAAAAGGTGGGCGAAAATGAATTCGCCATCCTCAGAGGCTTTGAGCTGCAGCATCTTCACCATCAGGTCCACAGGTCTATCGTTTTCTGCCTCCGACAGTGCCAGGAGCCCCTCTGCTCGTTGTTGGACTGAGGGGGTGAAATGGCTGATCAGCGCGTCCTTCAATGCGCTGTACTTGTCGCTGTCTGGTGGATGATCAACCAGATCTTCCACTCTCTGGACCGTGTCGCTGTCCAGCTTCGCTACCACGTGGTAGAATCTTGTGTCGTCGTTGAAGATTCTCCGGAGGTTGAACTGCGCCTCGATTGCGCTAAACCATGAGCGTGGGCTGTGCTGCCAGAAATCGGGCAGCCGGATCGTGGAGGCGGCCATCAGGCTGGCTTCCACCGAGCCCTGCTCGGGAGAATTCTGTCTGCTCATTTTCCGTCGTAGGTCACCAGTGTAGAAGCATGCTCAAATAACGAGGCTGAGTTTCAGTCATAAAACCAGCTTTATTTGACAGAACGCAGCTTCTAGCATTCTCAAAGCAGGAAAGAGAAAGAATCATATTTCAACACCCTTTTATAAATTCCCAGCATCAGAATTCAAGTCACATGGTGTCTTCAGTCAACATACAGTTACAAAGCATCCCCTTGAAGCTTCACCATTGTCTCTCATATCCTGATGACGCGGAATACCCTCCGGGGCGTCTTCTGTGGGACAAAGAGACAAATCTCACACTTCCTTGTTACCTCCTGTAGATTCGAGTCCTTAGTCCTTGCAGACGTGACACCCCACAATACACATTCAGTCCTGTCTCTGTGGCAGCGTGAGCCCACAATGTGTGTCGGCCACATTATCTGAGTTTAACAGCAGGAAATTACAAGTCATCCAAGCTTTGATTTCCTTAAGACAGGCTTCTAACTTGGCTAATTGATTACTATCATCTGGCTTCATTGACAGGTATAATTGTGTGTCATCTGCAGAACAATGAAAATGCATACAGTGCTTTCTAATAATGTTGCCTAACGGAAGCATATATAAACTAAAAAGAGTAGGACCTAGCACAGATCCCTGTGGAACTCCATGACTAAGCTTTGAGTTGAAAGAAAACTCATTATTTACATGAACAAACTGGAACCTATCAGATAAATAAGATCTAAACCATTGCAACAAAGTTCCATTAAGTCCAACATAGTGTTCTAATCTATCAAGTAGAATATTATGATCGATAGTATCAAAAGCTGCACTAAGGTCTAAAAGGACAAGTACAGAAACCAGTCCATTATCAGATGCGATGAGGAGGTCGTTAGTGACCTTCGCTAAGGCTGTTTCAGTACTATGATGGATTCTAAACCCAGATTGAAACTCTTCAAGTAAACCATTTCCCTGCAGGTGGTCGAATAATTGCGTAGCAACAACTCTAAGATTTTTGAAATGAAAGGGAGATTAGAGATTGGTCTATAGTTAGCTAAAGCTCCTGGATCTAGCGATGGCTTTTTGAGTAAGGGTTTAATTACAGCCGTTTTAAAAGCCTGCGGTACATGGCCTAAAGTTAATGAAGAATTGATTATATGAAGAATAAAGCTACCAATAAGTGGGAAGACTTCTTTAAATAACCTGGTAGGAATAGGGTCTAAAAGACAAGTTGAAGGTTTGGATGAGGAAACTATTTTGTCTAACTCACAAAGGTCGATTGGAGTAAACTCATCAAGAAAGACATCAATAGAAGGAGTTGTAGTAGTTACAGTATTTAAGTTAACTATGGGAAGAATCTGATTGATTTTATCTCTGATGGATGAAATTTTATTATTGAAAAAGTTCATAAAGTCCTGACTAGTAAGCTCTAAGGGAATGCTAGGATTGACAGAGTCCTGACTCTTTGTCAACCTGGCTACAGTACTGAAAAGAAACCTGGGATTATTCTTGTTGTCTTCTATTAATGCAGAGTAATAACTCGTTCTAGCTTTTCTAAGAGATTTTTTATAAATTAAAAGATGATTTCTCCAAGCTAAATAGATTTCATCTAAATTAGTAGAGCGCCATTTTCTTTCTAATTGACGAGTCTTCTGTTTTAAGCTACGAGTTTCTGTGTTGAACCAAGGAGTCAGAAATCTCTGATTAGACTTTTTCTTTTTTAAGGGAGCCACCAAGTCTAGAGTCTGATGCAGAGAAGCTGAAACACTATCCACCATGTTATCAATTACAGAAGGAGCAAGCAGTCTATAGCTTACTTCTGTTGTGTTGACACATGGCATAGAGGAAACAATCTGCAGAAATTTGGTAACAGCATCATATGAGAGGCATCTACTGTAATAATATTTTTCTTTAGGAGCCAAATAGTCAGAAATAGTAAAATCAAAGGTTAACAGACAATGGTCTGACAGTACAGGGTTATGAGGAGACACTACAAGATTTTCTATTTCTATGCCATTTGTCAGAACAAGGTCCAACGTATGGTGGAGGTAATGAGTAGAATTTCCTACTTTCTGAGAAAACCCAATCGAGTCTAATATTGAATTAAATGCCACATTAAGGCAGTCACTATCTACATCCACATGTATATTAAAGTCCCCTACTATAATTATTCTATCAGATTTCAGCACTAAATCAGCTAAGAAATCAGCAAATTTGGATAAAAATTCTGAGTAGGTTGATGGGGGACGATAAACTATGGCAAATAAAATTGGGTTTAACCTAAAATTGCTAAAGTGCCCAATACTGAGGACCAGGCCCTCAAAGGAATTATAACATGTTTTTTGCTTTACATTAACTAGTAATTTGGAATGGTAAATTGTTGCTACTCCTCCTCCATGACCAGAACTTCTGGGATTTTGACAGTTTAAATAACCAGAGGGAGTTGATTCATTTAAACCAACATAATCCTCTTGCCCTAACCAAGTCTCTGTAAGGGAAATTAAATCAATCTGATGATCAATTAACAGATCATGGACTAACAGAGACTTGGGAGTTAGAGACCTAATATTTAATAAACCACATTTAATTTTTAAATTATGAGGAGGAACAGAGGCCAAATCATTCAGTTTAGAGGCTTTATGTTTAATTTGAGTTTTACCAATATTTTGCTTCATCACTTTGGGATGCTTATACATTATATTTTTATTCACTTTGGAGGGAGCAGACAATGATTCTCTGATGGGGAAGACAGGGCCTAAGTTGAGGGGTGGCGGATGAAGAGGAGCTGCAGAGAGGCGTGTAAGACTGTGACTCTGCTTCCTGGTCCCAACTCTGAGTAGTCATGGTTTTGGAAATTTGGATAAAAAAGATGCCAGATTGTTAGATAAATGAGAAGCACCATCCAAAGTGGGATGAATGCCGTCTCGTCTCATAAGACCAGGTTTTCCCCAAAAAGAGCTCCAATTGTCAATGTAGCCCACGTTATAAACAAAAAGAAATAAAATACCTTGGAGTGAACATACCTAAAGATTTAAGCAAAATCTATAAAGCAAACTATGATAGGTTGGAACAAGAAATAAAAAAAGATATTGATAGATGGTCAATCTTAAATATGGATCTGAATTCAAAAATTAAGACAGTCAAAATCAGCATACAACCTAGACTGCTTTACCTCTTCCAGGCTCTACCAACAGAGATTCCTGGTGCCCAGTTCTCAAAGTGGGACAGGATGATATCGAGATTTGTTTGGGGAGGTAAAAAGCCAAGAGTGAAATATAAAACTCTCCAATTACCAAAAGAGAAAGGAGGCATGGGTCTACCGAGTCTAAAGGAATATTACTACTCAGCACAAATAAGATATATCATATGTTGGTGCGACGGAGGATATGAGGCAAAATGGAAAGAAATGAAAAAGGAAATTGAGGGACTCCCAGTACAAAGCATAATAGGAGATAAGGATGCATATAAGCAAATCAAACAAATAGACCCAATCACTAAAATTTACTTTGGAACTGTGGTATAAAATAGTACAAAAGTATAATATAAAGGAGGACATAAAACTATTGAAATGGGTAGCATTTGACAGTCAGTTTGAACCGGCAAAGCAAGATAGGGGATACAAAAATCTGGTGAACAAGGGAATCACAGCATGGGGCAATATCGGTAAAAAAGACTTCGAGAGTTCTGTAAACATGAGAAGAAAATTTAAACTAGAAAAATCTGAATTCTTCAGATATCTGTAGATGAGAGATTATTATATGAGGAAGATTAGGCACAACCTCCACACAGATGTGAGCGAGATTATACAATTCATTTTAAGCTCGTATGCAGGAAATAAAATAAGAATTATTTCAAAGCTATATCAGAAACTTACGGCAAACAAACATTCAAGTAACTATATAAAGGAGAAATGGGAGAAAGAGCGAAATTTAAACATAACAGAAGAAAACTGGCAAGAAATATGGAAAACACAACACACATCAACAAGTTCAAGGACATGGAGGGAATTTGGATGGAAAAACCTGATTCGCTATTTCATTACACCACAGATTCAAAGAAAATATACAAATACCCAATCTATATGCTGGAGGGGCTGTGGGACTCAAAATGCAGACCACTCACATATGTTTTGGAAATGCTGCAAAATCTCATCATTCTGGAAATCTATACATGTGACAATACAGAGGATATTAGGATATAATATACCAATGAACTGTAACTTGATGTATTTATGTGATCTTAAAAGAGACAATGTAATACAGGCTGAGGACAGATATCTAGTTAAAATCTTGCTGATTGCATGTAAAAAAACAATCACAAGAAAATGGCGATCAGAAGTTCTTCCTGACCAAGAGCAATGGACTGACAATGTTGAGGATATACGTTTAATGGAAAAACTAACATATCGGCAAAAAATGCAAGAAGGACAACATGAAAAAAAATGGTGGAAATGGACACACTACAAAGTGCAACAACGAGACAGAAATTGAAAGAATAACCAAAGACACTGGAAAAACCAGAAGGAGATGGAAACAAAACTTGATGCTCCAACATTTGTCCCCCCCCTTTTCCTTTTTTTTTCTTCCTCTAGCTCCTTTTTTTAAATATAGAGACTGTGATCTGAATGTAATATGTATGATGAAAAATGAATAAAAATCAAAGTTATTAAAAAAAAAAAAAAAAAAAAAAAAAAAGAATATGGTGGTCTACTGTATCAAAGGCAGCACTTGGATCCAGTAGAACCAGGACTGAAATTCTGTGCGAGTCCGTGTTGTGCTTTAGATCATTAACAATTCTGACCAGGGCTATCTCTGTACTGTGGTTCATCCTAAAACCAGACTGGTTTTCATCAAATATGTTATTTGATAATAAAATAATTTAACTGAGTAAAAACAAGTTTTTCTAAAATTCTGCTTAAAAATGTAAGTTGGATACTGGTCTATAATTATTGAGGTTTTCAGGGTCTAAATTACTCTTTTTCAGGAGGGGTCTCACCACTGCTGTTTTAAAGGCAGCAGGGAAAACACCCATCTGGAGAGAGTAATTCACTATGTTTAAGAGTTCCTCCTGGAAAAATCCACAAAATGTTTTTAAAAGTGATGTGGGAATGGGATCTAATAGACAGGTTATTGGATTTACTTGGGAGAAAACTCAACCAAGAGTTTCAGCATCAACCAGGGCAAAACTCTCCAGCATTTCCTCAGATAAAATCAAAGGTTCCACAGTACTAAAAACAGTATCTTGTAATAAAGATTGGATCTAATAACATCTATTTTACTTCTGAAGTGGTCTGCAAAGTCCTCACATAGTGAGTCTGTTGGCATCCCTGTGCTGTTGCAATCCTGGAATTTCCCCATTGTGGGACTAATAAAGGCTTATCTTATCTTATCTTATCATGCTGGACATCTTAAAATCAGGGTTGAACACCTGATCTATGGTGGAGAGCAAGATTCTAAGACTGTTTTTGTGAGTACTTATTGTTTTGGAGAAGTGAGAGTTTCTGGTTTGTTTGACCAGCAATCAGGCGATCAGGGGATCGCCTGATTGCTGGGGTCTTTCTGCAACTGTGGGGGTCCCCCCTACAGTTGATAGTGCTATGAGATGACTGTTGTTGTGAAATGGCGCTATATAAATAAAGTTGAATTGAATTGAATTGACCGTGTTATTATGTGGGATGCAGGAAAAATAAGGTGAGCGGGCAGAATTAATTTGGAGCATTTATTCCACAATCAAAGCAAAGCACAATTGAACATATAGGTAAAACCAGAGTTCTCCCTTTTATTAGCTCCGCCCATCTCTTCTGGTGTGAGATCCACCCCACATCATATCCGCCACAATTATATATTTTCAATTGTTCACATAAGAGTATGGTAGTGAACAGTTAATTTAGTTTTATCTCCATCTTCTCTCTGCTGCTCTGCATTTTCTTTTCTGCTGTTTTATATCATCATTCCACCAGGGTGGGACAGGTTTAGCTTTTGCATTTTTGGTCTTTAGTGGTGCAACCAAGTCCAGTACTGTTTTTAGTTTATGGATAAAACTGTCAGTAATAAAACCACATGATGCAGGTAGAACCTCAGCAGGAACATCACTTAAAAACCCTGATAAATTTGCAGCCACTTCAGAAATCAGGTGGCATTTCCTCACAGTTCTCACTCGGGTCTCTCGCTGAATAAAACTGGTGATGTTAAAAAACACAGAGAAGTGATCTGAGACAGCCAAGTCTACAATAGAGGACATAACAGTGGACAGGCCGTAGGTGATGACAAGGTCTAAGGTGTGTCCCTCTGTTGTGAGTCAACTGTGTTGTAAAATCCATACATTTAGGAAGGTTTAAAAATTTACTACAAAAAGAATTAGAAGGATCATCTACGTGAAGATTAAAATCACCACCTATGACTACCTTGTTATATTTTGTGTGGATGACTGACAGCATGTTAGAGAATTCCTTGATAAATGCTGCACATGGTTTTGGTGGCCTATAAACTGTGATGCATAAAATTGGGGGGCTGTTAAAAACAAAGGCATGATATTCAAAAGTGGTGTACTTGCTAAATGTTATTTCTATTGCAGTGTGAGACTACGAAACTACAACTCCCATAAGTACTGTGAGATTTTTTTTCGAATTGGTTTTCTTTCTCTTCTTTTTTCTAGTGAAAACAGGTAGTGTCCATTTAGGTTAAATCCATCAGCAACTAATAATGATGTAGTGCAGCCATGAAGGGGTGTTCCAATTCATAGGGGTAGGGAAAAGGGAAGGGGTACAAATGAGAATTGGGACAGACCCAAATCTACTTGTACTTTACTCTCACATTAGGCAAGGCAAGTTTATTTGTATAGCACATTTTGTGTAAAAGACGATTCAAAGTGCTTTAGTGCTTTGGACCATAGTCTCCTGGTGAGACGGTTATGTGAATTTGTGTATCATCTGCATAATAATGGTAATATATTTTGTTGTTTTTTTATGATTTAAGCTAGTCGGACCATATACAGTAGATGTTGAAAAGCAAAGGTCCCAAAATGGAACCTTGGGAAACTCCACATTTTATTTTTGCTTGCTCAGATATGTAGTTACTTATAGACACAAAATAGTCCCTGTCTTTTAAACAGAACTCAAACCAGCTAAGTGGTGTATCAGAAAGTCCCACCCAGTTTTTCAGCCAGTCTAGCTATATAAGTGCGGGTTGGTTAGTTAGTTAGTTAGTTAGTAAGTGTTATGGTCCTCCGTGTTGAATGCAGCACTGAGGTCCAATAGAACCAAGACTGAAATGTTGCCACTATCTGTATTGGAGCAGATGTCATTAACTAGCGCTATCTCAGTGCTGTGGTGTGGCCGAAAACCTGACTGGAATACATCAAAACAGTTATTTAATGTCAGGAAGTTGTACAATTGTTGAAAGAAAGCTTTTTCTATTATTTTACAAAGAAGGGGGAGGTTTGATATAGGCCTATAGCAGTTCAGGAGTGAGGTGTCTAGGTTGCTCTTCTTTAGAAGTGGCTTGATAACAGCTGTTTTTAAGCACTGAGGGACGACACCTGAATGCAGAGACATAATGATCTGTAGCAGATCTGAGGCCATACAGTTGGGAGAGTATCAAGGCAGCAGGTAGTGGATTTCAGGTGGCATATGATCGCATCCAAGTTTTTATGACTGATTGGAAAAATTTTGGCATGGTGTTTACGTCTTCTCTATGTGGACACAGAGGAAGGACATGTCCAGCACCTGGCATAGGAGCACTGACTTTTCTGAATTTTGTCAGTAAAGAAAAAGGCAAAGTCATTGCAGGCACAGATGGATAGAAGTTTAGGAACTACTGACACAGGGGGATTTGTTAGCCCGTCAACAGTAGTGAACAAGGTGCGTGCATTACTGTTGTTTTTAGCAATGATGTCAGAAAAATATGCCTGCAGTGCATTTCTCATCTCCAAATTATAAATGCTCAATCTCTCATTATAGATTTCATAATGAACCTGTACTTTAGTTTGGAGTGGTGGCCTAGTTGATAGAGCATCTGTCCACAACCGGGAGGTTGGGGGCTCAAGTCCCAACCACATCATACCAAAGACCATATAAAAAATGTACTTCCTGCTTTCTAGCTTTTTTTTTTTTTTTTTTTGGTGCTCAGCATAATGGAATGGGGGAAGGAAAAAGTTGTTTGTGGCGGCGCCTTGCATGGCAGCAGCCCCGATGTTGCAATCACATCAATTCATGCAACATCAGCCAATCAGCGCAACTATTGCGCGACCTTGCAACTTTGTCCAATCACTGCAATTTTGACCAATCCTCGTCAACTTCCACCAATTTCACCAATCAAATTTGTCTCTGAGTGGTGCTGAAACACTCAGTCTAACCAATCAAATGCATCGCTCCACCACGTTCACTTCACTGTTTACAGTAAGTATTAACGGAACACTTCAGCAAAAAACAGTGTGTGATTTAAAAAAAAAAAACACTCACCTGCAAGGTTTCCAACCCCGTCCCTTCCTATGTCTCCCCCAGCCTGCCGCTGGACGTTTCCGTCCTGACCGCGTGTACGAAGTGCTGGGTTTGTGTTGAAAAACGTCCGCCTACCCCAAAAGCACCCCGTCATGGGAGCGTACGTGACGAGAGACTCCATAAAACCACAAACAAATGAGCAAATCTAACACTACAGCCAATGTTTGATCATTTCATACATCTTTAGGAGTAAAATCATTACCACATCTTGTCAATGAACTTTATACCTGTGAACCTCTGATCTGGACACAAGACACCCCCCGCCCCGCCAAACACCAGCAGATGACCTCTGTTCAGATAAAAGTTAATTTTGCATTTCATTTGGAAATCAAAGTCCCAGAGTCTGGAGAAAGAGTGGAGAGGCACAGAATCTAAGTTGCTTGAGGTTTAGTGTGAAGTTTCCACAGTCAGTAATGATTTGAGGAACCATGTCATCTGCTGGTGTTGGTCCACTGTGTTTTATCAAGGCCAAAGTCAGCACAGTCATCTATCAGGAAATTTTAGAGCACTTCATGCTTCTCTCTGCTGACAAGCTTTATGGAGAAGCTGATTTCATTTTCCAGCAGGACTTGGCACCACCCCACACACTGCCAAAAGTATCAAAACCTGGTTTAATGACCCTGGCATCACTGTTTGATTGGCCAGCAAACTCTCCTGACCTAAACCCCATAGAGAATCTATGGAGTATTGTCAAGAGGAATATGAGAGGCACCAGACCTAACAATGCAGATGAGCTGAAGGTCACTATCAAAGCAACTTGGACCTTCAAAACACCTCACCAGCGCCACAGGCTGATCGTCTCCATGCTACGCCACATTGATACAGTAATTAATCCAATAGGAGCCCCGACCAAGTATTGAGTGTGTACATGGACATACTTTTCAGTCGGCCAACATTTGTATTAAAAAACTATTTTTCAAAATTAATTTTATGTAATATTCTAATTTTTTGAGAAACTGAATTTGGGGTTTTCATGGGCTGTAAGCCATAATCGTCAAAATTAAAATAAACTAGAAAAGCACTCCTAGAGCGCAAACCTCCGCCAAGGCTCCTTCCGTTTCTCATGGATCACTTCCAAAATGTAATGGGTTTGTGTGTAGGCCTATCCCCACTTGTGTTGAAAATTGCATCCAAGTCTGTCCATTAGTTTTGGAGTTTTGTGGCTGACACACTGTGAGAAGAGCCTTGGCTGAGGTATGCATTCCCAGATCATCACCAAAATGTAATGGGTTCCTCTGTAGGCCAAGAACCACCTCTGGTGAAAATTTCATCCAAATGCATCCAGTAGTTTTTGTGTAATCCTGCTGCACAATTACAAACAAAGGCCTTGGTGGAGGTATGCACTCTCAGATCATCACCAAAATCTAATCATCTGTTCCCTGTGCCATTACACACCTTTCCTGAAAATTTCGTCAAAATGCGTTTATAACTTTTTGAGTTATGTTGGTAACAGACAGACAGACAGACAAACAGACAAATGCCAGAAAAAGCATTACCTCCTTGGCAGAGGTAATAAACTCAAGTGTTGCTGTTGTGTCCATCTCCTCCATCTCCAAACTCCCAGGCTGCGGGCGTTGCAATTCATCGCACAACCGCGTACATCCCACAGGCCAATGGGTTATGCAAGCGTTTTCATAGATCACTGAAAGCAGCACTCAGGGGTTCACTGACGGATGCAAATTGGGTGGACAGGTTGCCGTGGGTTTTATTGGGGTTGCGCTCCGCGCCAAAAGAGGATTTGGAAGGTTCCCCGGCAGAGAGCTTGTTTTTGCGCAGCCCCTATGGCTGCCCGGGGAATTTCTGCCAAATAATCCCTGCCGGACAGCTGCCCGTCTCAGCTTTTGCAGCGTAGCGCAAACACAGGCACGCTGCCGGGCCCTGCCCACCACTGTTTTCCGCGTGCTTTTGTGCCTAAAACTTTGAATAACGCGGAGTTCGTGTTCGTCAGACACGACGACCAGCGCCCTCCATTGCGCCTGCACACATGTTGAAAATGGCCCTATCTCACAATATTAAAGAATCTTTTAAAAAATTCCTGGATCCAGACGGTGATCCGGATCATCCCCAAAATTTAATCAGTTCTTCTTTGTACCATTTCCAACAACGCCTGAAAGTTTCATGGAAATCCGTCCAAAACTTTGAGTTATCTTGCTAACCAACAGACAGACAAACAGACAAACCCCGGCAAAAACATAACCTCCTGGCCTGCGGCCTGGCGGAGGTAACAAACACTTGAAATATATCACTCTCTGTGTAATGAATCTATATAATATAGAAGTTTAATTTTTTTGAAATGAATTACCTAAATAAATCAACTTTTTGTTGACATTCTAATTTACTCAGATGCACCTGTATAACACGGAAGTGTCGCAAGCAGAGTGTCGAGCACTGTGTCAATATGCCCACAGTCACGTGACCATAGCGAACGAGGCCTCGTCACATCGCGTGATTTGAGACCTGGCGAGAAATTTGAGAGGGCTGGGCGTTGCATACATTCCCGCGAGCCCTCAAGTCACGTGATGAGACTGACATAATGAGGCCTCGCTTGCTACGGTCACATGACTGTGGGCGTGCTGAAACAGTGCTCGATGCACTGCTCATGATGCAAAAACAAATTGCAACAGACACTGGACAGCTCCTATTACTGTAATAAAAAAAAGACTATTTATCAGAGAATTGTTGTGCTCTTTACTCTCTCGCTTTCTCTCATGAAGTCAACAGCCCTTTCTCCACTAGTACCGGTTTGGCCTTGTTCAGTTCAGTACGCTTCAGTTCAGCCCGCTTTTGTTTCCATTACATCAGAGTACCGCTTGATGTGGGTGAGATTTGTTACAGGAAGGCGACGCAACCCTCCTGTGATGTAAAACACGCAACATGCAAGCAACACAATATCAAAACACAAGATGGAGGATTACAAGAACAAGAGGAGGATTTACTTACTGCTCGCTCTGTGGCTTTTTGTCACAGTAAAGGCCAAACAGGAAAGCCAGAGAAGGCTACGTGCGGCGCTGTGCTCTGCATAATCTGTGTGAAGATCATGGAGAGACTTTCGACACCACACTGGATGATCCTGCAGCTGCAGCACGTGAACCAGTGGGGGCAGCAGTACAGGGTGCAGAGGAGCAAGGCAGAGATGTACGAGATGCTCTGATGCAGTACTTATGTAGCAATAATGACTAAACACTGAGTGCCTTCCCATTCATGTGCCTATACATGTCCAACTGTTGTATTATTAAAATAAAATTTTTGTACCCTTTTCAGATAAGTCACTTCTTTTGTTTATATGGGTTATTTGTGAAAGTAAGAGTGATTAAATGCTAAAAGACAGGGGAAGCTGTCTACGAGTAATCCAGCAGTTACATATATCACTTCTGGTTTGATGCAAGTCTGTTAACAGAATTATGAATCATGTGTTGAAACACGTTAAATCCCATGTAACCTTATCCCATTATACTGAAAAACTTCAATGTTTTGTTTACCTTTTCTTACCCCTTAGCATTCCTGGCAATTTTCCAGTGTGGAAAAGTAGAGTTTTGGTTAAGGACAACCTTTTGTTATTCACCATTACACACAGATAACATGAAAACATTGCACGGCTGGATTTCCAAAATGTGTCTAAATATTTTTTTTACCTACAATGTCAGGATACACTGCATCACAAGATTTTGTTGGTCCAAAACTGCTCCCACAACCTATAAGTCATGTGAAAAAAATTAGGACACCCTGTATTAGCGTGTGGTTTTTTGTAACATATTTGGACATATGGATATTTAATATCAATGTTAAAAATACAGGGAGATTCATGTAATAAAACTAAAAAATTAAAATTAAGTAGACTTTTTGCAAGTTTTCTGTAAAATGTAATTCTAAACAAGGAGTGAGGAATGAATTAGGACACCCCCCATCTTTTTTAGGACACCCCCACATTCATTCACTTACAATGGTTAAAATAAATGTTTTATGCAAATAAAAACAAAACCAGGGTTAGACATACATTGGCGTGAAAAGTGCTTGCCCCCTTCCTGATTTCTCATTTTTTTTGTATGTTTGTCACACTTAAATGTCTCAGATCATAGACAAATTTAAATATTAGACAAAGCTAACACAGGTAAACACAAAATGCAGTTTATAAATGAAAGTGTTTATTATTCAGGGTAAAAAAAAAAAAATCCAAACCTACATGGCCCTCTGTGAAAAAGTGACCCCCCCCCTTCGGGTTAAAACATAAATTAACTGTGGTTTATCACATCTTTGGAAAGCTGAGTTCAATTTCTCTAGTCACACCCAGGCCTGATTAGTGCCACACCTGTTCTTAATCAAGAAATTACTTAAATAGGACCTGTCTGACAAAGTGAAGTAGATCAAAAGAACCTCAAAAGGTAGACATCAATGCTGCGATCCAAAGAAATTCAGGAACAAATGAAAAACTAGAAAAGCACTCGGAGAGCGCAGACCTCCGCCAAGCGGCACAGTTCCCCCCATAGAGTGTTTGTGTGTACGTTTTCAGATTCCCTGAGCATGAAAAGATATGAGTAGCAATTGGATTCACAATGATTATTTGTTTATTTGACATGGACAGTGCAATAAACAGACAATTAATGAATGACAATCAATGTGATAGTGATAGGATTAGTGGTTCAGTAGTGTAAAATGGGGCTATAAGGGACGGCGGGTTAATAAGGGACACTTTTGTGGGAAATGTTTTAAATGTAATTCTGCTTTTTTTATTTTGAGCAGGACGCTGAGTTGTGTTGTTATTGTCAAATATCCATGAATCCTTCATCAAATCTAGGCGGAAGCAAAATTAAAAAAGCAGAATTACATTTAGAAAAGTGTCCCATATTACCCCGCCGTCCCTTATAGCCCCGTTTTACGGTTGTAAAAGCATTGCCTCCTTGGCGGAGGTAATAAACTGAAGTGTTGGTGTGTCCATCTCCTCCACTGACGGATGCAGATTGGTTAGACAGGTTGCCGTGGGTTTTATATTATATTGGGGTTGCGCTCCGCGGCAAAACAGAATTTAGAGTCTTCCCCGGCAGAGAGGTCGTTTTTACGCAGCGCCTATAGCTGGGCGGGGAATTTGTGGCAAATAATGGGGCGGCGGACAGGTGTCCGTGTCAGGTTTTGCAGCATGGCGCAAAAGCAGTCACGCTGGCGGGCACAGGGCAGCAGTGTTTTCCGCGTGCTTTTGTGCCTAAAACGTTGAAGAACGCGGAGTTTGTGTTGGTCAGACACGACGACCAGCGCAATGTGCGCAGCGCCTATGGCTGGCACAGGCACGCTGGGGGTCCAAGGCCAGCAGTGTTTTCTGCATGCTTTTGTGGCTAAAACGTTGAAGAAGGCGGAGTTTGTGTTGGTCAGACACGACGCCCAGCGGCCTCCATTGCGCCTGCGCACATGTTGAAAATGGCCCTATGTCACAGTGTTGAAAAATGCTTTAAAAAAATTCCTGTATCCAGACGGTGAACCGGATCACCCCCAAAATTTAATCAGTTCTTCCTTGTACCATTTCCAACAACGGCTGAAAGTTTCATGCAAATCCGTCCAAGACTTTTTGAGTTATCTTGCTAACCAACAGACAAACAGACAGACAAACAGACAAACACACAAACCCTGGCAAAAACATAACCTCCTCCTGGCCTTTTCGGCCTGGCGGAGGTAACAAATTGAGATCTATCAGTCTGGAAAAGGTTATAAAGCAATTTCTAAAGCTTTGGGTTTCCAGTGAACCACAATGAGAGCCATTTTCCACAAATGGCGAAAATATAGAACACTGGTGAACCTTCCCAGGAGTGGCCGCCCAACCAAACTTACCATAAGAGCACAGCAACAACTCATCCAAGAGGTCACAAAAGACCCCACAACAACATCCAAAGAACTGCAGGCCTCACTTGCCTCAGTTAAGGTCAGTGTTCATGACTCCACCATAAGAGACTGGGCAAAATTGGCCTGCATGGCAGAGCTCCAAGACGAAAACCAGTGCTGAACAAAAAGAACGTAAAGGCTCCTCTCAGTTTTGCCAGAAAACATCTGATGATCCCCAAGACCTTTGGGAAAATACTCTGTGGACTGACGAGACAAAAGTTGAACTTTTTGGAAGGTGTGTGTCCCACTACATCCGGCATAAAAGTAACAGTATTTCGGAAAAGGAACATCATACCAACAGTAAAATATGGTGGTGGTAGTGTGATGGTCTGGGGCTGTTTTGCTGCTTCAGGACCTGGAAGACTTAGTATGGGAAATGGAACCAATTCTGCTGTCTACCAAAAAATCTTGAAGGAGAATGTCCGGCCATCTGTTTGTGACCACAAGCACTTAGGTTCTGCAGCAGGACAATGATCCAAAACACACCAGCAAGTCCACCTCTGAATGGCTTAAGAAAAACAAAATGAAGACTTTGGAGTGGACTAGTCCAAGTCCTGACCTGAATCCGATTGAGATGCTGTGGCATGACCTTAAAAAGATGGTTCATGCTCAAAAACCCTCCAATAGGGCTGAATTACAACAATTCTGCAAAGATGAGTGGGCCAAAATTTCTCCACAGCACCGGAAAAGACTCATTGTCATTTATCGCGAGTGCTTGATTGCAATTGTTGCTGCTAAGGGTGGCCAAACCAGTTATTAGGTTTAGAGGGCAATCACTTTTTCACACAGGGCCATGTAGGTTTGG
Organism: Pholidichthys leucotaenia; assembly: GCA_020510985.1. Lineage (NCBI taxonomy): Eukaryota > Metazoa > Chordata > Actinopteri > Cichliformes > Pholidichthyidae > Pholidichthys > Pholidichthys leucotaenia. The sequence goes on along the minus strand of CM035838.1, from coordinate 160,216,799 downwards.
ATTTTTTTTCCCCCTTAATAATAAACACTTTCATTTAAAAACTACATTTTGTGTTTACTTGTGTTATCTTTGTCTAATATTTAAATTTGTTTGATGATCTTAAACATTTAAGTGTGACAAACATACAAAAAAATGAGAAATCAGGAAGGGGGTAAACACTTTTTCACACCACTGTAAATATGAACATTACTTAATACATAACTGAATATTTAATGGTGTCCTAATTTTTTCACATGACTGTAAACCTTGACCTTTATCTTGTGACTTTTAAAGTATGTCTAAGTAATTATTAGACTCCATAATATACAGTGGTACCTCTACTTACGAACGTCTCTACATACGGAATTTTCAGGTTACGACACGCCTCAACGGGAAAATATTGCCTCTTGTTACGAACGAAATTTCAGGATACGAAAGGCAAAAAAGTACGCGCTCCTCGCAGCTCCCGTAGTTTACCGAACGTAAACATACCTGTAGCTGCTCTGCCCCTGGCTATCGCCTAGCATCTTCCTGGTATCCCATTGGCCACGAAGTGTTCGGGCAGTTTTACGTATGAAAAGGGGATGCTTTTTTTTTTTTTTGCTTCGTTTTTTTTTTCTTCTCAAAACTTTATTAAGAACAAGGTGAAAGTACAGAGTTTTGACGTAGATGGTGATAAACATGACAATTAACAATTTTTTATCTAAATTGTGTAGTTCAGTCAACAGTCTTACAAGAGGTAAGAAGGATAAAATAAAGTAGTAATGAAAAGGGGATGCGTTTGGTTCATCTCGCCAAAGAATATGGCCGTAATACATCAACGATCAGCACGGTATTAAAACAAAAGGAAGCCCTTACAAGCCGACAAAAGCAAACGTCCTTGGATCGTTTCTTCACAAAACGTCAGGCAAAAACCACTGATGAGACAGAACATGAACCAAAGAAGGCAAAAGGTGACGACGACGACGACGATAGCAGTTAAAGGGTAAATGAACATAATTTTTATTATTCTCTTTTATTATTCTTTCTCATTTTAAACTCTCATTTTATGTTTATTGTGCAGTAATCTAATTGTAACATGTATTTGTTACATGTTTTGATGCGTTTTTATGATTTATAAAAAATTTATGCCCGAATTTTGGGGGGCTTGGAACGGATTACGGCATTTACATGTAAAACGCGCCTCTACTTACGGAATTTTCACGTTACGAGAATACTTCCGGAACGAATTAATTTCGTAAGTAGAGGTACCACTGTACTCCAATGGCATAGTCTTCCAACCCTTTTTTGGGGAAAAAATCTGGAATAAAATTGGTATTTACAGACAAAACACAATCGTGTTGCCAACAGTCACTGGTTTATTACAAGTTGCAGCCCAATTACTGATTGTTTCGCATGTCATGTTAAAAACCCACTTGTGGGTAAACTGGGTCACACACACGTTGCAAGGTTGCCCAGTACAGCCAGGAAAGCCTGATGGAAGGCAGCAGTTTGAGACATCTCCTCCCTTCGTAAGGCAGCTTCTTGCTCCCTTGCTTCAGGTGCTTCATCGGCAAGCTGGTTGATGGTCTGCATCTGCTGGTCACGTACTTCACGGTGCAGTTCATGCCCCTGTTCAAGCTGTTCACAGTGCTGTTCTTGGAGCTGCACCTCATCACCATGCATCTGGGTAAACACAGTGGCAAACTCCACTGTGGGGTGGCTCCTTTTCCTCTTCCCTACACGAAAGACAGAAATGGGTGGTGGTTAGTTAAAGCAAGTTCAAAACATATATACGGGAAATACACTTGTGAAAGCCAAGTGGTGGGGTGTGACAAAAACGCTTCCTTGTTGTATATAAGCAAGTTTTCATGTTGCTGCGCCTCAGTACAGCAGATTTTGCAAGCACCAGGTTATGTTTAAAATAATTTGTTTTTATTGTGGCCCCAGAAATCTGAATGAGTTAATACAGTCAATGGACTTGAATGATTTGAATGAAGCACGTTGACTGCAAGCACATTCGAAAGTGAGTTCTTGTGCTACATCAGTTTTTCAAAAACAAGAATTTTATCACTACTTCCTCCACCACAGCTAAAAATGGGACCAGGTCGTGGACTGCTGACAAGTGAGCACCCCAGGATCCACTCTGTACATGTACGTTTTCAAGCCAGTGATTCATGGTGGAACAGAAACAGCACGGCAACACTGTTGTTGGAAAATCCACAGAATAGGTATGTGGGTCTATTATGATGCTTTATGGAATTATATGAATCACTTTATAATTCACTGGTTTGAAAATGCACTTGTATATGTTGAGATTTTGGTTCCTTTGGGTCTACTTGACCTGTATCCATAAACAAAACAGGGTGTTAATCTTTTGTTTACTGCGCTTTACCAGTATGTGAATGTGATGTGCAACACGTTGACGAAGCTGGAGATGGGGCTGGTACCGGTGTCGGATCACATGATGCTGGTGCTGCAATGGATGCAGGACAGCCTGAGGGATTCGAGCTGTGGGAGGGTGGCCCCTGGCATGTGGAAACAGATTCTAGAAAGAAAATACATACACAATTTAATGTACAACACCAAAGTGCTACACGTACACAAAACTTTTTAACCAGGATTAGCATATTTTGTCGGTTTGCTCTCACAAGCAAATAATTCAAACAGAGCAAGCGCAAATCAGCAGAGTTGGCTAGCTAGGTAACTAGCTAGCTACTAGCTAGCTAGCGCTCCTGGCTAACACTCGTGAGCCAGGAGAGAACGGCGCTGTTATTGTTCAAAAAAAGTGAGCGTGGCACCAATAGGCTGGATAGAGCGAAAAGATGCATAATATTACAAAACACTTACCATCCATAGTTTGCAACAATAACGTGGCCGAGTCAACTCCAATCTCCCTGCCATTACTAGCCAGCCAATGACCGTAAATGGCATCCATTTGGTTGAACCACTTCCACTGCTTTCTGCTCACCCCACTTCAACCGTTGTGGTCCTTGATGGCCCGATAATCGCATTTCATTTTCTTCAGCTTCTCCCTACATTGTTTTACTGTCCGGTTGTCCGCGGGCGGACAACTGCTCCATGACCTCCTGGAAAACTTTCTCATTGTGGTGCGCTCCATCTAAAACTCTCTCTGGATTTCATCGTTGGCCACTATGCCCAGAAAAGTCTGCACCTCCTCGTTGGACCACGGTGTAGATTTCTGTGAAGCTGAAGCCATCTCTACCGTTTATAGTGATTACTCTCTGAAGAATTTTTGTAAATGGCAGTTGTAGATTCAGCAGAAGAACGCCGGTCTCATGACGTTACGCCTGGACCAATCAGTGGCCTGTAATCTTTTGACGTCACATTTTCAGGTCGGTATGGCACGCTTATAACCAATCTGGAGTAGGTCCGATTTTTCTGGACCGAAACCGTTACAGTTCCTAATGGAAAAGCCTACAAAGCGTACCGAACTGAACAGGGCCAAACAGGTACTAGTGGAAAAGGGGCTAATGACTTTAATCTGTCAGCAGCCTTCAGACGAACTAAACACGCCAACATTTTGATTTCAAAGTAAGGAAGGTTTTTCCTGCTGTCTGGGTGGTAAGATGACTTGGAAAAAAAAAAAAAAAAAAAAAACTATAAATATATAGAAATATTATAACATAACAGCATCCTTGGTCATTTAAGTTAATTTATTTCATTAAATACAATTTTATTTTTTTTTGTTGTATTCAGAGTTAAATTATTGTTCTGCTCTGACTGCAAAATTATGGTCAAAAATGTAAATTGTTATAAGGAAAAAGTAAAAAAAATTACCACAGTCTGTTTCAAATTTATTTAAAAAAACATAAATTTTATTTTAAAAAAAAGACAAAAATAAGCCATAAAATAATCCACAAATTTATAATAAAGTTTCAAAAGCAAAAGAAAAGTCAATTTTACAAGAGGAAATTACAAATTTGAGGAAAAGGGTTTCAAATTTAAATAAATTTACAGAGAAAAGTAGAAAACTATAAGAAAATTGTTATAAATTTTGGAGGAAAACCTCAAACCTTCAAGACTGAAGTCATTACTCAAGTTTCTAAGTGGGTGCTCTTTGTACCCTTAACTAGAAATTTTTGGTTGTCTACTTTTAATTTACAAGACACTTGATATTTTCTAACCTGTTTGTATACCACCATAGACAGAGAGAGAAGCTGAATTAGACAGAGCTCAGAGAGGGCAAGATGAAACAGAAGAGAGGAGCCAAGGAGAGGGAAGTGTTCAGGCAGAGGGTCCAGGAGATGTGAGAGCAGAGGAAGGACAGAAGGATGATACCAGTAAAAGTCCAAACACAGGACGTCTGGGTGGGACCCCAAACTGGCCCAATATTCCAACAATCAAGCCTCGGCTGTGCAATACTTCAAATGGTAAGTTCCATATGCAAAGTTACTGTGCAAAATAAAAAAAAAAAGAAAGAAATAGTATAAAATTAACATATTCCGGTTACAATACTGTCATGTGTTTTCTGCCCCCCCCCCCCCCGCCGGGAAAAATATGTTGCCACCGCGCCAAGGTCTTTAAATCAGAGGAAACACTGTGCATTCAAGGCAATTTAGCTGTTGTAATGGATATTGTGTTAAAGTCTGTATTTGTTGTTGCACAAAAGCATTTTTCTGTATAGCAGAAGTTTCTGCTTAATTTACAAATCACTGTAATAGGAAATTTTTGACAATCCTGTGCTTTTCTTGTATTGTTATATAGAACATCACTGTAGTAAGCTGGAAAAAACCATCTGCTTTAAAATTTGTAATTCTTCCCAGAACTTTTAGTGCAAAAAAAAAAAAAAAACCTCTCAAAACATCGCAACTTTTATTGCAACTTCTAAAAAAACCTCCCACGAATTCAGGCTTTTTGGGCTGCAACAATCATACAAACATCCCGCGAAATCCTGGAGGGTCTGGTATGGACTGAATGACAATAAAGTTGGCTTCTTCTTCTTCTTTTCGACACTCGTTTTTTCACCTCTTACTAGTTTGGCATTTCTCCAAGGAGGTTTCTTTTTAATGACGACCACCTTCACCTTGATGGAAGCAATGGTATTGATAATATTTGTAATTTACAAATATTTTTCTCTACCATTTCACCATGTTAACTGCTGTTCAAAAATAGACGGTGTTTCTAATCCTATTTTTATGTATGTATAAGGGTCATTTATATTTAAAAAGGTTATACATTTACTTCAAGTAAATTTTAAGGTAAAGGTAAAGCCATCTTTATTGTCATTCAATCCATACAGCCAATCATGTACAGTAGAACGAAATTACATTTGTCTTATAAGATAAGATAAGATAAGATAAGCCTTTATTAGTCCCACAACGGGGAAATTCCAGGATTGCAACAGCACAGGGATAGCAACACTCAGAGCAACAATCAGAAGGCAAGAAAAAACAAGCAAGCAAGAGCAGCTAATATACATATGTACATATTACTATAAAATATATATATACACACACACACACACACAGACACAGTGCAGAGCATTGTAGCTGGATGGAATAAATATATGAATATATGAACACACAGTGCAGAGCATTGTAGCTAGATGGAATAAATATGTAAATATATAAACACCCACAGTATGGAGCATTGCAGCTAGGTGCAATGCTCGTCCTGGCCGTGGCACATCGGACCAGCTCTTTACCCTCTCGAGAATTCTTGAGGGTTCGTGGGAGTTTGCACAACCAGTTTACATGTGTTTTGTGGACTTGGAGAAGGCATTTGACCGCGTCCCTCGTGGATTTTTGTGGGGGGTGCTTCGGGAGTATGGGGTATCGGGCTTGTTGTTACGAGCTATTCGGTCTCTGTACGACCGTTGTGAGAGTTTAGTTCGCATTGCCAACACTCGGTCGGAGTCATTCCCAGTGAGAGTTGGACTCCGCCAGGGCTGCCCTTTGTCACCGGTCCTGTTCATAATTTTTATGGACAGGATTTCTAGGCGCAGCCAGGGAATGGAGGGTGTCATGCTTGGTGACCACAGGATCTCATCTCTGTTGTTTGCAGATGATGTTGTCCTGTTGGCTTCATCCAGCAATGACCTACAGCTCTTGCTGGGACGGTTTGCCGCTGAGTGTGAAGCGGCTGGGATGAGAATCAGCACCTCCAAGTCCGAGTCCATGGTCCTCAGCCGGAAAAAGGTGGATTGTCCTCTCCGGGTTGGGGACAGGCTCCTGCCCCAAGTGGAGGAGTTTAAGTATCTTGGGGTCTTGTTCACGAGTGAGGGGAAAATGGAGCGAGAGATCGACAGACGGATTGGAGCAGCATCTGCAGTGATGCGGACGTTGTACCGGTCTGTTGTGGTGAAGAGGGAGCTTAGTTCTAAGGCAAAGCTGTCGATTTACCAGTCAATCTACGTTCCTACTCTCACCTATGGTCACGAGCTTTGGGTAATGACCGAAAGAACGAGATCGCGGATACAAGCGGCTGAAATGAGCTTTCTCCGTAGGATTGCTGGACTCACCCTCAGAGATAGGGTGAGGAGCTCAGTCATCCGGGAGAGGCTCAGAGTAGAACCGCTGCTCCTCCACATTGAAAGGAGTCAGTTGAGGTGGTATGGGCATCTGATTAGGATGCCTCCTGGACGCCTCCCACTTGAGGTGTTTCAGGCACGTCCCACTGGGAGGAGACCCCGGGGCAGACCCAGGACTCGGTGGAGAGACTATGTCTCCCAGCTAGTCTGGGAACGCCTTGGTATCCCCTCTGAAGAGCTGGAGCAGGTGGCTGGGGAGAGGGAAGTCTGGGCTTCTCTGCTTGAACTGCTGCCTCCGCGACCCGGACCTCCGGAAAAGCGGTAGAAGATGGATGGATGGATGGATAAACACCCACAGTATGGAGCATTGCAGCTAGGTGGAATAAATATGCAAGTATATAAACACACACAGTGCGGAGCAATGTAGCTAGATGGAATAATATGTAGATATATAAAAACACAGTGCGGAGCATTGTAGCTAGATGGAATAAATATATAGACATATAAATATAAACACACCCAGTGCAGAGCACTGTAGCTAGATGGAATAAATATGTAAATATATAAACACACACAGTGCAGAGCATTGTTGCTAGGTGGGATGAAACAGCATAACCGTCTATTTAGTTATCCTACATGGTATGATTATGTGCCCATACATATTCTCACCCTCCATAGCGACCGGTATGTTCCTAGTTGTATGCCGGAGAGGACCATTGTGTAAGTCTATTGCATCTTTTGCATTCAAAAAACTATTAGTTTGTTACGTCTTTTTGCTATCTCTGCGAGCAGCCCTGCTTAGGTTGTACAGTCTGACAGCCGTTGGTAGGAAGGACCTACGAAACCTCTCGGTTGTGCACCTGGGATGATGTAGTCTGCTGCTAAATGAGCTCCTCAGTGCATCCAGTATGTCCTGCATAGGGTGGAACTCGGACTCCAGCAGAGATGACAGTTTAGCCACCGTCCTTCTCTCTCCTATCTCCTCCATCGGATCAAGGCGTTGCCCCAGGACAGAGCTAGCTTTCTTAATCAGTTTGTTCAGTCTCTTCCTATCGGCTGCAGTAATGCCACTGCCCCAGCAGACCACTCCAAAAGTGATGGCTGATGCCACCACCGTGTCATAGAATGACTTCAGCAGCGCCCCTTGTACACCAAAAGACCTGAGTCTCCTCAGCAGGAACAGCCTGCGCTGTCCCTTCTTGTAGAGTGCGTCAGTATTGTGTGACCAGTCTAGTTTATTGTTCAGATGAATACCCAGGTACTTGTAGGATGTCACCATCTCGATGTCTGTTCCCTGTATATTTACTGGTGCTGTGAGGGGCTGCCCATGCCTGCGGCAGTCCACCACCAGCTCCTTAGTTTTCCTCGCGTTGATCTGGAGGCAGTTCCGATGGCACCAGTCCACAAAGTCCTGGATAAGCCCTCTGTACTCAGCTTCATCTCCGCTGGAGATGAGACCAACGATCGCAGAGTCATCAGAGAACTTCTGTAGATGGCAATGTGTTGTGTTGTGTGAGAAGTCCGCAGTATAAAGAGTGAACAAGAAGGGAGCCAGCACCGTTCCCTGGGGGGCCCCCGTGCTACTGATGATCGTGTCGGAAACACAGTCCCGGGTTCTCACAAACTGAGGCCGGTTCGTGAGGTAGTCCAGGATCCATGATGACAGGTGCTGGTCCACCCCTGCGCGCAGCAGCTTGTCCTTCAGGATCATCGGTTGGATGGTGTTGAAAGCACTGGAGAAGTCAAAGAACATGATCCTCACCATATTCCCGGGCTTCTCCAGGTGGGACAGAGAACGGTGAAGGAGGAAGATCACCGCATCCTCCACCCCAATGCCATGCTGGTAGGCGAACTGGAGTGGATCCATCGCTGGTTCCACCAGGGGGCGGAGATGAGCAAGGAGCAGTCTCTCCAGGGTCTTCATCAAGTGGGACGTCATCTACAATGTTAATCACATCTAGAATCAGAGGGGTCGCTGCCATGCAAAGTGCTGCCACAACTTTTCCCTCCTCCATTCCATTACTGCTGAGCACCAAGCTGGACGGCACAAAGTTCTGCTTTTATATGGTCTTCGGCATGACCTGGCTGGGATTTGAACCCCAGCCTCCCGGGTGTGGGGCGGATGCTCGATCAACTGAGCCACCACTCTGGTTAGCATGCTAAAGTCGAATTTGATCATATTAAACATAATTGTCCAACCAGAAAATTGTGGCTAGTAACTTTGGAAAATCAGTAGCCACAGTGGCCAGTGAGCAAAAAAGTTAATGTCAAGCCCTGGCTGTAAAATTTTCAGTTATGGAGATACTCATTTGCTACATTTTTTTTTTCTCTTGCCTTCTGATTATTGCTCTGAGTGTTGCTATCCCTGTGCTGTTGCAATCCTGGAATTTCCCCATTGTGGGACTAATAAAGGCTTATCTTATCTTATCTTACATTTGTATTCAGTTTTTAAATTTGGCATCTGCCCCCCCCCCCCCCCGCCCCCAATTTTAATAAAAGTTATTTCCAAATTTTCCTTTATATTAAAAAAAGAAGCAAATTCAGGAGGAAAAAATATACAGCCATTACGAAAAAATGCATTCTGATTACATTAAAATTTACCAAAAAAATTTACATTTTAAATGAATAAATTTGCACATATGCTGGAAAAGGACTCAAATATATATGGTAAAAACTGCAAATTTATCAGGACATAAAATACTAAATTTGTAAGAAAAGCTGCAAATTAAGGGAGAATACTGTATATTTATATAAAAATCTAATGAATTTCTGAGACAAAAAGTCTCAATCTCAAATATATAAGAAACATCAATTTATGGCAAAAAGTTGCAAATTACAAAAAAGTCACTTCTTGCAAATTTGTGACTTCTGCTTGAAAATTTACAACTTTTTCATATAAATGTCAGTTTTTTTTCCTTAAATTTTCTGTTTTTCTTGTAAATTTGAAAGTTTTCCCCTTTAAAAATTTTCAATTTCTTCCTATAAGTCCAAGTTTTTTTTCCTTGTATAATCACAACTGTATTTATGTAAATCTGTAGCTTTTTGTATCATCAATTTTTCTTGGAAATCTGTGAGTTTTTTCCATTCTAGATCAGGGGTGTCAAACTCATTCCATGGAGGGCCAAGACCCTGCAGGTTTTACTTCCACCCAGTCTCTTCAGCAGGTGTTTTCACTGATCAGCAATCAGTGGGAAGAAATTCAGAGAAAACACCTGTTGAAGCCACTGGGTGGAGGTAAAACCTGCAGGGTCTTGGCCCTCCATGGAATGAGTTTGACACCTGCGTTCTAGATGTTGGCACTTTTAAGTGACCTTTACTACAATTGGACAGTAAGGAAAAAAGTTGAACATCCAAATATCATATATGAACCCCCCCCCCAAAAAAAAGGAAAAAACAAACAATGCAGTGAATAAATATTGGGATAATCAAATATTTGGGTGTAGCCCTAAAAACTATTGCCTGTATGACACTCAGGGAAATATGTCTCACTCTTGGAATAATAACTAAATTCTGAAGAGCTTGCACTCAAATGAGAGGACCAAGGATCACTAGTGGTGAATTAGAAAAAAAAAACTGGGGGGGTGGATCTTACATCTCCAAAACCACTATCAGGTACAACCTCCACACCAACAGATTACTTGGATGGTCCTTCAGAAGAAAACTCTTTTTATGACAGTTAACAAATGTACTAGCCTAATTTGCGAAAGCTTACAACGCTGTGATGTGGACATTTTTATCTAAATCTAGCTGCTCGTTCTGTGTTTTATCACTTACTTTATGCAGGGTACATTCCCTCGAAGGAACTCTCTAGGTTCGGCACACTCTATATCTTCTAGGGCGGTGCAGAAAACAGGAGTGTGGTTCACCTCTTTTTGAGTCTGGCCACCCCACTAGATGGTTAGATGAAAAAAATAAATATTAGCATTCTCAGCCGATCAGCACTCGTGATACAGTAAATATAAAGCAACATATACCCCAAAGCAGCCGTAGCCCAGCTCCTGAAAGGCTGTGTAGTTGCCTGCATGGTCCACAGGGTCCTGGCAGTGGATGAATTCCTCCGGTCTTCATCCCACATTGAATTTAAGAAAGACAGAAAGAAAAAAAAATGAGGCATGTGGAGAACTAACCCTAATTTCCCAGGTTATAAAAGGATCAGCCTGCAGAGACCACTTATGAACTAGACACGTGTTTTTCAACCAGGGGCCCGTGGAACATTCATGCTTCTGTGAGAAATTTTCTAATTTCACTTTTTAACTGGTCCCAAAAAAAAAGAAAATACTGTAATTCACTATTGTTGTGCATGGGTGTCTACTAGGGCTGCAACTAACCATTATTTTGGTTATCGACTAATCTGACGACTATTTTTTTCGATTAGTCGACTAATCACGATTATTTCTGTCATGTCTGCCATCTCTGCTTCCTGTTGGCACGGCTCCTGTTTGGGGCTCCAGTGCATGTTTAACCTCACCTATTTAACCTCTTAAAATTCTGGTGTTCTGCCAGTGGGATGTTTCAAATTTTCTACTGCCACTCAGTGAAGAAAGAATTTGATTTTCTCTGTATATGCTAAATTCAGGGAAATTGGCTAGAAGAGAAGTTTCAAATCTACAAGAAAAACATGCAAATTTATAGGAAAATCGTTGCTAATTTTTGAGAAAAAAAAAAGTTTAAAAATTTACAGGAAAAAGTTGCAAATGTTGGAGGGAAAAGGTAAAAAATTTACAAGAAAAAAGTTGTAAATTTTTGAGAAAAAAGTTGCCAAATTACAACAAAAAAATAGCAAATTCCACCCATCCATCCATCTTCTACCGCTTTTCGGGAGGTCTGGGTCACGGAGGCAGCAGTTCAAGCAGAGAAGCCCAGACTTCCCTCTCCCCGGCCACCGGCTCCAGCTCTTCAGAGAGAAGACCCCGGGGCAGACCCAGGACTTGCTGGACAGACAAAGTCTCCCAGCTGGTCTGGGAACGCCTTGGTATGCCCCGGGGTCTCCTCTCAGTGGGACGTGCCCGAAACACCTCAAGTGGGAGACATCCAGAGGGCATCCTGATGATCATATGATTCTCATAACTAATTAAAAAAAAATAATGACCTATCAAACATTAATTTGAAACTTGAACTTGACAGCTTAATCAAGAATGTTTGTAGCAACACAACTGTCAGACATCACAAAACCTTAATTCATTTAACTCATAACGCACAAGCAAGAAAAGTGGCAATTTTTCATGTTTTAAAGCCTTCATGGAAAAGGGCACACAGGCAATTAGCCATCAATCAAATTAGTTGTCGATTAATTTTCTGATGATCGACTAGACATTTAGTCGACTAATCGCTGCAGCACTAGTGCCTACAGAACCAATGTTTTAAGATAAATGTCAAATTCAATCAATTTCAGCACAGCATTCAATTAAATGAATTATCAACACTAAAAATGACTGAAAAGCCAGTCACTTCTGTTGAGAACAAATTATTGCAGTATGAGCAAGCACATTTCCAATCAGTTTTCAAATTAGTGAAATCAAAAGTAACCCAAAGAGTCCAACTACTGTAAATGAATGTACTCGAGTTATTCTTCCAAAACATATTCAAGTAAGTATAAAACCACTCACAAAAGTACACTTTTGACACAGTGCATCCAGAAAGTATTCACAGCATATCACTTTATCCACATTTTGTGATGTTACAGTCTTATTCCAAAATGGATTAAATTCATTGTTTTCCTTAAAATTCTGCACACAAGGTGCTGGCAATGGAGTAGGTGTGTGCGTTGCTGGCTCCTGCTATATTTTTTTTTCTTTACTTTTTAAACCCTATTTTGCTGTAAGCTGTTAATGTTTTGGACATTTAATACGTGCAGAATCTGTTTTGAAATATGTCCAAAACAAGAAAGCAGACTGAAAAGGAGGCAGCAGGGAACAATATTAACACCAGCTTAGCTGAGGATGCTAGTATCAGCCTCAACCCTGCACTTGTTGCCTTGCTAGAGCAACACAGAATGTCCATAGCTGCTGACTTCAAAGCTTCATTTGAACTTATTAATGGTAAGCTGGACAAAATTCAAGCAGATGTGGCGAACCAGGAGCAACGCATTGGCGACCTTGAAAACAACGCGGAGGACGTCAGCCAGCGCCTAGCGGCGCTTGAAGTTACATGCGAGTCAATACAGGAGGAGAACAAACTTTTGAAAAACAAACTTTCTGACCTGGAGGGAAGAAGCAGGAGGCTGAATATTCGTCTGGTGGGTCTGCCGGAGTCCTTTGATGTGGGTCCACGGCCATCTGAATTTTTTTCTCGGCTGTTGGTGGACGTCTTTGGCGCACAAACTTTGCCATCTCCCCCAGAGCTGGATAGAGCCCACCGCAGCCTCATGTCCAAGCCGAGTCCGAATGGGAAGCCGCGCGCTGTCATTATTTGTTTCCACCGGTTTCGGACCAAAGACTTGGTGATGAGAGAAGCGCAGAGACGCCGTGGGACTTTGGAATATCGTGGGCATAAACTTCAGTTCTACGAGGATTATAACGCCGACGTTCAGAAGCAACGAGCCGAATATAAGGAGGTTATGTCCGAGTTGTACAAGAGAGGTTTTCGTCCTTCTCTTCTTTTCCCCGCCAGGCTCCGGATAACTCTTCCAGACGGCAAAAACCAGTGGCTGGCGTCCGTCTCGGAGGCCACCTGCTTCATGCAAACCATGGAGAGAAACCAGCAATTTTCGCCTTGAACTGGACATTTCTGGGTTGACCAGCTGCCGCGCTGGGCTGCTTGTTACTTCATTGAAGCTGCACTGACTGGACATTGATGCATTTTCAGATGTTTAAAAACAAGGTAAAATTGGCTCCCTATACGTTGTTGTTTACTTAATTCTTTTTTTTAATTTTATCTTATTTATTTATTATTTTTTTTTTAGGGTAAAACGTTCATATTATGCAGGATTGAAGCCAGTTGTATGGGAGCATTCTGTTAGGATGAAAATAGAGCTGGAGATGGAGCGGTTGCTGTTTTTTTGCAACCGGCTGGAGTGTTGTTATAGGTTTGGTTGTTGGATTTTTTTATTTTTTTATTTATTTATTTTTTATTTTTTTTTTGTTTTGTTTTTTTGTTATGGTTTTATTTACACCCCCCTTACCCCTTCCTTTTTTTTTTTTTTTTTTTTTTACCCGTACCTCACTTTATTCTTCTTTGGGCTACACAACATAATATATAAATTTTACTCTTTGAATGAATAGTAATCTTACTTTGGTAAGCTGGAATGTGAAGGGGTTGAACCATCCAATTAAACGAAAGAGAGTCATGTCACGTCTAAAGCAATTTAAGCCTGGGGTATTGTTTTTGCAGGAAACCCATTTGCAGGATTCCGACCACTTGCGTTTGTCAAAATGTTGGTCAGGACAATTTTTTCATTCAAATTTTAAAGCTAAGGCCAGGGGCGCTGCTATTCTTATTGATCGAAATATCCCATTTATTCCCTCTAATGTTGTATCAGATAAAAATGGACGATTTGTAATAGTATCAGGTAAACTTGGCGATAAACATGTCACTTTGGCTAATCTGTATGCACCGAATTTTGATGATGTGCACTTTTTTCGCAACCTTTTTTCGCAACTTCCATCCATCCATCCATCTTCTACCGCTTTTCCGGAGGTCCGGGTCGCGGAGGCAGCAGTTCAAGCAGAGAAGCCCAGACTTCCCTCTCCCCAGCCACCTGCTCCAGCTCTTCAGAGGGGATACCAAGGCGTTCCCAGACTAGCTGGGAGACATAGTCTCTCCACCGAGTCCTGGGTCTGCCCCGGGGTCTCCTCCCAGTGGGACGTGCCTGAAACACCTCAAGTGGGAGGCGTCCAGGAGGCATCCTAATCAGATGCCCATACCACCTCAACTGACTCCTTTCAATGTGGAGGAGCAGCGGTTCTACTCTGAGCCTCTCCCGGATGACTGAGCTCCTCACCCTATCTCTGAGGGTGAGTCCAGCAATCCTACGGAGAAAGCTCATTTCAGCCGCTTGTATCCGCGATCTCGTTCTTTCGGTCATTACCCAAAGCTCGTGACCATAGGTGAGAGTAGGAACGTAGATTGACTGGTAAATCGACAGCTTTGCCTTAGAACTAAGCTCCCTCTTCACCACAACAGACCGGTACAACGTCCGCATCACTGCAGATGCTGCTCCAATCCGTCTGTCGATCTCTCGCTCCATTTTCCCCTCACTCGTGAACAAGACCCCAAGATACTTAAACTCCTCCACTTGGGGCAGGAGCCTGTCCCCAACCCGGAGAGGACAATCCACCTTTTTCCGGCTGAGGACCATGGACTCGGACTTGGAGGTGCTGATTCTCATCCCAGCCGCTTCACACTCAGCGGCAAACCGTCCCAGCAAGAACTGTAGGTCATTGCTGGATGAAGCCAACAGGACAACATCATCTGCAAACAACAGAGATGAGATCCTGTGGTCACCAAGCATGACACCCTCCATTCCCTGGCTGTGCCTAGAAATCCTGTCCATAAAAATTATGAACAGGACCGGTGACAAAGGGCAGCCCTGGCGGAGTCCAACTCTCACTGGGAATGACTCCGACCGAGTGTTGGCAATGCGAACTAAACTCTCACAACGGTCGTACAGAGACCGAATAGCTCGTAACAACAAGCCCGATACCCCATACTCCCGAAGCACCCCCCACAAAAATCCACGAGGGACGCGGTCAAATGCCTTCTCCAAGTCCACAAAACACATGTAAACTGGTTGGGCAAACTCCCACGAACCCTCAAGAATTCTCGAGAGGGTAAAGAGCTGGTCCGATGTGCCACGGCCAGGACGAAAACCACATTGCTCCTCCTGAATCCGAGGTTCGACCAACGGCCGGACTCTCCTCTCCAGTACCTTGGCATAGACCTTCCCAGGGAGGCTGAGGAGTGTGATCCCTCTAAAGTTGGAGCACACCCTCCGGTCCCCTTTTTTGAAGAGAGGAACCACCACCCCGGTTTGCCATGCCAAAGGCACTGCCCCCGACCTCCACGCAATGTTGCAGAGGCGTGTCAACCATGACAACCCAACAACATCCAGGGCCTTGAGGTACTCGGGGCGAATCTCGTCCACCCCCGGGGCCCGGCCACCAAGGAGATTTTTAACCACCTTGGCGACCTCAGCCCCTGTGATAGGCGAGTCATCCCCCTCGTCCCCAAACCCTGCTTCCTCTGTGGAAGGCGTATCAGTGGGATTGAGGAGATCCTCGAAGTATTCCTTCCACCGCCCGACGATATCCCCAGTTGAAGTCAACAGTGTCCCATCCGCACCATACACAGTGTGGATGGGGAGCTGCTTTCCCCTCCTGAGCCGCCGAACAGTTTGCCAGAATCTCTTTGAAGCCGACCGAAAGTCTTGTTCCATGGCCTCACCGAACTCCTCCCATACCCGGGTTTTTGCTTCAGCAACCACCCGAGCTGCACTCCGCTTGGCCTGCCGGTACACCTCAGCTGCTTCGGGAGTCCCACAAGCCAACCAAGCTTGATAGGACTCCTTCTTCAGCTTAATGGCCCCCCTCACCACTGGTGTCCACCACTTGGTTCGGGGGTTGCCACCACGAGATGCACCGACCACCTTGCGGCCGCAGCTCTGGGCTGCCGCTTCAACAACAGAGGTGGAGAACATGGCCCATTCAGACTCCATGTCTCCAGACTCCCTCGGAATGTGGTTGAAGTTCTTCCGGAGGTGGGAGTTGAAGACCTCCCGGACAGGGGCCTCAGCCAGACGATCCCAGCACACCCTCACTATACGTTTGGGTCTACCAGGTCTGAATGGCTTCCTCCCCTGCCATCGGATCCAACTCACCACCAGGTGGTGATCAGTTGACAGCTCTGCACCTCTCTTTACTCGGGTGTCCAAGACATACGGTCGCAGGTCTGATAATACGATAACAAAATCGATCATCGACCTGCGGCCTAGGGTGTCCTGGTGCCAGGTGCACATATGGACACCCTTATGCTTTTTCGCAACTTCTAGATTTAAATACTCATTCTCTAATTCTTGGGGGTGACTTTAATTTGTATATGGATCCGATCTTAGATCGCTCATCTTCAAAACCTGCTAGTCTTAATAAATCTGCAACTTATGTTAAGTCTTTTCTTGAGGAATATAGCCTTACAGATCCTTGGCGTTTTTTACATCCTAACGGCAGGGACTATTCTTTTTTCTCTCAAGTACACCATACTTATACCAGAATAGATTATTTTTTTGTTGACAATTTATTAATTAATAACCTTTGCTCTTGCAGTTATGATAGCATCTCGGTTTCTGATCATGCCCCTCTTGTACTTAAAATGATCCTCCATGGATGTGACTCCATGAGAAAGCATTGGAGATTGGATCCATTATTACTTACAGATGAAAAATTGGTTGCGAATATTTCTTCTAAAATTAATTTTTTTTTTGAAAGAAAATAAAACTCCTGGTATGTCAAATAAAACGATATGGGAGGCCATGAAGGCATTTCTTAGGGGGGAATTTATTTCATTGGCAGCATTTAAAAGACGATCCTTAATACAGGAACAGAAGGTTATTTTAGATCAAATCCTGGACATTGACAGACAATATGCTCAATCTCCATCACCCGCTCTGTACAAGGAACGTATGACATTACAAACTAAATTTAATTTACTTTCTACTCGACAAATTGAAGGTTGTTTAATAAGGAACAAGAGTGAATTTTATGAACATGGCGAAAAAACCAGTAAACTTCTAGCTAATCAACTACGTGGTATTAGAGCTAAGCAAATTATTACTGGAGTTAGGACAGATAAAGGAGAGGTGACATCTGACCAACAAGCGATTAATGATATTTTCAGGTCATTTTATTCCAAATTATATACCTCAGAATATACAACAAACTTAAAGGATTTGGAAATTTTTTTTGATTCTATTGATATTCCTTCGATTTCTTCAGAATCTCGGCAAATTTTAGAAGCTCCCATCACAAAAGAAGAAATTCAGCTGGCAATATCATCCATGCAATCAGGAAAATCTCCAGGACCTGATGGGTTTTCCGCTGATTTTTTCAAAAAATTCTCTGATGACCTCGCCCCTTTCCTTTGTCAAGTTTTTACAGAGTCGCTTGACTCTGGTACACTTCCTCCTTCATGCTATCAGGCCTGTATCACTGTGTTGCTTAAAAAGGATAAGGATCCTGTTGATTGTGCTTCTTACAGGCCTATTTCCTTGTTAAATACCGATGTTAAAATTTTGTCAAAGTTGTTAACTTCAAGGTTGGAAAAGATTCTTCCTTTTATAATTTCACAGGACCAAACCGGTTTCATTAAAAATCGCCATTCTTTTTTTAACTTGCGGCGGTTGTTTAATATTATTTATACTCCTCACCACAACATACCTGAATGTCTTATTAGTTTGGACGCTGAAAAGGCATTCAATAGGGTTGAGTGGGAGTATTTGTTTTTTACTTTGGAGAGGTTCGGTTTTGGTCCTTCCTTCTGTTCCTGGATTAAACTTCTCTATGCTAGTCCTTTAGCTTCAGTGTTAACTAATTGACGCTATTCTGACTATTTTAGACTTTACCGTGGTACGAGGCAAGGCTGTCCTTTGAGCCCGTTGCTCTTTGTCTTGGCAGTTGAGCCGTTAGCTATTGCAATCCGTGGGAGCCGGGACTTTCTAGGCATTCGTAGGGGTGGCATTGAGCATAGGGTTTCACTCTATGCTGATGATCTTTTATTATTTCTCTCCAACCCACTTACTTCATTACCCGCTATACTTAATATTTTGGATAGTTTTAGTAGGTTTTCTGGTTATAAAATTAATCTTAATAAGAGTGAACTGTTTCTGATTAATGAAAAGATTCAAGTTCAGGATTTTGAAAATTTTCCTTTCAAGGTTGTTATTGATCATTTTAATTATCTTGGGATATGTGTCACTAAACAATTTAATTACTTGTTTAAAAATAATTTTCTCCCCTTACTTGACCAGTGCAAGTTAATACTTTCCAAATGGTCCCCATTATCCTTGTCTTTAATTGGCAGAATCAATTCTGTAAAAATGATGTTACTTCCAAAGTTTTTATATTTGTTTCAATGTCTCCCCATTTTTATTCCTAAATCCTTTTTTAAGTCTTTGGACTCTCTGATTACCTCATTTATTTGGAATGGTAAACATCCGAGATTGAGGAAAGTTTTTCTTCAAAGACCCAAATCAGTAGGTGGCATGGCTCTGCCTAACTTTCAATATTACTACTGGGCAGCAAATATCAGGTGCATGTTATATTGGAAACATTTTTATCTGGAACCCAAATCACCTATTTGGATCCTTATGGAGTCACATGTGGACAATCAAACTTCCCTACCGGCAATTTTAGGTTCACCACTTCCCTTTGCTTTGTCTACACTGGGTAATAATAAAGTAGTTCGTCAGTCTCTTAGAATTTGGTCTCAATTCAGGAAAAATTTCGGTCTTCAGTTTTTTTCCATTAGAAGTCCAATTGCCGCAAATCATTTATTTACCCCATCAACTATTGATAGTGCATTTCATATATGGCACAGAAAAGGTTTAAAATCTTTTGCGGATTTATATTTTGATGGTCAATTTGCAAGTTTTTCTCAACTTTCCACCAAATTCGACATCACTTCTACACACTTTTTCCGCTTCCTCCAGGTCAGACATTATGTGCAAACCATGACAAAACAATTCCCTCAAAAACCTTCTGATAATCCTCTAGATGATTTTTTATTAGTTAAACCAACTTCTAAGGGGGTAATGTCAGTTTTATATAATTTAATTTCAAATTTACAATCTTCTTCTCTGGCCGCTATCAAATTGAACTGGGAACAAGATCTTAATTTTACTTTTACTGATGAACTGTGGGACTCTATTCTTGGCCAGGTTCACACTGTATCAATGTGTGCTCGTCACGCTCTTATTCAATTTAAGATTGTACACCGGATGCAACTGTCCAAGGTTAAGTTAGCACGTATTTACTCGGATATAGACCCAACTTGTGAAAAGTGTGGTAGCGCTCCTGGCACTTTGCTTCACATGTATTGGTCCTGCCCTGCATTGATGAATTTTTGGCATTCTGTTTTTATCACTATGTCTGAAGTCCTGCAATATCAAATTAAACCTGATCCATTATGCGCCATTTTTGGTGTGGCTCCAGAACTTGTCTTGCCAAGTTCCAAATTAAAAGTATTCAAATTTTCATTATTATTGGCCAGACGTGCTGTATTACTGAAGTGGAAAGACTCTTCGCCCCCTTCACATTTACAGTGGATAAAAGATATAATGTCCTGTTTGGATTTAGAAAAAATCAGATATACAGTCTGTGGCTCTGAAAACAAATTCTATAAATTATGGCGCCCGTTTCTTGATTTCTTTGAAAGACCCACGATTATAGTTTCTGAGTAGCTCATATCCCCTTTACCCCACCCCCACTTCACACACATAATTTTTCTTTTTTTTTTTTTTTTTTTTTTATTATTTTTTTTTTTTATTGTTTATTTAAAGGTTTTTGTGCTTTGAAGCATTTACATTTGTTGGCTTTAAGTTCTAGTTTTTTACTGTTTGGTTGAAACAAAAATGAAAATTTCTAATACTTTGTATTGTATTGATACTTCAATTAATAATAATAAAAAGACCTTTGAAAGAAAGAAAATTCTGCACACAATACCGCATAATGACAGCTTGGAAAAAAAAAAAAAATTTTTGAGATTTTTGGAAATTAATTAAAAATAAAAACTCAGAAATCACATGTACATGCAGTGGTGAAAAAAAGTGTTTGTCCCTTTCCTGATTTCTCATTTTTTGTATGTGTGTCACACTTAAGGGCCTTTTCCACTAGCCCCGGTTAGCCCAACACAGCATCGCTCAGCCCGCGTTTGAGCATTTTCCATAAGCCCCAGCACGGTTTAACAGGCGCTATTTTCGTACCTGATCAAGGGCAGGGTACAACCGAGCTGAGTCGGGCCGTGATGTGACGTCAACAGACTGGTCGCCGCTGATTGGTCAGATCGTAACGTCATGAAAGAGACCTCTTCTGATGAATCTACACGACCGCCATTTGCAATATTTCACGGACTAACTCGGTCACGGAGTAAATACGATATTAATACAGACAGCGTCGTAGGTTTTGCGGAACTCTACACCGTGGTCCAACGAAGACGTGCGGAGTTTTCTGTGCTTGGTGGCAGATCCACAGTGAGAGGAGCGACCCGCACCGATACAGATGGCAGCCCAGCATAGAACCGGACTAAGGACAAGCTGAAGACAAACGTGAGAGAACCATCGATGGTGAGTGATTTGTAATAATGTGCATCTATTCGCTTATTTATCCTGTTGGTGGTAAGCTCACTTTTTTTGAGCCATACAGCGCCGTTTTGTGCTGGCTAACGAGTTTTAGCTAGTAGCTAGCTAGCTAGCTAGTAGCCAACTCTGCTGATTCGCGCTCGTTTTCTTCTAAGTATTCGCTTGTGAGAGCAAAACGATGAAATATGTTAATCCTGGTTAAAGTCCTGGTTTGTGTACGTATTGCACTTTGGTGCAAGCTTTTTTCTTCTTTCCTCTCTTCCGGTGCGAAGCTCTTCACTTTGCTGTACTAACCGACTTGCCAGTGTGCTGTCAGAAACTACCTCACGGAGCTCCGCCTCCAGCCGCTCTTGCTCCTCTTTAATGCTAGAATGTGTTTCCACATGCCAGGGGTTAGCCGTTCTCAGTGGTTATATTGTGGATACAGGTGAAATGGACCACAGGAGCCGAAATCTCGTCATATTAAAATTGCTTTTTCAAACCAGTGATTTATAAAGTCATTCATATAATTTTCTAAAGCGTCAGAACAGACCCACACACCTATTCTGTGGATCCTGCAGTGCTTGTCAGGGAAACGAAGCATTTTTGTCACATCCCACCACTGACTTTCACAGGTGTATTTCCCTAATACAGCTACATCTCCAAAAATTAGAATGTCATGAAAAACTTCAATATTTTTTGTCACTCATTTCAGAAAGAGAAATCTGTATATTATATAGATTCATTACACAGACAGTGATATATTTGAAGCGTTTATTTATTTTAATTTTGCTGATTACGGCTTACAGCCCCTGAAAACCCCAAATTCTATTTTGCAAAAAATTGGAATATTACATAAAATTAACTTTAAAAAATAGTTTTTAAATATAAATGTTGGCCACTGAGGTGTTGGTTAATATGGGCTGTAGCCATAATCATCAATATTAAAATGAACACTTTCAATATATCACTGTCCCTGTAATGAATCTATATATGGGTTTCACTTTCTGAAATGAGTGACAAAAATATTGAATTTTTTCATGGTATTCTAATTTTTGAGATGTGCCTGTATATGTATTGAACTTG
Organism: Pholidichthys leucotaenia; assembly: GCA_020510985.1. Taxonomy (NCBI): domain Eukaryota; kingdom Metazoa; phylum Chordata; class Actinopteri; order Cichliformes; family Pholidichthyidae; genus Pholidichthys; species Pholidichthys leucotaenia. The sequence goes on along the minus strand of CM035838.1, from coordinate 160,194,999 downwards.
CTTGAAACTAACCACCATCCATTTCTGTCGTTCGTCTCGGCAGGAGGAAAGCAGCCGCCCCACGCCACTGTGGAACGTACTGAAATCCTTTGCTTTTATAAGTAAAGTGTCAAAACCAAAGTAGCACAATTTCCACTTAATATAAAAGGGACTGAACTGAGATTTATTTGATTGTGTGAATATGGCACATCAACTGTAAAATAAACCGCTTGTTAATGTATTTATTTTTTTGTCAGATCACTTGTGTGATCCTTTGTGAGTTATGTTCATAACTGTATGTTTTGGTGAACGTGAGATGTTCAGTCGTCAATATAATTTACTTTATATGTGTTGTTTATAGTCTATCATCAATAAACTCATGCAGTAACAGGACACATTACAAATATTTGAGACCCACTGTAGTGCTTCCTTTTCTATTTTAGCAATGCAAGTACAAAACACCACCCACACATGAAGCCAGGGCAAGAAGAGACTTTTACAGACAAGACAAACTTTTATTGATAAAAACTTCATATTTTGACTGAGCGACTCCATACTCGGTGATGCACACCTTCAGTTAAAGTACTATATTCCATTCAAGTGAATGTATTAATTCATTATGATTGCTGAGGCCACAGTAAAAACAGATGATTTTAAATGTAGCCCAGCCCTTGTAAAATCTACTGAAGCACAGCTACATGAAAATTGTGGTTAAATACAACAATGAAGTACTTTATTGTCACATTCAAATTGTAATCCCTCCTGTTTTGTTTTTCTTTTGAATTCTTGGATGGAATATGGTGGGCAATATAAGCTGCAGCTTCAGCCATCACCCATTTCAGATAACCTATGTTGAACTGTATAATCAGAGGAGTTATTGTTTAATTTGACCTTGTTAGATTTTTTCCCCTTTGTTATATTATTCTGTTTTCTTTTAATCTTTACTTTTAATCAATCCGAAATAAAGATTCATTCATTAATTCACATTCCACCACTGGCTTTTAGCAACAAGTGTATTTCCCAAATATGTTTTACACTTGCTTTAATTAACCACCACCCATTTGTCTTTTGTCTAGGCAAGAGGGAAACTGTCCACCCCAACTGGACCATGCCTCACTATTTACAGAGATGCAGGCTGAAGATCTGCTGAACCAGGACTACTACGAGGGGCCGATCCAGTTGCTTCTCAGTGAGGCAGTGTGGCTGCCGTGTGTGACCCAATCCAGTTTTTTTTTTTTCTTTTTTACAGTTTGAATTTTGCACATTCTGAATAATCCGGAATTTGCTGCTGATTGTAATAAACAATTTAATGACTTATGTGTTTGCATCATGATTTTCTATTTTGTCTGTTAATACACTGGTGGGAAAAGCGTCAACTGTACAAAGGATTTATCGGTGACCTTGAAAATAATGGCTCATTTTTAAGAAAAAAGTAACCAAAACAATTATTTTATTAACTGAAGACTGTATTGTTGGATGTGCCACCGCAGAAGACCCTGCATACTTTAGTGACAGTACCAGTATATGGAGGAATTCTGGGTCATATTAGCATCTGCTCTTCATCATAATGGGCTTGGGCGGGGGTGTCTAATCATGTGCCATGGAGGGCCAAGACGCTGCAGGCTTTACCTCCAACCAGTGTCTTCAACAGCAGATTCCACTGAACTTCTTCCACTGACTGCTGATCAGTGACAACACCTGCTGAAGAGACTGGGTAGAAGAGAGAACCTGCAGGGTCTTGGCCCCCCATGACACATGATTGGAAGCCCCCGGATTAGGTTTAATGGGATTTAACATTTTAACACAAACTGCTTTATGGTTCATAATTCTGTTGACAGACTTACACCAAACCAAAAGTGATTTCTCAAACTGCTGGATTGTTCTTAGACAGCTTTTCCAGTATTTCAGTATTTAATTTGTGCCACATGGTGGTAACCTTCACATATAAAAAAGAGACATCTGCAAAAACTTCACAGGTTTATTGTCAGTGCAATACTACATGAATGCATGTATAGTACGTTGTTGATGCAGAGAATATATATTTCTACAGTACATGTATCTAGTAAATCAAGTATTTTCCATGTAACCTTGTGACTGCATTATTTTAATTGCTTTAATCCTAGATCAAGTTTGTTTTGGCCTAAAATGCATCATAACTGTCAAATATATCTTATTATATGTAGCTCAGTACTGTTTACTTTTTGAATATATATTTGGTGGCTAATATAGTTATTAACCTGGCGATCAAGTTGTGTCAGCTGATCACTTTTTGCCATGACACCACCTCAGACTCAGTGCTGCTGAAGCAGGTACGTCCATGATGTCTCAACAGTCTCTCCATGATTTTCACGCAGAGCAGAGCAATTTGTTGTACAGGAAATAAACGTTTCTACAGACATTCTTAAGCTCTATAACCACTGATCGTTTGTGAAGCTGTGTTGACATCAGTGACAGGCTGATGACATCAGTGACAGGCTGTGCTAAACGCCAGACCAATCGTTTGAAGCGGTAATTTCCCCACAACAGAGCCATCTAAAACACACACACACACAGCATACATATTTTAGTACCTAACTTGCAGACATTGCAGTGTAGCACGACGTACTTACAGCAAACTAGCATTAGCAACCATTAGCTTACCGTCATATATGACCTAGTTTGTATCCTCATGTCTTTGGCTCTCCCAGAAGCTGCAGAACTATTCCAGAGTGTTTCGTCTCGCTGCCTGTACCCTTATCTGGCAGTCCTTTTTGGTATTTACGGCGAAAAAAGCCACAGACCGAGGAGTCACCTTGTACAGCAGCCATGTTATGTTTGCTTGGGTCGCACGCTTCACGTCACGAGAGTGTGGCGCCGCCTTGCTGTTCAAGAAATCCCACCCACTGCAGGTGTGTGAGCAGTAATGTCAAAACGCAATCAAGGCCGAAACGAGTCGTTGTGAGTCGAGTCGTGTTTTCCAATCGGGGCCGAGTGGGGCTAATGGAAAAGTGCCTTTAGATGTTTCAGATCATCAAACAAATTTAAATATAAGACAAAAGTAACAAGTAAACACAAAATGCAGTTTTTAAATGAAGGTGTTTATTATTAAGGGGAAAAACAAACAAGCCTACATGGCCCTGTGTGAAAAAGTGATTGCCCCTTAAACCTAATAACTGGTTGGGCCACCATTAGCAGCAACAACTGCAATCAAGTGTTTGCGATAACTGGCAATGAGACTTTTACAGCACTGTAGAGGAATTTTGGCCCACTCATCTTTGCAGAATTGTTGCAAATCAGCCACATTGGAGGGTTTTCGAGCATGAACCGCCTTTTTAAGGTGATGCCACAGCATCTCAATCAGATTCAGGGGCCTCATGTCCAAAGACTTGCGTGGATTTCCAACTGAAAGATGACGTACGTTTAAATCAAGAAAACGCCGTAAGAAAAAAAAAAATCCAGATCTAAGAAATCGTCCGTACACAGGAATCCAAGCACATTTCCTTTGTACATTCTGATCAACTTGAAAATGAACGCACGTGAGGAAATACCGGACTCCTTCCTTGACACGCCTCCATTTGAATATGCGATTAGATGCAAACAGGTATGCAAATAGATGAATACAAGCCCAGCACGTTTGAGTCTTCTTTATCCACAATCAAAAATAATGAATTTAATGGCATTTCATGGAATGTGAGTTAGAGGTGCTGCTGAATAAGGCAGAGGCACGTAAAAACATTTGTTTAGCATACTGTCCTCCGGCATTTAGCACCAGATACAGGTAATTTAATAGCCTGTTCACAGCCGTAGAAGATTAGTTTATCATTTCCTTTATTCAGACAGGGATAAGATGTTTTTAAGTTTGGCATGTGTAGACCAACGTCTGCAGTCGTCCTCAGAAGCGTCAGTTGATCGCTGTGATTTGTACCATAAATAGCTCAGTGGATAAACTGCTAGAGGTTCCACGGACAAGACCAGTTGTGATCTCCTTTAGGGACCCCAGTGGAAATAAGTGTGCGCATTTTATTGTGTCATTGCATTGTTTTTAAATGTATGTTGTATCTTTTATACATTATTATTTTAAATGATGACTAAATCTATCAATCAATTTGTGACCAGCCAGGTGGATCAGCTGGTTGAATAAAGGAAAACAGTCACGAAAAAGAAGACAATATGAATCTACTTAGTGGGTAGCCAAGGTCACCTGTCAGTTGAAAGCAGATCATATTAGACTTGGTAAGTACATATTTTTTGTCCAAAATGCAAATCTCACCCTTTATAGTTATATACAACTTACATGGATTACACACAGTATTGTAAATGAATGAACTGCTCCAGGGAAAGGATGAGACTGTTGCATTTCAAACTTTATGCATGTGTTTATTGACAGAACTACTGTACACAGAGGCAATTATGAGCTTGGTAGAATGCTGTCAAACTGTAGTTTAATCAGGAAAAAAAGAAAGTCACTTACTCACACTACAGAGCTGTAATGAAGCCTTGAAGACAGGGTGATATGTGTGGGGTGCACAGACATGCTGTGCATGAGGTGGGTTATTATTAGGACAATTACACAAATTTACTCACCAAGAAGCCACCCATCCGCACAATGCCAGCTTGTAGTTTGTTCCCAGCATTGCTGTTCACTTGAATCATTAGGAAAACCAGCTCCCGCTGCAAACTGCACTGTGATGTTGGCTTGTTCAACTGCATTGTATGGGAATATGTTGTACCTGGGTGACAGCTGGATAATGCCATCCCACACAGCTAGCATAGCTCGGCTCAGGGTTGACTGGGAAATCCCCGATGGGTCTGCCAGCTCCCTCTGAAATGCCCGTTTCCAGAAATCCCAGAGTTGTCAGCATCTGCACTGGGACGGGAAGCGCATGGCTTCTCGCCGTGTCACGCTCCAAGAGCGGCCGTAGCTCTGTTCGGCTCAGTTCCACAAGGACTGCCCATGGAAACCTAAACCGGCTGACAAACCAGTCATCATCCTGAGCCAGACAATCTTTTGTCTCTAAAACACCCTTTCTCTTCTCACTGCACAATTTGCAATATCCTCTAATCCTCTGTTGTTAGAGGCATTTTCTGCACTTCTTTGCGCTTGCTTTTATAGCCACTCATCAAATTGTGCACACTTGGATGTTTGTTCATCATGTGTCTCTGGTCTGTACAATAATTTTCACGTCATTATCAGTCTCCCAACATCACCTCAAAGTGTTGCCAACAGACCAGTAACAGCAGAAATGTGCGCACGCCAGCCATGAAGTTGGCGTGGGGCTGCGCATATTTCCACGGTCATTTCATTCTTGATACATCTGAAATTTTACGTGGAAAAGGACGTATGCCATGTTTTTGTGCGTAAGTACCCTTTGTACATGAGGCCCCAGGTCAGGACTTTGACTAGGCCACTCCATAGTCTTCATTTTGTTTTTCTTAAGCCATTCAGAAGTGGACTTGCTGGTGCTCTGGATCACTGTCCTGCTGCAGAACCTAAGTGCGCTTCAGCTTGAGGTCACGAACAGATGGCCGAACATTCTCCTTCAGGATTTTTTGGTAGACAGCAGAATTCATGGTTCCATTTACCACAGCAAGTCTTCCAGGTCCTGAAGCAGCAAAACAGCCCCAGAAAATCACACTACCACCACCATATTTTACTGTTGGTATGTTTTTTTTTTTCCGATTTTTCCGGTTCCGGTTCCGCCGGACCGGCGGCGCCACACGAGTCGGCTGCCTGTTGCAACAGCCTTTTTTTATCTTCCTTCTTCTTTCTACACCTTTCACTCTGTATATATATCACGGACGCACGGATCGCCCCGGGGGTCTCCCGGGTCGGCGGACGGAGCCACGGTTTGCAGCGGGAGACGTTACAGCGGGGAGGAGCTAGTGCTAGCCAGCACTTGGCCGCCGCCCGGTGCTAATGGGAAACTCGACATACCGGGAGCTGTAGCGAAAACGAAGCGGGTGCCGGGCTGGAGTTTAGGCGACGTGAAAGAAATATAAGACAGAATAATAAAGAGCGATGGCATGAACCAAGCAGACCGCCCGTAAAATCTACTGGAGGAAGAAGCCCCCCAGGAGACAGCTAGCCACAGGGCTGCTCGGAGAGGCGCTCTGGCCACCGGCAGAGTGAAGAGGCCTCGCCGTCACAGGCTCGTGGCTCTGAGAGAGATCCGTCGCTACCAGAAATCCACGGAGCTGCTCATCCGTAAGCTGCCCGTCCAGCGCCTGGTGAGGGAGATCGCTCAGGACTTCAAGACCGTCCTTCGTTTCCTGAGCTTCGCCGTCATGGCTCTGCAGGAGACCAGCGAGACCCACCTGGTGGTCTCTTCTTCGCTAAGGGGGTCACCATCATGCCCAAAGACTTCCAGCTGGCCCGCTGCATCCACGGAGAGAGAACTTAGACTTTCTGCTGCACATTCACCAACCATAATGCTCTGCACTGTGTGTCTGTATATATACATTTATAGTAATATGGACATATGTTTACTAGATGTTGTTTTTTCTTGCCTTCTGATTGTTGCTCTGAGTGTTGCTATCCCTATGCTGTTGCAATCCTGGAATTTCCCCATTGTGGGACTAATAAAGGCTTATCTTATCTTATCTTATCTTATGTTCCTTTTCTGAAATGCTGTGTTACTTTTACAGCGAATGTAATGGGACACACACCTTCCAAAAAGTTCAACTTTTGTCTCGTCAGTCCACAGGGTATTTTCCCAAAAGTCTTGGGGATCATCAAGATGTTTTCTGGCAAAACTGAGATCAGCCTTTACGTTCTTTTTGCTCAGCAGTTGTTTTCGTCTTGAAACTCTGCCATGCAGGCCATTTTTGCCCAGTCTCTTTCTTATGCTGGAGTCATGAACATTGACCTTAACTGAGGCAAGTGAGGCCTGCAGTTCTTTGGATGTTGTTGTGGGGTCTTTTGTGACCTCTTGGATGAGTTGTCACTGCACTCTTGGGGTAATTTTGGTCAGCCGGCCACTCCTGGGAAGGTTCACCACTGTTCCATGTATTTGTAATTTTTGGATAATGGCTCTTACTGTGGTTCACTGGAGTCCCAAAGCTTTAGAAATGGTTTTATAACCTTTTCCAGACTGACAGATTTCAATTACTTTGTTTCTCATTTGTTCCTGAACTTCTTTGGATCACAGCATGATGTTTTTGAGGATCTTTTCAGGATCTTTTGGTCTACTTCACTTTGTCAGGCAGGTCCTATTTAAGTGATTTCTTGATTGAGAACAGTGTGGCAGTAATCAGGCCTGGGTGTGGCTAGAGAAATTGGATCTCAGCTTTCCAAAGATGTGACAAACCACAGTTAATTTATGTTTTAGCAGGGGGCAATCACTTTTTCACACAGGGTCATGTAGGTTTGGATTTTTTTTTTACTCTTAATAATAAATACCTTCATTTAAAAACTGCATTTTGTGTTTACTTGTGTTATCTTTGTCTAATACGTATATTTGTTTGATGAGTTGAAACTTTTAAGTGTGACAAACATTCAAAAAATGAGAATAAGGGGGCGGACGCTTTCACACCACTTTAAGTATTCACAGCCTTTGTTGTGAAGCTCAAAATTGAGCTCAGGTGCATCCTGTTTCCACTGATCATCATTAAGATATTTCCACAGCTAAACTGGGGTCCACCTGTGGTAAATTCAGTTGATTGGACATGATTTGGAAAGGCACACACCTGTCAATATAAGGTCCCACAGTTGACAGTGCATGTTAGAGCACAAATCAAGCATTTAGTCAAACTAATTGTCTGTAGATCTCCGAGACAGGATTTGTCTCAAATCTAGGGAAGGGTACAGAAAATTTCTGCTGCTTTGAAGGTCCCAATAAGCACAGTGGCCTCCATCATCCATAAATGGAAGAAGTTCAGAACCACCAGGACTCGTCCTAGAATTGGCCAGCCGTCTAAATTGAGCGATCGGGGGAGAAGGGCCTTAGTCAGGGAGGTGACCAAGAACCCAATGGTCACTGTCAGAGCTCCAGCGTTCCTCTGTGGAGAAAGGAGAACCTTCCAGAAGGACAACCATCTCTGCAGCAATCCACCAATCAGGCCTGTATGGTACAGTGGCCTTATGGAAGCCACTCCTTAGTAAAAGGCACATGTCAGCCGGCCTGAAGTTTGCCAAAAGGCACCTGTAGGACTCTCAGACCATGAGAAACAAAATTCTCTGGTCTGATGAGACAAAGATTGAACTCTTTGGTTTGAATGTCAGGCGTCATGTTTGGAGGAAACCAGGCACTGCTCATTACCAGGCTAATACTATCCCTACAGTGAAGCATGGTGGTGGCAGCATCATGCTGTGGGGATATTTTTCAGTGGCAGGAACTGGGAGACTAGTCAGGATAGAGGGAAAGATGAATGCAGCAATGTACAGAGACATCCTGGATGAAAACCTGCTCCAGAGCGTTCCTGACCTCAGACTGGGGTGATGGTTCATCTTTCAGCAGGACAACGACCCTAAGCACACAGCCAAGATATCAAAGGAGTGGCTTCAGCACAACTCTGTGAATGTCCTTGAGTGGCCCTGCCAGACCCCAGACTTTGATCCAATTGAACATCTCTGGAGAGATGTGAAAATGGCTGTGCACCAAGGCTTCCCATCCAACCCGATGTAGCTTGAGAGGTGCTGCAAAGAGGAATGGGCCAAACTGCCCAAAGATAGGTGTGCCGAGCTTGTGGCATCATATTCAAAAAGGCTTGAGGCTGTAATTGTTGCTAAAGGTGCATCAACAAAGTACTGAGCAAAGGCTGTGAATACTTATGTACATGTCATTTTTCAGTTTTTTTTATTTTTAATAAATTTCCAAAAATCTCAAAAAAACTTGTTTCATGCTGTCATTATGGGGTACTGTGTGTAGAATTGAGGTAAAAAATAAATGTAATCTATTTTGGAATAAGGCTATAACATAAAATGAGGAAAAAGTGGAGCGCTGTGAATACTTTTCAGATGCACTGTAAGTACTCTACCACCTCTGTAACCCAGGCAGTAGGGGTGGGCGATATGGCCTAAAAATGATATCATGATACTTCTGTGAATTTTCACGATATCAAGGAATACAGTATTTTTTCTTTTACATTTATAAAGGACAGTTTCACAGGCCAGTGTTAATTATGATCAACATATTCAGTCAAAGCAAAGCAAAAATTCTTATTTCTCCAGTTTATAAAGAGCAGTTTAGAATGACTTTCAAACTTTTTTTTATTCTGTATCAAATATTAGCAGAAAATATTATAAACCACAACATCTTAAGTGCACTGAGGGATGGACTGGGACAAAAATTCAGGATGGGAATTTGACTTCATTCTAGGCCACCCTGTTGTTGGAAACCAGAAACCACCACAGTTTTAGTAGATTAATATTTTAAAATAATAGGTATCAAACTAGCTATAAATGTAATTATAACCTTCAGCTGGGAGGAAAATTATAAACTTGGATTGTAATAGTCAACTGATCTATTGATTATTAAAACAACTGCTTGACTAATCTTAATTTAAATCTGGTGCTTGCTTCTGATTTATTCACATTTTCAGAGTAAAAACACAAGGTAAGAGGCTTTTGGTAAAAAGTTACAATTTTGCACGAAAAAGGTCACAAATTTGTCACCAAAAACATTCAAAAAATTTTTTAGAAAATGTACCTTTATAAAAAGATGTTTAAAAATGAGAAAAAACAAATTTAGGAGAGAACTATAACAAGCAGATGAGAGTAAAGTTGGTAGTGCCGACTACATATAGCCTATAGTTCTGAAAATTCTACAGATTTTTCTTAAAACATCTGAATAGTCCTGAAAACATTGCCTTATGAATGCAAACGCAATTTAGCTATGGTTAATGCAGCCTATTTATTACATTTAAAGGTAAACCCAAACTATAAGCAGCTACAGCAGGATAACCACAGACACGCTTTCGCCACATTACTTCTGTCTTCATCTCATTTCTATGCTCTGGGACATGAGAAGGGTCAGGAAGAGAGTCTAAATAAAACAGGGAGGGAGTGGGCTTATTTAAAACTATTATTTCATCATTTTTATCATATTGAATATATATGCTGGTTTACCTTTCTGCAGTTTTCCCCAAACAAGACATTTCTGCAGGTAAATGACCGCTGTATCAGACCTCCCGTCTCTCTCTCTTAGTTTACCCGCATTAGAAACCTCCGTTGCACAGACAAGTCCTGGGGCTGTTAACGGATTTTTTTTTTTTTCTTTCTATTGGTTGAATAAATCACGCTGGAGCAGCCACAACAGAACAAAAACACTTCGGACGTCAACAACACCGCTTCAGGGCTAAGTAAAACTTTTCCACAAAGCGGCATTGTTGATATGCAGAAAAAAAAAATGTGGGCAGATTATCCGCATTGCTGCACCGTTTTTTTTTTTTAAGATGGCAGTCGTCTGAAACGGCCTTAAAACTAAATTACTTCCTCACAACCAGACAAAGACATTCCAAGCATGGAGCGCCGCTTCCCACACCACGTTTGTTTTCTCCATTTCTATGGTAACACCGTTTCACCGCTTCCATTGGCAGAATAACAGACCCCAAATATCGCAATACTCATTTTTACACCCATATCAAAATTTATACCGGTTTTATCGTGAACGAAACGTTATGGCACACCCTACAAGGAAGGCCAATTATGAATGGCGGGTTCCTGTTCTCATATCAGGTTCAGGTTCAGGTTCAGGTTACTTTATTTGTACCCGTAGGTAGATTTGTTTTGCAGTTGGTGACATCCATATTTACAAGCCACAATTACATTCAACATAGACACAAACACAGGCACACATCTTACAAAATAGGTAAATATAAAATATGTACAATATAATTTTTATAGCTTGTTCAACTCTTTGACAGCAGCAGGGACAAATGTACGACATATGTAGTTCAAACACATTTTTGTGTTTGTTATATTCATTCATTCATTCATTCATCTTCTTCCGCTTAATCCTTTTCGGGTCGCGGGGGGGCTGAGAGGCAGGGTCCACCCTGGACAGATCGCCAGTCCATCACAGGGCCAACACAGAGAGACAGACAACCATAGCCAGTAATTTTATGGGTCATGTCTGTTGTTTTCTGCTGTAATATTTGTCATCTTGGTTACTAACATTATTCTGAGACCAGATGTGTTCGCCGTCAAATAACAACAACTAGCATAAAACGGTATCAGGTCACTCCGTACCCTTGCCATTCCATCCCAAGTCACTCTGTTCCCAAATCACAATGTACTCGAGATGTTCCGTACCTGTTTAAATACTTACCAAACCAAAATGATGTTGTTGTGGTTTATTTTTAATATCAAAATGTTACTCAAAACAGAAGCTGAAATTAAGGCTGAAATTAAACTCTCAAAAATGTCATGGCAATCAGTGCCATAAGCAGTTAACAGACGCAAATGGAGGGACGTTTTGCCTTCCATTTGTTTTTTGTTTTTGTTTTTTTTTGGGGGGGTGGGGGTCAAGGAGTCAAAAGAAAATGTTCATACAAAAATTCATTAAAAAAAATCACTGATTCTATGGTAAACATCAGCCATGATACAGCAAACCAATCTAGTAATCGGCTGGGGTTTGGTTAATTAAAACAGAGTTTGACAGTAGCCTTAATTTCAGCTTATGTTTTGAAGCTTTTGATAAACTAGTAACCACATTTTGATATTACAAATAAACAACTGGTTTGGTAAGTATTTAATTACGCAGGTACAGAACGTCTAAGGTATACAGTATTGTGATTTACGGATGGGAGTGGCAAGAGTACGGAGTGTCCAGAAACCCATAAAACGTGACTTAATCATGTTATTGTCATTTACATCATGGACACCTGTAGCAAAGTCGGTATAAGACGATCCCCCAACTAAGTTTAAAACGTGAGGTTTAAAAACTGAAAACTGTTCCTGTATTAGCTAGCATTAGCCAACGCTAACAATAGCGCTGAAGACTGGTGAACGTTACTCACAGGTACTTGCAGAGGACGACTGGTGACGGAGGTCGGTAATCATACATTGTGTCATTGTTACCGTCCACCGGTACTTCATACTTCACGGTGTCCGTCTGCTCGCTGAAGGGGAGCACGATAGCTCCAGGAGAAGGAGACGAGGAGGCGGCGTTAGGACCGTCCGTTACCGACGAGTTCTGGGATTGAATTCCCTCCAAACACTGTAATAAAATGACGGTGAGCAACAGCAGCAGCTGTCCGCACAGCAGGATGTAGCTGACCGAAATCATTGCAGCGCCCAAAACAAACCTAATCCCGAAGGTTTTTTCATGTCAATGACAGCTGCATCCACAGAAATCCGTCAGCTAGCTAGGTTACACACAGCTGTTTGAGTGTCGCAGTGATGACGTCAGTAATGGGCGTCAAGCACAGATTCAATTCAATTCAATTCAACTTTATTTATATAGCGCCATTTCACAACAACAGTCATCTCATAGCACTATCAACTGAAGGGGGAAGGGGTTTGAAAAAAAATGGCTGAAATTCCATTTAAAATAAATGGATAATATAAATAAATACGCATAATCTTTATGTTAATAGTAAATAGATAAATAACTACAATACGTACAAAATATTAGATTATTATTATTGTAATAACAGGTAAATGGGGTATTTTATGTGATCCAGTGTATCTACATAGCCCATGTAGACTGTAGGGTGAGTCAGCTCAGACAGCGTCTCAGTCAGGATGCAGAGGGTAAACTGAGGAGGACAATAGTCAGGGAAATCATGGGGAGTTGGCAGGAAGAAGGAGCGGGGGGGGGGTTAAGGGTGAATGTATTGTGATGTTAAATGTCATGCAGGGTGATGTGAAATGTCATGCAGATGTGAGATGAGCGGTTGGGATAAAAGGAGAAACCGTGCTTGGTTGTATCATGCTTTTTCTGTGTATGACTGATGAGAGAGTGTAATAAACGTTGTCTGCTCGTAAACCTGTCTCCTCATTTCACACTCTCCACACTGGTGACCCTTTGACAAATTATGGAACACGAGGCAAGAACCCTGGAATCGGCCCGGAGGGGAAGCCCCAGCAACGCGGCAAGCATCCCACAGACGGCCCGGACGGGAACCCCCTGCAATGCGTGCGCTGTTTCAGTCAAGCTACCGGACTTTTGGCAGCACAACCCGCGCTCTTGGTTCCACCACACCGAGGCCCAGTTCGCTCTCCGGGGAATAACGGCAGACGACACCAAGTTTTACTACATGGTTGCAGCGCTGGACGCTCACACAGCTCAGCAGGTAGCGAGCCTGCTCGACCAGCCCCCAGCCCACAACAGTTACGAGGCTCTCAAGGCTGCGCTGACCCGGCGCTACACGCTCTCAGACTGTGAGAGAGCAGAGAGGCTCCTGAGGCGTTCTGAGCTAGGAGATGGTTCGGCTGTCGATCTGATGGAGAAGATGTTGGCGTTAATGGACACGGGCGACGGGCATTTTCTGTTTGCCCACCTTTTCCTCCAGAACCTTCCAACAGAGGCGAGAGCGGTTCTGGCCAATTCGCCGTTGCTGGCCGCGCGTGACTACCGTGCGCTAGCCCAGGAGGCAGATCGGATCATCCTCACCACCAGAGCACTCACAGTCAACGCGGTGGCATCAGAACCCAGCGAGACGACCAGAGGAGGCGAGGAGCCACCGACGGTAGCGGCAGCGGGGGCCAAGGAGCGCCAGAGAGACACGCTCTGCTTCTACCATCGCCGCTTCGGAGAGAACGCATGCAGATGTGTGCCACCGTGCCAATTCAAGTGCTCGGGAAACGCCAAGGCCGGCAGTCGGTAGCAGCTGCGACCGCCGGCGAAGAGAACAAGCTGCTCCTCGTGACGGACTTGTGCTCAGGGAGACGTTTCCTCGTAGACACCGGAGCCCAGAAGATCATCATCCTGCCGACCTACGCCGACCGGCTGGCAGGAACTAGCGGCCCCGGGCTGGTGGCAGTAAACGGCTTGGACATTAAGACCTTTGATGAGAGAACACTGGCCTTATCTCTACACGGCCGTACATACGAGTGGACTTTTGTCATAGCAGCACTGAGTTTCCCAATCCTGGGAGCTGATTTTCTGTGTGCACATGGTTTACTAGTTGATGTTGCTAACAGGCGCCTGGTTTATGCACTGTCCTTTGACTCTCTCCCCTGTACAGCTCGAGGGGCCGGGCCAGTAACACAAGCCAACTTCACAGCTCCAGGCGGTAAGTTCCGCACACTGCTCACTCAGTTCCCAGCACTCACGGTCCAGACGTTTTCAGCGGCCATCGCTAAACACGTGGTGGAGCACTTTATAACCACCACCGGGCCGCCCGTTTTCGCACGACCTCGGCGCTTGGACGCAGCTAAACTGACCATAGTGCGCGAGGAGTTTGCCAACCTGGAAAGGTTGGGCAACATCAGGCGTTCGAACAGCCCATGGGCATCCCCGCTACACATGGTCCCTAAGGCTGAGGGGTCGTGGCGACCGTGCGGTGATTTCCGCAGATTGAATTACGCCACAGCACACGACCGCTACCCGATTCCCCACATTCAGGATTTTTCCGTTCACCTCACCGGAGCACGCATTTTTTCTAAAATAGACCTGGTCCGCTGTTTATCACCAGGTCCCAGTGCGCACGGAGGACGTACCCAAAACAGCGGTGATAACTCCGTTCGGCTTGTTTGAGTTTTTACGCATACCATTCGGATTAAGAGGAGCAGCACAGACATTCCAACGCATGATGGATGCGGTGCTGCGCGATCTCCCATTTGTGTTCGTCTATCTGGATGATATCCTGGTAGCCAGTGCGTCCGAAGACGAACACGTAACCCCCCTCAGGACGGTTTTCCAGAGGTTGGAGGAGCATGGGTTAATAATCAACCCGGCGAAGTGCCAGTTCGGCGTGACGGGGATTGATTTTTTGCGGCACCGTGTCTCACTGGAGGGAGCGATACCCTTGCCCAACAAAGTGCGCGCCGTGGCAGACGGTCAGGGTGCTGCAAGAATTTTGGGGGATGGTTAACTTTTATAACCGGTTCCTCCCCCACACAGCTCAACTCATGCAGCCATTGTACGCCGCGCTCAAGAGACGGAAACCCGTGGATGGAGTTGAATGGACTCCGGAGCGAGAGCAGGCGTTCTCTGAGGTTAAAACAGCCCTGGCAAACGCCGCACTGTTGGCACACCCAGACCCGGCGGCCCGGATAGCGCTCACTACCGATGCCTCGGACGTGGCCATAGGGGCCGTCGTGGAGCAACGTGTCGCCGGTTCTTGACAGCCGCTCGCTTTTTTCAGGAGGGCTTTGCGCGACAGTGAGTGTAAATACAGCGCGTTCGACAGGGAGTTGCTGGCTCTCCACCTGGCCATATGCCACTTCCAGTTCTGGCTGGAAGGGCGCAGCTTCACCGTGTTCATGGACCACAAGCCGCTGACGTTCACGATGGCCAAGGTTTCGGAACCATGGTCTCGCGCGCGGTAGTGTCCCCGGTCTGTGTAGGGATAGATTGTACAGCCATGGCCGCAGAGCAGATTGGTGATACAGACGTGCACGCGCTCCAGTCTGGACCAACAGGGTTAAGGCTGGAGAGCAGAGTACTGCAAGACGGCAAGCCCCCCCACTCTGCGACATCTCCACAAGACGCCCGCGCCCGGTGGTCCTGGTCACGTGGCGCTGCCGCGTGTTTGAGTCAGTTCACGCTCTGGCGCACCCAGGAGTGCGCGCGTCAGTCAAAATGGTGGGAGCGAAGTTCGTGTGGCCAGGCCTGCGCAAACAAGTGAAAGAGTGGGCTGCAGCCTACGTAGCGTGCCAAAGAGCCAAAGTGCACAGACGCACGAAGGCTCCTTTGGAGCCGTTTAGTATACCGGCTAAAAGATTCAACCATGTTCATGTGGACCTCCTGGGCCCCCTCCCGCCATCGCAGGGCTGCACGCACCTTCTGACAGTGGTGGACCACACCACACGCTGGCCAGAAGCAGTCCCGCTGGCAGCAACCACGTCCGCGGATGTGGCGCGCGCTTTTTTGACAACATGGGTGGCGCGTTTTGGAATCCCGTCGGACATCACATCCAATAGGGGCCCTCAGTTTGTTTCCGACCTTTGGTCCGCGATGGCCCACAGCCTGGGTGTTGCAATTCATCGCACAACCGCGTACAACCCACAGGCCAATGGGTTATGCGAGTGTTTTCATAGGTCACTGAAAGCAGCACTCAGGGCTTCGTTGACGGATGCAAATTGGGTAGACCGGTTGCCGTGGGTTTTATTGGGGTTGCGTTCTGCACCAAAAGAGGATTTGGAGGCTTCCCCGGCAGAGCTTGTTTTTTCTCAGCCACTGCGGCTGCCCGGGGAATTTTTGCCAGACAATCCCGCGCCGGACAACTGCCCATCTCAGCGTTTGCAGCATAGAGCAGACACAGGCACGCTGCCCGGCCCGGCCCACCACTGTTTTCCGTGCGCTTTCGTGCCAAAAACTTTGAAGAACGCGGAGTTCGCGTTCGTCAGGCACGATGCCCACCGCCCCCCATTGCGCCCACCCTATGATGGCCCGTTCAGAGTGCTGGAAACAGGGGACAAGCATTTTTTGTTAGACTTGAGGGGTCGTAGGGAGAAAATATGCATAGACAGACTTAAGCCCCCCTTTGTAGTGGCGGACGAGCAAGTGCTGCTGGCTCGGGCCCCTCGGCGTGGAAGACCCCCACTGAGAACTCCCCAGGCAAACGATTCACCAGGACAGCCACACAGGCAAAGCAGAGTTTCCCCCCCCCCCTCGCCATGGCCCACTCACAGTCAGACACACTTCCAGCAGCCCCCCGCCGGCACAGAAACCCCCGTTACAGCAGATATGGGAAGAGACTGAAGCCCAAAAGGCGTGAGGACTGAAACTCCTTCTGGGGGGGGGGGGGGGGGGGTGTAGAGACTTGGGTGAGTCAGCTCAGACAGTGTCTCAGTCAGGATGCAGAGGGTAAACAGAGGAGGACAATAGTCAGGGAAATCATGGGGAGTTGGCAGGAAGAAGGAGCCGGGGGTTTAAGGGTGAATGTATTGTGATGTGAAATGTCATGCAGATGTGAGATGAGCGGCTGGGATAAAAGGAGAAACCGTGCTTGGTTGTATCATGCTTTTTCTGTGTATGACTGATGAGAGAGTGTAATAAAAGTTGTCTGTTTGTAAACCTGTCTCATTTCACACTCTCCACAAGACTACATTTTTCCTTTCTTTTTATCTTTTTATTGTGCTATGGGCTTCAATTTGTGTCCTTCATAAAGTTTATTTTATTTTTTTAGCTAGCATTTGACCAACTATAGTTTCTGTATGGATGGACCACTTTTTAGTTTCATTGAACTTAATGAAATAAAGCACCCTTGTGTGAAAGATCAGACTCACACTCAATACTCTTTCTCAACATTACACCATAGTCGGCCTTACACTTCACTTGTGGTGTGTGTTTTATAGTTATTTATATGGTTGATGTTCTGTGTTCTATTTGTGTGGTACAGGGTGGCGGAGCACAAAAGTCAGAGCACAAAAGTCTCACTCCACACAGCTGTACCTCGGACACAGTCCAGGGACAGATAATTTTTTCACACCTAAGGAGTTGTTCAGAACTCCTTATACAAAGATACAGTGATGATAATCAAGTCAGTGGCAGTAATGCACCTGTAAGCTGGTTGCCAACCGCCAATCAAATCTAAAAGAAGAAGAGGACGAAAAGTGATGTTGGACGATAGAGTGATGACCTGAAGAATAAAGAGTGGGACCAGATAGAGTGTTATAGACATCATGCAGACATAGAAATCTCACTGTTTGAAGAAGAAGAAGATTGTTCAGAACTCCTTATAAGAACTCCCCATACAAAGATGTAGAGTGAAGAAGAGGTTGCCAACCGAGAAGAATTCTGACTTTTGATACATAGAGTGATGTTTACTGAGTGAAGTACGTGGTGGTAAGGACTACAGCTCCTGACCAGACAGAGTAATGATATAGAGTGAAGTACTTGGCGGTAATGCACCTGTAAGCTGGTTGCCAACCGCCAATCAAATCTAAAAGAAGAAGAAGGACGGCCTCTTGACCGTCTTCTCCGCATAGCAGTTTGGTGTGGTTTGGTTGCACTGCCCTCTTTAATAAATGTGTGTTCAGTTCAGCACCTGGTCTCATCTTTTGGCTCCAACCTCCGACATAACATTTGGCAATGTGGACGAAAACGGATAAAATTGAAGGTATGAAAGCGTGTGGTGCCCCAGTTTGGCCATTTTTGGAGCTCTTGGGTGAGCCACCTGTTCCCCGGCCTAGGTGGTAGGACGCCTTTCCGACGTATATGGTGGCGCTGGACCTGGAAAGGATGGAGAAATTAAGGGCACGTGCGTTGCTTGTGCATAACCTGGGAATGGAAGGACAACGGATTTTGGGCACGCTCAGCGACGTGGACGATTATGAAGAAGTGGTTGAGCTAATGGCGCACCATTTCCATTCACCGGACAACGTCATCATCTGGAGGATTAAGTTTCAACAGCACCGCCAACAGGTGGGTGAGTCCATCCAACGGTTCGTGTCAGACTTGAGGAAGCTGGCCACGAGTGTCGGTTCAGACCATTGGCAGAAGAAATGGTCCGCGACCAGCTGGCAGAGCATACCAACTGTGCTGCAGTCCAGTCGAAGCTGCTGACATTTCTGGGTGAATTGAAGCTATCCAGGGCTGTTGAGTTGGCGCTCCAGCTGGAGACAGCAAATAAGCGAACTCAGGAGCTGAGTGAGCATCTGTCACTGTGAGAGTTAGGATCCCCCATGGCTACACAAGTAGTGGACCCGAACAGCGATGGGAGCAATGAGGATGACGGAGGAGGTGCCAATGCTGTAGTGTTGAGGTCTGCCCTGGGGAAGTCCAGGTGTATGGGCTGCGGGTCCATGAAGTACGGCTACAAAGCCAGAGATTGTCTGGCAAGAGGAAAGTGCTGCGGCAGGTGTGGCCGTTTACATCACTAAGCGAGGGTGTGCCATTTGTCCGAGCAAGGGAGCCCGCAGAAGAATCCAGCCCCTCCCGCCCCGATACTGTGTCCCCAAGCACCAGTGGGAGCACATATTGCATGGTAGGGTTGGACGGAGTGGAGGTGTGGATGCTGATCGACACGGGGGCAGAGAGTTCCCTGCTGAACTGGGCTACAGTGAGGCAACTTTTTCCACACTACAGGAGTGGAGGTAACTCAGCACCGCTGTACGACTATGGAGGAGGACAGCTGGCCACGGTGGGAGCAATCAGACTGACAGCCCAGTACAAGTCGGCGGAGATGTCTGATTTGGAGTTTGTCATGACAGCCCGTGGCATGAACATCATGGGCTGCAACCTCTTCTATGGCCTCGGCTTCACCATTAAGAGCGGCACTGGGGAAGAGTGGTCAGGCCACGGACTGTGGGACCGACCGATTCCGAGAGTACAGGATGGCACAGTGTGGGATGAAAAGCTGCCTGGCACCCCGGAGAGTGGACAGGCCTTGTCGCGCTCAGGGTCACCGCAGGAGGGCCCCAGTGCCAGAGCCCAAGTCGCCTTGGGCAAGGGTACTGGGCGGCACAGGGGAGCGCCTGCACCAACAAGCAATGCCGAGAGGATGGTCCCAGGTGTTCCCAGAGCTCGGCTGAAGTGGGCCAGTGGACATGGGGCCACATCAGCGAGACCCACAGAGGACTTAGAAGAGGTTGGGGCAAGACCGATTGGCGCTGAGAGAATGAGTGCCAGGCAGAGACCTTGCAAGCCGAGCAGAGTCCCACAGGGAGTCGCGGACTGAGTTCGAGCTTGAGTGGAAGCAAGATCACGGCGGGTACGGGACAAACGACAGGTGGAGGAGCACCAGGGTGTGTTATGGCTGGTCAGAGCGACGCTTATCTCCAGCTGTCAGATGGCTCGTGGAGGCACCCGAACGAGCTACTGCGTGCCCGGGAGAGGTTCGAGGGACATGGGCCTGGATGAGTGGAACATCCAGCAGTGAGGAAGAGGAGATGCATCGGGCTCGAGGCGACCAGCTGCGGCCCGGGAGACAAACCACCTCCAGGGGCAGTCTGAAGAAGGGACGGTCCAAGAGGCCCACAGGGTTTTCTTCCCCTAGCCGTGTGTATATAAGTTAATTCTTATGCATGTGTTTGGTGTATTATTGTGTATATAGTTTGGGATTATTTTGTGTATTTTAGTTTAGGAACACGGCAGTTATTTTTTTTAGATGGACTTTCGATAGTACAGACGGCAGAATAATCCGTCTTGCCGTGTGGGGGTGGGACGGCAGTCCACTTGTCCTCCTCTAGTTTTTAGTTGTTCTGTGTGACTGTGATAGGCCCCTTTTAGTGACTTAAGTTTAGTTTTCATAGTGCATGATTCGGGTTCTAAATTAGGGAGGGTCTCAATTGTGTGTGTTTTTGACTTTTTGAGGGGGAGGGAAAATGTTATATGCGTAGTTATTTATATGGTTTATGCTCTGTGTTTTATTTGTGTGGTACAGGCGACTATAAAAGGGCTGCATGCAGGAAGGACAGCCTCTTGGCCATCTTCCCCACATAGCGGTTTGGTGTGGTTTGGTTGCACTGCCCTCTTTAATAAACGTGTGTTCATTTCAGCACCTGGTCTCATCTTTTGGCTCCAACCTCCAACATAACAGTGTGGCCATCCCAGTCCATGTCATTGTGTTGCTTCCCTTTTATGAAGGTTGTCAAGTATTTTCACAGGGCAGTGTGGTGGCAGAGTGGTTAGTACTGCGGCAGCACAACAACTCACCCTTGGCCGGGGGATCCTGGATTCGATTCCAGCCCCCGATCAACAGTGATCTGTGTGGAGTTTGCATG
This sequence comes from Pholidichthys leucotaenia, assembly GCA_020510985.1. Classification (NCBI taxonomy): domain Eukaryota; kingdom Metazoa; phylum Chordata; class Actinopteri; order Cichliformes; family Pholidichthyidae; genus Pholidichthys; species Pholidichthys leucotaenia. The sequence goes on along the minus strand of CM035838.1, from coordinate 160,174,265 downwards.
TTCTCCCCGTGTCTGCGTGGGTTTACTCTGGGATTTCTCCAGTTTCCTCCCACATGCCGAAAACATGCAAGTTAGGTTAACTGGCATCAACTGGGGATTCTAAATTGTCCTTAGGTGTGACTGTGAGAGTGAATGGTTGTCTGTCTCTCTGTGTTGGCCCTGTGATGGACTGGCGAGCTGTCCAAGGTGTACCCTGCCTCTCGCCCAAAGATGCTGGGATAGGCTCCAGCCCCCCGCGACCCAAAAAGGATTAAGTGGAAGAAGATGGATGGATGTTTCTATTTTGATAATGCACCATGTCCTAAAGCGAAGCAGAGTTTAGCATCTATTGCATTAGTTCACGATAAAAAGGATGAATATTTTAAAATGTATGAAAAATCTCATAGCAAACTTATAAGTTAAAAATCTGTCTTTTTTGCATTAATATGATAGTAGTGAATTTCTATTTCAAAAGTTGTAACTTTATGACAAAAAGGTGCAAATAAGAAAATGTGACAGATTTACAAGGAAAGTTTGCACATTTTTAAGAACAAACATATGTTTATATACAGTGGGAAAAATAAGTATTGAACACATCAACATTTTTCTCATTAAACATATTTCTGATGCAGCCATTGTCTTGAGATTTTCACCAGATATCAGTAACAACCAAAGTAATCCATACATGCAAAGAAATCAAGGCAACTGTGTTCACAAAACAAGTAATATTTAATAAAGTGGAATGACACAGGGAATGAGTAGTGAACACATGAAGAAAAAGTAGTACAAAAAGGCATAGAAAGCCAAGAAGTCAGCTGAAATCCATCAGAATGTAGGAAACCATCCCAACCCCCATCAGTGCAAATTAATTTCAGCTGGTTAAGTCCTGACTGATAGCCTTTAAAGAGGTCTGTGAATATCAGATTGTCACACCACAAAGACCTCATGATGGGTAGAAGGAATGAGCTCTCTCTAGACCTTCGCAACCTTACTATTGCAAAACATAATGATGGGCATTGGTTACAGGCACATTTCTGAACTGCTGAATGTTCCAGTGAGCACTGTTGGAGCCATCATTCCGAAGTGGAAAGAACATCATTTTACCATAAACCAGAAGCTCTTCGTAAGATTTCAGACAGAGGAGTCAAAAGAATTATCAGCAGAGTTATCCAAGAGCCAAAGACCGCTGGTGGAGAGCTCCAGAAAGACCTGGAGATACATCCATACAGGAAGCATCTGCAAGCTATTATTACCAACAAAGGCTTTTCAACTAAATATTAAATAAATTTCACCAAGTGTGTTCAATACTTATTCCCTGTGTCATTCCACTTTATTAAATATAACTTGTTTTGTGAACACAGTTGCCTTAATTTCTTTGTATGTATGGATTATATGTATGGATTACTTGGGTTGTTACTGATATCTGGTGAAAGTTTCAGGTCAATGGCTCCATCAGAAATATGTTTAATGAGAAAATTGTTGACGTTCAAAAGTTATTTTCCCTGCTGTGTATTGCAAATTAATAAGAAAAATTAGATCATTAAAGAGGAAATTGGTCAGTTTACTTGGGGAAAAAAAAGATCATAAATTTGCAAGAAAAGTTGCAAAATGGTTAGAAGTCTATGAGAAATTAGTTATAAATTCAGGTAAAAAAGGTTAAATAAGATAAAGCAACCACTTGGGAATTGTGAGGTTGAAGACCTTCCTTTTATAAGGCTATTTGGGAGTGATGAGGAAAAAGTAAACACCCCGTTGGCTGTAACAAATTAATTTCTGAGTCCAAATTCAGATGTGAAATGAAAGTGAATTTTGTTTTACCTTGATCTTCAAGTTGCATGCATGCCTGATCAGCTTTGCTATAATCACAAAACAAGTTTGAAGAGAGCTTTAACCACTTTTCTCACTTCTACTTCTTTCTTGAGTCTAGTTCTTTCACAGGAACCTTTTTTTTTTTTCTGTCGGCCTATACAGACAGTTTTATGTGAGGCAAATGTGTGAAGGCATGTGTGGAAGGGTATTTTTAAAAAAAGTAATATGCTACAGGATACACACAGTACAGAGATGAGAAAAACTGCCATATCATAAATGTCATTAATACTGCAAGATCAGGATCATGTTTTGTGGCTCCATGCAGATTTTTTGGCCAAAAATGTCTAAACGCACACTGAAGTAATGCGTTTATGGCAATTCTTCACTTTTAGAACCAAAAGAAAAACTGCCTGAACAAAAACTTGAAAGCAGCAAATTTATTCTCATTTATTTCAAGCAGTTCATATAGAATTCATCAACATAGCTGTGTCAATTCCATTATTGCATCCAAATTTTGCTTACAATATGAGAGGAGAGCAATATGATTGGCAACACATTTTAAGAAATTATGCTTAGCATGCAGTTAAGGCAACATAGCAATATCAGACTGTGCACCTGTAACCTCCCAGGTGCACAGGCTTGCCGTGTTCACATTTTATGGTAACGTTTTTTCTGTGGTCTTCCTTTTGGTATTTACAAGGAGGCTGTTTTCTACCCCGGCGACAGTCAATAACATCAAAGTCTGCGGATATCATATTGTAGCGAACTCAATATGAGCACCCTACTTGGCTTGCCAAGTGGGTTGACCCTATTGGCGACACAGGTAGGGTGCGGGACTCCGGAGCGGGAGGCGTGAGTTCGAATCTCCCGGTGGGACGTCGCCATGTCGAGCAGCACGTTACACTGGTGTCAGAAGTGGGATTTACTGGTTCCCAAGCTGTGGTGCGGCGCTGACATCGGGACGATGTCAAGAACCAGAGGGGAGTAGTGTAGCGAACTCAATATGAGCACCCTACTTGGCTTGCCAAGTGGGTTGACCCTATTGGCGACACAGGTAGGGTGCGGGACTCCGGAGCGGGAGGCGTGAGTTCGAATCTCCCGGTGGGACGTCGCCATGTCGAGCAGCACGTTACAATATTATTTGTTTTGTTCTGGCACAATCTGACCACTGATTGCACGTTTGCTTTGATGAACGTATTGACTAGCTTGCATTCACCTTTGGCACTGATACTCTTCATCATGGCATCGCAGTCATAAGGGCCACGCTTGGGAAGGATGTGTTTTCTCTTAAAGGACTGAAAATCTTGCAAGATCACGGCAGGAGTGACAAGCAGCAGAAAACAGGCACAGTGAAACATCATGATTCCCTAGCGAAGAAAAACAGAGCAACATTAGCCTTTTCTCTTCTACTGTATGCATCTTATATAAAGCTGTGACATAAAATATTGTAATATTTGTGTATTTTTTTCAGTCACTGTAGCTCACGAAGTCTTTTGTGATAAAAATTTTTCCAAATGTTGAAAGCGTGAGCGGCTGGTTTACTAATCTCCAGTGGATCAGACAGATGATGGTTGTATGAAGCAGCAGTTGGTGAAGATGTCTGAATCTGCTGGATGATAAAAAAAAATAAATAAAAAAAAAATCATTATATGGTGTTTAAAGGATGCACATATCCATACAGTAAATTACAGTCATGTGAAAAAATTAGGACAGCCTGTATAAGCCTGTTTTGTTTTTGTTTTTTACATATTTGGATACATATATTTAAAATCAATGTTAAAAATACCAGGAGATGTTAAAAATACCAGGAGAAGGTCTGATCGTCACTTCCTGTTTTGCTGTCTGCCTGTGTGGTTTGCTCTCCAGCTCTCCAGCCACTAGCTAGCCACTAGCTATGGCTACTACCTCTCTTTCCTCTCCTCCTCTGGTGTGCTCTCTCTGTCAGATGTTTAGCTACACCTCTGCCTCTTTTAGTGATAACGGTAAATGTAATAAATGTTGTCTTTTTGAGGCGCTCGAGGCGAGGTTGTCTGATTTGGAATCCCGGCTCCGCTGCATTGAAACACCGTCTGCGCCAGTTAATCTCGACGGACGCCCATTAGCTGCAGCGGAGCTAGCTAGCTTAGGTCCCACTGTCAGCGGTTCCCCGGCTCTCCTCAGCAGCGAGGAGACTGGGTGGGTGACGGTGAGAAGGAAGCTTAGTCGCAAAGCCCCGGTTCACCACCAACCTGTTCACGTTTCTAATCGTTTTTCCCCGCTCAGCGACACACCCGCTGAGGAAAAAACTCTGATCATTGGCGACTCTGTAGTCAGAAACGTGAACCTAGAGACTCCAGCGGCCATAGTCCAATGTATTCCTGGGGCCAGAGCAGGCGACATCGAGTCAAATTTGACAATGCTGGCTAAAAGTAACTGTAAATACTCCACAATTGTTATTCACGCCGGCATTAATGACATCCGTCTCCGGCAGTCGGAAGTCACGAAACTTAATGTAGAATCGGTGTGTGACTTTGCAAAAACGATGTCTGCCACTGTAGTATTCTCTGGGCCCCTCCCCAATCTGACCAGTGATGACATGTTTAGTCGCTCGTCATCCTTGAACCGCTGGCTGTCTGTGTGGTGTCCTAAAAATGACGTGGGCTACATTGACAATTGGAGCTCTTTTTGGGGAAAACCTGGTCTTATGAGACGAGACAGCATTCATCCCACTTTGGATGGTGCTTCTCATTTATCTAACAATCTGGCATCTTTTTTATCCAAATTTCCAAAACCCTGACTAGTCAGAGTTGGGACCAGGAAGCAGAGTCACAGTCTTACACGCCTCTCTGCAGCTCCTCTTCATCCGCCACCCCTCAACTTAGCCCCTGTCTTCCCCATCAGAGAATCGTTGTCTGCTCCCTCCAAAGTAAATAAAAATATAATATATTAGCATCCCAAAGTGATAAAGCAAAATATTGGTAAAACTCAAATTAAACATAAAGCCTCTAAATTGAATGATTTGGCCTCTGTTCCTCCTCATAATTTAAAAATTAAATGTGGTTTATTAAATATTAGGTCTCTAACTCCCAAGTCTCTGTTAGTCCATGATCTGTTAATTGATCATCAGATTGATTTAATTTCCCTTACAGAGACTTGGTTAGGGCAAGAGGATTATGTTGGTTTAAATGAATCAACTCCCTCTGGTTATTTAAACTGTCAAAATCCCAGAAGTTCTGGTCGTGGAGGAGGAGTAGCAACAATTTACCATTCCAAATTACTAGTTAATGTAAAGCAAAAAACATGTTATAATTCCTTTGAGGGCCTGGTCCTCAGTGTTGGGCACTTTAGCAATTTCAGGTTAAACCCAATTTTATTTGCCATAGTTTATCGTCCCCCATCAACCTATTCAGAATTTTTATCCGAATTTGCTGATTTCTTAGCTGATTTAGTGCTGAAATCTGATAGAATAATTATAGTAGGGGACTTTAATATACATGTGGATGTAGATAGTGACTGCCTTAATGTGGCTTTTAATTCAATATTAGACTCGATTGGGTTTTCTCAGAAAGTAGGAAATTCTACTCATTACCTCCACCATACATTGGACCTTGTTCTGACATATGGCATAGAAATAGAAAATCTTGTATTGTCTCCTCATAACCCTGTACTGTCAGACCATTGTCTGTTAACCTTTGATTTTACTATTTCTGACTATTTGGCTCCTAAAGAAAAATATTATCACAGTAGATGCCTCTCAGATGATGCTGTTTCCAAATTTATGCAGATTGTTTCCTCTATGCCATGTGTCAACACAACGGAAATAAGCTATAGACAGCTTGCTCCTTCTATAATTGATAACATGGTGGATAGTGTTTCAGCTTCTCTGCATCAGGCTCTAGACTTGGTGGCCCCCTTAAAAAAGAAAAAGTCTAATCAGAGATTTTTAACTCCTTGGTTCAACACAGAAACTCGTAGCTTAAAACAGAAGACTCGTCAATTAGAAAGAAAATGGCGCTCTACTAATTTAGATGAAATCTATTTAGCTTGGAGAAATCATCTTTTAATTTATAAAAAATCTCTTAGAAAAGCTAGAACGAGTTATTACTCTGCATTAATAGAAGAGAACAAGAATAATCCCAGGTTTCTTTTCAGTACTGTAGCCAGGTTGACAAAGAGTCAGGACTCTGTCAATCCTAGCATCCCCTTAGAGCTTACTAGTCAGGACTTTATGAACTTTTTCAATAATAAAATTTCGTCCATCAGAGATAAAATCAATCAGATTCTTCCCACAGTTAACTTAAATACTGTAACTATTACAACTCCTTCTATTGATGTCTGTCTTGATGAGTTTACTCCAATTGACCTTTGTGAGTTAGACAAAATAGTTTCCTCATCCAAACCTTCAACTTGTCTTTTAGACCCTATTCCTACCAGGTTATTTAAAGAAGTCTTCCCACTTATTGGTAGCTTTATTCTTCATATAATCAATTCTTCATTAACTCTAGGCCATGTACCGCAGGCTTTTAAAACAGCTGTAATTAAACCCTTACTCAAAAAGCCAACGCTAGATCCAGGAGCTTTAGCTAACTATAGACCAATCTCTAATCTCCCTTTCATTTCAAAAATCTTAGAAAGAGTTGTTGCTACGCAATTATTTGACCACCTGCAGGGAAATGGTTTACTTGAAGAGTTTCAATCTGGGTTTAGAGTCCATCATAGTACTGAAACAGCCTTAGCGAAGGTCACTAACGACCTCCTCATTGCATCTGATAATGGACTAGTTTCTGTACTTGTCCTTTTAGATCTTAGTGCAGCTTTTGATACTATTGATCATAATATTCTACTTGATAGATTAGAACACTATGTTGGACTTAATGGAACTTCATTGCAGTGGTTTAGATCTTATTTATCTGATAGGTTCCAGTTTGTTCATGTAAATGATGAGTTTTCTTTCAGCTCAAAGCTTAGTCATGGAGTTCCACAGGGATCTGTGCTAGGCCCTACTCTTTTTAGTTTATATATGCTTCCATTAGGCAACATTATTAGAAAGCACTGTATACATTTTCATTGTTATGCAGATGACACACAATTATACCTGTCAATGAAGCCAGATGATACTAATCAATTAGCCAAGTTAGAAGCCTGTCTTAAGGAAATCAAAGCTTGGATGACTTGTAATTTCCTGCTATTAAATTCAGATAAGACTGAAGTCATTCTTGTTGGTCCAAAAAACCTTAGAAATTCCTTTCCAAATCAAACTTTCAGTTTGGATGCAGTTACTCTTTCTCTTAATAGCTCTGTGAGGAACCTTGGAGTTATTTTTGATCAGAATTTGTCCTTCAATTCACATATTAAATTTGTTTCTAAGACTGCCTTCTATCATTTGCGTAATATTGCCAAGATTAAGAGCATCTTGTCTCAGAGTGATGCTGAGAAGCTGATCCACGCTTTTGTTAGCTCGAGATTAGATTATTGTAATTCTTTATTATCAGGCTGTCCTAAAACATCTTTAAAAAGTCTTCAGCTGATCCAAAATGCTGCAGCAAGAGTTTTAACAGGTACTAGAAAGAGAGATCATATCTCTCCGGTTCTGGCCTCCCTTCATTGGCTTCCCATAGAGTTTAGAATTAAGTTTAAAATCCTTCTTCTTACTTACAAAGCTTTAAACAATCAGGCTCCTTTTTATTTAAAAGATCTGATACTACCGTACCATCCTAACAGAGCACTACGCTCCCAAAATGCAGGATTACTTGTAATACCTAGAATCTCCAAAAGTACAATGGGAGGCAGAGCCTTCAGTTATCAAGCTCCTCTCCTGTGGAATCAGCTGCCAATCTGGATTCGGGAGTCAGACTCGATCTCTGTTTTTAAGAATAGGGCTAAAACCTACCTTTTTGATATAGCCTACAATTAGGGAGGGATCATGTGTTTCTGAACCCTCCCTTAGTTATGCTGCTAATAGGTTTAGTCAGCCGGGGGACCTCCAGTAATGCACTGGGCCTCACTCCTTTCCTCACTCTCTATGAAATATTTTTTTTTTTGCTGGTCATTAACATTTGTTTGTTCTCTCCCATAGATTGAGTCCCCATCGTGCTGTTTGCTCTCTACATGTCTGTTCTTTTCTTCTTCTCTATCCCCTCACCCCCCAGCCAGTCGCAGCAGATGACTGCCCCTCCCTGAGCCTGGTTCTGCTGGAGGTTTCTTCCTGTTAAAAGGGAGTTTTTCCTCTCCACCGTCGCCAAGTGCTTGCTCACAGGGGATCGCCTGATTGCTGGGGTCTTTCTGCAACTGTGGGGGTCCCCCCTACAGTTGATAGTGCTATGAGATGACTGTTGTTGTGAAATGGCGCTATATAAATAAAGTTGAATTGAATTGAATTGAATTGAATTCATGTAATACAACTAAACAATTAAAAATGAATTAAAGATGTACAATGTAATTCAAAACAAATAGTGAGGAATAAATTAGGACCCCCCCCCCCCCCCCATATATTTTAGGACACCCCCACATTCATTCCCACTTAAAATGGCTAAAATAAATGTAAAAAAATGCAAATAAAAACAAAAACACAGTTAGACATACACTACCGTTCAAAAGTTTGGGGTCACCCAGACAATTATTTTGTGTTTTCCATGAAAAGTCACACTTATTTACCACCATGAGTTGTAAAATGAATAGAAAATATAGTCAAGACATTGACAAGGTTAGAAATAATGATTTGTATTTGAAATAATAATTTTTTCCAGATACTCAACCTGCTCAAAGGAAGGTCAGTTTTATAGCTTCTCTAACCAGCTAAACTGTTTTCAGCTGTGCTAACATGATTGCACAAGGGTTTTCTAATCATCCATTAGCCTTCTGACGCAATGAGCAAACACATTGTACCATTAGAACACTGGAGTGATAGTTGCTGGAAATGGGCCTCTATACACCTATGTAGATATTGCACCAAAAACCAGACATTTGCAGCTAGAATAGTCATTTACCACATTAACAATGTATATTAGATATTGGAGTGTATTTCTGATTAGTTTAAAGTTATCTTCATTGAAAAAAACAGTGCTTTTCTTTCAAAAATAAGGAAATTTCTAAGTGACCCCAAACTTTTGAACGGTAGTGTAGATATGTGAACATTTCTTAATAAAGAACTGAATATTTAAAGGGGTGTCCAAATTTTTTCACGACTGTATAGCAGTCCTAAATAACCTGGAATATTTTCTTGTAAATATTTACTTTTTTTCTTGCATATTTCCCCCTTTCTTCTCTCATAGATTTGTTAGCTTTTCTCTCTGTGCTTTTCTTGTAAGCCACAGGTAGCTGCAAATTCTGTTAGCTGTCTGTCAGAAAGAGTTCTCACCAAATGATGCGTCAAGGTGATCAGGTCCTGTAAAACTGACCAAAATTGCAAGAGAGTTTCTGTCTAAAATAGTTCAAGAATAAGCGTTACTTTTCTCGGAAAGAGGAAGGAAGAGCAACCTTTTGTTCAGCACAGTCTGTTTACATCTGCTTCGCTACCAGTTCTAAGAATTTGTAGCTTATTTCTGGTTGTGGTTAGAAGAGCTAACAGGAGTAACTGAAGTAAACTGAAGCTTCATTGTTTGCGGCCAACATGATCATGATTACTCTGACCGATTTTTAACCCTTGGTAAAATGGTGCACAACGCTCCCTCACTCACTGCACCACTCACACAGAGCAGCACTTAGGTTTCGATTAGAGCAGGGATGGGCAACTTTGGTGGTAGTGAGGGCCACAAATTTTTTTCCTCACTTCCCAAGGGCCACATTTACTGCACATGTAAACCTTGCATGGGGGTGGCGGGGGGTATTTTCTTCAAAGTCAAAAGTTTCACAATTAAAACTGAAAATGCAAATGAAAATCAAAGCAACTCAGTGTTTTATCATAGTAGAATTAAAATTACTGTTAAAACTATATCATGACCTAATTTTTAAAACTCTCTCCATCAAAATGATGAGCAAAGAGAAATTCCAGACAGTAATTAACAAAAAAGCCAAGAAGAAAAGGAAAAATGATGATGAAGTAAAATGTTTTTAAAATATTAGAAGAATATGATCAAAGTAAAAAAAAAAAAATAAAAAATAGCTTTACCGATAAATATGCTACATTTCTGGTTTAAATTAGCAATTATTTTTTTGCAAATCTATATTTTATTTTGGTATTAGAAGTGCAAGCTTCTACTGATTAATTTACATAATTTTATTTAAAAATGTATGCCTTTTTAGTTGTACTGGGGCTTTTCTAAATTAGTGAGTTTTTTTGTCTGTCACGAGGCTGAGCGCGGTGTGTCACCATGCTCAGGCTCTTAATTTATTTCTGATTATTTCCTGTATTTTCCCAGTGTTGTGTGTTTATTTTACTGTATGTTGGTTTTGGACGTGTTTCTGTCATTCATTCTGTTATGCATTCATGTCCTTATTGTGATTATTATTATTATCCTGGCATTTAGTTCCTGGGGTTTATATTTTGTTTCTTTGTGGCAGGAGCTCTCTACCTAGGTTTCCAGACACTCCCACCTCGTTATCACCCTGTCTGTGCTGCTCAGTCGTTTATGCCTAGTAATTAGGTCCACATGCCTGCTCATGTGTTCCACACCTGATGGCGCTTGCTGTGTTTAATTGCCTGCCTTATTTAAGACTGCTTCTCTGTTTACTCACTTGTCAGTGCCTCATGGTTATCTCTGTTGTTTCTCAGCTCTGTCGGAACCCCTACCCTGTTCCGACGTGCATTTCTGTTTGTATCCTCGCCGTTTCCCTGCACTCCTCAGTTGATGTAAGTTTATTTTTGCTCACTGTTTGGACTTTATGTTCTCCTTAATAAATTGCACAACTGGCAGTCCAGCGCTTGGGTCTTTGTTTCTGCCCCCCCGAGGCAAATCATGACACTGTCGTAAATTTGCTGTTTCTTATATAAATTTTCTTTTCAGTTTGAAACTTGTTACAATAAATACTCCTCAGTGAGGAGCTGTAGCATTTGTTGTTGTTTAAAAGCAACCTCCTCTGTATATTTACTGCTACCGCCACCTCATGAATGGGATGTTCAGTCTTGCGCATGCACTTTTCAACGCGTTCAGGTCGTGGGCAGGCGGTGCAGTCACAGAATTTGGGCTGCACGCGGTCGTCCGCGGTCGAGCACTGCCGACACTAGCGGAGTGGAGAAGATGACATAAATTTCGTTACACGAGGTTTCCGGTTACACGTACACGGACAGCAGAGGTGCAGCATGAATCCAGCTTTAGAGCTCCCTCTGCTGGTGGACGCTATAAGTGCATTTAAGAATGCAGTTCCAATACGTTCAAATGAAATATAAATAAATAATTGATTTTTGGAAATGGCCTGGAGGGCCACAGTGGATAATGTCGGGGGCTGCATGCGGCCCACAGGCCACCAGTTGCCCATCCCTGGATTAGAGCTCCCTCTGCTGGCGGACACTGGCAGGTGTGGACTATTTAGCACTTCTTTAATGGGGTGAGAGGGGCCTCAGAGAATATCCATCATTATGATTAATGCGAAATTCAGTCTCTTAGCCATTTCATTCAGTCAGGGTCAATTTCCTTATGACATTATTTTGAAATTTTAAAAATGTAACATACAAAAACTTTTTATCTCAGGCTTTTTGTGGGCCCCTTCCTGCCGTGGGCCCTGGGTAAACAGCCCCCCCGCCAAACTTCCTGAGTAGAGCGGCTTGTCCAATAATTGGATGGTTGGTGGTTCGAATCCCGCTCTCCCTAGTTATCCTGTCGTTGTGTCCCTGGACAAGACACTTTACCCACCCTGCCTCCAGTGTCCATGACACTGGGTATGAATGTGTATAAATGTTCAGCAGTGGTCGGAGAGGCCGTTGACGTGGATTGGCAGCCAAGTTTCTGTCTGTCTGCCCCAGTGTAGCCACAGCTTACCACAATCAGTGTCTGTCTGGAGTGAATGAATAATTGACTCACTGTAAGCAGTAGCGGCTCGTGGGTGATCCCATTGAGGAGGCAAATTACCCATGAACAGACACACACCTATACTTGCAAAGACCCTGAGTCCTTAGCTCCACAGATATTAAATGCAGCTCTTACAAAGCCCCAAGAAAACATCACAATGCTGACAACACACTATTCAAGACAATAGAATAGAATAGAATAAGCTTTATTGTCATTGTACAGTTGTACAGTATAACGAAATTGTGGGTGCTCCACCAGGCTACTGCACAATAAAGTAAGAGAGAAGGATTAGATAAAACACAGTTACAAAACACACGATTAAACATACGACTGAAATAAAAATAGCCTAGGATTATGGAAATATACCTGTGTATATTTCCATACAATTGAATAAAATGCCCTAAAGATTATGGAAAATATACATAGTAGTGGTTTTACAGATGGATCAATATACAGTACATGAAAGTGCGAAGTGCAAAGACAGGTGTGTTACTGTGATAATTTAAAAGGTCCTCAGTTGTTTGTGGTGGCGCCTTGCATGGCAGCAGCCCCTCTGGTTCTAGATGTGATTAACATTGTAGATAGGAGAAATGTAATTTCATTCTTGTCATGCCCTGAGCTCAGATTTCCTCTGAGCTCAGACCCTCACCTTTTTTCCTGTATTATTTATCTGTTAGTCTGTTTTTGGTTATGGTCTGTATTTATCATGGTGTGTTATTCAGTTTCATGGCAGAGGCCTGCCCTCAACTCCCAGGCACACTCTCCAGCTGATTGCTGGGCCTCTGGGCCTCTGGGCCTCTGGGCCTCGCAGCTGCAATCAGCTGGTGATTAAGGTTTCCCTGCCACCTGCACCTGCTGCTTGTTTGTGTCTCCCTATTTAGTTGGCTGTGGCACTCTTAGTCTGTGCGGCAGCCTCTGCAAGTTTGGATCCTTCGCCCCTACTCTGGAGAACCATCTGTATGTAAGTCAATAGAGCTTTTTCTGTGGACAGCTTTATTGTTTACCTTTTGTATTTTCAGCTACTATTGTGTCCGCAGAGTGATGCTGGCTCTGGGACCCCACTAGTAGTTCCCCTGCGTCCCCTAAACAATACTGGTTTTGGAACATCTGCCTCCTTGTTGCATTATTGTATGTTTTCACTATCATCTTTGTACAGTTTTGTTTTTCTGTTAATAAATGTCCTCACTACAGTTACAGCATTTGAGTTTGTTTTCCGCCCCGGAGGGGCGTTCATGACAGTAGGCTGCCTCCAGTTGAAAACTCAGCTTCTGCAGTTAGGCATTTTCTTTTCAACTTTTGTGTGTTTTTCTTTTACTCACTGGTTTTTGGAGATTGCGATGGGCACAGCAGGTCGGAGTTACCCAATGAGCCTGGGGTGGGAATGCTGCCGAGCCCTTATGGAAATAGACAGGCTAATTTCCTCAGTTAGCATATATTCCACCCAGGAGGATATTCTCTGGTATGTGGGTCTGGCAGAGGCAGAGGTCCGGTGGTGCCCTCAGCTTTCTCAGCACGCAGAGGGAGTTGAGAGGATAACCCAGTTGGCAGCGCTGCGGCGTGAGTGCAGCGAAGGGATGGGAAAGTCCCCTAAGAAGACCGAGCTCGCGCCAAAGAGTAAGTGCTCCCGGGGCTCCATGTTTCCTGTTTCTCACCAGAACTCCATGCCCACTCCTGCTCCAACTACATAGGTTCCAGCATGCAAAAGACAACGTTGTCCTGTCCCGGTCCCCTGAAGAATAATCCAGCCCCTTTGACTGCCTCTCTTCCTACACCGAGCCTGGTTATCCCCACAGCGGACCTTCGCTTATGCTTTTCCTTGCTGGCAGTTCTGCCAGCCAAATCTCCTGCCACTTCCGCTGTGAGGCCACCTCCCTCGGTGCATCCTCTGACTATCAAGGAGCACTTGAATTCCTCACCGGCGACTCCCATTCCTGTGGCAAAAGGGCAGCTCCCAACCGATCTACTGAGGGGCCAAACACTGCCTTATCTGAACGGAAGGATGACAATGCCTATACAGCAGCAGCCAACATCAGGATCCGGGGAGACAGGCAAGTGAATTTTCATTTTACTTCCATAAATAATGAAATGTTTTGCCTGATTCCCGGTAGGGAGACTCAGGGAAAGCAGTCTCCTAAGTTTTCCCCACCTGCTGCTGTTCTGAACTGTCCGCCTACCCTCTCTGTGTCCCCTCCTTCTCCTGAGTGCTCACCGGATCCGGAACAAAGCCACCAGTCGATGAAGGAGCCAGTGGTTCTGGAGGAGCCGATGCCAGAACTAGCACAGAGCCTAACCCCAGCTTCCACGTTGGCGGAATCTCCACCGTGGGTCACTGCAGCTGGGGCTATGAAGACTGCAACAACCATCACGCCTGCTGCAGAGGCTGCCGCAGCAGAGTCGGAATCTGAGCCCGGACCTCCGTCTTCACCCGGATCGTCAGAGTCCTGGACGATGGTGGAGCTTGAGCTCAGGCAAGTGCTCTATTTTGTCTTCCTCTTTTCAGTATTGGAACAATTTTGCCTGACTCTTGGTGAGGAGGGTCAGGTGCAGCCACCCACTGCATCTGAGCTCGCCTCGCCGGGCTCCTCTGCTGCCGGTGACCCTGACATTTCCTTTTGTCCTGTGTCCGAGTCCTCTTTTAGGGTTGCCGGAGAAAACCCAACACTGCCGAATGAATCCGTGGGTCCTGGTTCGCCACCCAAAGACACCGTGGATGCAGTTTCCTCCAACGTGGTCACCATGGACCCGCCTCCTGTACCTTCACCTGGGGTTCCCCTGGTTGTCCGTCTCCTGGGTCTGGTGCTCTCATGGGTCAGCTGGCACACCGTGGGTGCAGCTCTGGCCCGGTCGGAGTCCATCGAGGGTGCAGTGTTGGCCCGATTGGGGTCCACCAAGGGTGCAGTGTTGGCCCAATTGGGGTCCACCAAGGGTGCAGCTGTGCCCCTAGCCGGGACCACTGACGGTGCTGCCAGTCAGCCTGAGGACACCGGGGCTTTCACTCCTCTGCTCGATGCCGTCGTGGCTTCTCTTCCTCCGCCACCAGTTGCCATAAGAGTGACGTCAAAGAGAGGGATGCTGAGAGCCCCGGGAGAGAACAGCTACAGCCAGGCATGGAGACAGTGCAGCGGAGTGCCTGGAACGAGGGTGCTGGGAGCAGTGGTGAGGTGCCTGGGTCGGCGAATGATGCTGGTGAGAGTGATGTGATGGACCCCGGGAATGAGCAGCAGTAGCTGGACACGGAGGCAGCGCAGTGGAGCGCCCTGGATGAGGGTCCTGGGAGCAGTGATGAAGCACCTGGGTCGGAGAGTGACACCGACGAGAGTGAAGCTGAGAGCCCCAGGGGAGAGCAGCTGCAGCTGAGCATGGAGACCATGCAGTGGATCGCCTGGGACGAGGGTGCTGAGAGCAGTGACGAAGCGTCTGGGTCGGAGAGTGACATCAATGAGAGGGACGCTGAGAGCCCCAGGAGAGAACAGCTACAGCCGGACATGGAGACAGCGCAGCGGAGTGCCTGGGACAAGGGTGCTGGGAGCAGTGGCGAGGTGCCTGGGCCAGTGAACAATGCCAGCGAGAGTGACGCGGTGAACCCTGGGAATGAGCAGCAGCAGCTGGACACGGAGGCAGCGCAGTGGAGTGCCCTGGAAGAGGGTGCTGGGAGCAGTGATGAAGCGCCTGGGTCGGAGAGTGTCACCGACGAGAGCGAAGCTGAGAGCCCCGAGGGAGAGCAGCTGCAGCTGAGCATGGAGACCATGCAGTGGATCGCCTGGGACAAGGGTGCTGAGAGCAGCGACGAAGTGTCTGGGTCGGACACCAGTCCGACCCGGACACCACCAGTCCGGGTCGAGAGTGACGCGGTGAACCCTGGGAATGAGCAGCAGCAGCTGGACACGGAGGCAGCGCAGCGGAGCGCCCTGGACGAGGGTACTGGGTGTTATGGCGAGATGCCCTGGTCAGCAAGCAGCGCCAACGAGCAGGTTTCGGTTTTCTCCGGAGTGCGGCCACAGGGGGCCGGATTGGTTGGAGCCATGGCGGCAGTGTTGAAAGCGGTCAGGGGAGGACCGACAAGCACGGAGGGATAGCGTGCTGGACAGCAGCAGTGTGGGTCCCGAGAAACAAAGCAGGCGATGGTGAAAAGGGACACTCTCACTGAAGAGATTGTTTTTGATCCCGGAGGCAGACGGCGGACAGGGGCGCACATGTCGTGGAGCTGCCCGGGGCCTCTGAGCCTGTCTTATTTTCGGCAGCCAAGGGCGTGGATGCTTTGGGGCTGCCCTGGGCCCCCGGTCCGGTTTTACCCCTGGCTACCGACGGACATTGGTGTCACATAAACATTACAGTGTAAATATGTACATATTCTGTGGGCGTGCATGTGAGTATGGATGTTATGGGATTATTTTATATATTTTGAGAGACATGGTCCGATTGTTTTAATTGTTTCATGTGAATGTGATAGGGTATTTTACTACAGTTCATGATTCCTTGTTTCCTTAGCGCATGATTCAGGTCCTAAATTGGGGAGGGTCTCAATTGTGTGTGTGTGTGGTTTTGCATTTTTGTAAGGGTATGTGTGTGTGTTGCCGTACCTGCCCCTGGCGTGACGTCAGGCAGGCACGGTCCCCAGGAATATACAGTAGCTCACAAAAGTGAGTACGCCCCTTACATTTTTGTAAATATTTTATTATATCTTTTCATGGGACAACACTGAAGATATGACACTTTGATACAATGTAAAGTAGTCAGTGTACAGCTTGTATAACAGTGTAAATTTGTTGTCCTCTCAAAATTACTTAACACACAGCCATTAATGTCTAACCTGCTGGCAACAAAAGTGAGTACACCCCTAAGTAAAAATGTTCAGATTGTGCCCAGTGTCAATATTTTGTGTGGCCACCATTATTTTTCAGCACCACCTTAACTCTTCTGGGCATGGAGTTCACGAGAGCTTCACAGGTTGCCACTGGAATCCTCTTCTACTCCTCCATGACGACATCATGGACCTGGTACTTGTTAGAGACCTTGTGCTCTTCCACCTTCCATTTGAGGATGCCCCACAGAATCTCAATAGGGTTTAGGTCTGGAGAAATACTTGGCCAGTCTATAACCTTCACCCTCAGTTTCTTTTGCAAGGCAGTGGTCGTCTTGGAGGTGTGTTTGGGGTGGTTATCATGTTGGAATACTGCTCTGCGGCCCAGTTTCTGAAGGGAGGGGATCATGCTCTGCTTCAGTATGTCACAGGACATGTTGGCATTCATGGTTCCCTCAGTGAACTGTAGCTCCCCAGTGCTGGCAGCACTCATGCAGCCCCAAACCATGACACTCCCACTACCATGCTTGACTGTAGGCAAGGCACACTTGTCTTTGTACTCCTCACCTGGTTGCAGCCACACACACTTGACACCATCTGAACCAAATAAGTTTATCTTGGTTTCACCAGACCACAGGTCATGGTTCCAGTAATCCATGTCCTTAGTCTGGTTGTCTTCAGCAAACTGTTTGCGGGCTTTCTTGTGCATCATCTTTAAAAGGGGCTTCCTTCTGGGATGACAGCCATGCAGACCAATTTGATGCAGCATGTGGCGTATGGTCTGAGCACTGACAAGCTGACCCCCCACCCCTTCAACCTCTGCAGCAATGCTGGCGGCACTCATACATCTATTTTCAAAAGACAACCTCTGGATATGACGCTGAACATGTGCATTCAGCTTCTTTGATCGACCATGACGAGGCCTGTTCTGAGTGGAACCTGTTCTGTTAAACCACTGTATGGTCTTGTCCACCGTGCTGCAGCTTATTTTCAGGGTGTTGGTGATCTTCCTATAGCCTAGGCCATCTTTATGTTGAACAACAATTCTTTTTTTCAGATCCACAGAGAGTTCTTTGCCTTGAGGTGCCATGTTGAACGTCCAGTGACCAGTATAAGAGAGTGTGAGAGCGATAACACCACATTTAACACACCTGCTCCCCATTCACACCTGAGACCTTGTAACACTAATGAGTCATATGATACCGGGGATGGAAAATGGCTAACTGGGCACAATTTGAACATTTTCACTTAAGAGTGTACTCACTTTTGTTGCCAGCGGTTTAGACATTAAAGGCTGTGTGTTGAGTTTTTTGAGAGGACAGCAAATTTACACTGTTATACAAGCTGTACACTGACTACTTTACATTGTATCAAAGTGTCATATCTTCAGTGTTGTCCCATGAAAAGATATAATAAAATATTTACAATAATGTGAGGGGTGTATTCACTTTTGTGAGATACTGTACTTCTGTGTTCATAATAAAATGTTGTTGGTTCCCTGTATGAAGAGAGACTCCGACTCCTTTCCTCATACATAACAGCTGCCTCACTATGTTTGGTTCTAACTCTGGGCACAGATAGTAGGCCTGACCCTGATGATCTGAGGGCTCTGGGTGGTTTGTAATGAACTAGCAGATCTGAAATGTATTTTGGCCCTAAACCATTCATAGCTTGATAAGCCAACATGAGTATTTTAAACCTATTCATTGACAAACAAGAGGCCAATGTAAAGATCTGAGGACTGGAGGTATGATCTGGACAGGGTTAGACCCTGTTCACGCCTTATGTTCCATGTTTGGACTCTTTATTATTAGTAGTAGTATCTTTTTGCCATTCATTATTATCATTTCTGTATGGACTCTTATTTTGACAGTACCCTTTGTTTACTTCCAGTTAGCGTAGCATCTCCCATGTTAGCATCATCCTCTCACCTTCTAATTTGTCACAGCTGTCCCTCGTTTTCCCAATCCGGTTTTTCAAATATATGATGGCCACGGGCATTAATCCTCGCGACATCCTTGTGTTTTCTTCCAATTTCTACACCACGTTGTTTGGACTATTGTTGCTGTTGTCACTCTACGTTATTTGGTTCATTATTGCATTTTTTTTTCTGCCCATGAGCAGGGTTTATTTTGTGTTTTCGATAATAAATATCCACAATTAGAAGTCTGGCATTTGGGCCTTTATTCTGTGCTCCAAAGGAGCAAACTTTATGACATTGTTGTGTGAGTGGCGTGTGTGTGTGTGGCGCTTGCAGTACCCGCTTGGGTGGTGACATCAGGTGGGAGGCGGCCTCACTATATATAGTTGAGTTCTCCCTAATAAAAGTTGAGTTCACTGCATGGCAAAAGACTGACTCTGACCATCATTTCCATACTTAACATTTTGGCGACAAGAGAAAACTATGGGGCCATATGGACTACCTCCACCCTTATCACTGGTTCTGGAGTACTTGAGAGATCCAGCAATCCTGTGGCCGAAATGGGTGGCTATGTTCGAGGGTTACATCGGGGCGCTGGACCTAAGTAGACTGGATGGAGTATGAAGACGAGCACTTCTGGCCCACCATCTCGGCGAAGGTCGGAAAATTCTCTGTATGTTAGGAGAAACGGAGTCTTATGCGGATGCTGTCGAGCGGCTGGCCAAATATTTTGCCGAATATACAAAGACAGCGCATCTGTGGGTAGAAGAGGTGTTGGCGCCAAAAGAAGCTAAGCTAGCTAGCTCGGAAAAGCTAACGGCTCAGTCAGTGGCAATGGGAAAGTTAGCCACAAAGCTAGATGCGCACCAAAATCAAGCAACAGGCTACTAGCTAGACAACGAGTTGGGACAGGGGCCATGAGTGGAGGAGTCCCCGGTCACCGAAGACAGCAAGTCAGCCGAGGAGCACAGCACAGTACGTGACCGTAGTGCTGGTGATGCTGACGGCACGGTGAGCAGCGATAGCAGAGAGGGAGAGCAACGACCGGACTCAACTGAGTCTTCCCCGCAGCAGGAGAGCAGGAACAAGCAGGCTGAAAGCCCTGGGAAGCAGCAGCGACAGCCGGGCGCAGTGACAGCCGGGCGCAGAGACAGCACAGCAGAGTGCCTTGGACGATGGTGCTGGGCGCAGCAACGAGGTGCCTGGGTCAACAAGTGACGCTGACGAGAGTAACGCTGGGAGCCCCGGGAGAGAGCAGCAACAACCGGGCGCAGAGCCAGTGCAGTGGAGCACCTTGGACGAGGGTGCTGGGAGCAGCGGCAAGGTGCCTGGGTCGAGGAGCGGCGCCGACGAGTGAGCTTTGGTTTTCCCCAGAGTTCGGCCACAGTGGGCCAGAGTGTTTGGGGCTACAGCGGCGGCAGCTGCAGCGGTGTTGAAGACGGTCAGGAGCGGACCGACAGGCATGGAGGGACTGCATGCCTGGCAGCAGCACTGCAGACGAGAGAAGCGGCTGAGGGTGAGGAAAAGAGACATTTTCGCCCGGGAGGTCAGCTTATATCCCGGGGGCAGATGTCTGCCAGGGGCCCACATGCCGTGAAGCTGCCCTGGGCCCCCGAGCCGGTTTTACCCTTGGCTGCCTGTGGACAGTGGTATAACTTAATGAACTCTAATGTAAATATGTTTATGTGGTGAAATAATGATAAGGAATGTATATAGTGTTCATATGTGCATGTGTTTTAAATAAGTGTTTGATGTGAGTGCTGATGTACGTATGAATGTGTTGTTTGGGGATTAATTTACATGCTTGGTTTAGTTTTGGAATACGGTGGTCATTTTAGTTATTAACCCTCCGAGTGTGTATGTTGCCAAACTGTGACATACCCCCTAGTGGTCAAGAGTGGTAAATACTTTTTGTCAATAAAATAGTTGAGATTTCCAAGGCTATAACTTCAAAGTGGTAAGAGATAATGGTTTACTGTCAATTAGAAAGATGTAAAATATGATCCAAAGTTTCAGATAGGAATAAATTTACGCATCTAATTTGCATAATGTTGCGGCACCTCTTTAAATTTCATAATTCAATCAAAACTGGACTTTTTTTTTTTTTTTTGTTACTTATTTGTACCCGTAGGTAGACTTGGTTTGCAGTCTGGTGACAAGCCACTGGCTGTCGGTCGCTGCGTGCGCGAGCGCCCTAAACCTACATGTTTTTGGTATGCGGGAGGAAACCGGAGAAATCCCGGAGTAAACCCACGCAACACGGGGAGAACATGCAAACTCCACACAGCTCACTGTTGGTCGGGGGCTGGGATCGAACCCACGATCTCATGATCCCCGCGATCCCCCGGCCGAGGGTAAAACTGTGCTGCCACAGTGCTAAACCACTGCACCACCGTGCAGCCCAAATAAATAAATACTTTGGACGTATTTACACAAAAAATGGTTCAGTCTTTTGACACTTTTTTGTACAGAGGTACCTCATCATCGTATCTTCAAAGTATATGAACAAAAAATCAGTACATTAAAAAAAAAAAATTCTCACTTACTTTTGACAAAATCAAAGTGAGAAGGCAGGCGCAGTGCCACACTCTGCCACTAGGGGCATGCAAATTCTCACACTCAAAGGGTTAATGGACATCTTTCTTTTAGTTTAATAGTGGCAGAATAATCCACTGTGTCGTGCGGGTTGTGTGGCAGTCCACCCACCAACCTAGATTTTTGTTGTTTTGGGTGAATGTGTTAGGCCATTATTATCCATTGTTTCCTCATTGTTTTCTTAGTGCATGATTCAGGTCCTAAATTGGGGTGGGTCTGAATTGCTTGTATGTGTTTTGGACTTTTGTAAGGGGGAGGGGAATGTTGTGTTAGTGGTGTGTGTGTGTGTGGTGCTTGCCATACCCGCTTGGGTGGTGACTTTAGGTGGGAGGCGGCCTCACTATATATAGTTTTGTTCACCCTAATAAAAGTTTTTTTTTTTTTTTTTTTGTTACTTATTTGTACCTGTAGGTAGATTTGGTTTGCAGTCTGGTGACAAGCCACCGGCTGCTGGTCGCTGCGTGCGCGAGCGCCCTAAACCTACATGTTTTTGGTGTGTGGGAGGAAACCGGAGAAATCCCGGAGTAAACCCGCGCAACACAGGGAGAACATGCAAACTCCACACAGCTCACTGTTGGTCGGGGGCTGGGATCGAACCCACGATCTCATGATCCCCGCGATCCCCCGGCCGAGGGTAAAACTGTGCTGCCACAGTGCTAAACCACTGCGCCACCGTGCAGCCCAGTTGAGTTTGCTGCATGGCATAAGACTGACTCCGACCATCATTTCCACACATAACAGACATGATCTACTTTCTTGGTCTTAGTGAGGACTCGAGCTACAGTGTTCTGAACCAACTGCAGCTGTCTAATGGACTTTTTAGGGAGACCTGTGAGGACAGCGTTACAGTAGTCCAGTTTATTGAAGATAAATGCATGGACACATTTTTCTAGATCCTGCTGAGACATCAGGCCTTTAATCCTCGCTGTGTTCTTTGTTATATTAGGCTGACTTCAATACTGTATTAATGTGGCTGTTAAAATTCAGGTCTGAGTCCAGAGCCACACCCAGATTTCTGGCTTGGCTGTTGGTTTTTAGCATCATTGACTGAAGCTGAGTGCTAACTCTGAGTCTTTCTTCTTTGGCTCCAAAGACTGTTATTTCGGTTTTGTCTTTGTTTAACTGAAGAAAATTCTGGCACGTCAACTCTTTAATTTGATCAATGCATTTGATCAGGCTTATAATTGGACCATAGTCTCCTGGTCAGACGGTTATGTAGATCTGTGTATCATCTGCATAATAATGGTAATATATTTTATACATTTTGTTTTTTATGATTTGAGCTAGTGGGAGCATATAGATGCTGAAAAGCAAAGGTCCCAAAATGGAACCTTGGGGAACTCCACAGGTTATTTTTGTTCGCTCAGATTTGTAGTTACCTATAGACACAAAATAGTCCCTGTCTTTTAAATAGGACTCAGATCAGCTAAGTGCTGCACCAGAAAGTTCCACCCAGTTTTTCAGCTGGTCTAGCCAGATGTTATGGTCGACCTTGTCAAATGAAGCACTGAGATCTAGTAGAATCAAGACTGAAATGTTGCCACTATCTGTATTGGAGTGGATGTCATTAAGGACCTTAACTAGAGTTGTTGCAGTGCTGTGGTGTGGCCGAAAACCTGACTGGAAGACATGAAAACAGTTATTTAATGTCAGGAAGTTGTACAATTGTTAAAAAAAGCTTCTTCTATTATTTTATTAAGAAAGGGGAGGTTTGATATGGGGTTATAGCTGTTCATGAGTGAGGTGTCTAGGTTGCTCTTTTTTTAGAAGTGGCTTGATAACAGCTGTTTTTAAGCACTAAGGGAAGACATCTGAATGCAGAGACATATTTATGATCTGTTGTAGGTCTGAGGCCATACAATATGAAATGTTTTTTTAAAAACCCCTGTTGGGAGAGTATCAAGGCAGCAGGTAGTGGATTTCAGGTGACATAAGATGTCGTCCAAGATTTTATGATTGATTGGAAAAAATTTTGCCATGGTGCTTCCATCTTCTCTATGTGGACATAGAAGAAGCACATGTCCAGCACCTGGCATAGGAGCACTGAATGACTGTCTAATTTTCTGAATTTTGTCAGTAAAGAAAAAGGCTAAATCATTGCAGGCACGATTGGATAGAAGTTCAGGAGCTACTGACATAGGGAGATTTGTTAGCTTGTCAACAGTAGTGAACAAGGTGGGTGGATTATTATTGTTTTTTGCAATGATGTCAGAAAAATATGCTTGCCTTGCATTTCTCAGCTCCAAATTATAATTCTAAATCTCTCTTTATACATTTCATAATGAACCTGTAATTTAGTTTTTCACGACCTGCGTTCAGCTTTTCAACATTTTTGATTTTCAGCTCTTACTAGTTTGGCATTTCTCCATGGAGGTTTCTTTTTAATAGTGACCACTTTCACCTTGATGGGAGTGATGGCATTGATAATATTTGTAATTTTAGCATTGAAATTTTCTGCAAGCTTATTTACTGAAGGTGGGGGGGGGGGCTTGGATGAATGTTTCACTGGTATTATCACTGATGTACCGTTTTTTGATGACCTCTGTCTGGATATTTCAAGATGAAATTACACATAGTTTAAGGATGGATAAAAATGACAAAATAAAAGTGTATAAAAACTTTAACCACGCAATGGAAGATGATGGGGGCCATGTCGAAGCATGATTGCCTGTTGTTACATAGGCCTCACAATTTTGCACACTTTTAAAAATGCGTTCTTTATTTTGGATGCCTTTATCATTTAAATTATTCCCCTTCCTGTGGATCTTTCTGTTTTAAGGAACTGGAACTGAGGCAACCAGGGAAGACAATGGTTTTTTTTATGGTATATTCACTTTTTTTTCTTCCCCTTGTCCTGTCAGGAAGCTAGGTGAGCAGAACAGAAATCTGCTACCCTTATTGTGCCAAACAGATTTACTTTGCTAAAAGGAGCTTTGTACAGTAAATGCAGTGCATCCGGAAAGTATTGATAGCACTTCACTTTTTTCCCACATTTTGTTATGTTACAGCCTTATTCTAAAATGGATTAAATTCATTTTTTCCTCAAAAGTCTACACACAATACCCCATAATGACAACATGAAAAAAGTTTGTTTGAGATTTTTGGAAATTTATTAAAAATAAAAACCTGAGAAATCACATGTACATAAGTCTTCACAGCCTTTGCTCAATACTTTGTTGATGCACCTTTGGCAGCAATTACAGCTTCAAGTCTTTTTGAATATGATGCCACACGCTTGGCACACCTATCTTTGGGCAGATTGGCCCATTCCTCTTTGCAGCACCTCTCAAACTCCATCAGGTTGGATGGAAAGTGTTGGTGCACAGCTATTTTCTCCAGATATGTTCAATTGGATTCAAGTCTGGGTTCTGGCAAGGCCACTCAAGGACAATAACAGAGGTGTCCTGAAGCCACTCCTTGTTTATCTTGGCTGTCTGCTTAGGGTTGTTGTCCTGCTGAAAGATGAACTGTCACCCCAGTCTGAGGTCAAGAGAGCTCTGGAGCAGGTTTTCATCCAGGATGTCGCTATACATTGCTGCATTCATCTTGCCCTCTATCCTAACTAGTCTCCCAGTTCCTGCCACTGAAAAACATCCCCACAGCATGATGCTGCCACCACCATGCTACTGTAGGGATAGTATTGGCCTGGTAATGAGTGGTGCCTGGTTTCCTCCAAACATGATGCCTGGCATTCATGCCAAAGAGTTCAATCTTTGTCTCATCAGACCAGAGAATTTGGTTTCTCATGATCTGAGAGTCCTTTGGGTGCCTTTTGACAAACCCCAGGTGGGCTGCCATGTGCCTTTTACTAAGGAGTGGCTTCTGTCTGGCCATTCTATCATACAGGCCTGATTGGTGGATTGCTGCAGAGATGGCTGTCCTTCTGGAAAGTTCTCCTCTCTCTGCAGAGAAACACTGGAGTTCTGACAGAGTGACCATTGGGTTCTTGGTCACCTCCCTAACTAAGGCCCTTCTCCGATGATCGCTCAGTTTAGATGGCAAGTCAGTTCTAGGAAGAGTCCTGGTGGTTCCAAACTTCTTCCATTTACAGATGATGGAAGCCTTGTGCTCATTGGAACCTTCAAAGCAGCAGAAATTTTTCTGTACCCTTCCCCAGATTTGTGCCTTGAGACAATCTTGTCTCAAAGGTCTACAGAGAATCCCTATGACTTCATGCTTGGTTTGCGCTCTGACATGCACTGTCAACTGTGGGACCTTATATAGACAGGTGTATTCCTTTCCAACTCATGTCCAGTGAACTTAATTTACCACAGATGGACTCCAATTAAGCTGTAGAAACATCTCAAGGATGATCAGTGGAAACAGGATGCACCTGAGCTCAATTTTGAGCTTCATGGTAAAGGCTGTGAATATTTATGTACATGTGATTTCTTATTTTTTTATTTTTAATAAATTTGCAAAAATCTAAAAAAAAAAAAAAAAACTTTTTACACATTTGTATTATGGGGCATTGTGGGTAGAATTTTGAGGAAAAAATGAAATTAATCCAATTTGGAATAAGACTGTAACATAACAAAATGTGGAAAAAGTAAAGCACTGTGAATACTTTCTGGATGCACTGTATATATGTACTCTATATTGTTGTAAACTCCTCTTGTAATAACTTTGAATACTTTATTTAAATTATTTTACCCATGAA
This sequence comes from Pholidichthys leucotaenia, assembly GCA_020510985.1. Taxonomy (NCBI): domain Eukaryota; kingdom Metazoa; phylum Chordata; class Actinopteri; order Cichliformes; family Pholidichthyidae; genus Pholidichthys; species Pholidichthys leucotaenia. Next base: position 160,148,577 of record CM035838.1, on the reverse strand, counting down.
ATACCCGACAGGAAGGGAATGGGGAGAGCGGGTGTGGGGAGGGGGAAAGAAAAGGGAGAGGAACAGACAAAGAAAACAAACAAACAAACAACTAAAACAAACAAAAGACAGACTGCTTCTTCCACCAAAGAGGTCTCAACACGAGTCTGGTATCCGCACCTGTCAAAGGAGAGACATACACTACCGTTCAATGTACTCTATATTGTTGTAAACTCCTCTTGTAATAACTTTGAATACTTTATTTAAATTATTTTACCCATGAAATACCCGACAGGAAGGGAATGGGGAGAGCGGGTGTGGGGAGGGGGAAAGAAAAGGGAGAGGAACAGACAAAGAAAACAAACAAACAAACAACTAAAACAAACAAAAGACAGACTGCTTCTTCCACCAAAGAGGTCTCAACACGAGTCTGGTATCCGCACCTGTCAAAGGAGAGACATACACTACCGTTCAAAAGTTTGGGGTCACTTAGAAATTTCCTTATTTTTGAAAGAAAAGCACTGTTTTTTTCAATGAAGATAACTTTAAACTAATCAGAAATACACTCTAATATCTAATATACATTGCTAATGTGGTAAATGACTATTCTAGCTGAAAATGTCTGGTTTTTGGTGCAATATCTACATAGGTGTATAGAGGCCCATTTCCAGCAACTATCACTCCAGTGTTCTAATGGTACAATGTGTTTGCTCATTGCATCAGAAGGCTAATGGATGATTAGAAAACTCTTGTGCAATCATGTTAGCACAGCTGAAAACAGTTTAGCTGGTTAGAGAAGCTATAAAACTGACCTTCCTTTGAGCAGGTTGAGTATCTGGAAAAAATTATTTTTTCAAATACAAATCATTATTTCTAACCTTGTCAATGTCTTGACTATATTTTCTATTCATTTTACAACTCATGGTGGTAAATAAGTGTGACTTTTCATGGAAAACACAAAATAATTGTCTGGGTGACCCCAAACTTCTGAACGGTAGTTCAAAATTTTGTGTGTGTGCATCCGTGTACGTGTGTATGACAGCGTGCACAAAATAAGTGTGTGCATGTGAGTGGTTTGTCAGGAAATATACGAAGAGGGTGGCTGGACACAGCAACCCCTTCCCCTGGAAACCCCAAGCAAGCAGGACAATGCCACCAGCTCCCACAGACCACATATGTCCGAGGCCAACAAGGCCCAGGAGAGCCAGGCATCCACCCCAGGAGGGATGGCTGAGGGAGGCCGGGCCACCAGGCGGCCGGCGCAGCGAGCCCACACCTCTGGACCAGCCAACCCCCTGCCCCCCCGTAGAGGGGCCAATGCCAGCCCCTGGGCCCCAAGTGCCAGGACGCCAGTGCTCCAACCCCCAGCGCAAGCGCCTCCAGGCACCCCCCCACAGCAGGCCCGCCCCAACCCAGTGTCACCACCGCACACCCCGGGGACCCCCACAGTATATTCCTTGTTCATATAAATATATAAGCATAATATCTTTACTTTTGATGATCTCATTATTTTATTTACAAGATGACAGAAACTATAAGTGATAGAGCTGGATGCTGAAGTATACTTTTTAATTAAATTATAAAATACAACAGACTTATGTCTTTAAAATGGCACCGGTACAGGGCCGGGCTGAGGTTCAGAATTTAATTTTGAGGTAGTTTTGGTTCAGGTTCGAACAGAACTGTGACAGACTGGACCAGACCAGCCGGGACAATGCAAGACTCTGCTGGAGGACAACAGTGATGGTGAGTCAGCCAAAATAACAGCTTGTTTGCCTGAGATTTAGTCCACTAGCAGGTAGCTCTCCTGCTTGAGTAGGTGCCAGCACACACCCTTGTTTCACCCCGTTGCTTACTGAAAAGTCTTTAGATACTGAACCACTCATTGCCATGTTTGCTTGCATACCTGTATGGAGCGCCTCGATAAGGCTGACAAACTTCTCTGTACAGCCATATTTCTTGAGTACCTGCCAAAGTCCTTAACCTTGTCAATGTCTTGACTATATTTTCTATTCATTTTACAACTCATGGTGGTAAATAAGTGTGACTTTTCATGGAAAACACAAAATAATTGTCTGGGTGACCCTAAACTTTTGAACGGTAGTTCAAAAGTTTGTGTGTGTGCACCTGTGTATGTGTGTATGACAGCGTGCACAAAATAAGTGTGTGCATGTGAGTGGTTTGTCAGGAAATATACGAAGAGCCCTTCCCCTGGAAACCCCAAGCAAGCAGGACAATGCCACCAGCTCCCACAGACCACAAATGTCCGAGGCCAACAAGGCCCAGGACAGCCAGGCATCCACCCCAGGAGGGATGGTTGGGGGAGGCCGGGCCACCAGGCGGCCGGCGCAGCGAGCCCACACCTCTGGACCAGCCAACCCCCCACCCCCCTGCAAGAGGGGCCAATGCCAGCCCCTGGGCCCCAAGTGCCAGGATGCCAGTGCTCCAACCCCCGGCGCAAGCGCCTCCAGGCACCCCCCCACAGCAGGCCCCCCCCAACCCAGTGTCACCACCGCACACCCCGGGGACCCCCACAGTATATTCCTTGTTCATATAAATATATAAGCATAATATCTTTACTTTTGATGATCTCATTATTTTATTTACAAGATGACAGAAACTATAAGTGATAGAGCTGGATGCTGAAGTATACTTTTTAATTAAATTATAAAATACAACAGACTTATGTCTTTAAAATGGCACCGGTACAGGGCCGGGCTGAGGTTCAGAATTTAATTTTGAGGTAGTTTTGGTTCAGGTTCGAACAGAACTGTGACAGACTGGACCAGACCAGCCGGGACAATGCAAGACTCTGCTGGAGGACAACAGTGATGGTGAGTCAGCCAAAATAACAGCTTGTTTGCCTGAGATTAGTCCACTAGCAGGTAGCTCTCCTACTTGAGTAGGTGCCAGCACACACCCTTGTTTCACCCCGTTGCTTAATGAAAAGTCTTTAGATACTGAACCACTCATTGCCATGTTTGCTTGCATACCTGTATGGAGTGCCTCGATCAGGCTGACAAACTTCTCTGTACAGCCATATTTCTTGAGTACCTGCCAAAGTCCTTGTCGTGAAACAGTATCGACATCATCATCATAGCAGTCTGTCGTGGGCGACAATGACTGTTTCATTTAGGTCTGATCAGATTCCTCCACACAGCTCTGTCCTTAGCCTTCCACTGCCAGGAACTCCTGTCTATGCCCAACTTCTTCAAGTTTCTTTTTACAGTGTCTTTAAATCTGAGCCTTGGTCCACCCTGACTGCGTTTGCCCTCGCATAACTGTGAGTAGAGTAACTGCCGAGGGAGACGCTGGTGGTCCATCCTCTCAACATGACCGAGCCATCTCAGGTTCATCTGTATTAGCATGTCCTCCACTGATGGTAGACCAGCTTGTTTCAACACTTCTATGTTGGTTATCTTGTCTTTCCATGAGATGTTCATTATGGCTCGAAGGTGTCTCATCATGTACGCATGGAGTTTCTTCACCTGCACTCTGTAGATAGTCCAAGTTTCAGCACCGTACAATAGAGTAGCCAGTACTGTCGCTCTGTACACTTTGCATTTCACATGGATTGACACGTTGATTGTTCCACAGTCTCTCCCTCAAGTTTCCAAACACAGCGCTCGCTCTTCCCATTCTGAGAGATAGTTCATCCTCCAGCCTAGCATTCTCTGAAACAGTACTCCCTAGATACTTGAAAGTCTTGCACTTGACTAATGGCTCTGTACCAATGCTGATCTCTTCTGGTAATGATGTTGATAATTGGAACTTTGGTGGCCGATAAAGGCACTCTGTCTTCTTGATGTTGATTTGGAGGCTGAATTGGCTAGCTGCTCTTGCAAATTTCTCCACTAAAGATTGCATATCTTCCACACTGTGTGCAACTAGAGCACTGTCATCGGCAAAGAGCATTTCTCTTACTATCTTTATCAATGTCTTACTCTTGGCTTTAAACTGTGCCACATTGAACAAGTGTGCTTCTTTCCTTGTTCTATGAGGTTAAATATTTTAAAGGATCGCTGTTACTGAAAGACAGTCTTTCCCAGCTCTGGGACATGAGCCTTTCACTGATGTTGCAGAACTGTTGTTTATAGCGCATGGAAAACGTCCCCACTTTCAGGTTCCTGGGCACCCACATCACCTTTGACCTCTCCTGGACTGTCAACACCAAGGCCCTGGTGAAGAAAGCCCAGCAGTGGCTGCACTTCCTCCGTGTCCTGACGAAGGACAGCCTGGACCAAGAGCTGCTGCTGGCCTTCTATCGCTGCTCAGTGGACAGCATGCTCACCTACTGTCTGGGTGTGTGGTACACCAGCTCCACGGCCGAGAACAGGAAGGTTGTGCAGAGGGTCATCAACACCACCCAAAAAATTATCGGCAGCCCTCTGCCCTCCCTGGAAGACATCTCCAGATCCTCCTGTCTCAGAAGGATCAAAACCATCACAGGAGACCCCTCACATCCCGCCCACCACTTGTTTGACCTGCTTCCCTCTGGACAACGGTTCAGATCGATCAGGTCCCACACCTCCAGACTGATAAACAGTTTCTTCCCCTGGGCCATCCGAACTGCAAACAGTCAGAGGCCCAAACCCCTCCCTCCAAACACTCACATGCACAGAACTGAGGACTTTTAATTATCACAATAACTCACCTGTCTTTGCTCTCCACACTTTCATGTAAACTGATTCATCTGTGAAATCACTACTGTGCATATTTTCCATAATCCTTTGGGCCATTTTACTAAATCGTGTGTCCTACACGCCTCACTCTTATGTACATAGTTCCATCCGTGACGCCACTACCGTACCTGTGTATATACAGTGGTATGAAAAAGTGTTTGTCCCTTTCCTGATTTCTCATTTTTTTGTATGTTTGTCAGACTTAAATGTTTCAGATCATCAAACAAATTTAAACATTAGACAAAGATAACACAAGTAAACACAAAATGCAGTTTTTAAATGAAGGTGTTCATTATTAAGGGGAAAAAAATCCAAACCTACATGGCCTTGTGTGAAAAAGTAATTGCCCCCTAAATCTAATAACTGGTTGGGCCACCCTTAGCAGCAACAACGGCAATCAAGCATTTGTGATAACTGGCAATAAGTCTTTTACAGCACTGTGGAAGAATTTTGGCCCACTCATCTTTGCAGAATTGTTGTAATTCAGCCACACTGGAGGGTTTTCGAGCATGACCCGCCTTTTTAAGGTCATGCCACAGCATCTCAATCGGATTAAGGTCAGGACTTTGACTAGGCCACTCCAAAGTCTTCACTTTGTTTTTCTTAAGCCATTCAGAGGTGGACTTGCTAGTGTGTTTTGGATCATTGTCCTGCTGCAGAACCCAAGTGCGCTTCAGCTTGAGGTCATGAACAGATAGCCGGACATTCTCCTTCAGGATTTTTTGGTAGACAGCAGAATTCATGGTTCCATTTACCACAGCAAGTCTTCCAGGTGCTGAAGCAGCAAAACAGCCCCAGACCATCACACTACCACCACCATATTTTACATATCATATACATATCATATTTACATATCATACCATATCATATACCACCATATGTTGGTATGATGTTCCTTTTCTGAAATGCTGTGTTACTTTTACAGTGAATGTAATGGGACAAACACCTTCCAAAAGGTTCAACTTTTGTCTTGAAGTCCACAGAGTATTTTCACAAAAGTCTTGGGGATCATCAAGATGTTTTCTGGCAAAACTGAGAGGAGCCTTTATGTTCTTTTTGCTCAGCAGTTGTTTTCGTCTTGGAACTCTGCCATGCAGGCCATTTTTGCCCAGTCTCTTTCTTATGGTGGAGTCATGAACACTGACCTTAACTGAGGCAAGTGAGGCCTGCAGTTCTTTGGATGTTGTTGTGGGGTCATTTGTGACCTCTTGGATGAGTCATTGCTGCACTCTTGGGGTAATTTTAATCGGCCGGCTACTCATGGGAAGGTTCACCACTATTCCATGTTTCTGCCATTTGTGGATAATGGCTCTCACTGTGGTTCGCTGGAGTCCCAATGCTTTAGAAATGGCTTTACAATCTTTTCCAGACTGATAGATCTCAATTACTTTGTTTCTCATTTGTTCTTGAATTTCTTTGGATCACAGCCTGAGGTCTAGCTTTTGAGGATCTTTTGATCTAGTTTACTTTGTCAGGCAGGTCCTATTTATGTGATTTCTTGATTGAGAACAGGTGTGGCAGTAAGCAGGCCTGGGTGTGGCTAGAGAAATTGAACTCAGCTTTCCAAAGATGTGATAAACCACAGTTATGTTTTAACATGGGGGGACAATCACTTTTTCACACAGGGCCATGTAGGTTTGGATTTTTTTTTACCCTTAATAATAAACACCTTCATTTAAAAACTGCATTTTGTGTTTACTTGTGTTATCTTTGTCTAATATTTAAATTTGTTTGATGATCTGAAACATTTAAGTGTGACAAACATACAAAAAAATGAGAACTCAGGAAGGGGGCAAACACTTTTTCATACCACCGTACACTACCGTTCAAAAGTTTGGGGTCACTTAGAAATGTCCTTATTTTTGAAAGAAAAGCACTTTTTTCAATGAGGATAACTTTAAACTAATCAGAAATACACTCTATACATTGCTAATGTGGTAAATGACTATTCTAGCTGCAAATGTCTGGTTTTTGGTGCAATATCTACATAGGTGTATAGAGGCCCACTTCCAGCAACAATCACTCCAGTGTTCTAATGGTACAATGTGTTTGCTCATTGCGTCAGAAGGCTAATGGATGATTAGAAAACCCTTGTGCAATCATGTTAGGTCTGCAATGCTGTAATTGCTGCAAATGGAGGATTCTTTGACGAAAGCAAAGTTTGAAGGAAAAAATTATTATTTCAAATACAAATCATTATTTCTAACCTTGTCAATGTCTTGACTATATTTTCTATTCATTTTACAACTCATGGTGGTAAATAAGTGTGACTTTTCATGGAAAACACAAAATAATTGTCTGGGTGACCCCAAACTTTTGAACGGTAGTGTATATACACAGGTACGGTAGTGGCTTCACGGATGGAACTATGTACATAAGAATGCAGCGTGCAGAACACACAATTTAATAAAATGGCGCAAAGGATTATGGAAAATTCATCTCTCGGCGCCACACCAGTAGGCTGCCTTTTGCAACAGCGGCTCGATTCCGAGTTTTTTTTTCCCTTCCTCTCTCTTTTGATCACTTTTTTTTTTTCACCCCACTTATATCACGGACACACAGATCGTCCCAAATGTCTCCTGAGCCGGTGGACGGAGCCACTGTTTATAGCAGGATTCGATACAGCAGGGAAGAGCTGCTAGCATTTAACTGCCACCCGGTCCCACTGGAAAAACTCGACATACCGAGAGAACTGAGGCGAAAACGCCGCGGCTGCCGGGCTGGAGTAAGGCGGAGGACAAAAAATATAAGGTACAGACCCTCCCTTCCATCTGTTGTCATGGGAAATGTACGGTCGATACTGGGAAAGTTAGATGAGCTAGCGGCTATCTCCCGTTATGATAGCACTTACCGGGAGTGCTCTCTCCTTTTGTTTACTGAGACGTGGCTAACTGAACTAGCAGCAGATGCTAACATTGAGCTGGAGGGTTTTCACATGATACGAGCTGACCGAACACCAGAGAGTGGCAAAACTAGGGGCGGTGGAGTGATAATGTATGTTAACAACAACTGGTGCAGACCGGGACATATCACTGTTAAACAACGACACTGCAGCAAAGACATTGAGTTGCTAGCTGTTAGCATGAGGCCTACATATCTCCCGAGAGAACACTCACACGTGATCTGCATTGTTGTTTATGCAAATCCGACGGCGAACGCTGGGACAGCGCGTGACGTCATCCATTCAGTAACCAGCAGGCTGCAGACAGAACACCCAGATGCTCTTCTCCTCATCTCAGGCGATTTCAACCACGTTTCACTGTCTCCCATTCTGCCCACTTTCACCCAGTATGTCACATGCCACACTAGAGACAATAAAACACTGGATTTGTTCTACGCAAACACTAAGGAGGCGTACACCTCATCACAACTCCCCCCACTTGGGAGATCGGATCACAACTTGGTTCATCTCCGACCGGTGTACAAACCCCTAGTGCACAGACAACCTCCGGCCATGCACACTGTGGAGTTATGGTCTGAGGAGACAATGGACACTCTAAAGGACTGTTTTGAAGCCACTGCCTGGAAGCAGCTCTGCGATCCACATGGTGAGGACATCGATGGCCTCATTCACACCTTCACGGGCTACCTCAGCTTCTGTGTGGACAAATCCGTTCCCACCAAGACCATACGGTGTCACTCAAACAACAAACCCTGGATCAACCCTGAGATAAAAACACTTCTGAGAGAGAAGAAGAGGATCTTCAGGTCGGGGAACAGGGAGATGCTGAAGTCCGTACAGAGGGAGCTGAGGAGAAAGATCAGAGAAGGCAAGGACAGCTTCAGGAAGAAGATGGAGGACAAGCTGCAACAGAGCGACATCAGCGGGGTCTGGAGAAACCTCAAAACCATCTCGGGGCTCCAGAATACCTCCCCCCAGGCCACGGGGGGCAGGGAGTGGGCGAACAACCTGAATCTGTTTTTCAATAGATTTGACCAACCGCCCTCCCCCCTGTCTGCACAACAACCACTGCTGCCTCTAAGAAATCAAGTCCTGCTACCCACTCCCCACTCCACCGACACCCCCCCCCCCACTCCCAACACACAGCCCCCCATCCTGACCCTGACCAAGACCCAGGTGAGGACGGAGCTGAGGAAGATCAAGGCGAGGAAGGCGTCGGGACCGGACGGCATCAGCGCAAAGCTCCTCAAGTCCTGTGCAGACCAGCTGTGTGGGATTGTGACATATATCTTCAACATGAGCCTGAAACTGGGGAGGGTACCACAGCTGTGGAAAACATCTTGTGTGGTACCTGTACCAAAAACTTCCCACCCCAAAGACCTGAACAGCTTCAGACCGGTGGCCTTGACGTCCCACTTGATGAAGACCCTGGAGAGACTGCTCCTTGCTTATCTCCGCCCCCTGGTGGAACCAGCGATGGATCCACTCCAGTTCGCCTACCAGCATGGCATTGGGGTGGAGGATGCGGTGATCTTCCTCCTTCACCGTTCTCTGTCCCACCTGGAGAAGCCCGGGAATATGGTGAGGATCATGTTCTTTGACTTCTCCAGTGCTTTCAACACCATCCAACCGATGATCCTGAAGGATAAGCTGCTGCGCGCAGGGGTGGACCAGCACCTGTCATCATGGATCCTGGACTACCTCACGAACCGGCCTCAGTTTGTGAGAACCCGGGACTGTGTTTCCGACACGATCATCAGTAGCACGGGGGCCCCCCAGGGAACGGTGCTGGCTCCCTTCCTGTTCACTCTTTATACTGCGGACTTCTCACACAACACAACACATTGCCATCTACAGAAGTTCTCTGATGACTCTGCGATCGTTGGTCTCATCTCCAGCGGAGATGAAGCTGAGTACAGAGGGCTTATCCAGGACTTTGTGGACTGGTGCCATCGGAACTGCCTCCAGATCAACGCGAGGAAAACTAAGGAGCTGGTGGTGGACTGCCGCAGGCATGGGCAGCCCCTCACAGCACCAGTAAATATACAGGGAACAGACATCGAGATGGTGACATCCTACAAGTACCTGGGTATTCATCTGAACAATAAACTAGACTGGTCACACAATACTGACGCACTCTACAAGAAGGGACAGCGCAGGCTGTTCCTGCTGAGGAGACTCAGGTCTTTTGGTGTACAAGGGGCGCTGCTGAAGTCATTCTATGACACGGTGGTGGCATCAGCCATCACTTTTGGAGTGGTCTGCTGGGGCAGTGGCATTACTGCAGCCGATAGGAAGAGACTGAACAAACTGATTAAGAAAGCTAGCTCTGTCCTGGGGCAACGCCTTGATCCGATGGAGGAGATAGGAGAGAGAAGGACGGTGGCTAAACTGTCATCTCTGCTGGAGTCCGAGTTCCACCCTATGCAGGACATACTGGATGCACTGAGGAGCTCATTTAGCAGCAGACTACATCATCCCAGGTGCACAACCGAGAGGTTTCGTAGGTTCTTCCTACCAACGGCTGTCAGACTGTACAACCTAAGCAGGGCTGCTCGCAGAGATAGCAAAAAGACGTAACAAACTAATAGTTTTTTGAATGCAAAAGATGCAATAGACTTACACAATGGTCCTCTCCGGCATACAACTAGGAACATACCGGTCGCTATGGAGGGTGAGAATATGTATGGGCACATAATCATACCATGTAGGATAACTAAATAGACGGTTATGCTGTTTCATCCCACCTAGCAACAATGCTCTGCACTGTGTGTGTTTATACTGTATATTTACATATTTATTCCATCTAGCTACAATGCTCAGCACTGGGTGTGTTTATATTTATATATCTATATATTTATTCCATCTAGCTACAATGCTCCGCACTGTGTTTTTATATATCTACATATTATTCCATCTAGCTACATTGCTCCGCATTGTGTGTGTTTATATACTTGCATATTTATTCCACCTAGCTGCAATGCTCCGTACTGTGGGTGTTTATATATTTACATATTTATTCCATCTAGCTACAATGCTCTGCACTGTGTGTTCATATATTCATATATTTATTCCATCCAGCTACAATGCTCTGCACTGTGTGTCTGTGTGTGTGTGTGTGTGTGTATATATATATATTTTATAGTAATATGTACATATGTATATTAGCTGCTCTTGCTTGCTTGTTTTTTTTCTTGCCTTCTGATTGTTGCTCTGAGTGTTGCTATCCCTGTGCTGTTGCAATCCTGGAATTTCCCCGTTGTGGGACTAATAAAGGCTTATCTTATCTTATCTTATCTTATCTTAAAATATGCACAGTCGTGATTTCACAGATGGGTCAGTTTACATGAAAGTGCAGAGTGCAAAGACATGTGAGTTTTTATTTTTAATTTCCATTGTATGTTTAATTGAGTGCTCTGTTACTGTGTTTTATTCAAATTCTTCTCTCTTACTTTATTGCCCAGGAGCCTGGAGCACCCACAATTTTGTTGTTCTGTACAACTGTACAATGACAATAAAGCCTATTCTACAGTGCATCCGGAAAGTATTCACAACACTTTACTTTTTTTTTTTTTTAGCATTTTGTTATGTTACAACCTTATTCTAAAATGGATTAAAATCATTTTTTTTCCTCAAAATTCTCCACACAATACCCCATAATGACAACGTGAAAAAGTTTGTTTGTTTTTTTTTAGATTTTTTCAAATTTATTAAAAATAAAAAACTCAGAAATCACATGTACGTACATAAGCATTCACAACCTTTGCTCAATACTTTGTTAATGCACCTTTGGCAGCAATTACAGCCTCAAGTCTTTTTGAACATGATGCCACAAGCTTGGCACACCTATCTTTGGGCAGTTTGGCCCATTCCTCTTTGCAGCACCTCTCAAGCTCCATCAGGTTGGATGGAAAGCATCGATGCACAGCCATTTTCACATCTCTCCAGAGATGTTCAATTGGATTCAAGTCTGGGCTCTGGCTGGGCCACTCAAGGACATTCACAGAGTTGTGCTGAAGCCACTCCTTTGATATCTTGGCTGTGTGCTTAGGGTCGTTGTCCTGGTGAAAGATGAACCATTGCCCCAGTCTGAAGTCAAGAGCGCTCTGGAGCAGGTTTTCATCTAGGATGTCGCTGTACATTGCTGCATTCATCTTGCCCTCTATGCTGACTAGTCTCCATGTTTCTGCCACTGAAAAACATCCCCACAGCATGATGCTGCCACCACCATGCTACTGTAGGGATAGTATTGGCCTGGTAATGAGCGGTGCCTGGTTTCCTCCAAACATGACGCCTGGCATTCACACCAAAGACTTCAATCTTTGTCTCATCAGACCAGAGAATTTGGTTTCTTATGGTCTGAGAGTCCTTCAGGTACCTTTTGACAAACTCCAGGTGGGCTGCCATGTGCCTTTTACTAAGGAGTGGCTTCCGTCTGGCCACTCTACCATACAGGCCTGATTGGTGGATTGTTGCAGAGATGGTTGTCCTTCTGGAAGGTTCTCCTATCTCTGCAGAGGAACGCTGGAGTTCTGACAGAGTGACCATCGGGTTCTTGGTCACCTTCCTGACCTGATAATAAAGCCATAAAAACCCTTGACAAGAAAGATCCCACATATCATTGCTGCCACATCATCATCATCATAGCAGTCTGTCGTGGGCGACAATGACTGTTTCATTTAGGTCTGATCAGATTCCTCCACACAGCTCTGTCCTTAGCCTTCTGCTGCCAGGAACACCTATCTATGTCCAACTTCTTCAAGTTTCTTTTTACAGTGTCTTTAAATCTGAGCCTTGGTCTACCCTGATTGCATTTGCCCTTGCATAACTGTGAGTAGAGTAACTGCCGAGGGAGACGCTGGTGGTCCATCCTCTCAACATGTCCGAGCCATCTCAGGTTCATCTGTATTAGCATGTCCTCCATTGATGGTAGACCAGCTCATTTCAACACTTCTATGTTGGTTATCTTGTCTTTCCATGAGATGTTCATTATGGCTCGAAGGTGTCTCATCATGTACGCGTGGAGTTTCTTCACCTGCACTCTGTAGACAGTCCAAGTTTCAGCACCGTACAATAGAGTAGCCAGTACTGTCGCTCGGTACATTTTGCATTTCACATGGATTGACACATGTTGATTGTTCCACAGTCTCTCCCTCAAGTTTCCAAACACAGCACTCGCTCTTCCCATTCTAAGAGATAGTTCATCCTCCAGCCAAGCATTCTCTGAAAGAGTACTCCTTAGGTACTTGAAAGTCTTGCACTTGACTAGTGGCTCTGTACCAGTGCTCATCTCTTCTGGTAGTGGTGTTGATAATTGGGGCTTTACTGGTTGATAAAGGCACTCTGTCTTCTTGATGTTGATTTGGAGGCTGAATTGGCTAGCTGCTCTTGCAAATTTCTCCACTAAAGATTGCATATATTCCACGCTGAGTGCAACTAGAGCACTGTCATCGGCAAAGAGCATTTCTCTTACTATCTTTATCGATGTCTTACTCTTGGCTTTAAACTGTGCCACATTGAACAAGTCTGCTTCTTTCCTTGTTTGAATGTATACTCCTTCTGAAGTGTCTTTGAAGGCCACCTCAAGCATGGCTGCCAGATATAGCGAGAAGAGTGTAGGTGCCAGCACACACCCTTGTTTCACTCCGTTGCTTACTGAAAAGTCTTTAGATACTGAACCACTAATTGCCACGTTTGCTTGCATACCTGTATGGAGTGCCTCGATCAGGCTGACAAACTCCTCTGTACAACCATATTTCTTGAGTACCTGCCAAAGTCCTTGTTGCGAAACAGTATCGAAGGCTTTACTGAAGTCTATGAAGACTACATAAAGCGGCATGTTCTGTTCGATACACTTTTCTTGAACCTGTTTCAAGCAGAAAATCATGTCCATTGTGCTTCTTCCACTTCTGAAGCCACACTGGGTTTCCGGTAGTACATTCTGCGAGATGTGTTCATTGAGTCTGTTAAGTAGTACATGTGAGAGAATCTTACCAACAGTGGCTAGCAGTGATATACCTCGGTAATTTCCACAATCCTTCCTGTCACCTTTCTTGAACAAAGGCACAATACTTGCATCCTTCCAGTCTTGAGGTACTTTCTGGGCATCCCATATCTCTTGGATGAGCTTGTGCAGGCAGTTGGTCAGCTGGACACCACCAAATTTCCACACTTCTGCTGGAATTCCATCCCTTCCTGGAGCTTTACCATCCTGTGTTGTCCTGATAGCTGCCATTAGTTCATCAAAATTTGGTGGTTCATCCAGACTTGATACAGCTGGTCACTGCACTAAAGCTTCTTAAGCCTCTTCAGTGAGATCTTCAGGGTTGTTTAATAGTTGGTCAAAGTGGTCTGCAAATCTATCCAGGATCTTGTCTTTCTCCTGCAAAACCATTTCACCATCCATAGCCTGTAGTTGGATCAATCCTCTTGGTTTAGGGCCGTAGATTTCTCTCAAACCAGTGAAGAATGTTTTCATGTCCTTCCTGTCTGCTGCAGTTTGAAGTGTCTCCGCTTTTTCATCCCACCAGTTGGACTTCATCTCTCTGGTGTACTTCTGTAGCTCACTCTGAGCCTTTGAGTATTTCTTCTTCTTCTTCGACCTTGTGTTACATTGTAGGTTTTCCTGCCTAGCTGTATTCCTCGCTTCTAGTAGTTTCTTCAGGTGTTCATCATGCTCATCAAACCAATCTTGATGTTTCCTCTCAGGGTAGCCTAATACATCACTCGCAGTCTGATACACCGTATCCTTCAGTGTTGCCCATTTTTCTTCTATGTCATTCTCTGAGTTGTTGCTGTCCCAGTCTTTCAAGTTTTCATCCATTTCCTGTGTAAGTTCTTCCTGCTTCTTTTGGCTTTTCAGTGCACTAATGTTTAGCTTCCGTGGTGGCTTTGCACCCGTCCTGCAGTGCTGTTTTTGTCTGCAAATCCTTAATCTAGATCTCAGCATAACATGATCAGTGCCACAGTCCGCGCCTCTCATTGTTCTGGTGTCCAATACATCCCTTATGTCTCTCTGCCTGACTATGATGTAGTCTAATAAGTGCCAGTTCTTGGATCTTGGGTGCATCCATGTCTTCTTGTGTGTGTCCTTGTGCTTAAATACAGTGTTGGTTAAGGTTGTACTCTGAACATAGTGCAAGTAGAAGTTCTCCATTAGCATTGCACTTGCCTACTCCATGACTGCCTAGCACTCCTTTCCATTCCTCGGTGTCCGAACCAACTCTGGCATTAAAATCTCCAACAAGTATCAGCCTGTCATCAGTCGGTACACGCCTGATAGTCTCACGTAAATCACTGTAGAACTCTTCCTTCACCTCCTCTGTGTTGGTCATTGTTGGGGCATATACACTGATGAGCGTGGCATACATCTTCCGCTGTAGTGGGAGTCTCATAGTCATTATCCTGTCATTGATTGGCACTAGTTCCTCATCAAGCATTGCTGCTATCTCCTTTCTAACTGCAAAGCCCACTCCTGCTTCTCTCCTTTCCTGAGTTGATCTCCCACTCCAAAAGATGTGCCCATGGTCTTCCAAGCTGTCATATCCAGGCAATCTTGTTTCACTAAGTGCAGCTATGTCTACATTGTACCTGTTCATTTCCAGGGCCACAAGCGCGGTCTGTCTTTCTGGGTGCTGTGATGTTGTTCTGTCCAACAAAGTGCGTACATTCCATTCTGCTACACACAAGGTTGCTGTTTTCCTCTTTTTTTGTCGTCCTGCTCCTAGCTTACTTTTCGCTGCCCATCGGAGTGTGAACAGATCAGGGCAGACCTTGTAAGCCCGGGCGGCGTCCGAGCCGGTATGAGTTGCTTTCTGATTGACCATTTCATGAAACTGCTTGCAAAGTATTTGAGTACTGCTAGCTTTTGCTGGACTAGCAACACATTTTTGGCAGATAAAGGTAATATCAGTGGCAAGGACAAGCCAAGACAAACTGACTCCAGTATCTGTTGCAGTGACTGACCAGATGATAGGTTTGTTTATCTCTGCTCTTTGTGTAGTGCATGTCACAATGCACCGACTGGCACAGCCCGCCACAGACCTTGTGACAGATGTGTTTATCTGCCAGGATGTCCAGTCTCACCCTGTGTAACTGGGAGTGGTCCACCACAGACCTGTGACAGATATTGTTTTTAGTTCTGCCAGGATCCCCTGTTCCACCCTCCACACCCTTGGAAGGGCGGGGATGCTGGATGAGTCGCCGAGGGCCCAACCCATAAGACAGGTAGTACCAGTTTTCATGGTTATCCAGTAGCAAGCAAGCCAATGCCTGACCTGACAAAAAAAAAAAGGGAATGTAAGTCTCATTTAAAAGCTGCCAATTTCTGACCAAAAAAGTGCAATTTTATGGGTAGAAAGCTGCAACTTTCACAAAAAGAGAAAAAAAGGTGTAAATTTCCAACTGTTTACAACCTAAAAATGCTGCAGATCTAAGATTTGAGTAAAATGCTGCAAGTTTAAGCCTTTTTTTTAAAACTGCAAATTCAAGAGTAAGAAAAGTTCTAAATTCATGAGGAAAAAGCTGCAAAAGTATGAATAATAAAAAGCTGCAAATTTTCAAGTAAGAAGTTGCACATTTCTGAGTAAAATGGCTCTAACTCTGCAGGAAAATCCTGCAAATTTATGAGAAAAATCCTCACATTTACAAAAGAATGTTTCTAATTTACTTGAAAAAGGATGTGATAAATTGGCGTGTGTTGGCCATTTTTTTTTAAGACAGCCGTGAGGAGGAACTAAGTGGTTGTGTTCGGAGGTGTTAAATTCTGCAAATCTGCATTAATCAGCAGGGAAAAGGAGAAGGAGAGGAATAGGTGATCCCCAGCAGCAGAAATAATCCAGTTAACCCAGGAAAAGTAAACACATGACACCCCATGACACCCAACAGATCACCCCACCCCATGACATTAGTGGGAACAGCTGGGCCAAACTTCAAACCCCTGTCGATTTACATGTTCCCTTCTGAGGACAATTCAAACAGAGCTGCTGCTGAGATGGAAACTAAAGGGTTAAGGGTGACGTGGCTTTATCAGCAGCACTGACACCCCCCCCCCCCCCCAACTGATCTGCTGGCCAGGAACTAACAACTCCTCAGACCTGTTAACACAATTTTAACAACAAAAGGACATGCAAAAGAACAAAGATTCCCTTTGATTTAACAGGATAACAGCGTGAATATTCTGGTCTGTGAATGAACAGAGCAGCCATGAGTGTTTCACAGAGTTACTTATTGAATTATAATGGTTAATCTAAGTCACAATTTCTGGAAACAAACTTCAGGGTAAAATTAAACCCATGACACATTGTTTTAAATTTTGCTGATTTTTCTTCTTTTTTTTTCCGCTTCTCTTCCACTTTCTGATTGCTTTGAGTTTTTACAACATCATTTTAAGAATAATGTTAACTGCCTTAAAGTACATTTCTAACTACACTCTATCATACAATATGCCATTTAAAATACAATTTCATTTGATCGCATTTAGTTCTTAATTCAAACAAGCAGAGTATTTGCAACCAACTTAATTAAGACTTGAACAAAAACAATCAATCTGAATACAACTGGGAGCGTTTAAGAATAAAAATCTTTGGATTCTTTAACGAAGTTCTGCCTGCAGATCACCTGCACTCACACATTCCAATTACCACTCATGAGACAGACCAGATTCCATACAAAATGTTAAAAATTTTGCTTTGGCTTCGTCTTTAAGGGGTTGCTGTTCCAGTTAAAAGTCTCAAGTATTGAAGAGTCCAGCTTTGTATAAAACGGCCAAGTCAGTATACCACTAAAGGCTCAAAGTCGCTAAGATAACCCAGAGGTTAAACCGGCTGTTAATGTCATTTAAGCCCTTCATGGCATCGACAACGTGGAACCGGCATTTCACTTTGAAACGGATGGCAGCGAGTTATTGCAAACAAGCAGGTTTAAAACACACATAGCATTGAAGTTAAGAGTATTGCAAGAAGGAAAATAGTTTAATATAAAACACAGCTGTCTTACCTTGGAATGTCCTGTACAAATGAAGATATTCAAATTGAAGTACGGAGGAAAAAACATAAAAACTGTCCAAAATATCCAGTAGATTCTCCAGAGGTGTTACAATATATATGTATATATTGTGAAGGAATGAAAGGACGAGACATGAGAAGCCCAAATTGTGCACCAGGAGTGCACCAGAGGAAAAACACAGATCGTACTGATTATGCAAAGGGTGTACCACACAAGATGTTTTCCACAACTGCCACACTTACAACAAATACAATCTTCTGTCTTTTGAAAGTCTTCTGTCTTTGAAAATTATAAAACTTTCAAATTTGCCTGTTCAATCTATAAAATATTAAATGGCTATGCCCCCGCCCCCCCGGGGAGAATATGTTAAACTGAGAACTGTCACCGGTACAACCACCAGAGCAATCACTAGAGGAGACTGTGAGGTCCCCCACAGATGCACCACATTTGCTCAATCTGTGCTATCAGTGAGGGGCACCAAGATCTGGAATAACATACCACCTGCAATCAGAGAATGTACCACACTAAACACTTTAAAGACTCATTGTAAAACTTGGCTTTTAAACAACGAAAACTGTACCCATAGCTAGTGGTTGCTCTCCAGTATATGCATATATATATACTAGGTGCCCGTGCATCGTACACATATGCCCGGCCTCTTGTTTGTTGCTGCCTCTTGTTGCTGTGAGGTGCTTAGGTGCATGTGTGTGTACGCATACACAGCACTGCATACGTGTGACATTTGAATATTTTGTTTTGTAACATCTTAACTCTGCACTTTGTACAGTGTAGCATCATTGTCTCCTCAAACCAAGACAGAAGATCACTTCCCTCCATTCTACAGGAATTTCACTTTATTCCTTCTACAGGAAAACCACTTTTCTGCACTCTACAGGAATATCACTGGCTTTCATATCGACTACACTCATCCAGGCCTGACCAAGGATGTTTTCCCAGGACCCCAATGTAAACAGTTGCCTCTTGCAGAGATGGTAAGGATCAGAATTTGCTTTTAAAGGCTCAAAGGAACATAAAACTCGGGAGACCAGACCTCCAACGTGAACATTGCATTTGGATAACATCCGCCTTACAGGAAGCTAATGCTCTTAAAGGGTCATAAACGGCTTAATCAGACAGTTATATGACTTTTGATGGTTACCAGATTCTTTTCTTCCAGATACCATGGACCTAAAGAAATCATCTACAGCTCAACAGTACCTCCTAGTGGATACCTACGGAATGTGTTTCAGTATGTAGGACCTGATTATTAATTTGTTCTAAACATCAAATTTCTTTCAGCTTATCCTCTTCTCCCCCGGATCCTAAGGACACTGAAAATCATCCCTTTTTATCACCAACCGTGGTTTGCTGTACTCCATTAACCTTTGATCTAAATATGAATGCATGTATTACAATTATGTATAAGAAATGTTATGTTCATGAGTGTTATTCAAACAAATGTAATATTAGAGTAATGGTATAAATGCATGATCACCAAATATTAGCCAAGTCACTTAATTTAGTTAGATCTTATATTGAGCACCTAATTTCATAAGAACTGACTGAGTGTTGATTTTTCTCTGCAATTTCATGGGATGGTGTCTTCGTTTGATTGGCTGCTCTCAAACAAAGAAATGTTTTCACAATGGATGGCAGCCATTTCAAACTGCTTTTTATAAAGTAGATTGGTCAGTCTTGGGACCAGTCTACAAGTTTTATGACTCAAGGCGGGATAATTTAAAAGGGAGTAGAAGCTGCCCGGCAGACAAGAAGAACACAGTTACAAACACACACAAGAAGAGAAGTTAGAAATGTAAGAAAAAGAAAGACAGACAGACCAAGGAAATAACGAAAGAAAAGCAAGAAAGATGCAAGAAAGAGACAGAAAAGAAGATTAAATGTTGGATCAAAAGAGACAGCATGAGATCATAGAAGTCTGGGAAGATTTTATTCCACCGTTTCAAGGTCAAATTGTTCTGTGTGAAATTTGTCAAATCCTGCGTTAGTTTTTCTGGTTACTGAGGAGAAATCACCTTCTTCTTTAGAGCTCGCTTTCTCAGAGAATCAAATTCTCAAACTTTTTTCCTTCACCTCAGAAGCCATTCTTATCCTTGTAAATGTTTTTCTCATTTTTTTTTAATGACTTTTCATGCAGTTAAAGTGGACCTTAAATTTTCCTAGTTTAACATGAACAAAGACTGTTTTGGACTCTCTTTCCGGCCTCATATCCATCTGACTGAGAAGTGATTCCTTCAGTTTTTTTGGTCTATCCCACTCCTAGAGACTTCACCAATTCGGCTTGACTCTTTCCAAGGATTTTCACGCCGCCCTGAGACAAACCATCCATGGCTGCCACTGTCTTGAAGGGCCCCCAGCTGAGTTATCACTTCCGCGGCTGTGAGGAAGCATTGCAGCAGCCGCTTCCTCCGACGTCCTAACTCCCAACTCGGCCGGTATCGACCCGCTGAAACATGGACCTACAGCTGTTGTGTGAGTGAAACTCCCTTTTCCTGTCTCCTGGGTTAAAATGTGATGTCCAAACAATTAAATTACAGAATCAGAATCAGAATCAGCTTTATTGGCCAAGTATGCACAACACATACAAGGAATTTGACTTTGGCTAAAAACTTGCTCTCGTTGTTCAGGTGGAGGATTTAAATAAGGATTCAGTGACAACAGAGTATGTACAGTAAATTACAGTCTGTCCACGTTTCTATAAAAGGATGCAAATATATACAGGAATATATGCAGTTATTTACTCAGACTAACCACACTTTGCAGAAATATATGAAAAAATATACAGTCACACAGTATTTCAATGTGAACTCAGATTCAGTGATATAATGTGAATGAAGTAAAAAGCAGTGTGAGAGTTATGTGCAATGTAATAATGGATGAAAAGTCATGAGTACAGCAACAGGTAGGACTAGGTGAATGTTAGGAGTTCATCAGAGTGATGGCTTGAGGAAAGAAACTGTTCCTGTGACGGGTTGTTTTGACCTTCAGTGATCTGTAACGACGACCAGAAGATAGAAGTTCAAACAGTTTGTGGCCGGGGTGTGATGGGTCAGCACAGATGTTTCCTGCCCGTTTCCTGGTTATGGACCGATATAAGTTCTCAATGGAGGGTAGGTCGGTACCAATGATCCTCTCCGCAGACTTAATGATCCGCTGCAGTCTGGTCTTGTCCTGTTTAGTGGCAGATCCAAACCAGACAGTGATGGAAAAGCAGAGGACAGATTGGATGATGGCGGTGTAGAAGACAACCAGCAGCTCCTGAGGCAAATCAAACTTCTTGAGCTGACGCAGAAAAAACAACCTCTGCTGGGCCTTTTTCCGGACAGTGTCTATATGGGAGGACCACTTCAGGTTCCGGGAGATTGTGGTACCCAGAAACTTGAAGGAGTCCACAGTGGACACTGTGCTGTTGAGGATGGTGAGTGGGGGGAATGAAGGGGGGTGTCACCTGAAATCCACAGTCATCTCCACCGTTTTGGCTGGGTTAAGTTCAAGATGGTTCTGGCTGCACCAGAGGATCAGCTGCTCCACCTCCCGCCTGTATGCAGACTCATCATCGTCCCGGATCAAACCGATGACTGTGGTGTCGTCCGCAAACTTCAGGAGCTTCACCAAAGGGTCCTCTGAGGTGCAGTCGTTGGAGTAGAGGGAGAAGAGCAGTGGGGAAAGGACACATCCTTGGGGGGCGCCAGTACTAATTTTTCGGGAGCTGGATGTAAATCTCCCTAGCTTCACCTGTTGCCACCTGTCAGTCAGAAAGCTGAAGATCCACTGGCAGGTGGAGGGGGGCACCTTGAGCTGGAGGAGTTTCTGATGAAGAATGCCTGGGATGATGGTGTTGAACGCTGAGCTGAAGTCGACAAACAGGATCCTGGCGTACGTCCCTGGGGAGTCGAGGTGTTGCAGGATGTAGTGTAGTCCCATATTCACTGCATCATTCACTGACCTGTTTGGCCGGTAGGCAAACTGCAGTGGGTCCATCAGGGGGCCTGTGATGACCTTCAGGTGGTTCAGCACCAATCTCTCCAAGGATTTCATGACCACAGAGGTCAGGGCAACAGGTCTGTAGTCGTTTAATCCTGTAACAGAGGGTTTCTTGGGAACTGGAATGATGATGGAGCGTTTGAAGTAGGAAGGCACTTCACGCAGCTCCAGTGATCTGTTAAAGATCCGGGTGAAGATGGGGGCCAACTCTTTGGAGCAGACTCTCAGGCAGGACGGAGACACACCATCAGGTCCTGCAGCCTTCTTGATCTTTTGTCTCTGAAAGACCCGGCGCACCTCCTCTTCACAGATCGTTAGTGCTGGTGGGAGGTCAGAGTGGAGGAGGGATGGAGTTCCTGGGGCTGCAGATAATCCTTTTGTGTGGGTGGGAGGTGAGAACTGTAGGTTCTTTTCAAACCTGCAGTAAAAGCTGTTTAGGTCGTTAGCCAGCTGGAGGTTTTCCACAGGGTGGGGGGATGGTCTCCTGTAGTTGGTGATATTCTGCAGGCCTCTCCAGACAGAAGCAGAGTTGTTGGCTGAGAAGTTTTTTGTAACTTCACACTGTAGCTCCTCTTAGCAAGCCTGATCTCCTTCGTCAGCATGTTTCTGGCCCGCTTGTACAGAGTCCAGTCACCAGTCCTGTAGGCCTCCTCCTTGGTCTGACGTAGCTGCTTCAGTTTAGGAATGAACCAGGGTTTATTGTTGTTGTATGTGCAGAAGGTCTTGGTCTGCACACACGTCCTGGCAGAAACAGATGTATGACGTCACAGTGTCAGTGAGTTCATTTAGGTTAATGGCTGCAGCTTCAAAAACACTCCAATCTGTACAGTCAAAGCAGGCTTGTAACTCCAGCTTTGATTCCTCAGTCCATTTCTTCACAGTCCTTACAACAGACTTGGAAGTTTTTAGTTTCTGTCTGTATGTTGGAATAAGATGGAGCAGACAGTGGTCAGAAAAACCCAGAGCTGCACGGGGGACGGCATGATAGGCGTTTCTTAAAACTGTGTAACAGTGGTCAAGTGTATATGTGTCCCTGGTGGGACATTTAATATGCTGTCTGTATTTAGGAAGCTCATTTGTGAGATTAGCTCTATTGAAATCACCCAGAATGATAAGCAGAGAGTCTGGATGTTTTTCCTCCACCTCTGCTATCTGGTCAGCGAGGTGCTGCAGTGCCTCCGTTGTACAAGCAGCAGGCGGGATATAAATTCCGACCAGAATAAACGAGGAGAACTCTCGCGGTGAATAAAAGGGTTTACAGTTTATGAACAGTGACTCTAGGTTAGGGCTACAAAACTTCTTCAACACTGTGACATCAGTACACCAACCTTTGTTTATGTAGAAGCAGATTCCACCACCTTTAGTCTTTCCAGAGAATTCTCGGCTGCGATCAGTGCGAAACAGCTGGAATCCGTCCAGGCGCACCGCGCTGTCCGGGATGTGTTCACTCAGCCAGGACTCCGTGAAACAAAGGGCGCCAGATCTGCTAAAATCCCGGTTTTTGTGAGTCAGGAGCAGCAGTTCATCCATTTTGTTCGCCAAAGAGCGGATATTTGCCAGATGGATCGATGGGAGCGGCGTGCGAAATCCTCGTTTCTTCAACCTGACTAGCGCACCGGCACGTTTACCACGCCGCCTTCGTTTCCGGCCAGCGCCAATAGCCACTGCTCCCACAGCTAAGATCGCCTGAAAAAACTTCAGATCAGCAGCAGAAACTGGCGGAGAAGTTGCATTGGGAGGTAGTCTGAGTGAAAGTAGTTCCTCCCTTGAATAGGTGACTTGGACAGAAGAGCAGAAGTCCAAAAAAACACACAAAATTATCAAAAACATCAGAGAGCAGAAGCCAGTGGCTGCCATCCGCGGCGCCAGCTTGGATTTTTTTTTTTTTTTTTACAATTGAATATAACCCGTATTTTAGGGTACAATTAGTCTCAGCCACAGGATAAAGCTATAAACTGAAGGAAGACTCTTAGCCATTTTTAAGTAACTGCCCTTAATTTTTGTAGATTAATTCAGAAGTTCATTTTTAGATAATCAGCTTACGAATTTTCCCCATAAAATTGCATTCTGTTTTGTTGGACATTTCAGCCTCATTTACCGTTGAAATATAAGTCTGGTTTCTCCTTGGTTCTACAAAGGTTAACGCTAGACTTTATGTTCAGGAAAACAATAATAGTTGATGTGATATCGGACGCCTGTCATCATTTGAATCTGTTTATCCATCATTTTGAATGCCATATCATGTAACCTGAATGAGTTTAAGAAAAGGGTGAATGAGAGAAGTTGAAGCGTTTTCCTTTCGCATATATCTGCTTCTTAGATCACAGCAGGAGAAGAACTCCCTTAAATTTTGAGACTGATCCATTAAGCAATTGAAGGTACAAAATTAATTAAAACTAAGTTTAATATAAGATAAGATAAGATAAGATAAGATAAGCCTTTATTAGTCCCACAACGGGGAAATTCCAGGATTGCAACAGCACAGGGATAGCAACACTCAGAGCAACAATCAGAAGGCAAGAAAAAACAAGCAAGCAAGAGCAGCTAATATACATATGTACATATTACTATAAAATATATATATATACACACACACACACAGACACACAGTGCAGAGCATTGTAGCTGGATGGAATAAATATATGAATGTGTCCGTTAGGACTGGTGCCCCTTTTTACGAGTGCTTACTTATTTTATTTAGCGGGTGTAGAAGTGACGGTTTAACTCCGCCCACTTTCACACCCATTATTAAATAAAGTAAATAATTCCTGTACCTTATTACAATATTTTATTATATATTCTCCTACAACAGTTTCATTGCAGTTGTTCTGCTCGTGTATGATTGTTTGTGTGCTTTGTGACCCACCGGGAGAATACAGATGCAAATTAGCAGTATTACTAAATCTGACATACTTGTAGAAGAGCTTGAAAGAACGAGGCGGTATGATATATAAACCAAAGTTTATCATCAGCTCTCCTAACAAGTCTCATCTAAGTGCAGAAGCAGCAGAAGGAAAAAGAGACCGAATACCTCCGGCTCTCTGACTTTATACTTGCACATAACAAAAGACATGCATATCAAAGGCTGACATCCCTCATTATCTTAATCCCCCCATTGTCTTGGTACTTCCTCTCTTCGCCCTGGGTGGGTGAGGGTAGCTCCTCCGGTCTCCACCGCAGTGTCTGGGAACGTCTTTGTTCTTCACTGGCGGTTGAGAGTCTTTGTCCTTTCAGAGGTGTGAAGTCGCCTTACATATGTAATCACCAAACATTCCCACATGCTTCAACATATGTAGGTTATGGAATATATGATTAATATAGCCCACAGCCCCCCCCCCAAACGACTAAGAAAAGACAATAGAAAAATTCACAGTTTAAGATAATTACTACGACATACTAACTGTTACACCTCTTGCCACAGAAGAAACTTTCCAGCAGCCATGCTCCTAAGAGAGTTCAGTGGTAATCATAACAGCATAGTAAAATCATAAGTCAGTCCTAAACTGTTACAGCACAATTAGTGAACAACTGTGGAGTAGTTTGCATCAGTCCCTGTGCTGTCTGGGTTATAATCTTCTCCCAAAACTGCTGTGGGTTCGTTTAGGCGTCCTGCTGGGACCTTCTTGTAAGGAATCTGCAGCGTGGGAAGGAGAGTGGTTAATTGTTCCCTGCAGGGGGCTGAGTCTTTTCTCTTGGGGGGTCTACCCCGCCGAGGTGCTCTCGCCAACAGTGCAGGCTCGTCTTTCAACAAGAAGGCAGGTTTAAGTCTGTCAATGCTGACTGTTTCTTTTCTATCCCCAAAATCAAGCACAAAGTGTTTATCACCAGGTTCCAGCACTCTGAATGGCCCATCGTACGGTGGGCGGAAAGTTGGTTTTAAAGCTTCATGTCTAACAAAAACAAATTCAGCGTTCTTTAAAGCTTGTGGGACAAAAACCCGTGGAAAGGAGTGATGAGCTGGACCGGGGAGAGAGTTCGGACCGTTGCTGCCTAAAAACCTCAGGACTGGAAGATGCCCTGGTTCTGGGTTCTCTGGTAAAAATACACTTGGGAGCCTGAGAGGTTGTGCAAAAACTAATTTTGCTGGAGAGGCGTCTAGATCCTCTTTAGGCGCAGCACGCAACCCCAATAAAACCCAGGGAAGTTTATTAACCCAATTTGTATCCGTTAGTGAGGCTCTGAGGGCGGCTTTTAAAGACCTGTGAAAACGCTCGCATAACCCATTAGCCTGAGGGTGATAAGCGGTGGTGCGATGAATTGTTGCCCCTAAGCTGCTGGACATGGCTGACCAAAGCTCCAAGACAAATTGAGGTCCTCTATCGGACGTGATGTCCGATGGGACGCCGAAACGTGCCACCCAGTTTGTCAAAAAAACGCGAGCGACTTCCTCCGCTGTAGTTGATGCCAGAGGGACTGCCTCTGGCCAGCGCGTGGTGCGGTCTATCATTGTTAACAGGTGTGTGAAACCTTGGGAGGAAGGTAGTGGCCCCATGAGGTCGACATGAACGTGGTCGAACCTTCTAGCAGGGATTGGAAAAGGCTCCAGAGGGGCTTTTGTGTGTTTGTGTATTTTGGCGCGCTGACAAGAAATGCAAGTTTTTGCCCATTCTTTTACGTTTTTGCGCAGGCCCGGCCACACAAACTTTTCGGCGACCATTTTAACCGAGGCGCGCACACCTGGGTGCGCGAGGGAGTGAATTGAGTCGAAAATACGGCGGCGCCATGTGGCTGGGACTAACGGGCGAGGTCGGCCGGTTGAAATATCGCATATTAGGGGGGGCACGCCGTCGCATAAACCCTTTTCCTCCAGCCTTAACCCTGTTGGTCCAGATAGGAGTGCGCGCACGTCCGCGTCACTGCTTTGTTCCTCTGCCATGGCTGCATAATCTATCCCTGCATGGATAGGTGCTGCGTATGTGTCCGCGTTAGTGAAACGTTCTGCGGCTGAGGCAGTATAATCTGTCTCCTCGCGCTCTGGTGATGTCACAGCGCGAGAGAGGCAGTCTGCTATCACGTTAAGTTTGCCTGGCACATGTCGAATGTCTGTGGTGAACTCTGAAATCGCAGCCAGCTGTCTTTGTTGCCTGCCTGACCACGGTTCGGAAATTTTAGCCATAGCAAAGGTGAGCGGTTTGTGGTCTACAAAAGCCGTGAAACTCCACCCTTCTAACCAGAACTGGAAGTGGCGGATGGATAAATGAAGCGCTAGCAGCTCCCTGTCAAAAGTGCTGTACTTACGCTCAGTTTGGTTTAGCGATTTGCTGAAGAATGCTAAAGGTTGCCAGATCCCGCTGACATGTTGTTCTACAACTGCCCCTATAGCTAGGTCCGAAGCGTCTGTGGTTAGTGCAATGCGGGCCGAGGGATCGGGGTGAACTAACAATGTGGCATTAGCTAGAGCGCTCTTTACTTCCGCGAAGGCGTGTTCGCGCTCCGGGGTCCATTCGACCGCGTTGGAAGCTTTCTTTTTTCTGAGTGCGTCATATAGGGGCTGCATGAGCTGAGCTGCGTGGGGGAGGAAACGGTTGTAAAAATTAACCATTCCTAAAAATTCTTGCAGCGATTTGACCGTTTGTGGCCATGGGAAACTTTTTATCGCGTGAACTTTGTCTGGAAGTGGAACTGCCCCTTTCGGAGAGACTTTGTGTCCTAAAAAATCAATTTGTGACACGCCGAATTTGCATTTGGCTGGATTGATTATTAACCCGTGCTCTTCTAGTCTCTGAAAAACCGTAGTGAGGTGCTGCTCGTGTTCTTCCTCAGACGAGCTGGCTACCAGTATGTCGTCGAGGTAGACGAAAACAAAAGGAAGGTCGCGTAATATCGTGTCCATCATCCGCTGAAAAGTTTGAGCAGCGCCTTTGAGGCCGAAAGGCATTCGCAGAAATTCAAAAAGGCCGAAAGGGGTTATTACAGCTGTTTTAGGAATGTCCTCTGCTCGAACTGGGACTTGATGATAACCGCGGACCAGGTCTATTTTTGAAAAAATGCGCGCACCCGCCAGATGCAGTGAAAAATCCTGAATGTGAGGAATTGGGTAGCGGTCATGCGCTGTCGCATTGTTTAATCTGCGGTAATCCCCGCACGGTCTCCAAGAACCGTCGGGTTTCGGAACCATGTGAAGTGGTGAGGCCCAAGGGCTCTTCGAGCGTCTAACAATGCCTAATTTTTCAAGGGTAGTAAACTCGTCCCGAGCTATGGTGAGCTTGGCCGCGTCTAAGCGGCGAGCTTTGGCAAATACGGGTGGGCCCGTTGTGGGAATAAAGTGTTCAACCCCGTGTTTAGCCACAGTGGCTGAGAATTTGGGAATTGTGAGTGCTGGAAATTGGGTGAGGAGTTGCTCAAACTTACCTCCTGCCGTGGTGACGCTAGCCTGCACAGGTGGTGGAGAAACTCGGGCTGAGCAGGGAATAGAAGCAAAGGACAGTGCATTAACCAAGCGTCTATTCGCTAGACCCACTAATAACCCATGTGCACACAAAAAATCTGCGCCCAACAAGTTAAAACTCACCGCCACTACAACAAATGTCCATCTGTAGTTGCGGCCGTGGATGTGGAGGTGCAGGCTCTTTTCACCGAAAGTGTCAATGCTGGAGCCGTTGGCTGCCACCACTCCGTTGCCCCGGGTGCCCATGGCTCGATCTGCTTGGGAGGGCATGACAAAACTCAGTTGAGCTCCTGTGTCAATAAGGAACTGCTTGCCGGTGTGTCCATCCGTCACATATAACAGTTTACTCTTCTCGCCGAGAACCGCTGCCGTTAACGGCTCTCGGCTTTGGCATTTAAATTTGCAGGGGGGAACACATTTGTGAGCCTTCTCGGCAAAACGGTGGTGGTAATAACAAACATCGCTCCGTCTGTTACATTTTGGCCGTGTCGCTGTCACCGCGGGCTGGATCTGCTCCGTGGGTTGAGGCTCGCCGTGGCTCTGGGCATCAGCGTTGAGGCCTGCGGATGCTGCTGTGGGTGTCTGCTCCCTGCAGGTGTTGACGAGTCGTTGAGCTTCGTTGGCCAGCACGCGGAAGTCTTGCTGGGTGTTGCATCGCATGTTGGCGAGCGCCCCTCTCATGTGTGGCGGCAGCGTGCTGAGGAATACGAATTGGAAGAGGAAGTTGTCATTGTCCTCCTCTTTAAGCTGCAGCAAGTCCTCCATGAGAGCTTTAGGTCTGCATCCTCTGTGGCCGTAGACCGCCAGGATCCTCTCGGCTCTCTCTTCGGCTGAGGGGACGTAATTTGCCACGATGGTTGCTTTCAGTATTTCATATTTGTCTTGGGCCGGCGGCCGCCGGATTATGCTCCGCACACACCTCGAAGTGGCGGCGTCGAGTTTGGCGACGATGTGATAGAACTTTGTATCGTCGGCCGTGATGCCCGCCAGTGTAAACTGGGCTTCAGCTTGTTGAAACCACGAGGCGGGGTCTTCCTGCCAGAAGTCCGGCAGCTTGACAGCGACGGCATTCGTGTAGACCGTCACTGATGTGTCCGCAGGGTGAGAGTGCCTTGCTTCGGCTCTCTCAGCGGCGCTGGTGCTCGGTTGAGCCCTCTCAATCCCTTCTGCCGGGGGGGAAAGTCGTCCATCTGTTCCCCTGTCTGCATGGGCGCTGGCGTCTGCCTGGGTCGCCACCGATGCGTCGATCGCGGGGGAACGCCTCAGGTCCATACTCGCGTCAGGGGTCACCAGTGTAGAAGAGCTTGAACGAACGAGGCGGTATGATATATAAACCAAAGTTTATTATCAGCTCTCCTAACAAGTCTCATCTAAGTGCAGAAGCAGCAGAAGGAAAAAGAGACCGAATACCTCCGGCTCTCTGACTTTATACAGTGGTACCTCTACTTACGAACGTCTCTACATACGGAATTTTCAGGTTACGACACACCTCAACGGGAAAATATTGCCTCTTGTTACGAACGAAATTTCAGGATACGAAAGGCAAAAAAGTATGCGCTCCTCGCAGCTCCCGTAGTTTACCGAACGTAAACATACCTGTAGCTGCTCTGCCATTGGCTATCGCCTAGCATCTTCCTGGTATCCCATTGGCCACGAAGTTTTTTTTTTTTTTTTTTCCAAAACTTTATTAAGAACAAGGTGAAAGTTTTACGTGTGTGTACAGTACAGAATTAACATTTATTCGCTATGGGCCCCAAGAAAGTGACGGAGATAAGTGGAAAAGGAGAAAAGAAGAAGAGAGTTTTTTTGTCCATACAAACAAAGAAGGAATAATCGAAAGGTATGAAAAGGGGATGCGTTTGGTTGATCTCGCCAAAGAATATGGCCGTAATACATCAACGATCAGCACGGTATTAAAACAAAAGGAAGCACTTACAAGCCGACAAAAGCAAACGTCCTTGGATCAGAACATGAACCAAACAAGGCAAAAGGTGACGACGTCGACGACGATAGCAGTTAAAAGGTAAATGAACATAATTTTTATTATTCTTTCTCTTTTATTATTCTCTTTTATTAATCTTTCTCTCATTTTAAACTCTCATTTTATGTTTATTGTGCAGTAATCTAATTGTAACATGTATTTGTTACATGTTTTGATGCGTTTTTATGATTTATAAAAAATTTATGCCCGAATTTTGGGGGGCTTGGAACGGATTACGGCATTTACATGTAAAACGCGCCTCTACTTACGGAATTTTCACGTTACGAGAATACTTCCGGAACGAATTAATTTCGTAAGTAGAGGTACCACTGTACTTGCACATAACAAAAGACATGCATATCAAAGGCTGACATCCCTCATTATCTTAATCCCCCCATTATCTTGGTACTTCCTCTCTTCGCCCTGGGGGGGTGAGGGTAGCTCCTCCGGTCTCCACCGCAGTGTCTGGGAACGTCTTTGTTCTTCACTGGCGGTTGAGAGTCTTTGTCCTTTCAGAGGTGTGAAGTCGCCTTACATATGTAATCACCAAACATTCCCACATGCTTCAACATATGTAGGTTATGGAATATATGATTAATATAGCCCACAATACTTAGATTTGTATTAATGTTCATTAGTATATAATGTCCCTTTCAAATAAACATTAAACAAACTTAAACCCATTACTTGTTTTATTAATATGGATAGATACTTTTAGTGCAAATAAATGAATATACAAACTGACCCTACCGTAACTGAGATGAGCCGTCAGTCGACATGACCTGTTGCAAAGCACCGAGTCTTCATAACTGAAAAGAGGAAAAGATGAAGCTACCTTGATTTTGTGGACATACACAGATTACTTTTTCCTTTGTTGCAGTTAAAGACAAAAGCATATTGGTGGGTTGCAAACTAAATGCCGATGGAGTCCTCTTCAGAAACGCCTGAAAACAGCAACAAGCTCTGACAAAGCTAGTGCTAAGTAACTGCTAGCTATGCTAACAACTAACACCGTGAAGTGGATCTCACAGCAGGATGTAAAGTGGAAATACTCTTATCTGAACACCCACGGCTGGATTTCAATCACAGGTATGCATCTGGACAGTTTGTGACCCAGCAAGAATTAAACTGACTGATTGCAAGATATGCCATTACAGAATGAAGACATGATAACAGTCACTTTCCATCATACAGCTGGACTGTGATCTACTGACGTTAAAACACATTTACCTGCTATCTGGATAAAGATTATTCAAAACTGGATTTTGATATCCAAAAGGCATTTGAGAGACTGGATCATGTATCTCTCATGTATCTATCAAATGTTTGAACTGTGGAAAATTAACATTTTCTTTGGATCACTGCACATCGGATGAATCCATAACATAAAGGTAAGATAAACATGGACACCATCCATCCATCCATCCACCTTCTTCCGCTTAATCCTTTTCGGGTTGTGGGGGGGCTGGAGCCTATCCCAGCATCTTTGGGCAAGAGGCAGGGTACACCCTGGACAGATCGCCAGTCCATCACAGGGCCAACACAGAGAGACAGACAACCATTCACTCTCACAGTCATACCTAAGGACAATTTAGAATCCCCAGTTTGATGCCAATTAACCTAACTTGCATGTTTTTGGCATGTGGGAGGAAACCGGGGCTGGGATCAAACCCAGGATCCCCCGGCCAAGGGTGAGTTGAAACATGGACACGTGCAGCAATACCAGCATTAAAAAACTGTCTGTGAAGTTCTGTCTGAAACAGTCTGTTCTCAGCCTGCAATTAATAAGCCCGTAATGTAATCCATTGATTAAATTATGTGTGCAAGATGGTTTAAGTATGCATTTAAAAGTAACTAATTACTTTAATCATGCAGTAACTGGTAAAGTAACTCAATTACTTTTGAAAAAGTAACTAGTAACTGTAATTAGTTACTGTTTTTAGTAACTTGCCCAATACTGGTTTTCAGTTACCTCCATAATTCATGAAATGGAGAAAGTAGCGATTTTTGGGTTTTGTCAGAGTTCATAAAAGCTTGCCAAACAGTTCACAAACAGTCTTTAAGGTCCCAGACAGTTTTTCTTGTTGTCAAAAAATTTTGAAAACATTCAGATTTTTTTGCCAAATGTATTTTGCCACAAACAGTTTCAAATGTTTGTAAACAGCTGTGACATGCAAAGCAACAGTTCTTTGTGGTTCACTCACCAAGTCGTGAACAATAGTAACTGTTTCAAGGCCCTTTATGACAAAACTGTTGGCGACCTTGAAAACTGTGTGTGAACTGTTTTGCAACCTTTTACGAACCTTGGCAAAAACCAAAAATCACAGCGTTCTTAAACATTCCTCAGCATTTGCTGCTCTGTGAGATACTAGCTTATCGACAACATTCATCAGAAAAGATGGTGAATCCAAAAATCATCACATTCATCAACATTCACCACTCCATGAGATGCTACTCTTAGCTTACTTATACTTCACCTTGCTGTACCAAACTTTAGTGACATATCTGTCAATGGAACAGGCACCACAGAAGCAACAGTCATTTATCTTCTAGTCTCAATTGTATTTATTTTTTGATGTTGTTACATTTTGTTAAGATGAAACGCTGCATGCACCACAAGGCTCCAGTTTAAAAGGATGTTGGCAATAAGATGAAAGTGGCACTTCGCCAATAGAATCAAATATCATTCTGAAACACTTTCAGCCTGAACAGAGCTCTTTTACTTTCCCGGGTTGTCAAATATGGGCATTCTTTCAAAGCTGTTGCAGTCTCTGAGCCATACATGAGCAGCCCTTTGGCCTGCATGCCTTGATACTCTGCCTGCATTAGAACCAGACACCAAGAGAAAGTTGTCCAAGTAGTGTTGCATAGCTTAGAAGAACTAAATCCAAAAAAAGATAAAGGCCGAGAACACATAGTCAGGAACATTTTAAAGCAACAGGATCCCTACACAATTCAACAGTCTCCGCAAGTTCATCACTCATCCTGTCTGCTGTCAGTTCCAACTTCCTTTGCTGAGGGTTTTGCTGTCTCCGGTGGCATTAGCCAGTTGAAGCCGCCACCCCCCACAAGAGGAACAGAGGATGATATCATTGGAGGGAAGAAGTAATCCAAACCACAGATGCTTGGACAAGCTTGAAAATCCAACTTGGGCACATGTGATGGGTGGAGGTACAGGGCTGATGCTGTGGAGAGGCTGGAGCAGGGATAAAACACAAAACCCCCGATGTGTGAAAGGCTCATCACATCCTGCTGAGAAGAAGAAAATAAAAGTTATCATCAATAAAAGAGAAATACAGATGTGGTTTTGAGTGCTGAAATAACAGTAACGATAAATTGAGTCTAAAGGTGTGTTCAAACCAAATGTGAAATTGTGAATTTTTTGCATGGTGCAATTACTTGTTAAATCAATGTAAACATGCGAATGGATAAGAATTTGCATCCGAACGAGCTGCAGAGGGGTGGGGTTGCCCTCATAATTTTGGCAGCTGCTTTCTACATGCTGTCGAAATCCCAAAAACGGCATCATTTTTAGGCTTACATCGTTATCCGGTAAGGTACACAGCTGGGAAAATGTCACTGCCTCCTCCAGAAACTTCACCTGGATGATGGGTGTTTACACTGCTAGCCTGCTAGCTCTTATTATCAGTATGTGGGTAAATAAACAGATACTGTGGTGGACACACATACTTTGTGACTCACATTTTAGATCAGAACAAAGGCAGAGCTTCCTTGGTGATTACAGGAAGCTGCAAGAGTGTTAGCTTTGGTATGCAAGGCTTGAGACTGTGGGGGTATAATTAAAGGATTAAAGAGGGGATGCATTGTAGACAGTGGGGGTGATATCATGGAGAGAGGATGCATTGTTACTGTCATTATAATGCAACGTGGTCTGTGATACATGTGACTTGTGAACTGTAAGAGTCCTGGTATTTAAGGACGAGAGTTCCCCGTGTGGCTCTCTTTTCTGCTTTGAGATGTTGGAGATGTGAATAAAGCTGACTTGAGAGAGAACTCTGCCTCGTCATTCTCGCATTTCCACAATACGCCATTTCAGTTGCAGAGCTCCTGGTCCATCTGAGAATATGTCAATGGTTTTGCCTATGAATGACTCTTTTGTGAAGTACTTAAAGGTAGACTATGCAGTATTTTCTACTTTCAAATATTCAAGAAATAAAATATAATTAGAGTGTAAAGAAACATCTCTTTTGCTGTCATGCAAACTCTGAGAATTTATGATTTGCAGAGCTGTGAATTAATTTGTAATATTTGGCAGGCTGATAAAGTGATAAATACCACTCTACACCAGCAGGGTGAGTATAAGCCAGTTTTAGCGCAAAAATCCTGTGTTGTAACTTAATTCAGGAGGAAATGAATACAGAAAGGGTGTAGCAATACTCTGAACAGAGAAAATTGCACAATCCGTCATGTACTCTGACACTAGGTCAGAGAGACTGCTGCTCGTCAATATCTAGGACATACAGAGGAATTTCTTGATTGTCCAAGCATATGCACCTACTGCAGACAATGATGAAGTTGAGATTGAAGCCTTTTATGAAGAGATGGATGAGATGATGGCTGCAAACAAGAAACACAATGATGTGATCATCATAAGTGGTGACTTCAATGCCAAAGTAGGATGTATGAAGCAAGGTGATATTGTGGGGCCTTTTGGTCTTGGGCAGAGAAACAACAGAGGAGACAGGCTGATAGACTTTGGCTGGAAACACCATCTTTTCATCACCAACACTTGGTTCGAACAGAAACCTACTTCAAGGCATACCTGGACAGTACCGAATGGAACCACTAAAAATCAGATCAACTTCATACTAATTAGCACAAGGCACAGGAACAGCATCACCAACACAAAGGCCCATCAAAATACTGTGGCTCTGACCACTTATCTGTTCTTGTTAAATGTGAGTCAAACTGAAGCGACTGAAAAGAAAGCCTAGAGTCGAGAAGTGGAACACCAAGAAAATACTTGAAAAAAGGAAGAGTTCAGGTATTCTACTGACATGAAGTTTGCAAAACAGTTCAGGCAAACTCAAACATCACCCAACAAAATGTGGTCCACAATCAGGAGTGGATTAGAAGAGGTTGCTGAACACTTTATAGGCAAAGCTGCCCTCACTAAGAAACAAGAATGGATGACTGATGCCATACTGAAGAAAATGGAAAAGAGAAGCTTACTAAAATGCCAGGGCTTGCCTCATCAGTACAAGCAACTCTGTCATGAGATCCAGAGAGAGCGCAGGCAAGCAAAAGAATTCTTTTTACGAAGAAAATGTCAAGAGCTAGAGCAACTTGAGAAAACACATACAGTGGGGCAAAAAAGTATTTAGTCAGCCACCAATTGTGCAAGTTCTCCCACTTAAAAGATGAGAGAGGTCTCCAATTTTCATCATAGGTATACCTCAACTATGAGAGACAAAATGAGGAAAAAAAAAATCCAGAAAATCACATTGAAGGATTTTTAATAAATTAATTGGTAAACTCCTCGGTAAAATAAGTATTTGGTCACCTACAAACAAGCAAGATTTCTGGCTCTTGCAGACTTGTAACTTCTTCTTTAAGAGGCTCCTCTGTCCTCCACTCGTTACCTGTATTAATGGCACCTGTTTGAACTCATTATCAGTATAAAAGACACCTGTCCACAACCTCAAACAGTCAAACTCCAAACTCCACTATGGCCAAGACCAAAGAGCTGTCAAAGGACACCAGAAACAAAATTGTAGACCTGCACCAGGCTGGGAAGACTGAATCTGCAATAGGTAAGCAGCTTGGTGTGAAGAAATCAACTGTGGGAGCAATTATTACAAAATGGAAGACATACAAGACCACTGATAATCTCCCTCGATCTGGGGCTCCACGCAAGATCTCACCCCGTGGGGTCAAAATGATCACGAGAACGATAAGCAAAAATCCCAGAACCACACGGGGGGACCTAGTGAATGACCTGCAGAGAGCTGGGACCAAAGTAACAAAGGCTACATCAGTAACACACTATGCTGCCAGGGACTCAAATCCTGCAGTGCCAGATGTGTCCCACTGCTTAAGCCAGTACATGTCCAGGCCCGTCTGAAGTTTGCTAGAGAGCATTTGGATGATCCAGAAGAGGATTGGGAGAATGTCATATGGTCAGATGAAACCAAAATAGAACTTTTTGGTAAAAACTCAACTTGTCGTGTTTGGAGGAGAAAGAACACCATACCTACTGTGAAGCATGGGGGTGGAAACATCATGCTTTGGGACTGTTTTTCTGCAAAGGGACCAGGACGACTGACCCGTGTAAAGGAAAGAATGAATGGGGCCATGTATCGTGAGATTTTGAGTGAAAACCTCCTTCCATCAGCAAGGGCATTGAAGATGAAACGTGGCTGGGTCTTTCAGCATGACAATGATCCCAAACACACCACCCGGGCAACGAAGGAGTGGCTTCGTAAGAAGCATTTCAAGGTCCTGGAGTGGCCTAGCCAGTCTCCAGATCTCAACCCCATAGAAAATCTTTGGAGGGAGTTGAAAGTCTGTGTTGCCCAGCGACAGCCTCAAAACATCACTGCTCTAGAGGAGATCTGCATGGAGGAATGGGCCAAAATACCAGCAACAGTGTGTGAAAACCTTGTGAAGACTTACAGAAAACGTTTGACCTCTGTCATTGCCAGCGAATGGTATATAACAAAGTATTGAGATGAACTTTTGTTATTGACCAAATACTTATTTTACCGAGGAATTTACCAATTAATTCATTAAAAATCATTCAATGTGATTTTCTGGATTTTTTTTTCTCATTTTGTCTCTCGTAGTTGAGGTATACCTATGATGAAAATTGGAGACCTCTCTCATCTTTTAAGTGGGAGAACTTGCACAATTGGTGGCTGACTAAATACTTTTTTGCCCCACCGTAGTAACAAAATCCATAAGATCCAAGAACTAATCCCTAAACCATCAAGGGTACAACTGCGCATCAAGGACAAAAACGGAAAGCTACTGCATGAAGAGAATGTGATACTGAAGAGATGGGAGGAGTACATCGGAGAAGAGCTCTATAGAGACAACAGAAGTGAGATTCTAACCATCGAGTGTGAAGTGGCCGACCCCTGCATAAGCCAGTGGGAAATAGAAAGCACCATCAAGAATTTATCTAGGAACAAAGCCCCTGTAGAAGATGGCATCCTAGCTGAAATGCTACAGGCACTTGGGAAAAAATGGCATATGCCTGCTCATCAGATTAGTGAATAGTATCTACATTTGTGCCCTTCAGAGGTAAAGTGGGCTATCCCACAAAACCATTATTTTGAGAAAATGAGCTCTAAAGTTGAAATATTCTCAAAAAATCAGTGTGCCTATATCATTAAAAAGTTACCCCCTATAATTATTATAGGGGGTTGCCTATATCATTAAAAAGTTACCCCCTATAATTATTATAGGGGGTAACTTTTTAATGATATAGGCACACTGATTTTTTGAGAATATTTCAACTTTAGAGCTCATTTTCTCAAAATAATGGTTTTGTGGGATAGCCCACTTTACCTCTGAAGGGCACATTTCAGGAGTGTCGCCTGGTGATTTTTTGCTCAGTATGTTCATATCCATCCTGAAGACTGCTAAACCAACTCATTCATTCATCTTCTTCTGCTTAATCCTTTTCGGGTCATGGGGGGGCTGGAGCCTATCCCAGCATCTTTGGGCGAGAGGCAGGGTACACCCTGGACAGATCGCCAGTCCATCGCAGGGCCAACACAGAGAGACAGAAAACCATTCACTCTCACAGTCATACCTAAGGACAATTTAGAATCCCCGGTTTGATGCCAATTAACCTAGCTTGCATGTTCAGCAGGATGTACAGCACAATTTTTGAGGCATGGGAGATTAGACTAATTGTCTGAAAATCTGAACACTGAGTTGGTTTAGCATGGGCGGTGCGGTGGTGGAGTGGTTAGCACTGCGGCAGCACAGCAACTCACCCTTGGCCGGGGGATCCTGGGTTCAATCCCAGCCCCTGACCAACAGTGATCTGTGTGGAGTTTGCATGTTCTCCCCATGTCTGCGTGGGTTTACTCCAGGATTTCTCCGGTTTCCTCCCACATGCCAAATTTTCAGACAATTAGTCTAATCTCCCATGCCTCAAAAATTGTGCTATACATCCTGCTGAGAAGAATCAGTCCTATTGTAGACAAACACCTCGCTGACACCCAACCTGTCATGAATCCCCGTGCGCTATTACGCAGCGCACGAGGGAAGGAATGGGAAACCCAATCGCTGGAATAGAACGTGCACTTTATTAACAGAAACAACAGAAAATAACAAGTTCAGTTAGATCACGCTAATACAGTGGATGAAATGATAGATTAAAGGCCACCTGACATACAGGGATGCCACCCGGATGTTCCACAGCCTGGAGGGGAATGCCTAATGCTGCCATACAGTGGGCACAAAGAGCAAGGCAAACATTACTCACGGCTGGAATGATCCGGGGCTGTCCGTGTCGTCCGGCAGGTGAAGGAGAGAGGCAGGGTCAGCCGCTAACATCAAGGGATTTACCGACTTCAAATGTCAGGCTGAATAACACGAAGGTGGTGGGCACACGTACATGAAGGAACACGCTAACATGTATGAGGTTGAATGCTCCGACGATCTCTTCCCTCTAATGCAGCGTATTTGTAATCATAATACTAACAAGGGAAGAGATCGCCGGTGTGAGGAAGCTTGGGTTGAACATAATTAATACCTGGTGTGCATGAGTGAGTGTCAGAGCGTGTGAATAGGAATGAATGGAGTGTGAGTGTATGTGTGTGAACACCCGTAATGGGAAACAGCTGATGGCACTGACAAGAGAAGGAGGCGTGCCCAAGCTGTCAGGGAGTGAAGGACCCAAATAGCTCCCTGACGCACCCGAAGGAAAATAGAGCAAAAAAAAACATAAGTCAGAACTGGGTTTGGAACAACCAAACCCAGGTTCATGACACAACCTGGATTCCGTCAGGGTCTTGACACACGCAACGGTATTCTCCTGTTGAAATGCACTATCGAGCGAATGTTTGAAAAACAAAATAACATCTGTGTAGCCTTTGTTGGTTACACAAAAGCATTCGACAGAGTGAACCACCAGAAAGCTGAACAAAGTGATGAGTGCAATTGGTATACCACCCCATGAGAGGAGACTCATTGTTTATTTATACTGGAATCAAACAGCTACCATAAGGACACAGACAGGCAGCACAGGTAAGATCCAGATTCAGCGCGGAGTCCTATAAGGCTGTAGGACTTATCTCCAGTTTTGTTCAATCTTTACAGTACTGTATCTCCTGAAAGAAGCATTAGAGGGGTGCGAAGGCATCAGGATTGGTGGTATGAACCTCATGAACATCAGGTATGCTGATGACACAGTTCTAGTAGGCCATTCTGAGAGTGATCTCCGAAAAATGGTGGACAGACTATGCAGTGCGTGTAAGACCTATGATATGCTTTTGAATGCAAAGAAAAGCAAGACCATGTGTTTCAGTAGCTCTACATCGGAAAGAACTCAAGTGATTGCAGAAGGAAAAGAACTAGAACAAGTGCAGCAGTACCACTATCTAGAATGCACAATAACGCAAGATGGGAACAAGATACTGAAATAAAACGAAGAATAGGTATGACTAAGTCCAGGTTCTGGCAATGTAAGGAATTCCTGAGGTGCAACCTCTCTTCAACTCAAAAAGAAACTTCTGAAAAGTTATGTCGACTCTGTTGGATTTTTAACAAAGATGTTTTATGGAAAATCTCCACCTTTGAGCGATGGGCCTACCGAAAGATGTACCAAATCAGCTGGACTGAGAGGAGAACCAATGAAGAAGTCTTAGAGTTGGCTGAAAGGCTCTTCCTTCTCCTGCACTTGTGCGGCAGGAAACTCAGATATTCTGGCCATATTCTGTGAGGGAGCAATAGTAAACTCCACAATCAGGTGCTGGAAGGAACAATTAAGGGAGTCAGAAAAAGAGGCAGACCAAGGCATAAATGGTCTGATGACATTTTATTATGGACTGGATCACCCTCCTTTTATGACATCAAGAGACTAGCCGAAGACAGAACCAGATGGAGGTACATAGTAGCAAACTTTCGGATCGAAGATGGCACGTAACAACAACAACAACTTAATTACGGTAATTTCTAGAGTATGGAAGAACATGTAATGCTACCAGTTAATTACCAGTTCACTTGGAGTAGAAAAACTTGAAGAAGTCATCATGGGTCATCAGTTAAAAAAAAACAAAAAACCTTTATCAAATTCACTTCAACCTAGTAGATGAAGGTTCATTACTGCTATCTGGTGTTGCCAGTAATCACCTGCAATTTCTACATAGTCCACCTTTAAAACAATTTGAGAAGTCATTGTAATTTGAAAATTGCTTCATAATTAGCGGTTCCTTTAACCTGAGTATAATTTAAAGGGGTCATTGACTGCACTTTTTCCACATTTCAATAGCTCACACATGTCTTAATGAAGTGTTTGTGACATATTTTGTTCATATTTTCTTTAATTTTTTTAATTATTGAAGCAATTTTTTTTTTTAATTTTTCCTGGCTTTCTTGAAACGCTCTGACGTTGTCACTTTAAGAAACATCCTGTTATGACTTGCCGCTCATCAGCGGCGCCAGCCGCGCGCACACCTGCTCCTCGTCAGCGGCGAGGTATTTAATCCACTCTGCCCTGGGCTTCGGCCTGAAGCCGTCTCTCTACTTCGGCCCCTTTGCTACTACGGATCTCAAACCGACTAGTGAAGATATCCTGGGTAAGCTCCCTTTACCTCTGTCCTCTAGCCTTCCCCTGTGCACAGGTGGACATTCCCGGCGGCGGACTTCATCATCTCGCCGTTGGCTCTACGCTGCTGCCACAGGTACCGCAGGTCGCTGTCTCCCGGGCTTCGCCCTTGTCGACGCCAGCCACCTGTCACAACCAAATAAGCCAGCTACCATCATTATTCCCTGTATTGGTGTGGTGCCCGTTACCCTTCTCCCTCTGCTCTCTCCCACAGGGTTGTCCGGCTGTACGGCCTCCTGCCCCCGTGCCTGATGCAGACGCCACCACCAATACATTCTTATTCCACAGACACGCAGCCATACACTTCCTTGTTGCTAATAAAGCTGTTAAATCTATCCTGAGCCTGCGTGTGTGTCTCCTGGGCCGTGCATTATGTCAGTACGGCTTCAGCAGAGCGGCTCGGCAGACAGTGGGCTCGCACGCCGTCTTTCCACCCTCGAGGCTCGGGTGGATTTAATAGCTCATCAGCAACAGGTGATATTGAATCAATTAATTATCATTACTAACCGATTAGACCGCTTGGACCCCCAGCAGCAGTTCCGCTCGGCTCGTCCGGGTGGCGTGGCTCCTGCGGCTCCGGTGGCCGTCCAGCCTGCTCCGGGTGCGCCAACACGGCTCACACCAATCCCCACTCCTGCTCGCTTCAGCGGTAAGCTGGGTGGAGCTCGGGGTTTTATTATGCAGTGTGAGTCCGTGTTTCTTCGCGTTTCCGGAGATTTTCCCTCAGACCATAGCAGAATTGGCTATATAGGTAATCTCCTTGAGGGTCGTGCGCTTACCTGGGCTTCACCATTATGGTGAAGCCCAGCTACGCCACCCTCACCTATGGCCAGTTCGTGCGACAATTTCTGGAAGTGTTCGATCATTCGCGTTTGGACAGTGTCCAGGTTGACCGCCTTCTCGGACTCCAACAGGGGAGCCGATCGGCGGCCGACTACGCGAGCGACTTCCGGGTTACCGCGGAGGAAGTTAGCTGGGAAGAGCGTGCGCTCTGCGGCATCTTCCTCCGCAGTCTAAATTCCGGTCTGAGGGATGAGTTGGCTGGACGGGATACCCCGGAGACGCTGGCGGAGCTGATTTCTCTCACCATCAGTTTGGATAACAGGCTGCGCAAGCGCGCCTCCGAGCGGAAGCAGTCTTCTCGCTCGCGGGGCGCCTCTGCACGTCTGCCCCAAGCTCGCCACCTGGCGTTGCCGCCACCGGAGGTCTCCGAGGAGTCGGAACCAATGGTGACGAGCCGGACAAAGCTCCCCCTGGCGGAGAAACAGCGCCGTTGTGACCTGGGCCTCTGCATGTATTGTGGAGGTAGCCAGCACACGGTGGAGCATTGTCCGGAGAAGCCAAACGAGGTGGTCCGCGAGTCACTGTAGGGGGCCTCGCGGACGCTAATCGGTTAAGTCCCCTCACACATTTGACGCTGCCAATCCGCTTCTGTCACAACCTCACTGGGCACCTCACACATGCACTGGTGGATTCAGGCGCGGAGGGTAGCTTTATTTCACAAAGCCTGGCAACACGACTGGGCATCCATTGTCACCCCCTCGACACTCCTCTCGCCCTGGTTAATCTCTCCCGAGTTTCCCTGGGAAAAGTAACTCACCAAACATCCCCTGTCCAGGTGATCATCTCTGGAAACCATCGGGAGGATATCTCCTTTTACGTCCTGCCCACCTCAGTAACTCCTGTCATCCTCGGTTATCCCTGGCTCCGCCTCCACAACCCCGCCTTGGACTGGAAGACTGGGAAGGTTTCAGCGTGGAGCACTTTCTGCATGGGTACCTGCCTCCAATCCGCGGTCTGCGCCCCGTCCTCGCCTCCCACAGCTCAGGACACCGCGCCCCCGGATCTCACCCTAGTGCCCTCAGAGTTCCACGACCTGGGTGCCGTTTTCAGTAAGTCCAAGGCGATGTCTCTGCCTCCTCACCGGCCCTATGACTGCGCCATTAACATCCGCCAGGGGGCGCCCTTACCCTCAGGACGCCTCTATAGTCTGTCAGCGCCGGAGAAGGAGGCAATGAACAGCTACCTGAAGGAGTCGCTCAGTGCTGGGATCATCCGACCGTCCTCCTCTCCAGTAGGTGCAGGGTTCTTCTTCGTGGGAAAGAAGGACGGATCTCTTCGTCCTTGTATCGACTATCGAGCTCTCAAAGATATCACGGAGAAGGACCGGTACACACTGCCCCTTATGGACACTGCCTTCCACTCCCTCCAGGGGGCACCCTGGTTTACTAAGCTGGATCTCCGCAGCGCTTACCACCTCGTCCGGATCCGGGAGGGAGATGAGTGGAAAACCGCCTTCCGAACCCCAAACGGGCATTTTGAATATCTCGTGATGCCGTTTGGGTTGACCAACGCTTCAGCCGTCTTTCAGCGCCTCATCAATGACGTCCTCCGGGACTTCATCGGCCTGTTCGTATTCGTCTACCTGGACGACATTCTCATCTTCTCCAGGTCCAGGGATGAACACCGGGTCCACGTGAGGCGGGTCCTGCAGAGACTGCTGGAGAACCGTCTGTACGTCAAGGCGGAAAAATGTGAATTCTACGCCAAAACAACTTCCTTCCTGGGGTTCGTCATCTCCCATGACCAGGTGCTTCCGGACCCAGCGAGGATCAAAGCAGTGGTGGATTGGCCCACACCAACTTCTCGAAAGCAAGTTCAGCAATTCATCGGGTTCGCCAATTTCTACCGCCGCTTTGTCCCGAACTTTGGAGCCATCGTCGGGCCCCTGACCCGCCTCACCTCTCCTAAGACCCCGTTCCGGTGGACTGAAGAGGCCGCTTCGGCCTTCCAGGCGCTGAAGACGGAGTTCTCCTCCTCCCGGGTCCTCAGCCAGGTTGATCCCGCGCTGCAGTGCATTGTGGAGGTGGACGCTTCGGACACGGGGGTGGGGGCGGTGTTGTCCCAACGGTCCCCAGCCAATGGAGTCAAGCGACCCTGCGCCTTCTTCTCTCGGCGCCTGTCCCCGGCGGAACGAAACTACGACGTGGGGGACAGAGAGCTTCTTGCCATCAAGCTTGCCCTTCAAGAATGGCGTCACTGGCTGGAGAGGGCAACCTTGCCTTTTGTGGTCCTCACTGACCACAAGAACCTCGAGTACCTGAGATCTGCCAAGCATCTGAACGCCCGCCAGGCGCGTTGGTCCCTGTTCTTTGCAAGGTTTAAGTTCAGCATCACATATAGGCCTGGCTCCAAGAACGGCCTGCCTGACGCCCTCTCCAGGCAATTTGCCCCGGAGGCCGCAGAAGAAGTTGCTCACACCATCTTGCCCAGGTCGTGCGTCGTAGGGGCTGTTACATGGGACATAGAAGACAAGATCCGGAGGGCGCAGGAGTTGGAACCGGACCCTGGCGGCGGACCGGAGGGGAGGCTCTTCGTGCCATCTGCCGTCCGGGGGGACGTTATACACTGGCTCCATACCTCCAAGCTCACCTGCCATCCTGGAGCTTCGCGGATGATTGACCTTCTCCAGCGATCCTTTTGGTGGCCAGGCCTGTGGAAGGATGCCGCCCGTTACGCCCGGGCCTGCCCCGTCTGTGCTGCCAATAAGTCAGGTAACGCTCCCCCTGCGGGTCTGCTCCAGCCCCTGCCCGTCCCTGGCAGGCCCTGGTCGCACATCGCTCTGGACTTCGTCACCGGGCTCCCTGTCTCCAACAACTTTGACACAGTTCTGACCATTGTAGACCGTTTTTCCAAGTCCGCCCACTTCGTGCCCCTACGTGGACTTCCCTCAGCCTTGGAGACGGCGGACCTCCTCATCCAGCATGTGGTCAGACTGCATGGAATCCCGGTCGACGTGGTCTCCGACCGCGGCCCCCAGTTTTCTTCGGACGTCTGGAGGTCATTTTGCAATGCCCTGGGAGCCAAGGTAAGCCTCTCCTCCGGCCATCACCCCCAGTCTAACGGGCAGTGTGAGCGGACTAACCAGGAGCTGGAGGCTACGCTCCACTGCGTTACTT
The DNA here is from genome assembly GCA_020510985.1 of Pholidichthys leucotaenia. Lineage (NCBI taxonomy): Eukaryota > Metazoa > Chordata > Actinopteri > Cichliformes > Pholidichthyidae > Pholidichthys > Pholidichthys leucotaenia. Next base: position 160,103,875 of record CM035838.1, on the reverse strand, counting down.
CATCCAAACCCACGTCCTGGAGTTCTCACCTTGCCTGGGTGGAGTACGCCCACAACACCTCTCGCTCTACGGCCATCGGGATGTCGCCCTTTAAAGCATCCTTGGGCTATGATCCACCCATGTTCCCCGCGCAGGAGGGCGAGTTGGCTGTCCCCTCTGTCCAGGCACATCTGAGGCGGTGCCGTTCCCTTTGGTCCACGGCGCGTAATGCGCTTTTATGCACGGCGGAGCGCAATAAGTCTATGGCGGACCGACATAGGAGACCTGCACCTGCCTACCAGGTGGGACAGCAAGTTTGGGTATCCACACAGGACGTAAACCTAAAGGGTGAGAGGAGAAAGCTGGCCCAACGGTTCATTGGCCCTTATCCCATAACCAGAATCATCAACCCGGTGGCTGTGCGTGTGGCTATTCCCTCCTCCATCCGCATCCATCCCACCTTCCACGTCTCCAAAATTAAACCGGTGGTCTCTGACCCCCTCTGCCCTCCACCTGCGGCGCACCCCGCTCTCCGGATGATTGGTGGCCATCCGGCCTGGACCGTCGCTGACATCTTGGACGCCCGACGCCGGGGTCGCGGATTGCAGTACCTGGTGGATTGGGAGGGCTATGGACCCGAGTGGAGACAGTGGGTGCCTTCCTCGCTGGTGTTGGACCGGTCACTCATTTCTGAGTTTCATCGAGCGCACCCGGAAAAACCATCGCCAGGAGGCGCTGCTAGAGGGGGGAGTACTGTTATGACTTGCCGCTCATCAGCGGCGCCAGCCACGCGCACACCTGCTCCTCGTCAGCGGCGAGGTATTTAATCCACTCTGCCCTGGGCTTCGGCCTGAAGTCGTCTCTCTACTTCGGCCCCTTTGCTACTACAGATCTCAAACCGACTAGTGAAGATATCCTGGGTAAGCTCCCCTTACCTCTCTCCTCTAGCCTTCCCCTGTGCACAGGTGGACATTCCCGGCGGCGGACTTCATCATCTCGCCGTTGGCTCTACGCTGCTGCCACAGGTACCGCAGGTCGCTGTCTCCCGGGCTTCGCCCTTGTCGACGCCAGCCACTTGTCACAACCAAGTAAGCCAGCTACCATCATTATTCCCTGTATTGGTGTGATGCCCGTTACCCTTCTCCCTCTGCTCTCTCCCACAGGGTTGTCCGGCTGTACGGCCTCCTGCCCCCGTGCCTGACGCAGACGCCACCACCAATACATTCTTATTCCACAGACACACAGCCATACACTTCCTTGTTGCTAATAAAGCTGTTAAATTACTCACTCTCGGCGCCACACCAGTAGGCTGCCTTTTGCAACAGCGGCTCGATTCCGAGTTTTTTTTCCCTTCCTCTCTCTTTTGATCACTTTTTTTTTTTTCACCCCACTTATATCACGGACACACAGATCGTCCCAAATGTCTCCTGAGCCGGTGGACGGAGCCACTGTTTATAGCAGGATACGATACAACAGGGAAGAGCTGCTAGCATTTAACCGCCACCCGGTCCCACTGGAAAAACTCGACATACCGAGAGAATTGAGGCGAAAGCGTCGCGGCTGCCGGGCTGGAGTAAGGCGGAGGACAAAAAATATAAGGTACAGACCCTCCCTTCCATCTGTTGTCATGGGAAATGTACGGTCGATACTGGGAAAGTTAGATGAGCTAGCGGCTATCTCCCGTTATGATAGCACTTACCGGGAGTGCTCTCTCCTTTTGTTTACTGAGACGTGGCTAACTGAACTAGCAGCAGATGCTAACATTGAGCTGGAGGGTTTTCACATGATACGAGCTGACCGAACACCAGAGAGTGGCAAAACTAGGGACGGTGGAGTGATAATGTATGTTAACAACAACTGGTGCAGACCGGGACATATCACTGTTAAACAACGACACTGCAGCAAAGACATTGAGTTGCTAGCAGTTAGCATGAGGCCTACATATCTCCCGAGAGAACACTCACACGTGATCTGCATTGTTGTTTATGCAAATCCGACGGCGAACGCTGGGACAGCGCGTGACGTCATCCATTCAGTAACCAGCAGGCTGCAGACAGAACACCCAGATGCTCTTCTCCTCATCTCAGGCGATTTCAACCACGTTTCACTGTCTCCCATTCTGCCCACTTTCACCCAGTATGTCACATGCCACACTAGAGACAATAAAACACTGGATTTGTTCTACGCAAACACTAAGGAGGCGTACACCTCATTACAACTCCCCCCACTTGGGAGATCGGATCACAACTTGGTTCATCTCCGACCGGTGTACAAACCCCTAGTGCACAGACAACCTCCGGCCATGCACACTGTGGAGTTATGGTCTGAGGAGACAATGGACACTCTAAAGGACTGTTTTGAAGCCACTGCCTGGAAGCAGCTCTGCGATCCACATGGTGAGGACATCGATGGCCTCATTCACACCTTCACGGGCTACCTCAGCTTCTGTGTGGACAAATCCGTTCCCACCAAGACCATACGGCGTCACTCAAACAACAAACCCTGGATCAACCCTGAGATAAAAACACTTCTGAGAGAGAAGAAAAGGATCTTCAGGTCGGGGAACAGGGAGATGCTGAAGTCCGTACAGAGGGAGCTGAGGAGAAAGATCAGAGAAGGCAAGGACAGCTTCAGGAAGAAGATGGAGGACAAGCTGCAACAGAGCGACATCAGCGGGGTCTGGAGAAACCTCAAAACCATCTCGGGGCTCCAGAATACCTCCCCCCAGGCCACGGGGGGCAGGGAGTGGGCGAACAACCTGAATCTGTTTTTCAATAGATTTGACCAACCGCCCTCCCCCCTGTCTGCACAACAACCACTGCTGCCTCTAAGAAATCAAGTCCTGCTGCCCACTCCCCACTCCACCGACACCCCCCCCCACTCCCAACACACAGCCCCCCATCCTGACCCTGACCAAGACCCAGGTGAGGACGGAGCTGAGGAAGATCAAGGCGAGGAAGGCGTCGGGACCGGACGGCATCAGCGCAAAGCTCCTCAAGTCCTGTGCAGACCAGCTGTGTGGGATTGTGACGTATATCTTCAACATGAGCCTGAAACTGGGGAGGGTACCACAGCTGTGGAAAACATCTTGTGTGGTACCTGTACCAAAAACTTCCCACCCCAAAGACCTGAACAGCTACAGACCGGTGGCCTTGACGTCCCACTTGATGAAGACCCTGGAGAGACTGCTCCTTGCTCATCTCCGCCCCCTGGTGGAACCAGCGATGGATCCACTCCAGTTCGCCTACCAGCATGGCATTGGGGTGGAGGATGCGGTGATCTTCCTCCTTCACCGTTCTCTGTCCCACCTGGAGAAGCCCGGGAATATGGTGAGGATCATGTTCTTTGACTTCTCCAGTGCTTTCAACACCATCCAACCGATGATCCTGAAGGACAAGCTGCTGCGCGCAGGGGTGGACCAGCACCTGTCATCATGGATCCTGGACTACCTCACGAACCGGCCTCAGTTTGTGAGAACCCGGGACTGTGTTTCCGACACGATCATCAGTAGCACGGGGGCCCCCCAGGGAACGGTGCTGGCTCCCTTCCTGTTCACTCTTTATACTGCGGACTTCTCACACAACACAACACATTGCCATCTACAGAAGTTCTCTGATGACTCTGCGATCGTTGGTCTCATCTCCAACGGAGATGAAGCTGAGTACAGAGGGCTTATCCAGGACTTTGTGGACTGGTGCCATCGGAACTGCCTCCAGATCAACGCGAGGAAAACTAAGGAGCTGGTGGTGGACTGCCGCAGGCATGGGCAGCCCCTCACAGCACCAGTAAATATACAGGGAACAGACATCGAGATGGTGACATCCTATAAGTACCTGGGTATTCATCTGAACAATAAACTAGACTGGTCACACAATACTGACGCACTCTACAAGAAGGGACAGCGCAGGCTGTTCCTGCTGAGGAGACTCAGGTCTTTTGGTGTACAAGGGGCGCTGCTGAAGTCACTCTATGACACGGTGGTGGCATCAGCCATCACTTTTGGAGTGGTCTGCTGGGGCAGTGGCATTACTGCAGCCGATAGGAAGAGACTGAACAAACTGATTAAGAAAGCTAGCTCTGTCCTGGGGCAGCGCCTTGATCCAATGGAGGAGATAGGAGAGAGAAGGACGGTGGCTAAACTGTCATCTCTGCTGGAGTCCGAGTTCCACCCTATGCAGGACATACTGGATGCACTGAGGAGCTCATTTAGCAGCAGACTACATCATCCCAGGTGCACAACCGAGAGGTTTCGTAGGTCCTTCCTACCAACGGCTGTCAGACTGTACAACCTAAGCAGGGCTGCTCGCAGAGATAGCAAAAAGACGTAACAAACTAATAGTTTTTTTGAATGCAAAGATGCAATAGACTTACACTATGGTCCTCTCCGGCATACAACTAGGAACATACCGGTCGCTATGGAGGGTGAGAATATGTATGGGCACATAATCATACCATGTAGGATAACTAAATAGACGGTTATGCTGTTTCATCCCACCTAGCAACAATGCTCTGCACTGTGTGTGTTTATATATTTACATATTTATTCCATCTAGCTACAATGCTCAGCACTGGGTGTGTTTATATTTATATATCTATATATTTATTCCATCTAGCTACAATGCTCCGCACTGTGTTTTTATATATCTACATATTATTCCATCTAGCTACATTGCTCCGCACTGTGTGTGTTTTTATACTTGCATATTTATTCCATCTAGCTACAATGCTCTGCACTGTGTGTTCATATATTCATATATTTATTCCATCCAGCTACAATGCTCTGCACTGTGTGTCTGTGTGTGTGTGTGTGTGTGTATATATATATTTTATAGTAATATGTACATATGTATATTAGCTGCTCTTGCTTGCTTGTTTTTTTTCTTGCCTTCTGATTGTTGCTCTGAGTGTTGCTATCCCTGTGCTGTTGCAATCCTGGAATTTCCCCGTTGTGGGACTAATAAAGGCTTATCTTATCTTATCTTATCTTATCTTAAATCTATCCTGAGCCTGCGTGTGTGTCTCCTGGGCCGTGCATTATGTCACATCCTTCAGCTGTTCAACTCTGCCTTCCCTCTTATGTCAGTTAGCTATTAGCTGAGTAGCTTCTAGCCTCCTTCTAGCTTGGATGAGCTGCACTGGTTCACTGATCCACAATCGATTGTGTATCTCATGTTATTCCAGCCCATCTCCCAACAACCTCGCCGAGATGCCACAACAAATTGCCAGCACTGTGTGCCGGGCAACCCACCAATCACCGCAGCCTGAGGCCGCTGGGCGAGCCAAGCTACTGGATGTCAAAGTGCAGTGTCTCACTCCGCAGGACTCAGCTCCTCTCCCACGGCCAGCTGGGGATGCGCTGTCACAAAGCAGCTCCCCAACGTTGCCTGCAAGAGTACAGCAGAGTCACGCAGAGTACCAGAGAATGGTGAGGGAACTTGGGAGAGTAGCCTTGGGTCGTGCTGTAGGAGGTTGCCGTGACTGGCATGCCGGCGCCGGCTGCGGAATCATGGCAAAATCACTGGGAGATGAGCCACAGTGACATGAGGTATATTGTGGACTGTGAACTGGTGAATCAGGTGGTAACAGGAATGATTATTAGGGTGACTAAGATTGGAAGAAAAAAAACAATATAAGCCACGCTTGGTTCGAGCTTTCTGGTATTAACTTGAGGGCTAATAGCTCAGGGGCTAATAGGCTACCTTTAGCACCCTTTCCATCTACATGACAGATAGCTAGGCAGGCCAATAATAGAGCAGTGGGCTGGTCTCAAGGATGGCAATGGGTGGGCTTTTTGAACACTTGATGTAGAAAAATTACCAGGAAGAGTCAAAAATGTTTTTAGGAGTTTCTCTGAGAGAAAAACGAGATAAAGGCGGTGTACTTTTTTCAGATCGTTGACTATTTGGAAAAATTTTGGCTTATTACGTGACCAGTTGACACATTTGAGGCAGTTAAAACCTACAAACACACCATTTTTCAGTCAGTGACCCCTTTAACGGTGTAGAAGAGTCACTTCCATTTCTGGAAAATTTTTTCTACTACTTTTTTATTGTACAATGAGACAATAGTATAGTAGTACAATTACTGCTAGAAATCAATCTGACGAAGTCAAATTTTAGTGTCAAAACATAACCAGCAACTGAAATTAAAACGCTGTGGTGGACACACATTGTGACTTGCTTGGTGACTCACATTTTAGACCAGAACAAAGGCAGAGCTTCCTTGGTGATTACAGGAAGCTGCAAGAGTGTTAGCTTTGGTATGCAAGGCTTGAGACTGTGGGGTATAATTGAAGGATTAAAGAGGGGATGCACTGTAGACAGTGGGGGTGATATCATGGAGAGAGGATGCATTGTTACTGTCATTATAATGCAACTTGGTCTGTGATACATGTGACTTGTGAACTGTAAGAGTCCTGGTATTTAAGGACGAGAGTTCCCTGTGTGGCTCTCTTTTCTGCTTTGAGATGTTGGAGATGTGAATAAAGCTTACTTGAGAGAAAACTCTCAAGTCAGGTTTGGGCTGCACGGTGGCGCAGTGGTTTAGCACTGTGGCAGCACAGTTTTACCCTCGGCCGGGGGATCGCGGGGATCATGAGATCGTGGGTTCGATCCCAGCCCCCGACCAACAGTGAGCTGTGTGGAGTTTGCATGTTCTCCCCGTGTTGCGTGGGTTTACTCCGGGATTTCTCTGGTTTCCTCCCGCACACCAAAAACATGTAGGTTTAGGGCGCTCGCGCACGCAGCGACCAGCAGCCGGTGGCTTGTCACCAGACTGCAAACCAAGTCTACCTACGGGTACAAATAAGTAACAAAAAAAAAACAAAAAAAAAAAACTCTGTCTCGTCATTCACACATTTCCACAACGCAAATTAAAAAAAATCCAAGCTTTGTTTAGAAACCTGCTACTCATGACAACACAAACCCAAACTGGATCAATTCTTCTGGTGGCATAGCATCACCAAAGGATCAACCTTTATGTAACAGGGGAAACGCATGCAACACCTCACAGATAGGACCAAAGTGAAGGCAGCAAAGTTGGCAAAAGTGTTAGACTGCTACATCTTTACATCTGTAGCATCTCTTTGAAATGTAATTTAACAACTAGCAGCTCTTACCTGTACCATTCCATGCTGCTGAAGGCAAACTGGATATGGAGTCCTGGGGTTCAGTCCACATGCCACTGTTCTATCCACAGATGTGCAACTGTACCAGGGGTTCACTTGAGCAGAGTGGGACAAACGGTGGGAGAGGCTCAAGTCTGTAGAGGAAACACAGCCGTGTGTGAAGCCACTGCACTGTCGTTCCTTTTCTGAGTCCTGTTCCTGGCTGAGACCTGCTCCATCAGTTGTTAAACCGGTGACATGATTTAGACTTAAATCCATTTGTTTCTGTACTTCAGTTGGAGTCAACACTGTCCTGTGTGCAATGGAAAACACTGGCACTGTTTCTTTTTCTTGGTGGGTTTCTGCAGCCTTTTCTACAAAATTCTCCTCAGTATTGTCATCTTTGTCACGCTCACTTTGATGTCCATCTTAGAAAGAAAGAAAGAAAGAAAGAAAGAAAGAAAGAAAGAAAGAAAGAAAGAAATTCCAAAGTTGATTTGGATTCTTATTTGAAAACCGAGGCATAGTTTTTAATGTGATTGGGTTTTTTACCTGTAGACTTGGACTTATGTAAATACTGCACAGGTTCACCCTCCACATCAGTCGTTTGTATTTCTTTGTGCACTGGTGATGAAAGCTGTAGTTTCCTGATGGAGGAACAAGAAAATAATTTATTTGAACATACAATTGAAGAATTATAACCATGAATATCCTTCTTTTCTTTTTTCCTGGTCGTTTGCAAGTGTTTGTATGGTTGCAGAGTGCTACAAAGCATTTGTATGCTGATGATACACAGCTGTACATTTCTGGCAAACCCAATCACTTGTCCAAAGATTGACAGAATGCTTCAAATCCATGAAGATGTCTCCAGTTTTCTTCATCCCATCACAAGCAAAATAGAGCTCCTTATATTTGATCCCACCGGTTTCAAAGATGAAGTTAACCACCACATGGGTCCCTTTACCAGTTCTTCTTCTTCTTCTTCTTTTGGATGCTCCCTTCAGGGGTCACCACAGTGGATCATCTCCCTCCATCTCACCCTATTCCTTGCACCCTCTCCATGTTCTCCTTCACTACATCCATGAATCTTCTCTGTGGTCTTCCTCTTCTTCTCCTGCCTGGTAGCTCCATCTTCAACATCTTTAGCTCAATATATCCACTATCCCTCCTTTGCACATGTCCAAACCATCTCAGCCTTGCCTCTCTAACTTTGTCTCCAAGCCGCTCAACCTGAGCTGTCCCTCTGGTATACTCATTTCTAATCCTGTCCCTTCTAGTCACTCCCAATGAGAATCTTAGCATCTTCAACTCTGCCACCTTCAGCTCTGCCTCCTGTCTTTTTGTCAGTGCCCCCATCTCCAAGCCATACATATCAGGTCTCACTATCGTCTTGAAAATCTTCCCTTTCACTCTAGCTGCTATCCTTCTGTCATAGATCACCCCTGACACTCATCTCCACCCACTCCACCCTGCCTGCTCTCTGGAATATAACAGCATCGAGGCTTGCCACTCTCTGGTCCGAAGAAATTACAGCGATGGACCAGCAGTAATAATTAGGTTTGTCAATAGAAAAAATAACACTGCACTAATTAAAGAAGGAAAGAAACTGAAAAGGACAAACGTCTTCATAAATGAGCATCTGACAAAACAAAACTCGGATATTGCCCGAAAAGCACTGTACCTGAGAAAACAAGGGAAAATACAGCACACGTGGACCACAAACTGTAAAGTCTTCATTAAACTCAATGGAGCACCAGAGCAAGCTAAAGTGCTGATCATCAGAAACCTCAAAGAACTGGATAAGTATTAACTGTCTTCATGGAAGGTATGAGTACACGTGTAATATAATCCACAACACCAACTATGGCACTACCAGAAAGAACTCACTCCTCTACATCAGACGATGCCAACATTATTAACTGGATTCTAGATTATGATCAACTTGAACTGAGAACATTTCAATATACAGAACATAATCATGTGGGTTTATTTACCTTTTGTTCTTATTAAAGACAAAAATAGAAAGGAGATGTTTTTACCTTCTTTACATGTTTCGACTGTGCACTGCAGCCTTCATCAGAAGAGTCAACTCTTAACCCTCTTAACTCTAACCCTTAGCCTTTATACTCTGGGTGGCGTCACTACCGGAACCACCAGTTTGCCACCCCCATCTATTCCCCGGCCAACCCTGCTGCCATCTTACTACTACAGTACTAGCTATTTTCATATGTAACAAATAGTACCAGTAGACTGTACATGATAAATAGCAGCAGAGATGATATGGACATCAGACGGGTGAGACTATATACACTGTACAGGTGAGCAATGTGCAAATTTAGCAGCCGGTGTGTGAGTTCCTATATGCAAAGCTGTGTTGCGGGGTTTTGGGAGTTGTTATTTGTTCAGGAGTCTGATGGCAGTGGGAAAGATTCAGAGATGATGCCAGTCTTTCTCTGTTCAGTAGTTGTAAAATTTCCTTCAGTTCATAGCCGGAGTTATTAATCTGCTCTGGTGAATGCAAACTTGTAGATTTAATTCAAAACAACTGTCGGGATATTTTCATTTTGAATCATTCTTTTAAAAGAATGATAATGAATGAGGTTAAAATTGTAAAAACTGTCATCATTAGATAATGAATATCAGGTTTGTGAGCACTTAACCTGCCCTTCTGTGCCATCTTGGAGAAGAGCAACTGTTTTCCCAGTAGGGCAGACTGGTCAATGTTTTTTTTTTTTCCTCTGTGAAGTGAAAAATCCTTTTCTGGCTTCAAATGGTTAATATTTAACCCATGAACAGAAAACACCGGCTGAGTGTTTTTTCATTGTCATAATTAAAGTTGTGGATTGATACAAGATATTTGTCAGTTGTTCGTCCTGATGGCGCTATATTTTTCTGCTATTCAAGCTAAACCTAGAACTTTGTGGTCATTCACTTTATTTAGTAATTGGCAGTGGCTGTGGATATGGAAGCTGTATCCCTATACGAAATGTCTATTGGTACGGAAGAGTTGACAATCCGAAAAAAACCTTTTCAGCTCCAAGCCAACTGCTGCTGTGGCTTAGGGAGATAGTACGTTGGGCCTGTGATCAGAAGGTTGCTGGTTTGTGTCTTGCTATCAGCACCTTGTCCAAACCATTTTACTATGAGATGAAATTAAGACTTAAAATTAAGAGGTTAGCCTTCGGATTTGGGAGTGGGTAAGGTTAAAAAGGTAGTAAATAGTAAATAAAACAAATACAGTCATGTGAAAAAATTAGGACACCCTGTATAAGCCTGTGTGTTGTTGTTATTTTTTTTTACATATTTGGACATATAGATATTTAATATCAATGTTAATAATACTGGGAGATTCCCATAATGCAACTAAACAATTAAAAATGAATTAAAGACTTTCTTCAAATTTTCTGTAAAATGTAATTCTAAACAAATAGTGACGAATAAATTAGGACACCCCTCATCTTTTTAGGACACCCCCACATTCGCTCCCACTTACAATGGCTAAAATAAATTTTAATAAATGCAAATAAAAACAAAAACAAGGTTAGCTATAGACATGTAACATTTCTTAATAAAGAACTGAATATTTAAAGGGGTGTCCTAATTTTTTTACATGACTGTAAATCCCTCAGATTTCCCTACCTGTAGCCTGCTGCTTTTAAGATACGCATTAATAGAATGTACTGGCCAATCAGATTCAAGCCATATCTGTAACAAGAATTCTATGGGTACAGTTCCGTATCCATAGTCACTGCCTTAGTAATTTAGAACCTTGACGGTCAAGCTGGTCCATCAGTGACCCTGGCTAGACCATGTGACCATGGCCTCAATAATCCGGTAACTAGGAATAATCAGATAATGGTAATAATCGGATTTGACATGTTTACATGCACTGAATAAATGGATTACTGGACAATAAACTATGTGTTAAACTCTCCAAGACTGTGTTAAACAATCTGGTTAAAAAGTCCACTGCCATCTCTCCTTAACATTTCCATACCTCCACAGATGTCATCTAGACCAACTGCCTTTCCATTCTTCATCCTCTTTAAAGCTGCCCTCACTTCCGCCTTGCTAGTCCTCTGGACTTTCTTGTTCACCATCTTTCCTTCATCCATCCTCCTCTCTCTCTCATTTTCTTCATTCATCAGTTCCTCAAAGTACTCCTTCTACCTTCTCAACACACTCTTGTCACTTGTTAGTGCATTACAATTTCTATCCTCAATCAGCCTAACCTGCTGCACATCCTTCCCAGCTCGATCTCTCTGTCTAGCTAATTGATACAAGTCCTTTTCTCCATCCTTAGTGTCCAGTCTTTCATACAACTCACTATATGTCTTTTCCTTTGCCTTTGCCACCTCTCTCTTTGCCATGTACCTAGATTCCAAATACTCCTGTCTACTTTCTTCAGCTCCCTGACAACACCACTTTTTTTTGCCAACCTCTTCCTTTGAATACTTTCCTGTACCTTCTCATTCCACCACCAAGTTTCCTTGTCTTCCTTCCTCTGTCCAGAGGATACACCACATAGCTTTCTACCCATTTCCCTCAATACTTTTGCTGTACTTTCCCAGTAATCTGGTAATTCTTGCCTACCACCCAGAGCCTGAGCCCCTTTATCAGTTGCTGTACATAAATATTTAAAAACCCCAGCCTTATTTTTGACCACCATTTGAATTTTGATTCTCGTTTCTCCAAAGTAATTCAGTCACTTTTCTTTCCATACAGCAAACACTGCAAAACGCAAACATTTGCTGATAATAAAATGTGATAATAATGTGAAAGTTGGTATCCACACATTTACTTTTTTTTTCTCACTTGTAATTCTGACTACACATGTATAACACAGTCTACCAAATCTAACCATAGTTTGTCTTTGGTTAACACTGTATTCTAGCTCTAAGTCTTTCAGATCATCTGATGAAACTCTACTAACTGTACATTGTACTTTTTGAGGAATCCACAGGAGACCAAATTGACTAAACATCCTTCACCTATCACATCAATTAAGTTGATGGCTTAAAAACTCTTTTTTTTTAAAGTCAACTTTTTTGGAAATCCTTTGTGTAGTTTTAGTTTGTCATTTAAAAGTGTTTTGAAAACTGCTATACAAATACACCTATCTGTCATATTCAGGTGAGCACGCACTCCCCTTCCCTTCCTGCAAGGCTTTCCCCGGCTCCGCAGGCAATCACTGCACCTGCGTAATGAGACACACCTGCTACCTCTTCCCTGCCAGTGCTGAAGCATTGAAGAATTGGTCCTTATAAGCGCTGGCTCGTAGGGTATACTGCCTTCAGCAAGCAAGTAAGTGTTTGTTTACTCCCAAGGAATTATTATTAAATTCCTTTTCTCCTCTCTTCTCCAAGTTGCTGCGATCTTTGTGGTGTGTCTCTTCGGGGTTTGTTGTGCGCTCACCTGCTCCATCATTATCACCACTTCAGCTGCCTCATTCCACCCGGTCAGACACCTCACCCAGCTTTACTCCTGCCCACCAGCATCCTCTCCTGGTTCGCAGTTTCATGCTGGGTTCGACTGTGGGGCTGTCAACTCATCCCATGTGAGTGCTGTCCTATTTTCCCTTTACCTGTCTCCCTCCTGCTCTAACTCGCTCTCGTCTCCCATTACAGGCTGTGTCCTCCTCTGGCGAGTGGCGTCTTTTATTAATGAAGCTCCCTCTTTTGAATCAAATAAATTGTGCAACTAGTTCCTCTGTGTGCTTCGTGTGTTTACTCTGGTGTCATTCCCTGCATGTGAGCTGTTTTCTCCTGCCAATCATGAGCCGCAGTGCAAGCTCAGCGGGAGCGGCATCAGCTGAACACTCCGCTTTAGATTGTCTCGATGCCACAGAGAGACAGGTGGCCATGTTTACGCAGCAGCTGCTAACAATTATGCAGCAGCTGGGCACGGTCACCGAGCATTTGGCAAACCTGTCTCGTCCGGGTTCTCCCCCCCACCTGTTCCCTCCGCTTTTTCCACCGTGCACCAAACCATTTCTGTTCCCTCGCCTGCCCCGTACGCGGGGGAGGTGGGAAAATGTAAGGGGTTCTTTGCCATGTTCAGCTTTATTTGGGCCAGGTGGGTGGAGAATACCCGGATGATACAAACTTCATTTTATGACCCTCCTGCTGCAAGACCGGGCCCTCAGCTGGGCCTAGGCCATTCTCAACAGTCTGGAGGGCCCTAATTTGAGAGATTTGTTAATGAATTTGCCCATGCATTCAACTGGACAGAGAGCGAGGGCAACATCATCAGCCTACTCTGTGGAGTTTCAGGTCGCTGCAGCAGACTCTGGATGGAATGGTGTTGCGCTACGTAGCGTCTTCCTCCAGGGTTTAAATGAAAACCTCCGCGACGACCTAGCAGTTCATGCGGTTCCCTCCTCCCTGGAAGGTCTTATTGATCAGGCCATCAGTCTTGACAACCGATACCGCAAGCGTGCGAAGGAGCACAAATCCTCCTCCGTCGCACCTGTGCCAGTCCAGGCTACTGATGCAGGTGGAGCCGACTCCTCCTCCGAACCTATGGTGTTCAGCCGAGCCCGTCTGGCTCCGGAAGAGCACCAGCAACGGAGCAGGACCGGCGCGTGCATGTACTGTGGCTCGATGGAGCACACACTGCCAAAATGCCACCTGAAGCCAAAAGACACGGTCCGTCAGCAGCCATGAGGGGTCTGACGGGCGGGAATTCTTTTCATCCCCCCAGTAACTTCTCCATTTCGGTCCTTATCCAGCTGCCGGGGGTCAAGAGGAGGATTATGACTTTAATTAATTCAGGGGCAGAGCAAAATTTTTTTTCCTCATGGCTCGTGCGGGAAGTAGGCATCCCCATGACAAAATTGCCCACACCCCTTAACATCACCACTCTGTCGGGCGGTAACATAGCTCTCGTTACCGAAAGCATGGCGCCGGTCTCTGTCCTTCTTTCCGGGAACCACCGGGAGATTCTTTCGTTCCCTATTCTCCCTAAATCGTCACACCTGGTGGTCCTGGGATTCACGTGGCTCCAGAAGCATAACCCCATTATTAATTGGGTGAATAATTCCATCTCTTCCTGGAGCCCATACTGTTTGGCATCCTGTCTCAGTTCGGCCGAGTGTTCATCATTGTGACCCATCTCCTCCCCTCCGGTAGAGTTGCCAGACCTCAGCCTCGTACCCAAGGTCTGTCATGACCTCGGAGAGGTCTTTAGCAAGTTGAGAGCACTTTCCTTACCTCCCCACCGCTTTTGCGACTGTGCTATAGACCTTCTCCCAAGTGCGCGGCTGCCATCCAGCTGACTCTACATTATTTCTGGACCGGAGAGGGAGGCAATGGAGAGCTATATTAAAGAGTCCTTGAACACAGGCCTCATTCGGCCCTCCTGGGCCCCTCTTGGGGCAGGATTCTTTTTTGTCGGGAAGGAGGACGGATCTTTCCACCCGTGCATAGATTACCGTGAGTTGAATGCCATAACTGTCAAGGACAAATATCCTCTGACCCTGATAAACTCCGCGTTTGAGCTCCTTCAGCGTGCATGAGTATTTACCAAATTGGACTTGCGTAATGCCTACCATCTGGTTCGCATTCGCAATGGGGACAAGTGGCAGACGGCCTTTAAAACACACTTGGGGCAATTTGAATATCTGGTTATGTCATTCGGGCTCACCAATGCCCCCGCCGTCTTCCAGCGTATGATCAATGGCGTCCTCTGCGACATGGTAAATCAATTTGTTTTTGTCTACCTTGACGACATTTTGATTTTTTCACGCACCCCAGAGGAGTACGCAGTCCATGTCAGGGCCGTTCTACAACGGCTCCTGGAGAATCAGCTTTATGTTAAGGCGAGAAGTGTGAATTTTCCACCCGCTCCACTTTGTTCCTCAGTTTTATCGTAGCTGAGGGGGAACTGAGGGCCGACCCAGCCAAGGTGAAAGCTGTGCTAGATTGGCCTACACCCCACTCCCGCAAGGAGCTCCAGCGCTTCTTGGGGTTTGCAAACTTTTATCGCCGTTTCATAAGAAACAATAACAGGGTAGCACAGCCTCTTACCCAGCTGACCTTGGTTAAAGTGTCCTTCAGTTGGTCCGAGGCAGCTCAGCAGGCCTTTTCCAAATTGAAGGGTCTGTTCTCCAACGCCCCCATCTTGGCCCAGGTCGACCCCCAGCTCCAGTTTATTCTAGGAATGGATGCTTCTGATTCGGGGGTGGGCGCTGTCCTATCACAGCGCCTCCAATCAGAAGCTCCATCCATGCGCGTATTTCTCTCGGCAGCTCATGCCTGCCAAGAGGAATTACAGTATGTCGTAGAGCACCGAGAGCTCTTGGCCATTAAGTTGGCCCTCGAGGAGTGGAGACACTGGCTGGAGGAAGCGGTCCAGCCCGACCACAAAAATTTAAAATTATTTTTAAATTTAAAAATTTAGAATATCTTTGGTCAGCTGCAGGCTGAACGCCAGGCAGGCCCAGTGGGCCTTATTTTTCTCTAGATTCAATCTTACCATGACTTACAGGCCTGGCTCCCGCAATATTAAACCGGACGCTCTCTCCCGGCAGTTCTGCCCCGACCCGCCTACCCTTCACTCCCTTCCCCAACCCACTGTCCCACCCTCCTGCAGCCTTGGGGCTCTTATTTGGGACATTGAGCAGAGGGTCCGGCAGGCTCAATCCTCCGAACCCAAGCCTAAGGGGGTCCCCGACGACCGTCTGTTTGTCCTGGCCGCCCTCCGCAGTGATGTCATCAAGTGGGGCCACACTAGCCATTTCGCCTGCCACCCTGGTGTCTCCCGGACCATCAATCTCATCTGGCGGATGTTTTGGTGGCCCACCCTTCAAACGGACGTCCAGGACTATGTCAAGGCCTGCCAAATCTGTACACACAATAAATCTGACTCCTCGCCCCCTGCTGACCTCCTCCACCCACTACCCAGCCCCAGTCAACCTTGGCCTCACATTGCACTGGATTTCATCACTAGACTTCCCCCCTCTCAAGGCAATACGGTCATCCTCACCTTTGTGGATCGCTTTTCGAAGGCGATCCATCTGGTTCCCCTCCCCAAACTACCTTCCGCCGCTGAAACTGCAAACCTCCTCACCACCCACGTCATCTGCCTGCATGGTATGCATGGACCCGGTCAGACATTGTGTCTGACCAGGGTCCTCAGTTCACCTCCCAGCTATGGAGATCCTTTTGCCACTCCTTGGGCATCACTGTCTACTGTCAGGTCAGCCATTGGTTTCCTTGCTACCGGATAACCATGAAAACCGGTACCACCTGTCTCATGGGTCGGGCCGTCAGCAACTCAACTGGCAACCCCGCCCTTCCGAGGGCGTGGAGGGTGAAACTGGGCATCCTGGCAGAACTAAAAACAATATCTGTCACAGGTCTGTGGTGGACCACTCGCAGTTACACAGGGTGAGACTGGATATCCTGGCAGATAAGCACATCTGTCGCAAGGTCTGTGGTGGACTTTTGCCAGTCGGTGCATCGTGACATGCACTATTCAATTCAATTCAATTCAACTTTATCTATATAGCACCATTTCACAACAACAGTCATCTCATAGCACTTTCAACTGTCAGGGGGACCCCCACAATTGCACAAAGACCCCAGCAATCAGGCGATCCCCTGTGAGCAAGTGCTTGGCGACGGTGGAGAAAAAAAACTCCCTTTTAACAGGAAGAAACCTCCAGCAGAACCAGGCTCAGGGAGGGGCAGTCATCTGCTGTGACTGGCTGGGGGGTGAGGGGACAGAGAAGATGAAAAGAACAGACATGTAGAGAGCAAACAGCACAATAGGAACTCAATCTATGGGAGAGAACAAACAGATGTTAATGACCAGCAAAAAAAAATTGTTCATTGAGAGTGAAGAAAGGAGTGAAGCCCAGTGCAATTATTGGAGGTCCCCCAGCTGTCTAAACCTATTAGCAGCATAACTAAGGGAGGGTTCAGAGACACATGATCCCTCCCTAATTGTAGGCTATATCAAAAAGGAAGATTTTAACCCTATTCTTAAAAACAGAGATCGAGTCTGACTCCCGAATCCAGATTGGCAGCTGGTTCCACAAGAGAGGAGCTTGATAACTGAAGGCTCCGCCCCCATTGTACTTTTGGATATTCTAGGTATTACAAGTAATCCTGCATTTTGGGAGCATAGTGCTCTGTTAGGATAAGAGGGTAGTATGAGATCTTTTAAATAAAAAGGGGCCTGATTGTTTAGAGCTTTGAAAGTGAGAAGAAGGATTTTAAACTTAATTCTAAACTCTATGGGAAGCCAATGAAGGGAGGCCAGAAACGGAGAGGTATGATCTCTCTTTCTAGTACCTGTTAAAACTTTTGCTGCAGCATTTTGGATCAACTGAAGACTTTTTAGAGATGTTTTAGGACAACCTGATAATAAAGAGTTACAATAATCTAATCTAGAGCTAACAAAAGCGTGAACCAGTTTCTCAGCATCACTCTGAGACAAGATGCTCCTAATCTTGGCAATATTACGCAAATGATAGAAGGCAGTCTTAGAAACGAATTTAATATGTGAATTGAAAAACAGATCTTGATCAAAAATAACTCCAAGGTTCCTCACAGAGCTATTAAGAGAAAGAGTAACTGCATCAAAACTAAAAATTTGATTTGGAAAGGTATTTCTTAGGGTTTTTTTTGGACCAACAAGAATGATTTCAGTCTTATCTGAATTTAATAGCAGGAAATTACAAGTCAGCCAAGCTTTGATTTCCTTAAGACAGGCATCTAACTTGGCTAATTGATTACTATCATCTGGCTTCATTGACAGGTATAATTGTGTGTCATCTGCATAACAATGAAAATGTATACAGTGCTTTCTAATAATGTTGCCTAACGGAAGCATATATAAACTAAAAAGAGTAGGGCCTTGCACAGATCCCTGTGGAACTCCATGACTGAGCTTTGAGTTGAAAGAAAACTCATTACTGACATGAACAAACTGGAACCTATCAGATAAATATGATCTAAACCACTGCAACGAAGTTCCATTAAGTCCAACATAGTGTTCTAATCTATCAAGTAGAATGTTATGATTGATAGTATCAAAAGCTGCACTAAGGTCTAAAAGGACAAGTACAGAAACAAGTCCATTATCAGATGTGATAAGGAGGTCATTAGTGACCTTCATTAAGGCTGTTTCAGTACTATGATGGATTCTAAACCCAGATTGAAACTCTTCAAATAAATCATTTCCCTGCAATTGGTCAAATAATTGCAGAGCAACAACTCTTTCAAAGATTTCTGAAATGAAAGGGAGATTAGAGATTGGTCTATAGTTAGCTAAAACTCCTGGATCCAGCATTGGCTTTTTGAATGAGGGTTTAATTACAGCAGTTTTAAAAGTCTGCGGTACATGGCCTAAAGTTTGTTTGTTTGTTTTTTTTCCCTTGTCCTGTCAGGCAGCTAGGCAAACAGAACAGGGATATGTCACCCTTATTGTGCCAAAACAGATTTACTTTGCCAAGAGGAGCTTATACAGTACCTAACTGTGTATTGTATATTGTTGTAAACTCCTCCTGTAATAACTTTTAATACTTTATTTTAATTGTTTTACCCATGGAAGACCCAACAGGATGGTGAAGAGGAAAAGGAAGTGTGTGAAGGGGGATAAGAAAAAGGAGGGGAACAGACAAAAACAAACAAAAAACACAAACAAACAAACCAACAACTAAAACAAACAAAAGACAAACTGCTTCTTCCACCGAAGATGTCTCGACACGAGTCTGGTTTCCGCCCCTGTTAAAGGAGAGACAGTTGTGCGTGCATGTCTGTGTGCATATATATGAGAACGTGAGCAAAATAAGTGTGTACGTGTGAGTGGTTTGTCAAGAAACATACGAGCAGAGGGCCGGTCGCAGCAGCTCTCCGCCCGGGAACCCCAAGCAGGCAAGGCAGCGCCACCAATCCCCAGCCCCGAGGTCAACAAGCTCCAGGAAAGCCAGGCATCCACCCCCGGAGGGACAATCAAAGGAGGGCAGGCCGCTCGACGGCCGGCGCGGTGAGCCCACACCCCCGGACCCGCCCAACCCCCACCCCCCCAGCGGGGCCAACATCCGCCCCCGGGCCCCAGGCACCAGGAGGCCAGCGACCCCACCCCCCCGGGACAGAGACCGGCACGCGCCCCCCGGCGCGAGCCCCCCCAGGCACCCCCACAGCAGGCCCACCCCAGGGACCCCCACATCCAAAGAAGTCCCCCCACCCAGGGGAGCCCACGTTGCCGAGAGGCACTACCCCACTTAATCCAGCACCTCCCAACTCGCAGACACACCCCTCCCCACACCTACACACCCACATGCTCCCATGCACATCCCTCTCACTCACCCAGACCGACCCATTTTCTCTCACTCCTGTATCCATTTAAATTCACTCCCCATTCACCTTTGTTTCATAAGGCGGCTGCGAAGCAGATGCAGCAAGCCTGAACATGCACCAGTGCCCGGCAGTGACCAGGGAGACCACCGGCGCAGGCCACAGAAGCAGACCCCCACCCCCGGCGCCCATCTGAGCGAACAATCAGCAGACCACCACAGGCGCCCCAAGATGCCACCCGGCACGCAAAGTGCCGCACAAAAACGACCCACCATTACCACCTCCATTCATCACCCCCTCACTCTCACTTAGACTCATATTCAGCCCCCCTGTCACTTTCTTGGTTGTATCTATATATTCAGTAGCACCCAGGGATTTTGACAACATGATAGGTCCCAGGCTCCCCACCAGGCCCCCACGCCCCCAGCAAGAGCAGGGCAACAGGGGTGGGGGAGGACCCCCACCCCCTCCCCCCGCACAGAACATGGTGGGTGTGTGTTGGTTATATGATATAATTGTGTGTAAATGTGTGTACTACCAAAGTGCAATTAAAATTGGGGGGATAGTGATTGGAGCATCGCTAGCCACTGCGATGGGCAGCAGGGCCCCCATCCCCCCAAGTCTAAAATGCAATTAAAATTGAGGTGAGTGCAGCCCCACCACGCAGCAAAGGTATGCCCTTCACCGACACAGTGCAGCACACCCCCACCCCAAAGTCCTAAATGTAACAAAAAAGATGTATGGGGTAATGTAATTTACCTGTAATTTCCCAGTTTGGGATCAGTAAAGTACATCTATCTATCTATCTATCTATATTCCACCCAGAGTCAGGGGGAGGGGGAGGGCGGGAAATAAGACTGGGAGGTAGGCGGTCTAAAAGCGAGGCCGTGCCCCCCCCCCCCCCCCAGAAGCCAGCTTGCAGACTGGTTCATGAGGCAACCCACTGCCCCCAAATCCCAACCCAGGGTGAGGGTCGCCAGTGGAAGCAGCCCAGGACCCACCAGCATCACGCCCCGGTGCTCCCAGCACCACTAACATGATGGGGCAGCCAAACATATTTCCACTCATCTTACACATACAAACGTGGACAACAACAGTCACAATAGTGAACAATGGGCTAGACCCACACGGCGCCCAACACGCCAAGCGACACCCCCGAGCGCCTAAGCAGGCCCACGGCCACCCACCCCAGACGCACACCGACAGCTGCAGGCCGCCCTGCAACCACAGCCACCCCGGAGCAACCCAATGGAAACACAGCCATCAACCCGCGCCAATGACCCCCCAACCACCCCCAAGCACCAATACACAACCACCGCCAATGACACCAGGGGCGATGCAACAAAGCGCCTCATCCCACAAGACAACAGCAGGGTGGCCGGGACAAGCAGGCCCCAAAACGCCAGCCCCCATGCCACTAGATGGACTGTCCAACCCCTGCCACCCAACAAAGTTCTCCTACCCATACACACATCCTCTGCCCCCTAGACATCTACCCACAAGTAGCCGCTTCCATACACACACGTACCTCCATCCACCATCACACATACCCACCTACACCCACACACAGCCCCACCTGCCCACTCAACACACACCCACTTCCACATCCGCTCATACAAAAGCCCACACTCACACCCACTCTCACACACACACGCACACCCACACACGCAGACCCCAGTGGACGGGGAGGGCGACCCAGGATGCAGGCACCAACCCCAGGGTGCCACCAGGGCCCCAGGAAAAACACGACCCCGCCGTGCAAGGATGCACCGGGGACAACCCCACCGCCGGTGCACACCCGACCCCGGCCCGGGGGGGGGATGCCCCTCCCCCAGAACCAGGTGCCCAGGGCCAGACCCAGACCCTCCCCGAGGGGCGAGGCCAGCCGGCCAGGGGCCACAGCCCAACCCCCCCGGCCCACCCCGCAGCCCCCCTCACCAACCCCGGTTGGGGTACAGCCAGCCGCCAGAGGTGCCAAGGAGAGCGAGTCACCGCCTGCCACCCCTCTGATTATGGAATTAATAAGCGGGGACCAGAGAGAATTGAATTCCGTCAATTGATTATTTGAGGAGGCTGACATTCTCTCCAGGCTAATATAATCCAATAGTAAGTTATTACAATAAGTCATGCATAAGTTATTTCTTGATTTCCAATTCATGAGGATAGTTTTCATTGCGATGCATAAGGCAGTGAGAACCATGTGTGACATCCTTGCATCTATATTTATTTCACTTAAATCACCTAATATGCAAAGTGTGGGTGAGGGTGGGACACTATACCCAAGCCATGCCGACAGGTCTTCACATGTCTTCTGCCAGAACTTTTGAACCGGTCCACAGGATCACATAGCATGCATATAGCTATCCGGGACGTTGCTAGTGCAGTGAGAGCAGATATTTGTGTGACTCAGGCCCATTTTGAACATCCTTTGTCCTGTGTAATGAATTCTATGTAGAACTTTATACTGTACAAGTTGTAAGTTAGAGTTCTTAGTCATCTTAAAAGTGTTTAAACATATTTGTGTCCAGAAACTTCCCTCCTTATTAATCGATAAGTCTGTCTCCCATTTTGATATTGGAAGAGATATGGACTCATCCAACTTTGATAATAGCCCATGTATTTTCGATATCAATTTTGGGGAACAGAGATTTAGAAACTCTGCCACCTTAACTGGTACTTTTAAATCTCTCTGATTAAGATTAAATTTTGCTTTTATTATGGATTTAAGCTGTTGATATTCAAAATACTTTTTATCACTGATTTCGTATTGTGACACTAGATCCTGAAATTGGATAAAATTTCCATCTTGAATAAGATGTTCTAAGCTACTTATTCCCTTCTCTTGCCATAGTGGAAATTTTAATGTCCTCTTTTGTTGCAGGATATCAGTTTTATTCCAAATGGGCGTGAGTTTACAGGGGACAAGTGAAGACCCTGTTATTTTTAAAAATTTCTACCAAGCCATCAGAGAGGAAATGATATTAATACTTTTAAAACAGTCATGGCGTTTGATACAGGGACTTATAAAAGGTAAGTCAGAGATATTTAGCGACCCACAGAGAGCCTGTTCAGCATCTAACCATGGGTTTCCTAGTGGGGTTGATTTTGTCCATTTTGATGAGATGAGATTCAACTTTATTGTCATTACACATGTATGAATACAAGGTAACGAAACGTGACTTGGCATTTGGGCACGCTCTGCAGAGCGCATCCAAGGCCGGGGCAGCCGCTAGGCGCCAGTCATAAAGAAGAAAGGAAAAAAAAGAAAAAGAGAATGGGTATGACACAATAGGCGAGAGAAAAAAACATGTTTTATCAGAATGACGCTCGGCAAGTGAGTGAAATTTTGATTTGCAGGCAAAAAAAACCCTCAATGCACATTTAGCAGACATTTAGCAGGAGATCACACACAAAAGTTGAGAGGCAGTGTATTGTATGCATGTAATGTTGTATGCATTGTGCAGTGTAAATGTAACAGTTGTTAGTGAGCAGCAGAGGGCGCCTCCTGGCAGTGGATAGATGTTATAATCATGTGACTTATAAACAAGTCCAGAGTCCAGAGTCCAGAGTCTATCTCTCTTGCTCTCTCTCTTGCTTGCAGAAGGCACATGGGCATTGTCCTTGAGGGTCCAATCCGCTGATACGACAACAACTGATTGTCGATTGTTTGAATGAATGAATGAATGAATGAATGAATGAATGAATTTATTTATTTTGGATAGTACATTACAGGTTAAAAGAAACTGTATAATATAACAACAAGGTCAAATTAGACAAAGACTCCTTCTACTATACAATTCCACGTGAGTTATCCGAAATGGGTGATGGCTGAAGCCGCAGCTTATATTGCCCACCCATATTCCATCCAAGAATTCAAAGGAGAAAAAAGAGAAAACAAGACAAGAGCGATTACAATTTAAAACAAGGCTAAGACAAAATATGACTGAGAGAAAAAGAAAACTGAGCTAGTCTAAGTTAAGCGGTTACTATTCAAAAACAAATCTAATACATAGTGTCACAGAGAAAAAAGAAAAACTAAGCTATAACACAACACAGGCTGGAAATGTCAATCCTTATGTGAGTTTACATGTCGTCTTGTAAATATGTTTGGAGTATTTCTTCCTTTAGTTTTTGTTTAAATTGTCCAAGCTTTGTACATGATTTTAATTCAGGTCCAAAATCGTTCCATAATCTGACACCTTGCACTGAAATACAGTGTTGCTTGGTAGTTGTTCTCACTGTAGGCTTTTGAAATATACATGTTCCTCTGAAGTGATATCGTTTCTCCCTTGTTTGGAACAACTTTTGGATATTTGCGGGCAGTGATAGATTCTTCACTTTGAACATTATTATTGCGGTTTTAAAGTCGATCAGATCTTTCAACTTGAGAGTTTTTTGTTTAAGAAAAAGTGGGTTTGTTGGTTCCCTGTAAGCTGCTTTGTTGATTATTCTAATAGCTCTCTTTTGAAGCATAAAGAGTGGATATATGTTTGTTTTATATGTATTTCCCCATACTTCATTACAATATGTCATGTATGGGAGTATTAATGAATGATACAAGGTGTATAGTGTGGGTTGATTCAGCAAATTTTTCACTCTGTGTAATATTGCAATTGATTTGGATACTTTACCTTTTATATAATTAATATGTGGCTTCCAACACAGTTTGTTATCAATTATTACTCCAAGGAATTTAGTTTCGGATACCCTTTCAATCTCTACACCATTTACACTGAGTTTGGGTACTGGGTAGTTGTGATGGTTGTTAAAGACTATAAATTTTGTCTTGCTTAAATTGAGCGTTAATTTGTTTGAATCAAACCACAGTTTCAGCTTTCCTAATTCCTTTCCGAGTGTATCCAGAAGTTGTTCCAAATTGTTTCCACTGCATAGCAGGTTAGTGTCATCAGCAAACAATATTAAGTCCATTTTTTCTGAAACTTTACATATATCATTTATATACATATTGAATAATAATGGTCCCAAAACTGAACCCTGTGGGACTCCACAGGTGACCTTCAGTAGCTCTGAGTTTTTGTTGTTAACACATACAAACTGATATCTATTCTTTAAGTAACTTCTTAACCAGGACAGTGCTACCCCTCTAATACCACAATTTTGTAGTTTCTTTAATAATAGATTGTGATCTACTGTATCAAATGCTTTTTTAAGATCCAGGAATACTCCAACTGAATACTCTTTATTTTCAATGGCTGTTGATATTTTTTCTGTAAATTCCATTAAGGCATATGCTGTTGTACTTTTGTGTCTGAACCCATATTGCTGCTCACACAATAAATCATTCTTCAGTATGAAGTTGTCAATTCTCTCATAGAATATTTTTTCAAGTATCTTGGAAAATTGCGGTAATAGTGAAATTGGTCTGTAGTTGGAGAGTTCCCCTCTGTCGCCTGTCTTGTAAATCGGAATTACTTTAGCTATTTTCATTGCATTGGGAAATATACCTGATTGGAGAGACAGGTTACAGATATACGTCAGTGGTTTCACTATGCATTCGATAACAGTTTTGACTAGTAGCATATCAATACCATCGCAGTCAGTAGATGTTTTACTTTTGAACGATTTAACAATTTCAATGACCTCTCTTTCGTCTGTGTTCTTTATGAAGATGGTGTCTTTTACAGCAGTGTTATTGCATATTGAATCACCTGTTGGCACCGTAGTGGGTATTTCTCGGGCCAGTTTAGGTCCAATGTTAAAAAAAAATTATTAAATTCATCTGCAGGTGAAGTTATATTCACATTCGGAGTCGATTTATTATTTTTTGGAATGTTAGTTGGGTAGCTGGTATTTCTGCTTTTATTTCCAAGGATACTGTTGATTATTGTCCATGTATTTTTAACATTGTCTTTGTTTTTTTCCAGTTCTTTACTGTAATAGTCTCTTTTGCTACATCTTATTATATATGTTAACTTATTTTTGTATGTTTTATACCGCTGCTCTGCTTCTTTTGTCCTTTTCTTTAGGAAAGCTTTATATAATAAATTTTTCTTTTTACACGCCTTTTGTAGTCCTTTGGTTAACCATGGTTTGTCAGTAAATTTGTGTTTAAGCTTTTTTTTAACTAATGGGCAGTTTTTTTCATAAAGAGTGGTTACAATGTTTATAAATGTGTCATAGGCTTCATTTACATCTGATACATAGACTTCTGTCCAGTCTTGCTTCAGCAAGTCCTCTTTAAAAGAACTGATTGCGTTTGGTGATTTGTGTCTGAACGATTTTGAGATTTTTTCTGGGTTGGGCCCTGTGTGGCCATGGATAAGTGCAAAGATTGGCAAGTGGTCGCTTATATCATTTATCAATAATCCACTTTCTATTTTCTTGTCGAGAACATTGACAAACAGGTTGTCAATAAGTGTAGCAGAGTGAGCTGTGATTCTACTGGGATGTGTTATTGTGGGATATAGACTCATGCTGTACATAGAGTTCATGAACTCTGTAACTACATTTTGTTGATGTGGATTAAGTAGATCAATATTGAAATCTCCACAAATTGCTACCATTTTCTTACTAGTAATATTATTGTACAGCTCGACTAATTTATCTCTGAATGTCTCAATGCAAGTTCCCGGCGTTCTGTATATGCAGCTTATGATTAGATTTTTTGTTTTGTCTAGGTCAATCTCAACAGTAACACATTCCAGAATCCCTGGTAGTGCTGAGGACATTTCATTTACAAGCTTACATCTATATAGGTCATCAATATACAGTGCAACACCACCACCCTTTTTTTGAGATCTGTTAATGTTAAACATCTGATATCCCTCTATTGCCATCAGGGGAGCCTGGTCTGCATTAAGCCAGGTTTCAGAGACTGCTATAGCTGTGAATTTTCTGTTTAGCTGTTTTAAATAGTCCTGAATCTGTGAGAAGTTTTTGTTAAGACTTCTGCTACTGAAGTGTATTATTGACAGTTTACCATCTAATTGCACTTGACTTTTGAATTGCTTTTCAGTGTAATATTCACAGTGGTTATGAATATTATTGAAAAAGTGGTTATCAGGATCAATATCATTCTCCATCTCTTGTGGTTTATGTTCAGCATAGTGGCATATTTTTAGAGTTTGAGTTTCCTCACTCTGTGTTTCATAGTCAGTGTTTGGGTAGAACAGCCGGTCCTTCCGCTTATCTCAATCAGGAGGAATGTAAACACGGGGCAAACAAGGTCAAATCAAATCAAAACAGCACAGTGCACTCAGAGAATAGAATTTGTCCTCACCCGTGTAATTCTGTGCTTCCATTATACAGGTATGTGCAGGCTTAAACTGTTTTTCCATGGAGAGCACAGGGCTCCAGATTTATTCCTCCACTGAATCACTGTCATTCAGTTCACCGTTTGCCGCTACTCGTGCCCTCCCCAACTGGTCGAATTTGATGAAGGAGCTTGCCGGGTCCGCTTTGATCAGCTCTCTCACCTTCCTTCAATTTCTGATGCATCAGGGAACTCCACAGCCAAAAATAGAAGTCCTGAGATCATAACCAATAGTGTTTCCACAGACACATGAATTCCAATGTCCATGAGTCTCCTCGTAGGTTCCAATTCTTGGGCTCCCCCTTGGCCCAATTCTTGTTGAAAAATAGTGACAATAGCACATTTAAGCCACTTCCAAATCCATAATTTCCGTTTAGATTAAGATTCAGCAGAAGAAGAGCGACTAAACACAGACAAAAACGCAACATTGCAAAAGCTGGGAATAGATCAGGAAGGCAGGAGAGGAGGGAAGAAAAATGCGACTGCTCTCTCTCAAGGCAAGAAGGAAATACAAATTTGAATTTGAATACAAATTTGAATACATTTTGAAACAAACTGCAGTCTATTGGCTAAAAAGTAATTAAAAAAATTTGGTAAATCTAAGCTTCTGCACTCTTTCGCTTTTTGGAGGGTTTTTAAACTAATCCGTGATGGTTTATCCTTCCATAAAAATTTACTTATATTTGAGTCTAGAGACTTAAACCAGGCCATTGATGGTTGGGTAGGGATCATTGAGAACAAATAATTAATTTTAGGAAGGACCATCATTTTAATCATTGCAACTCTTCCCATTAATGATAAAGGTAGTGTCCTCCAGCGTGTAAGATCGTCTTGTATTGTTTTTAAAAGGGGAATATGATTTAATCGCAATAACTCTGAGAGCCTGGGGGAAATATCTATTCCTAAATATTTAACATTTCCTGATTGTATTGGAATAGTAGATGTATTTGAGAAATTGCAATTTATAGGTAAAGCTATCGATTTTACCCAGTTAATAGAGTAGTCTGAAAATGATGAAAATTTATCAATGAGCGCCACTGTCTGAAGAAGAGATCTTTGTGAGTTTTCAAGGAAAATCAATATATCTTCAGCATAAAGACTTATCTTGTGTTCCTTTTCTCCAGTTTGAATAACTCTGATATCAACATTTTGTCATATGGCTGCTGCTAATGTTCAATAAAGATGGTAAAAAGTGAGGGAGAGAGTGGACACCCATGCCTAGTACCTCTCTGGAGATTAAAGCTTCGGGAAGTCTGATCATTTGTTCGGACAGATGCAGCTGGACACCTATATAGTGTTTTAATCCAGTTTATGAAAGATGAACCAAACCCGAACTTGTTTAACACCATAAAAAGAAATTTCCAGTTAACATGGTCAAAGGCTTTCTCTGCATCCAGGGACAAGATTGTAGTTTCTACATTATTGATCTTGCAGTAGTCTATTAAATTAAATAGCCTGCGTGTATTATCAGCCGAGTGCCTACCCTTGATGAAACCTGTTTGATCTGGGTGTATAATAAACGGGATTATCCTTTCCAGTCTTTTGGAGAGCTTTGCAAATTATTTTAAGATCGACATTCATAAGTGAGATGGGACGGTAGCTGGATGGAAGCGTAGGTTTTTTCCAGGTTTAAGGAGCAGGATAATATCTTGCCAAATTCATATTCGGAGGAATTACATTATCTTCTTTAATTTGGTTCACCATTTTAAAAAAGTAGGTGCCATCACAGGCAAAAAGTCTTTATAAAATTCTACTGGAAAACCGTCTGGTCCCGGGGCTTTGTTGTTTGGGATGTGCTTAAGTGCCTCCTGGAGTTCAGACACCTGAAGAGGTGCATCCAGAGCCGCAATCTGTTCATTATTTAATTGTGGTAAATTAATATCATCCAAAAATGTATTTATCTCTGAGTCAGATGGGTTAACCTGAGATGAGTAGAGGTTTTCATAAAACTTTCTGAAGGAGTTATTTATTTCTTCAGGCTCATGGGTAATATTTCCAGTCATATCCTTGATATGTCATAGCCAGGAGCGGCACTGGGGTTAAGCTCCCAGTGCTCATAAAATGCTCCTTATGGCGTGCGACTCAAAAAGCCTCTGACAACTAAGTCCAACTCCTAGCCTGCCTGTGTGGTTTAGTCTCTAAGCCCGGCGGAACTGCTTTTACTAATAGGAGAAGGGGCGAGGGCGGATCTCTGGCGCCTTAAAACCAGATGCTTCGGGTAGATGGTGGCTCGTCAACCTGGGAAGGTAGCCCATCTAGGGGAAGGTAAACCCTGATTTCAAACCTCCGCTGCCTTGCGGCATACCCAGTCACGGGAAAGGCTTCGGGAGTCAACCCTGAGGTAAAATCCGAAGTCGGAGCCCCTAAGGCAGTTCTGTGTTGTGCTCAACATCGTTCTGGCAGCTCCTGCAACGGCGCTGGTGCCAAACTGTAGCAGCCCTGCTGTTCCTTTGGATTCATCAGTGACGTGGAGAGGGGGAACATGCTGCAGGGGCAACATCTTGTCCTCCATATCTTCCTGCCCAGGCTTGAATCCTGCCAACGCCCAACGCTGGAAGGTAGAACACCGGATCACTGGAGAGGACACTCCAGCTTCGCCTTTGGCGTAGACAAAACACGGGGAATGACAGTTACCGGTTATAAGCCACCGCTCAATTGGCGTAGAGCGCGGCGCCAGGGGTTGTTCCCGATGGTGGGAGGGATCATCGGATCTCACTGGACAGCTACCGCCCGCCTCAAGCTGGGCAGCCCCCAGCCAATAAGGTGTTGTCCCGCCACAGCTTGCTTTCCTCATTGGGTGCATGGGGATGAGGAGAAGTCCGAACAGCAGGCTGAGAACCTTCACACCAGGCAAGACAATAAAACAAAAGAGACCAACTCTAAAACTGGGAACTTCGTCCGCACTATGATGACAGGACTCGCTGCTAACCTCAAGGACATCAACGACACCAGGAAGACTGCCATCATCAATAATGAGCTGAAGAGACTGGGAGTGGATATCGCCACTCTCCAGGAAACACAGTTGGCTGATGCAGGCACACTGAGAGAGAAGGACTACACGTTCTACAGGAAGGGAAAGGGCAGTGACGAACACAGGGAACACGGAGTGGGCTTCGCAGTGAAGAACACCTTGCTGAAGATGGTGGAACCAGGCAGCACTGGCTCTGCATGACTCCTCACCCTCCGCCTGAACACCACTCAAGGCCCAGTCACCCTCGTCAGTGTGTATGCCCTGACACAGACAGCCACACCAGAGGCAAAAGACGAGTTCTACGAGAATCTCGCAACAACTGTCAGGATCATCCCCAACTCTGAACAACTCATTCTCCTTGGAGACTTCAATGCCAGAGTGGGTGCTGACCACGACTCCTGGCCCTCCTGTCTTGGACCATTTGGCGTGGGCAGAATGAACGACAACGGACAGCGGCTGCTCGAGTTCTGCACATATCACGATCTGTGCATCACAAACTCGTTCTTCAAGACCAAGCCCCAACACAAGGTTTCCTGGCAACATCTGCGCTCAAAGCACTGGCACCAGCTGGACTTGATCCTGACCAGGAGCACCTCACTGAAGAATGTGCTAATCACCCATTCGTTCCAGAGTGCAGATTGCGACACAGACCATTCATTGGTGTGTTGCAAGGTCAAGCTGCAGCTGAAGAAATTCCATCATGCTAGACAGCCTGGAAAGGCACGGATTGACACCAGCAAGATGGCTCAACCAGAACTTGTTGAGCAGTTTGCCTCCACCTTTGAGAAGGAACTTGGTGTAACACAAGAAGGAGAATCTGCAAAGCAGAAGTGGGAAGAGCTGCGAAACACCATTCACCGCACAGCCTTGGCTACCTTTGGGAAGAAGACCTCGAAGTCACAGGACTGGTTTGATGCCAAGTTGACCGAGATGACCCCCGTCATTGAAGCCAAGCGCTCAGCACTTGCTGAGTACAAGAAGTACCCAAACGAGAAGAATCTCCAGATTCTCAGGGCTGCGAGAAGCAAAGTTCAGCAGACTGCTCGGCGCTGTGCCAACGAGTACTGGACTCAGCTCAGCCAAGACATTCAAACCGCTGCCATAACAGGGAACATCCATGGTATGTACGATGGCATCAAGAAAGCACTTGGTCCGGCTCAGAGCAAGACGGCCCCCCTCAAATCCTCCACTGGGGAGATGATCACAGAAAAGAACAAGCAGATGGAGAGATGGGTGGAACACTACTCCGACCTCTACTCCAGACAGAA
Source organism: Pholidichthys leucotaenia (assembly GCA_020510985.1). NCBI lineage: Eukaryota > Metazoa > Chordata > Actinopteri > Cichliformes > Pholidichthyidae > Pholidichthys > Pholidichthys leucotaenia. The sequence continues at coordinate 160,072,974 of CM035838.1, read as the reverse complement.
CACCGTAACACCGTCAGCCCTTGATGCCATCGACTGCCTGCCATCCATGGACGAACTTGACGCTGAGCCAACCATTGACGAACTCAGCAAGGCCATTGATAGCTTGGCCGCTGGCAAGGCACCCGGCAACGACGGCATACCCCCTGACCTGATCAAGCACTGCAAGACCGCCCTACTGCTGCCATTGCATGACGTCCTCTGCTAGTGTTGGAAGGAAGGTGCCGTACCACAGGACATGAGGGATGCCAAGATTATCACCCTCTACAAAAACAAAGGGGAGAGAAGCGACTGCAACAACTACAGGGGCATCTCCCTCCTCAGCGTTGTTGGCAAAGTCTACGCACGAGTTGTTCTCGTTCGTCTACAGAAGCTTGCCGAACGTGTCTACCCCGAGTCTCAGTGTGGCTTCTGCGCTGAGCGATCGACGGTAGACATGATATTCTCCATCCGCCAACTCCAGGAGAAATGCAGAGAACAGAACATGCCCCTGTACGTCGCCTTCATCGACCTCACCAAAGCGTTCGATCTGGTCAGCAGAGAGGGCCTTTTCAAGATCCTGCCAAAGATAGAATGCCCACCAAAGTTGCAAAGCCTCATCGAATCGTTTCACACCAACATGCAGGGGATAGTGCAGCACGATGGCAACGTCTCAGAGCCATTCAACATACGCAGCGGAGTGAAACAGGGTTGTGTACTTGTGCCAACCCTCTTTGGGATTTTCTTTGCTATGCTCCTGAGGCATGCCTTCAGCACAGCAACAGAGGGAATCTACCTGCACACAAGATCTGATGGCAGGCTTTTCAACCTCGCCCGCCTGAAAGCCAGAACCAAAGTACGCGAGGCTCTAATCAGAGACATGCTGTTCGCAGACGACGCTGCAGTCGCAACCCACACACAGCAGGAGCTTCATACCCTGATGGACCGCTTCTCCCAGGCATGCAAGGACTTCGGGCTTACCATCAGCCTGAAGAAGACTAACGCCTTGGCGCAAGGCACGGAAGCACCACCAACCATCACCATCGACGACTACGAGCTGGAGGTCGTGAATCAGTTCACGTACCTGAGGTCCACGATCAGCAACAACCTCTCCCTTGATACAGAGATCAACAAGAGGATTGGAAAATCAGCCTTCACACTCGCTCGCCTCACCACACGAGTGTGGGAGAATCCCAAACTCTCTGTCAAGACGATGATGGCAGTGTACAACGCCTGCGTCATCAGCACACTGCTCTATGGGAGTGAGACGTGGACAACATACGCCTGGCAGGAAAAGAGACTGAACTCCTTCCACTTGCGCTGCATTCGCCATATCCTGGACATATCCTGGCAGGACAAAGTGCCCAACACAGAAGTTCTGTCCCTCGCCGGCCTTCCCTCCATGTTCACTCTACTCAGGCAGCGCAGGCTCCGCTGGCTAGGCCATGTTCACCGTATGGAGGATGGCAGAATCCCCAAAGACGTCCTCTACGGAGAGCTGGCAGCTGGCAGGACAGACGTTGGCCGCCCACAGCTGTGCTTTAGAGACGTCTGCAAGAGAGACATGAAGGCCCTGGAGATCAACACAGAGCGCTGGGAGGACCTTGCAACGGACCGCTCCAAATGGAGAGGCACCCTGACCAGACAGCTCAAGGCGGGTGAAGAGAGACTGACTGCTGCAGCAGATGAAAAAAGGACCCGCAGGAAGAACCACCACAGACCCAGCAGCACAGATACCACCCACAAGTGCGACCTGTGTGACAGGGACTGCCATTCGCGCATCGGCCTGTTCAGCCACAGGCGGTGCTGTTCCAGCAGAGTAGACGTTTAGGATTCTCTTCCATGGTCATCATAGACCGACGGAGGCCGACAATCCTTGATAGAATGGATAGTTGTTTTTTCTTTATTCAATCTAAGCTGGTTCGCAAAATATCACCCCGATTTATTACTGTGTTCAAAGTTCTCAAGACGCAGTCTTGGTATTAAAAACTGTGCTCTTTTGTTCGTAATTTCTTTTAATTCCAGCTTTAATTTTCTCAGATCGTTAAGTGTCTGTTTAGAAAGCCAGTTTAGAAAGCTTGGGATCAGTCCGCCAAGGTCTCCACCTTTGACCGCCACCTAATCCACATAGCACCGGACCCCCATGATCCCTCCTGCAGGTGGTGAGCCCACTGGAGGGCGGACCCACGTAACTCCTTCGGGCTGAGCCCGGCCGGGTCCCGCTGCTCCTCCACATTGAAAGGAGTCAGTTGAGGTGGTATGGGCATCTGATTAGGATGCCTCCTGGACGCCTCCCACTTGAGGTGTTTCAGGCACGTCCCACTGGGAGGAGACCCCGGGGCAGACCCAGGACTCGGTGGAGAGACTATGTCTCCCAGCTGGTCTGGGAACGCCTTGGTATCCTCCCTGGAGAGCTGGAGCAGGTGTCTGGGGAGAGGGAGGTCTGGGCTTCTCTGCTTGAACTGCTGCCTCCGCGACCCGGACCTCCGGAAAAGCGGTAGAAGATGGATGGATGGGTTAAGTGTCTGTTCCTGTGGGGAAACGGCACAGGTTGTCTCCAGTGATTTAATTTTCTGTTCTAAGTCCAGTACCAGTGCTTTTTCTTTTTTATTCTTATATGAACAGTAAGAGATTATTTTACCTCGCATGACCGCTTTTGCTGCTTCCCAAAGAACACCTGGGGATATTCCTGCCACATCATTATATTCCAGATATGATTCCCACTCTTTATTAAAATAGTTAATAAAGTCTTTGTCTTTCAGTAGTGATATATTAAATTTCCAGCTCCTAGTTTCCCTTGTAGCTTTCCTATTTACTAGTGTAAGAGATACTGGATGGTGATCGCTAATAGCTTGATTTGAACATATTTCAGTGTCTGTGATGTCCCTCACAATAGAGTTACTGGCTAAAAAGAAATCCAGACGTGAATGTGAACCATGAACTGATGAAAAAAAAGTGTATTCCCAAAGAGTTGGGTGAAGAGAACGCCATTCATCGCAAAGACCAAAATCATTCATGGACTGTTTGAGTGTCAGTAGCCAGCCATTTTCGGTAATTCCCCGATGTACTGAGCCTGTCGATTGCAGGGTTTAATACCAGGTTGAAGTCCCCTCCTATTATAAGTGTGGTGTCCAAGTGCTCAGAAAGAGAAGTGAAAAAAGTGTGAAAATAGGATGGGTCGTCAACATTTGGACCATAAACGCTTGCAATACATAGATCCAAATTTTGGACTGAGATTTTTAGTATTATAAATCTACCTTCCGGATCTATTTTGGTGTTATTCACAACAAAGTGTATTCTTCTGTTTACCAGTATAGCTACCCCCTTTTGTTTAGAATTAAAGCCGGCTGAGTACATGTGGGGGAATTCCGGGGAGGTGAACGCATCTACAGACGACTTAGAGACATGTGTCTCCTGCAATAAAACAAAGTCTGCCTGTAGATCGTTCAGTCGATTAAAAACTTTTAGCCTCTTCTCCATGGTTCCAATTCCACGTATGTTCCACGTGACAAACTTAAATGTAGACATGTTTTCACTAACTGGTTGTGTACTAAAGACTAACTAAATGTGCCTATGTGATTAAATGTCTGTAATGAATGTTTTTTGGGTTTTTTTTCCCGGTTCCAGTTCCGCCGGACCGGCGGCGCCACACGAGTTGGCTGCCCTTTGCAACTGCCTTTTTCTTATCTTCCTTCTTCTTTCTACACCTTTCACTCTATATATATATCACGGACACACAGATCGCCCCAAGGGTCTCCCGAGTCGGCGGACGGAGCCACTGTTTGCAGCGGGGGACGATACAGCAGGGAAGAGCTAGCTAGCTGGCTAGCTTGCTCCAACAGCCATCCGGTGCTAACGGAGAAGCTCGACATGCCGAGGAACTGTGGCGAAAACGACGCGGGTGCCGGGCTGGAGTTTAGGCGGCGTGCAATAAATATAAGACAGAATAATAAAGAGCGATGGCAAGAACCAAGCAGACCGCCCGTAAATCTACTGGAGGAAAAAGCCCCCCCAGGAAGCAGCTAGCCACCAAGGCTGCTCGAAAAAAGCGCTCCGGCCACCGGCGGAGTGAAGAAGCCTCACCGTTACAGGCCCGGTACCGTGGCTCTGAGAGAGATCCGTCGCTACCAGAAATCCACGGAGCTGCTCATCCGTAGGCTGCCCTTCCAGTGCCTGGTGACGGAGATCACTCAGGACTTCAAGACCGACCTGCGCTTCCTGAGCTCCGCTGTCATGGCTCTGCAGGAGGCCAGTGAGGCCTACCTGGTGGATCTCTTCGTGGACACCAACCTGTGCGGCATCCACGCCAAGAGGGTCACCACCATCATGCCCAAAGACATCCAGCTGGCCCGACGCACCCGCGGAGGGAGAGAGAGCTTAGACTTTCTGCTGCACATTCACCAACCACAATGCTCCGCACTGTGTGTGTGTCTCTCTCTCTCTCTCTCTCTCTCTCTCTCTCTCTCTCTCTCTCTCTCTCTATATATATATATATATATATATATATATATATATATATATATATACATATTTATAGTAATATGTACATATGTATACTAGCTGTTCTTCTTTTTTTCTTGCATTCTGATTGTTGCTCTGAGTGTTGCTATCCCTGTGCTGTTGCAATCCTGGAATTTCCCCATTGTGGGACTAATAAAGGCTTATCTTATCTTATCTTATCTTATCTTAATGTATGCATATATTGCATATATGTGTATATACTGTATATGTTGTGTGTAAAGTATACACCTACGCATATATAATTGGGTGTGCGTGCATGGTGTCTCTGTGCCATTTGCCTGCAATTGCAAGCAAATGGGGTACATGTATTTCAAGTTATTTCCTATAAACCAGAAGTATGAGAAAAAACAGACATAAAGGTTAGTAAGTGGTGAAAAAATGCAGACAACATACAACAATGACCTAAAAACTTCAAAAAAAATTAACCACAACAGACAAACAAACAAACAACAACCTCAACAACAAAGAAATAATAATTTTGACAATTGTTAACAAATTAAACTGAGATCGAGTAAGAGACCTGCGCACAATCGCACTCTTTTTCCACCTGTAGCTAAAATAAATAAATAAATAAATAAAAATAACTCAACAAAAAACAAAACAGGCTCTAGAATAACCAGGGTGTTATAGTTTCATCCATAAACAGCTTGCCATCTATATACAGTCTATCCACAGAAACAATAGCTCGTTTACCTTCTTGGATGTTTTGTTTCCTAATGGGAAAAAGCTTCCTTCTCCTTTCCAAGATTTCCTGTGGAAATTGATCATTTAGACCATAATTGGTGTTTTTAAGCTGCCTGCCCTGCCTCTGTACCAAAATTTTTTGCTTAAAATGCTCAAATTTGGCAACAATGGGCCTGGGACGTTTATTCTGGGAATTTTTTTTGCTCAATTCGGTGAACTCGGTGGAAGGTAATTGAATTTGTGACTTCGGGGGATAGTTTTAATTGTGATGAGATAAATTCACCGACCAGCAGTTCTGGATTTTCATTATTTTTTTTTCAACAATTCCAGAAAAAAACAAGGTTATCTCTCATGCTGCGTGACTGCAAACTGAGAACTGTTTCCTTCATTTTCCGGTTTTCTCCCTCAACAACGCCAAGCCGCGTGGTTAGTGTGTTCACTAATTTTTTTCAGGCTGTTATTTTCCTCTATGAGAGAGACGAGCTGTGTTTGACTAAACTCTAAGCTCTCCCGCAAATTCTGGAACTCTTTATGAAGGAGCTCGACCAGTGCCAGTCTACCATCCATGCTGGTAAGTTTATTCTCAATGGAGAAAAGGATGTCACTAACCTCGCTGTCGTGCTGTAATTTCTCGGGCGTTAATTTTGGCGACTCTGCGGGTCTCGGTCGTTTAGACTGACAAGCAGCGGCGGAACACACACTCGCCTGCTCCATGACACAGCAACAGTAGTAGAACGCGTCGATATAACTCCCTAGTTCCTCCAGCTCCGTACGAAAAAAGAAAGACAGACAATTAGTTAATGAATTAATTACAAAAAAAAAAAATACCTGTGGAAAAGTGTGTTTTTAAGCTTGGTCGACAGCAGTCGCCGTTTGGATTATTACGCAATTGTCTCAAGACGTCTCATGATCACAGCATCGAGTGGTGCGTCAGCCCTGTTTTTTTAATACCTGGCCTAAAGTTAATGAAGAATTGATTATTTGAAGAATAAAGCGACCAATAAATGGGAAGACTTCTTTAAATAACCTGGTGGGAATGGGGTCTAAAAGACAAGTTGAAGGCTTGGATGAGGAAATTATTTTGTCTAACTCTAAAAGGTCAGTTGGAGTAAACTGATCCAAACAGATGCCAATTGAAGGAGTTGTAGTAGTTACTGTATTTAAGTTAACAGTGGGAAGAATCTGACTGATTTCATCTCTGATAGATGAAATTTTATTATTGAAAAAGTTCATAAAGTCCTGACTAGTAAGTTCTAAGGGAACGCTAGGATTGACAGAGTCCTGACTCTTTGTCAGCCTGGCTACAGTGCTGAAAAGAAACCTGGGATTATTCTTGTTCTCTTCTAGTAATTTTTTTATTAATATTAATGCAGAATAATAACTCGTTCTAGCTTTCTCAGAGATTTTTTATAAATTAAAAGATGATTTCTCCAAGCTAAATAGATTTCATCTAAATTAGTGGAGCGCCATTTTCTTTCTTTTTGTAATTTGAATTTTATTGGGTTTTCAATTTAGAAAATAAAACAGAGACAAACAAACACAAAAAAAAAAAAACAAAGAAAAAAAAAACGAAAAAAAAACAAAACAAGTATACCCAGTGAGAGGATAAAACATTCCATTTCCACCCTAATACTCTTAAGATGATTAGCTTAATCTACTACACCTATAAAGGTAAGATAGGATCCCCACTTATTATAGAAGCTGTCCATCCTGTCCAGAAGCTTATATGAAAGGCGTTCTAGTGCAGCAAGCTTGCCCAACTCCCTGAGCCATTGAGCTACGGGTGGGGCAGAGGAAGATTTCCAGTAAAAAGTGATCAACTTTCGGCCCAGCATCAAAGCAGTCTGGATCCACTCGGCATCAGAGATTGGGTCCTGAATCATTGATGGATCCCCAAGGACAAAAAGTCTCTGAGTAAATGGCACTTCTTGCTTAACAATTGTCATAATATGTCTATGGATCTGCAACCAAAAGTCCTGTATTACCGGACAACTCCAGATCATATGGATTAATGTCCCCTCCCCCTGTAGACATCTCCAGCAGCTTGAAGAGTGAGTGAGATTCGCTCTCAACATTTTACGAGGTGTCCAGTAAAATCGATTCAAAATTTTAAATTGAACAAGTCTGGTTTTCAATTCCCTAGACACTTTCTTCCCATTCTTTAAAATATTTGCCCATTCAACATCAGTAAATTGTGAATTCAGATCTTTTTCCCATACGTGTTTAAGGAATGTAGAATCTTTATTTGAGCTCTTAAGGAGCATTAAATAGAAATTTGAGGCCTTAGATCTTTTGCCACAGGAACTCAAAGCCTGGATGAGCCAATCTACATCAGGAGGAGGGGTAGTTGTAGATCCAAAGACTTGACACAGCAGATGTCGAAGTTGTAAATATTTCCAAAACTGATTCTGTGGTAGTCCATACTGTGCCCGTAGAACATCAAATGATTTGAGAGCTCCCCCTTCATATAGATCTTTTAACATCAAGATGTCCTTTTTCACCCAGATTTTCCACATAAATGGGGATTTTCCAATATGGAGACTTGGGTTAAGCCAAATAGAAGCCATAGAATGAAGATGAGAGCTAAACTCTAGTATAGAAGCAACTCTCTTCCAAACGTATTGTAAAAAGGATATAATAGGATGCGACTGAAATTCAGGAGACAGTTTAATTGTGATTAGATGTACTAGGGGAAGAGGGCTGCTCAAATAACTCTCTAAATAAAGCCAAGGGGGAGCTCTCTCAGGGGGGAGAGCCCAATGAATCAAATGTCTAAGACTAAAAGCGTAATGATATAAAACCAAATTTGGGACCCCCAAACCTCCTGAATCTATAGACTTCTGCAATCTTTTCAACTTTAATCTAGGGCGCTTACCATTCCATAAAAACTTATTGCACAACCTATCAAATTGTCGAAAATAACCAACTGGGATCCTAAGAGGAAGAGATTGCAGAAGGTAATTAAATCGGGGTGCACAAATCATCTTAATAACATTGACCTTGCCCCAGAGAGACAAAAAAAGAGGTGACCACCTTTCTATGTCTATTTTAAATTTTTCAAGCAAGGGTTCAAAATTAATCTGAATCAGATCTGATAAAATGTGAGGAAACAGGATGCCAAGATATTTAATTCCTAATTTTGGCCAAGAGAAGCCTATATTTTGACCAAATGTAAACAGTGTTTTAGGGCAATAAGATGTTAGAGGGAGAATTTCTGATTTTATCCAGTTAACTCTATAACCAGACAAACGTGAAAATTGGTTAATAATTTTAAGGAGAGCTGGAATTGATTTTTGAGGTTGTGTAATCAGTACCAATGCATCATCAGCATACAACATTATCTTATGGGTACTGCCATGGACCTGAATACCTGGAAAATTGCCGTCTTTGCGGATAGCAACAGCTAATGGTTCTAATGCCAAAGCAAAAAGCAAGGGACTTAAAGGGGAGCCCTGGCGCGTACCCCTATAAAGTCTAAAAGATTGTGATGTAACTCGATTTGATATCACTGAAGCTCTAGGTTCATTATATAGTAATTTAATCCAAGAAAGAAACTTTGAACCAAAACCAAAAGTCTCTAGAGTTGCAAAGAGATACTGCCACTCAACCCTGTCAAATGCTTTTTCAGCATCCAGGGAGAGGGCTGCCACTGGAGAGAGGTGTGCAAGTGAGGGATCATTTTGAACTAACTATATGATATCAATAAATCGCCTAATATTGTCTGCCGCACCCCTGGAACGAATAAAACCCACCTGATCAGGATTTATAAGAGATATCATTACTTTATCTAATCTTAATGCCAAAATTTTGGAGAGAATTTTACAGTCACAGTTTATAAGACTAATTGGTCTATAATTCTTACATTCTAACGGATCTTTATTGCTTTTTAAAATAAGCGAAATGAAAGCCTCTGTTAAAGAAGGGGGCAAACGGCCTTGTTCAAAAGATTCCGCAAACATTTCTAAAAGTAAAGGAGAAAGCTCATCAACACAGGCCTTGTAAAATTCTGCAGTGAATCCGTCAGGGCCCGGTGCCTTTCCAGTCGGGAAGCTCTTAATCACTTTCACAATTTCCTCTTTAGTAATTGGGGCGTCAAGTAAGTCTATTTGTTCCTTCGTTAAGGAGGGCAAAGATAGGGATGATAAAAATGCATAGATCTCTTGAGATCCAGCCTCCATTTCAGAAGAATAAAGCGAAGTGTAAAATTCTCTGAAAGCACCATTAATTTCATTTAAGTCTGACACCAGAGTACCATCCTGTGTCCTAATAGCAGATATAGTACACTGAGCTTCTTTCATTTTAATATATCTAGCCAGCATTTTGCCAGCTTTATCCCCCTCCTCAAATTGTTTGTGCCTAAGACGAAATAGGGAAAATTCAACTTTTTGTGTTAGAATTGAATTCAGCTCATACTTAAGCTTCAGAAGGGGTGACAAATTTACTAAATTTGTGTCTTGTTTGAATGAAGTCTCTAATATAGCTATTCTCCTCTCCAAATCAATCTGTTTAGCAATGTTAGTTTTCTTTTTAAAAGATGCATATTGAATAATATGTCCCCTAATAAATGCCTTAAAGGCCTCCCAAGCAACCCTGGCAGAGGGAGCATAATCCCAGTTTGTCTCAAGATATAAGGAGATCTCTGCTTTCAAAGAGGACACAAAATCTGGATTAAAAAGAAAGCTTGAATTAAGCCTCCATCTAGAATTTTTTTTCAACTGACAAGGCGGGATCATATGTAGAAAAACAGGGGCATGATCTGATAGTATTATGCTACCAATGAAGCTCAAATTTACAGAAGAAACAGAAAATTTTGACATTAAAAAATAATCAATCCTGGAAAAGACATTATGAACAGTGGAATAAAAAGTGTAATCCCTTGTGGACGGATTAAAAAGCCGCCAAACATCTACCAAACCAATTGCACTGCACATATCTTTCAATATAGAGCCAGATTTAGATGAACGCTGTGAGGGGGTGCTCCGATCTAAAATGTTGTCCATGACCTGATTAAAATCCCCGCCTACTAAAATGGGATAATTACCCATTTCGCTTAATTCGTGTTCCAATTGTGCGAAAAATGCACAATCAACTATATTTGGTGCATAAACATTAGCAAGTATCATCCTATGGCCCTGAATTTCTATAAGAATTATAAGGAGTCGTCCATCATCATCACTAACCTCTTTTAGACACTTGAACTGCAAATGTTTATGAATAAGGATTGCCACTCCCCTGCTCTGGCTATTACCACAAGACGCAAACCCATGGCCCACCCAGTCCCGACAGAGTTTTTTAGATTCTGTTTTAGTGAGGTGGGTCTCTTGAAGCAACGCTACATCCACTTTTTTTGATTTAATAAACGCCAAAATTTTTTTCCTCTTAATTGGGTGGTTAAGGCCTTTAACATTCCAAGTAATGAGGTTAAGAAAGCTCTGACAATTAGCCGACATCATAAACGGTACATATTACCATCCAAAATATCCAGCAATTCTCCACCAAAAACCCCCTCACTGGGCAAAAGACAAACACAATAAAAATTATAAATACAAAAAAAAAAAAAAAAAACCGAAAACCACATAATCATAAAGTAACATAATCGGTGACCTGAAACCAATGTCACCCATCGGTGCACAAAAACCGCACCAACCAAAAAAAAGAAAATAAAAAACTCTAGGACCGTGACTGTGAACAGTGCAACAAACTTAGGGAGAGCCGCAACATCGCAGCAGCCTCATGCCTATAGACAATATAGCGTGGGCAAAAAAAAGGAACCTTACATTAATACTGCATCAAATCCTCAGTCAAAAATATATAACAAATAAACATATAGCATATATTCATACCATTGTTCATCAATGTCTCACGGTAGTGAAAGAATCAGGTTCAATGCTTTTTTAGGGTCAGTGAACTCCTGTTTACCACTTGCCAACTTCACAACGAGAACTGCAGGGTACCTGAGAGAGAATGCAATCTTCTTCTGGTGCAGCAGGCGTCCACACTGCCCGAACGCCGCTCCCACCCCGGACACCCGTCCGGAACAATCCGGGAAAACCACGATGCGATGACCACTCCAATCCAGCCCCCCCACCCCGCGTGCCGCCCCCACAACACGCTCCCCATCCCGGAAGCGCAGAAGTCGAATCAGGACAGCCCTGGGCGGCCGCCCGTCAGGTCCGCGTCCAGCGAGGCTCCGACGCGCACGGTCAACCCCCAGCCCCCCAGGGAACCCCACCCCCAGCAGACGCGGGACAGCCCCGCGCATGAAGGTAAGGGCATCTGATTTTTCACAATTTTCTGGACAGCCGACAAAGCGTAGATTGTTTCGGCGTGATCTATTTTCTAAATCGTCCAGCTTCAAAAGTAAATCTTCTACCTGCGTCTGGGTTGCGGGGGGATTAGCATCCAGAGCTGTATTAGCATCCTCAAGAAAAGCGATGCGAGACTCCACATCTCCCAGCCGGGTAGCTAACTCCGTTAGCTTGGTGTCCACCGCCCTCATTGACGCCTCAATAGAGGGCGCCATTTTCTTTCTAATTGACAAGTCTTCTGTTTTAAGCTACGAGTTTCTGTGTTGAACCAATGAGTTAGAAATCTCTGATTAGACTTTTTCTTTTTTAAAGGGGCCACCATGTCTAGAGTCTGACACAGAGAAGCTGTAACACTATCTACCATGCTATCAATTACAGAAGGAGCAAGCTGTCTGTAGCTTATTTCCGTTGTGTTGGCACATGGCATAGAGGAAACAATGTGCATAAATTTGGTAACATCATCTGAGAGGCATCTACTGTAGTAATATTTTCCTTAGGAGCCAAATAGTCAGAAATAGTAAAATCAAAGGTTAACAGACAATGGTCTGACAGTACAGGGTTATGAGGACACACTACCAGATTTTCTATTTCTATGCCATATGTCAGAACAAGGTCCAACGTATGGTGGAGATAATGGGTAGAATTTCCTACTTTCTGAGAAAACCCCATCGAGTCTAATATTGAATTAAATGCCAAATTAAGGCAACCACTACCTACATCTACATGTATATTAAAGTCCCCTACTATAATTATTCTATCTGATTTCAGCACTAAATCAGCTAAGAATTCAACAAATTCTGATAAAAACTCTGAGTAGGTTGATGGAGGATGATAAACTATGACAAATAAAATTGGGTTTAGCCTAAAATTGCGAAAATGCCCAATACTGAGGACCAGGCCCTCAAAGGAATTATAACATGTTTTTTGCTTTACATTAGCTAGTAATTTGGAATGGTAAATTGTTGCTACTCCTCCTCCATGACCACAACTTCTGGGATTTTGACAGTTTAAATAACCAGAGGGAGTTGATTCATTTAAACCAACATAATCCTCTTGTCCTAACCAAGTCTCTGTAAGGGATATTAAATCAATCTGATGATCAATTAACAGATCATGGACAAGCAGAGACTTGGGAGTTGGAGACCTAATATTTAACAAACCACATTTAATTTTTAAATTATGAGGAGGAACAGAGGCCAAATCATTCAATTCCAAGGCTTCATGTTGAATTTGAGTTTTACCAACTTTTTGTTTAATCACTTTGAGATGCTTATACATTATATTTGTATTTACTTTGGAGGGAGCAGACAATGATTCTCTGATGGGGAAGACAGGGGCTAAGTTGAGGGGTGGCGGATGAAGAGGAGCTGCAGAGAGGTGTGTAAAACTGCAACTCTGTTTCCTGGTCCCAACTCTGAGTTGTCAATGTTTTGGAAATTTGGATAAAAATGATGCCAGATTGTTAGATAAATGAGACACACCATCCAAAGTGGGGTGGATGCCGTCTCGTCTAACAAGACCAGGTTTTCCCCAAAATGAACTCCAATTGTCTATGTAGCCCACATCATTTGCAGGACACCACACAGACAGCCAGCGGTTGAAGGATGACAAGCAGCTAAACATGTCATCACTGGTCAGATTGAGGAGGGGTCCAGAGAACACTACGGAGGCAGACATTGTTTTTGCAAAGTCACACACCGATTCCACATTAAGTTTTGAGACTTCCGACTGCCAGAGTCAGACGTCGTTAATGCCGGCGTGGATAACAGTTGCGGAGTATTTACAGTTACTTTTAGCCAGCATTTTCAACTTTGACTTGATGTCGCCTGCTATGGCCCCAAGAATGCATTTGACTATGACCGCTGGAGTCTCTAGGTTCACGTTTCTGACTACAGAGTCGCCAATGATCAGAGTTTTTTCCTCAGCGGGTGTGTCACTGAGCGGGGAAAAGTGATTAGAAACATGAACAGGTTGGTGGTGAACCGGGGCTTTGCAGCTAGGCTTCCTTCTCACCGTCACCCACCCAGTCTCCTCGCTGCTGAGGAGGACCGGAGGACCGCTAGCAGGCCGCCCTAAGCTAGGGAGCTCCGCTGCAACTAAGGGATGTCCGTCATTATCAACTGGCACAGATGGTGTTTCAATGCAGCGGAGCCGGGATTCCAAATCAGACAACCTCGCCTCAAAAAGACATTTATTACATTTACCGTTATCACTAAAGGAGGCAGAGGTGTAGCTAAACATCTGACAGAGAGACTACACCAGAGGAGAAGGGGAAGGAGAGCTAGTAGCCATAGCTAGTGGCTAACCTGAAACAAACAAAAACACTGATGAAAGGTGAACAGAAGGCTAAAGAGGGTGATTAGATGACACTGAGTGTGTACACAGGTGCAAGAGGCTTGATAAACAGAAGTGAGAGCTAACGGCAGATGGAAAAAGTGATTAAAATACAATTAAAGGCAATAATCCTCAGGAGAATGAGGAGAACTAGCCACAGAGAAAACCACAAGGACAGCCAGCAACGCAGGAAGTGACGATACATTACCCCAGGAAGCCGCAGCTTCTACACAAAGAGCAGAGATAAACAAACCTATCATCTGGTCAGTCACTGCAACAGATACTGGAGTCAGTTTGTCTTGGCCTGTCCTTGCCACTGATAATACCTGTATCTGCCAAGAATGTGTCGCTAGTCCAGCAAAAGCTAGCGGTACTCAAATACTTTGCAAGCAGTTTCATGAAATGTTCAGTCTGAAAGCAACTCATACCGGCTCGGACGTTGCCCGGGTTAACGAGGTGAGGAGTTCCTGGCAGCTGAAGGCAAAGAACAGAGCTGTGTGGAGGAATCTGATCAGACCTAAATGAAACAGTCATTGTCGCCCCCGACAGACTGCTATGATGATGATGATGGGCACCACCGTCAGTCTCACCTCTGGCTACCATCCGCAGAGTAACGGGCAGGCTGAGCGCGCCAACCAATCCCTGGAGGCCGCCCTTAGGTGCGTAGCAGCCTCCAGTCTGAGTACATGGAGCACCCATCTGACCTGGGTGGAATATTTGCTCAATTCCACAGTCTCAGCAGCCACTGGACTCACGCCGTTTGAGGCCTCCATGGGGTACACTCCCCCCCGTTGCCTATGGCAGAACGGGAAGTGGCTGTTCCATCGGTGGGAGCTCACGCAAGTCACTGCCACTGGCTCTGGAGGGCCACTCGAGCTGCCCCTCACCCACTTGGCTGAGCGAAACCGCCAGTGCGTGGACCACAGGCGGACACCGGCACACAAATACTCGGTTGGGCAGCCAAGTGTGGTTGTCAGCAGACCAGGTGCCCCTCAATACAGAGTCCAAAAAACTCTCCTCTCGCTTCCTGGACCCGTTCCCCATCTTCCGGGTCGTTAATGACGTCATGGACAAGGGGATGGTCCGGGCCTTTCATAGGACTCATCACAACAAGCCCAGTGGACCACCAGGAGGCGCTCCTTGAGGGGGGGGGGGCACTGTCATATTCAAGTGAGGGTGCACTCCCCCACCCTTCCTGCAAGGCTTTCCTCGGCTCCGCAGGCAATAACTGCACCTGCGTGATGAGACGCACCTGCTACCTCTTCCTTGCCAGTGCTTATAAGGACCAATTCTTCAATGCTTCAGCGCTGGCTCATTGGGTATACTGCCTTCAGCAAGCAAATAAGTGTTTATTCACTCCCAAGGAGTTATTATTAAATTCCTTTTCTCCTCTCTTCTCCAGGTTGCTGCGATCTTTGTGGTTTGTCTCTTCGGGTTTTGTTGTGCGCTCACCTGCTCCATCATCATCACCACTTTAGCTGCTTCATTCCACCTGGTCAGACACCTCACCCAGCTTTACTCCTGCCCACCAGCATCTTCTCCTGGTCCACAGTTTCATGCTGGGTTCGACTGCGGTGCTCTCAACTCATCTCACGTGAGTGCTGTCCTATTTTCCCTTTACCTGTCTCCCTCCTGCTCTAACTCGCTCTCATCTCCCATTACAGGCTGTGTCCTCCTCTGGCGAGTGGCGTCTTTTATTAACCAAGTTCCCTCTTTTGAATTAAATAAATTGTGTAACTAGTTCCTCTGTGTGCTTTGTGTGTTTATTCTGGTGTTGTTCCCTGCACTTGAGCTGTTTTCTCCTGCCAATCATGACACCTATTATTATTATTATTATTATTATTATTATTATTATTATTGCTGTTGTTATACTGAAAACATCAATTAATATCATACAGTAAAAGACAGAAATACAAAATAACTTTTTAATGCACACTTCTGGCTTCAGGTGAAATGTAGTTCACAGTACTATATTATGATAAAAGTAGATTTTGATGAAAACAAGATTACCAGTTTACTTTACTAACATCTCCTTTTAGAAAAATAAAGTGTGCTATACAGTGCTGTAGTACAGTAAAATTGAGAAAAATCTAATGATATTTTGGAAATTTTAAGCACTGTATGCATTTAACTGCCTAACAATTTTTCATTGATTTATATTTAAGAGTTTCGACATAAAACTATTCAAGTTTATGTGATGTCCATTTGTCAGTGAATGAATTTCATGAAAATTATGCATTCTCATAAATAAAGTTAAGGCAATTCAGATTTACATATGACAAGTTGACATATTTGTTACAAACCAATGTAATTTGTTTTAAAGTCATACATTAAATGTAAATTAATCTGGCTTGTTTCACACCCTACCATATTTAAACTTTAAAGTGATAATTTTTTTTCATTAAATTGTTTTGACAGTTAATGCATTTACCCAAATTCTAAACAATCTGAATACATAAACATTATAAATATAGTAACTGAATAAAATCAAACTGATGCAAATACATCATTTTTTGAGTGCATGTGTAAAGCAAATAGTTTCTCTGGTGCATTCTTGGAATTTTAACAGCTTAGTGAGATTGAGATTGAGATTGAGATTCAACTTTATTGTCATTACACATGTATGAATACAAGGTAAAGAAACGTGACTATGTAGTTAAACATGGTGGTCATTTAAATGTGTTCTTTAAATGGATAGTAAATTATTTCAACAATAGTGGAATTAGATTTACAAAGGAAAACTCGCATCAAGCATTTATTGTTGAAAAATAAATAGTGAATGAACAGAGCAAAAAAGTAACAATGTTATAGATTTTGTTTTAGGGGTTGGAACAAAATTATAGCTATGAATCTGAAAATAAATAAACTTCAAAAATGAAGTCTTGGTATGTCAGTACTCCAATATAAAATATTATGAATCCCCATGAAAGTTTTGTTTTAGAACAATGTGTTTACATTTTTCCAGAAAAAATGTACATATAATTGGTAATAACAACAATCATTGTTGTCATTATCATTATTATTATTATTATTATTATTATTATTATTATTATTATTATTAAGAGTTGTTTTTATAATGGTTATAGTGACAGTGGTTGTTGCAAACCATGAAAGTGATGCATATATCCAGAATTTTTTTGGACACTTAACTACTACTGCACATTGGAAAAATAAAGCATCTTTTACATTTGACCTGCACTACTACAAACAAATGTTTCTGACAAACTAAGTCTGACTAACTTGTAACTTAAGAACTTGCCTCTTTTCTCGTCTACCGTTGCCAGTGTTTCGGAATCCCTTGGCAAAAGGATTGTTGTCAATCTTCAGCTGAGTGATCTAAACATCATAAAAATCACAGCTTGATTATAAGTCATGACATGCTGATACAGTATGTGCATTTTTTTTCCCAGAGTAAGCCTCTTACCTTGTCATTTTGGTAAGCTGTCACGGCGATGAATTCTGTCTCTGGGAAGACATATGTCCTGAAGGTGCTGTAGGGCAGCTTCAGGATGTCATTGGCCTTCACTATGTGGAATCTTGGCTGGTATTTGTGCATCGAGTTGAGAATCGTCTGCAGATTAAAAAAAAAAAAAGCTTTTGGTGAATTTGGTAAAAGTTCTAACATCACAATTAAAATTCTCTAATTGTCACTGCCATTACCACAGTCTTTTGTAGCATTAGTTATATTATTAATAAATAATAACTATACTTAATAATTATTAAATGATCTTGTTCTAACACTTGGGGCACCACTTATGGATTATAGAGCTATAAGAACTCTGTAAATAAATAACTGAGCTTAAGAACTTGGTAATTGATAAGCAAAGTTAAACAATTATTTGACCAGTCTCAATCTGTGCGTCAGTTCTTGACACCTGAGTTATTCTGAAACCTAGAACACAGGGTTAACAGTCTTATAAAGTTCATGGTGGAAGAGAATTAAAGTTCAATCTGACACACATCCGCTACACTTTTATTTAATAAAATGGTGTCCAAACATAGAAACTTTCTGTAAATGTGTCAGTTCCCACAGTAATCTCACAAAATCAAACCATAGTTGCACTTTTGTATCACTTCTAATGTGTCACAACTGTCAATCTACAACATATGCCGTCATTAACAGATCAGCACAACACTCCAAATGCATACATGTTCCTCCCAAATTTCAGGCTGCTCAGCTCACTCAGAAGCAGTCATTTAAAGAATGCGATACAGAAAGATTTTTTTTTTTTTGTTACTTATTTGTACCCGTAGGTAGATTTGGTTTGCAGTCTGGTGACAAGCCACCGGCTGCCGGTCGCTGCGTGCGCAATCGCCCTAAACCTACATTTTTTTTTTGGTATGCGGGAGGAAACTGGAGAAATCCCGGAGTAAACCCATGCAACACGGGGAGAACATGCAAACTCCACACAGCTCACTGTTGGTCGGGGGCTGGGATCGAACCCACGATCTCACGACCCCCGCGATCCCCCAGCCGAGGGTAAACTGTGCTGCCGCAGTGCTAAACCACTGCACCACCGTGCAGCCCAGATATCAATATGATGATATCAAGATATCATATTATGACCTCTCCGTGGATCGCCACCTTATCGTGGTGGAGGGGTTTGAGTGCCTAAATGATCCCAGGAGCTATGTTGTCAGGGGCAAGTTGCCCCTGGTAGGGTCTCCCAAGGCAAACAGGTCCTGGGTGAAGGGCCAGACTAAGAGCGGTCCGCCAGTGGATCTCCATGAAAAATGTTACATCAAGGACCCAGTGTATCTATAGGTGGCACATGGGTCCACCCTCCTGTGGGTTCACCACCTGCAGGAGGGATCATGGAAATCATGGTGCTATGTGAACTGGGCAGAAGTCTGGGCTGCTCTGCCTGGACTACTGTCCCCGTGACCCGAAATCCCCAGATAAGCGGTAGAAGATGGATGGATAGATCATATTATGAGGAAGAAAATTTTTTAACTCAGCACAGGTGACTTTTTCAGTCTTACTCTACTCAAACTAATCTCATAAAACCTTTTCCTTTATGAAGATCGGAGGTTATACAATACTTACCTAAACAAATTTATGCTTGAGTTACAATTTTCTAGATAATGTTATGGTTAAGAGAAATATTTGATTACTTAGTTTAATGTTTATTTGAAAGGGACATTACATACTAATGAACATAAAAATGCAACTATGCCAGATTTAGCAATACTGCTAATTTGCATCTGTAGTCCCCCGGCGGGTCACAGAAACACACTTATCCCAATATACATCCATTTACAAACTCTTTCCTGTCAGAGAAATCTCAGCAGTGGACACTGGTAAATTACTTTTTGGGTAAATTCTATTGTGATGGTAGTTTATGCCACAATGTTGTAAATGTTAATTTACTTACATATATTTACAGAAATTATGTAATTAACATAAACAGAATTTTCTGTATTAATGATACAGTGGGGTTGTCACACATATTAGTAAAGTGGTAAACCTGCATCTTTTCTCTCAGATAAATTGATATCTTTATTTGCTATTTTGTGGTGATTTCTTTTGGTTGTAAATGGACATTCAGAAATGAGCTAAACTGAAATAAAACTAAAAAATAAGGGACACAGTGGTATATTGGCCAAATTATCTGTATCAGCCAATACTCATCTTGATGGTTGATATCACCCTATTAGTGCAAATAAAATAATATTGACTGATGGCAGTGGACGGCATCTGGTGCGTCCCAGTATTTAGTATTCATTTTTATGCTAGACAACAGTAGCCTGCAGCTGCAAATTCAGAGAATTTCTGAAGGAACCATTATGAAGCATTTTAAGTCAGTTATATATATACAGTATATATATATATATATATATATATATATATATATATATATATATATATATATATATATATATATATATATAATGCAAGTTTCTTTGTCTTCCTGATATTAAAGACTGAAAACTAAAATAAAAGAAACCGGTATCGCCATGGGCCATCAGACAACTTACCCTAAACACTGGTATCAGGATTGGCCCAAAATTTCACAATCATAATACATTTAATATATTATTTAATACAGCATTTAAAAGAAAAGACAGGCACAGCATTAATAAAACATACATAAACAATCTGAGACTAGCTTGAATGCTTTCTTAATCTTTTTTGTTTACTTGCAAAGGAAGTATAATGAATATGTTTTAATTATTTAATTGTAGAAAAAATCTGCAACCGCAGATGTGTCATATGCAAAACCCAATCATGTCTCCTTCCACTAGAAGGAAAATTTGTCAAACTCTCGAAATTTATCATAGCAGATAAATCAGATATTCGGCCTGAGGTGTGTGGCCTTCAGTTAATATTTGGTAACACAAGTAAATCAGCAGGCTTATGACACTTGAAAGAAACTCCAAATCCAATCACTGCTGAGTCCACTAAACTCAAGTTCTAAATTAGGGGTTGGAAACCTACTGGAGAGAGTCATTCTAGGCCAAAAGAAATAATGGAGCAGCAAAACAGATTTGAGTATTAAAGGGAATGTAAAATAGCCAAGTTATAAGGCTTCTCATTGGCAATCTATATTTAAAAAAGCTCCAAAATTACAATAAAATCTATCAACCTTGTTACTTTGCAGTATTTTAACTATAACAACTATTTGTCTTTTTTTTTTTTTTTGCAGGCCTATACTTGTAAGATTTTTGCACACTGACGCACTATCCTAATAAATGTCAATATTTTCTTTTTTTTTCTTTCCTCCTCAAATTGAGATATTTTTGTGAATTTGAGACTTTCTTGGTAATTTGCTACAGTTGTTACTTTGCTTTGTTGTGTAAATATAATTTTTTCTCTTGAATTTGCAGTTTTTTCTCCCTTTTTCTTGCGACACAGTTTATGGGCATAAGTGCTGCATGTTGCTCCAGAGATTTCAGACCCCCGCTCCAAACCACGGTTAAAAATGTCTAAAACCCAAACTTACAAATCCGTGCTTGTCGGATATGTTGTTGGTCAGCTTCAGCTTGTGGAAGT
Organism: Pholidichthys leucotaenia; assembly: GCA_020510985.1. Classification (NCBI taxonomy): domain Eukaryota; kingdom Metazoa; phylum Chordata; class Actinopteri; order Cichliformes; family Pholidichthyidae; genus Pholidichthys; species Pholidichthys leucotaenia. The sequence continues at coordinate 160,052,157 of CM035838.1, read as the reverse complement.
TGACCACTCTGGACATCCACTGCTCACCCGTGGCAGGACCGTCCGGGTGGACGTACATGCGCTTAGGCATCTCCGGGTCCGCCTTCCCCGCCACCATCCAGCAGGAGTTATGAAACTTGTACCTGCAGTCATCGGCGGACACGATGTCCATCAGAAGAATGTATTTGGCTTTCTCGTCCATGCCGGTGCACTTGACTCTGAGCGGCGGAAACATGCGCCTGCGGGGAAGGAGAAGAGAGAAAGAAGCGGGTGCGCCGTGCGTAATTCGTGCGTAAATCTGAGACATACCTTCCGGATTTTGTGATGACCATTTCTGTGCCACATTTGTGGAACTGTCTCCAAAGTGTGCCGTCTTCCAAATAAACTCTGGGCTCATCTTCCGCCGTTCCACCAACGTCCCGAATTTCACGAGGGCGACAAAACATCGTAGACCGCTCCGGTGGAGAGGCGCGAAAGACCCGGTCCGCGCTAGCATCCAGACCCTGGTCCGAAGACTCCCTGGAGAATGTGGCGACCGTGGGGAACAGAGGAGGTCCGGCCAGGAGACTACCACGAAGGCCCCCATCTCCGACTCTGGCCGGGAAAGTTTGCGGCACCTCTCCTGGGACGCAAAGCTTGGAGAAGGTGTGCATGCTGCAGTTTCCCGAGGAAAACTAACTTTTATGCTCAGACTGCACCTTTAAGCAAAGCAAACGCTTGTACAGTCAGTGAAATTGTTTAGTTGAAGCACATTTTTCTGATTTGCTCATTTCTCTGCATGGTGGGATTGAGCAAAAGTGCTGCCCAGTTCAGTTGTGCCGCCTCCAAGCGTTCCGCTCAGCTGCTGCTGCCTTGTTCTGCCCTCAGTGCCGCATCCATCAGAAGGCGGAGTTCCCGGCACTGCGCTCTGTAAGCAACAAAAAACAACTCTTGCCTCAACTTCCGTTCCTTGGTAATTTCCTTAATAAATAATAAAAGAGTTTCTTAATAAAATATAACTTTGCAGCCTCATTATCGTTTGTGTCTGAAGTTAATGAGAAAAAAGTTGACAAAAATGTTAAAATTCCATAATGTAAAAAAAAAAAAAAATCCGTCACTTAATAAAAAAAAGTGTTAGAAATTTACATGAAATTTGCAATTTATGAAAAAGTTTAAAAAACTTTTGAAAAAAAATGCTCTATTAGAAAAAATGGCAAATTTATCAAAGCAAAAAAAGTCATAATTTTTGAGAGAAAGTTAGCAAATAACATCAAGTTTGCAAATACAATTGTAACAAAGAAGACACAAATTTACACAAAAATTGGGAAATTTACAAGAGAAAGCAGCTAAATACAAGAAAAAAATAGTAAATGTATAATAAAAAAAAGTTGTAAATTAATGAGAAAAAAGTTGCTAATTTATGTGAAAAGCATAATTTTAAAGGGGAAAACTCACAATTTATGAGCAGTCATGTATTTAAGAGGAAAAACTGTTATTACTTGTCTTGACAGGGCAGTTAGAACTCAGCTTTTATCTTCATGTTAAGGCTGGAATATATTTTTAGCCTCAGTGCAGTTTTTCCTGGTCAAGATTAATTAAAAAAGCTTCAAAGAAGCTGCTGACATCTGAACAAAAAATACTGCACCAAAATGAAATAGTTCATAGTGTGCAATCAACTTTAATATTAATACTGTAAAATCATGTAGTACCGTGCATTTAATATAGTTATAGATAGATAGATAGATAGATAGATAGATAGATAGATAGATAGATAGATAGATAGATAGATGTACTTTATTGATCCCAAACTGGGAAATTACAGTGTAACAGCAGCATGACAGTAGACAACCAAACAACAGAAATACACACATGACAGACAAAGGAAACCTATAGTCTTTCTGCATATTAATTTTAACAGTTTATTTGGAAAGGATTATTTTTCTAAATTTAATCATAGGTGGGTTGTAACTAATTGCATTTACTCAAGCCTGTGTGCTCAAGTAACTGAGTAGTTTTACAGCAGGAAACTTTTTATACTTACTTGAGTACATTTTGAAGAAAAATCCATTGTTTTTATTCAAGTATATTTGATTGATTTTTTTTTCATTGATTTGATTACTCTGAGTTTTTTAAAACTATAAATATAAGTTACTTTTTCTCCTCAGCTTTTCTTCTGTTCATATTTAAAATAATAATTTTTCTGTTGTGCTTTGTTGCTTTATATTACATTCATTATACCATGGGCATGTGTATACTTTATATTTGATTTTCCTCAAACAAATAGATCTAAATTAAAAATATTACAAGTTTAGAATAAAAGAGTTACAAATTTCTGAGTTAAAAAAATTAAATTTGTGTGGGGAAAAGGTTATAAATATATCACAAAAAGTTGCAAAATGAAAAAGTAATACCTTTTTTAGAAAAAGTCACATGTATGAAAAAATTAAAATTTGTTAGAAAAAAAAGTAATACATTGGAAGCAGTACGTACATGAGAATATCACGAGTTTATCCATCCATCCATCCATCTTCTTCCGCTTAATCCTTTTCAGGCCGCGGGGGAGGGGCGGGGGCTGGAGCCTACCCCAGCATCTTTGGGCGAAAGGCAGGGTACACCCTGGACAGATCGTCAGTCCATCGCAGGGCCAACACAGACAGACAACCATTCACTCTCACATTCATACCTAAGGACAACTTAGAATCCCCCAGTTTGATGCCAATTAACCTAACTTGCATGTTTATTAAAAAAAAAAAAAATAAATTAACATACTGGTAAAAAAGTTGCAAATTTATTAGGAAAAGTCCATTAAAATTTTTACACAGTTACGAGTATGATATTGAAATGCAATTTATAACAAGTCACAAATTTACAAGGAAAACTCATAACAGGTGGGAGTAACGATGTTATCACTTAAGTAACTTTTAAGTATACTTTTACCGTTACTGAAGTAAGGGTAAGAAATATTATATCTATCTATAAGTGCAAGAAATCTCTGTCTGTGTGTGTCTGTGTGTTCCTCAGATATCTCCCAAACTGTTTGTCAGACTGGCCTCAGATTTTTATAAGTGCTTTGCTGAGGTTACTGTCATGGGAGCCCCTCCAGGGTGGAGAAGATGAGGACCCAAACGCCAGGCGAATTTGGTAAACCATAGTTTTAATGTGCTAAGCTGAACAAAAAACACAAGCTAGGCTTGGCAAACAGGCTGACATGATTACTCAGCACAGGCAGAAGCATGTGTGAGACACCGAATTGTCTCAAAGTCACCACACCAGGTGATGGGCGGCGATCATTAAATAAGGCTGGCCTGATTACTAAAACAGAAACAGATGTAGATAATCATGAAATCACACGGCTCTGGCTAAGGCGGAAATAAACAGAAACATTGTCAAAGTAAAAGCCCAAACCAGAACTGAGGAAAACCACAATGATGAAAATAATAATGCTGTGAAACCAGGAACTGAGGACAAGACATGGATACATAAAACAAGAACATGATACGTGACATGCTTCAGCAACCACCCGAGCTGCACTCCGTTTGGCCTGCCGGTACACCTCAGCTGCTTCGGGAGTCCCACAAGCCAACCAAGCTTGATAGGACTCCTTCAGCTTGATGGCCCCCCTCACCATTGGTGTCCACCACTTGGTTTAGGGGTTGCCACTACAAGATGCACCAACAACTTTGCAACCACAGCTCTGGACAGCCGTTTCAACAATGGAGGTGGATAACATGGCCAATTCAGACTCCATGTCTCCAGACTCCCTCGGAATGTGGTTAAAGTTCTTCCAGAGGTGGGAGTTGAAGACCTCCCGGACAGGGACCTCAGCCAGACATTCCCAGCACACCCTCACAAATACATTTGGGTCTACCAGGTCTGAATGGCATCCTCCCCTGTCATCGGATCCAACTCACCACCAGGTGGTGATCAATTGACAGCTCTGCACCTCTCTTTACCCAAGTGTCCAAGATGGTTGCAGGTCTGATGGCATGATAACAAAATCAATCATCGACCTGTGACCTAGGGTGTCCTGGTGCCAAGTGGACATATGGACACCCTATTGCTTGAACATGGTGTTCATTATGGACAAACTGTGGTTGGCCCAGAAGTTCAATAACTGAACACCACTCGGTTTCAGATGGGGCAGATACTCCTAATTACACCCCTCCACATTTCACTGTCATTGCCAATGTGGGCACTGAAGTCCCCCAGTAGGACAATGGAGTCTCCAAGAGGAGCACTCTCCAGCACCCCAGTCAGAGACTCCAAAAAGCGTGGGTACTCTGAAACATCATTTGGTGCATAGGTATAAATGATGGTCAGGACCCGTTTCCCAACCCGAAGGCGCAGGGAAGCAACCCTTTCGTCCACCGGGGAAAACTCCAATATAGAGGCAGCAAGGTGGGGGGGATACAAGAATACCCACCCCTGCTCATCCCCTTTCACCCAGGGCAACTCCAGAGTAGGCCAAGCTCCAGCCCCTCTCCAGGAGACTGGTTCCAGAACCAGAGCTGTCCGTTGAGGTGAGCCCGACTATATCCAGCCGGTATCTCTCAACCTCATGCACCAGCTCAGATTCCTTCCACAGCAGAGAGGTGACATTCCACGTCCCAAAAGTCAGTTTACAAAGCTGGGGATCAGACCGCAAAGGTCTTTGCCTTTGACTGCCACCTGATCCACATAGTACTGGACCCCCATGGTCCCTCCTGCAGGTGGTGAGCACACTGGAGGGTGGACCCATGTAACTCCTTTGGGTTGAGCCCGACCAGGTCGCATGGGCAGAAACCCAGCCACCAAATTCTCGCCATCGAGCCCCTCCCCTAGGTCTGGCTTTGGGGTGGGGCCCCGGTAACCATAGTCACTCCTGGCAGGGAAAAAAGAAATGCTCTCAGCTTAAGTCATTGCCACTCAAGTAACCTTTTTTAGTAGATTCTTATATTCTTAGTCAAGTAATTTATTTGGTGACCATCTTTTACTTACAGTATATGTACTTGAGTCATAATATCATGAGATAATGCTACTTTTACTTCAGTGCAATTTCTGTTTACCCACTTCTTATTGCATCACTGTGTGGTATGATAGCTACAGTCATTAATAATACTGCTATCTCATGTTATATATGCTGCTCCAAGGGATTCCCACCCACTTATTAAACAGTAATGAACACTCCTGCAGCACCACCAGTGAAACAAGTGAATGCATTGTCTTCTCACTTCATTCCAGTGCCTCAAAGTTTGATTGGTTCCGCTGATGTGGTCTCCACTCCCTGACAGCGCTGCATGGAGACAGTCTCTCTGTGGAGGAGACCTTCTGCCAGCAATTGTCTCGGCTGGATTAGACTCTGGGTTTGGTTACAGACTTTTTATTACTCAGTGGTCCATTACAGTCGAGAAACGTTTCAGGGTAAGCTTTCCATGAGTGAGGGCAGCAGGTTCAGGATGCCACCCGTCAAGTACAGCACAGCGGGGGGACAAAGTGTGAAAATCTGCTCTGTGATGTCTTAAAACTAAAGAGAAGCTTGGCTATATGTAGTTGTTAGAAAAAAATAACATTAGATTCCATGAATTCCTGATGAGTTTAAAGCTGTAATGGCATGTTTTATATCTTTTTTAAAATTATAATACACTAGTGCATGCCAGTAGAAAGCAAGTATTCTTGTCTGAAAACAAGTAGGCCACTTCGGCTTTACAGGCCCAAATGTAGGCTGTGTTTGAAAGTGGAATACAAAGAGGTGTAGCCTATATGTAGGCAATCACATGTTAGACTGACAAATATAAAAGGGACTGAATGCTAAGATTTATTAGATTGTGTGAATATTAATTACAGAATTATTGAAAATGAATGGGACATCCAGTATTAGCGACTGTTTAAGAACCCTGTTTATGTTTTTGTCAGATCACTTGTGTGATCTTTTATAAGTTATATTCATGTGTTGTATCTTGCACTTTGGGGAATGGGAGTTGTTCAGTCATCATTATAAGTGTTTTAGTGTATATGTGTAGTTTATATTGTACTGTCAATAAACTCATGCAGAACTATAACAGGACACGTTCACAAATATGTGAGACCCATTGTAGTGCATCCTTTTATATTTTAGCAATATTGTAAGCACAAAACACCCAACATTATTATACACAGCAGAATGTTCAGTTTGGCTGCAACTGCTGCATCGATGTTGCCCATTTATCAGTAAATATTTAAATAAAAATTATTTATTTCGTTATTTGGGCATTTCTGTGTGCTGCTTGGTCATAGTCGTCCTTTAGTCAAACCGTGCTTATGTGGCCGCATTTGATATGCATTTGATCTGGGCATTCTGCTCCACAATCATGGTGGTATTATTATTAACTTTAGATAGCCGTCCGAGCACACGGAGAGGAGTGCCATCAGAGATGGCAACTCACGGTTCAGCAAAGGGACTCCCATCTATCACTGACCAGGCAGACTAGGCTTGCTTCCCTGCGAAGGACCGCGTTCCACCCGCTGCTTCTCCAACACCAGTGTTCTTTAGTCAGACCCCGGGTCCCTGCTGGCATTCCCAAAATTATTGTTTAGACGTACGCAATCACGGCCACATTATAGTATAATTTTTTTAAGCATTACATCTTTGGCATCCTCTTTTTCTGGTCAAATTTGTTTCTTTTCATTTCCTTTTTTTGTTTGTGGAGGGCTGTGGTGAGTGACTGGTCATGATGCCATGGATTATCCAGTCAGTACGGAGTCAATCTGAAACCCCGCCCATACTTCCAGAAGCCAGAGCATGAGGAGATAGAGTGGTGGCGAAACTTTTATTGATAAAAGTTACATATTTTGACTGCGTAATTCCATATTCGGGGATGCACACCCTTGTAAGCTCAGCAAAGTACTTATAAAATCTGAGGGCAGTCTGAGGAATGGTTTGAGAGATATGTGAGGAACAGACACACAGGCGGACAGACAGATAGACACACACACACACACACAAACACAGATTTCTTGCATTCATAGACAGATTCAGCGGCGGGTAGTTTCCAGAAATCAAGTAAAAGTAGCATTACCTTATTCTGATATTAATTACACAAGTACAAGTAAGAGTAGTCACCAAAAATTACTTCAGTGAGAAAATATCTACTAAAAGTTACTTGAGTAGTGCATATTGACTGTATTCTCACCAGTAACTGAGGTTTTATCATAAATTTGTGACTTTTTTTCTCTTAATTTCACATTTTATTATACAGTAAATATATATTTTTCATCCTAATTTACAACTTTATACTAATAAATTTGCAACTTTATTCTTGTAAATTTGCATTTTTGTAATTTCTGAAGATTTTCTCTTACATGTGTTACAGTAAAATGTGAACAAATGACATAATGCAAATTATATATAGAAACAGTGAAAAATCAAATATTCACTGAGCCAGAATAGAAAAACAATGATTTATTGACTCTTTGCACTCAGTTCAGTGAACTGAAAAGAAACTTAAAGTACAATTATATGGACTTTTGTAAAATATGTTTTCTTCAGACATGTACCCCAAAAAAGAGTAAAATGTATCCTGCAAAAGAAAAAAAAGCAATTACTCATGATTTTTTAAAGTTATTTGAGTACATGTACATAAGTGAATGTAATAAGCTACTACTTAAAATTGCTGGAAGCATGTTTAAGGTCTGATATTTGCAGCATGATGCACATTTACAAGACCACAACTGAGAGATTAACTAGACATTTGTTAATACATAACAGGGGGCTCAACGAAACAGCTCACATAACAGCTCATCATTGTGTGTATCAACTCCGAAGTTGTGGATTTTAATGAAATCATAGTTAAAAACTGTACAGCAGTTTTCCAAAGGCAAAAAACTGGTTTGTATTTCAGCGAAAACTTTGCTGTGAAATCAGGAAAAACCTTACACTGGACCTTTTGTTACAGCTTCCACATGAGCCCCTGATCAAATGCCTAAATAAGCATACATTTCAGTTAGAGGTCATCCAAGAAATGCGGTGGGCGGCAGAGTTGTTGAGGACTCAGTAATCTTCAAGCAGGGAAGAAAAGGGAAAACTTTGCTGGTCTCTCAGCAAACTTCAAAGATCCATTTGGTAATATGAAACAGACCAGAGACTTGTAGCAAACAAGATGCCTGCCTGTTACATGTGGGTTTAGCCCACAAACTGTGTGAAACTTGTCACTGATAACCCAGCAGATCTTCACTGGGCATCTGCCCTGTTACACCCAGTTAGAAATCCTCATTACTCTAGGGATCTTTGAGGTGCTTAGAAACAAAGTTCTAGCATCCAAAGCTTAGCCCAGGAAGTTCTGGCCTAAAACTTTAAAAACAACTCAGTTACATTTTAAATTCTTCAACCTATACCTACAATGCAGTTTACCTAGTGGGATTCCAATAGACCCAGAACTCACGCACCTACAGTGCGGCTAGCTTAACTAGCTAGTTAGCTCAGTCCCCTGACTGTGGCTTTTAAGATAGACAAGATAAGATAAGATAAGCCTTTATTAGTCCCACAATAGGGAAATTCCAGGATTGCAACAGCACAGGGACAGCAACACTCAGAGCAATAATTAAGAAGATACGGAAAATATAAATAAGAGCAGTGGATATACATACATACACATAAATATATAAATATACAGTATATACAAAGTGCGGAGCATTGTAGCAAGATGGAATAAACAGCATAACCGTCTACTTAGTTATCCTACATAGTATGAATATGTACCCATACATATTGTCACTCTCCGTAGCGACTGATATTATCCTAGTTGTATACTGGAGGGGACCATTTGTGTAAGTCTGTTGCATCTTTTGCATTCAATACTATTAGGTTGTCATGTTTTTTTGCTATCTCTGCGAGCAGCCCTGCTTATGTTATACAGTCTGACAGCCGTAGGTGGGAAGGACCTGCAAAACCTCTTGGTTGCGCACCTAGGATGATGTAGTCTACTGCTAAATGAGCTCCTCAGTGCGTTCAATATGTCCTGCATAGGATGGGACTCGGACTCCAGCAGAGATGACAGTTTTGCCACCATCCTTCTCTCTCCTATCTCCTCCACTGGGTCAAGGCGTTGCCCCAGGACAGATCTAGCTTTCTTGATCAGTTTGTTCAGTCTCTTCCTATCGGCTGCTGTAATGCTGTTGCCCCAGCAGACCACTCCAAAAGTGATGGCTGATGCCACCACCGTGTCATAGAATGTCTTCAGCAGCGCCCCTTGTACACCAAAAGACCTGAGCCTCCTCAGTAGGAACAGCCTGCGCTGTCCCTTCTTGTAGAGTGCGTCGGTATTGTGTGACCAGTCTAGTTTATTTTTCAGATGAACACCAAGGTACTTGTAGAGCTTTTAGAGCACTTTTCTGTAAATTCTCATCACCTCACTAGGCATCCGTGGTCCCAGCTTGTTTATTAATCCAGAGCCAATAATATATCTCAAGTCATTCTGTCTTATTTTGTTATTTTTGGCTGGCATGAAGGGTAATCTAACTGGGAAATGGTTTATTTGAAGAGTCTCAATTAGGGTTTTTTTTTTTTTTCCTTTTTTTGCTCGAGTCTCCTTGGGAATTTCTTCCTTTCTTTAGCTCGTATAGGACAGGGGTCGCCACGCCTCTCTGCCCGCCAACAGTATGTTGTATGTTGGGTTTTTCCCTCCTCCGTTCCTTTATCACTGAGCACCAAGCAGGATGGCAGGAAGTTTCACTTTTACTCGGTCTTTGACATGACTCGGCTGGGATTTGAACCCCGGCCTCCTGGTTGTGGGGCGGATGCTCTATGCCTAGGCCACCAATCAGGGTTTAGAATTCATCAAAGTTACTGAAACAGCTTTAGTGAAGGTCACCAACAACCTTCTTAGGGCATCTGATAATGGACTTGTTTCTGTACTTGTTCTTTTAGATCTTAGTAAGGCTTTTGATACTATCGATCATAATATTTTACTTGATAGATTAGAACACCATATTGGACTTAATGAAACTTCATTGCAGTGGTTTAAATCTTACTTGTCTGATAGGTTCCAGTTTGTTCGTGTCAATAATGAGTTTTCTTCTAACTCAAACTATAGAGTTCCACAGGGATCTGTGCTAGGCCCTATTCTTTTTAGTCTATACGTGCTTCCGCGAGGCAATATTATTAGAAAGCATTGCCTACATTTTCATTGTTATGCAGCTGACACACAATTATATTTGTCAATGAAACTAGATGACAGTAATCAATAAGCCAAATAAGAGTCTTGTCTTAAGGAAATGGATTGGATGACTTGTAATTTCTTGCCTTTAAATTCAGATAAGACTGAAGTCATTCTAGTTGGTCCAAAAAACCTTAGAAATACCTTCCCAAATCAAACTCTTAGTTTGGATGGGGTTACTCTTTCTCTTAATAGTACTGTGAGGAACCTTGGAGTTATTTTAGGTCAAGATCTGTTCTTTAATTCACATATTTAAATTTGTTTCTAAGACTACCTTCTATCATTTGCAAAATATTGTCAAGATTAGGAGCATCTTGTCTCAGAGTGATGCTGATAAACTAATCCACACTTTTGTTAGCTCTAGATTACATTATTGTAACTCTTTATCAGGCTGTCCTAAAACATCATTAAAAAGTCTTCAGCTGATCCAAAATGCTGCAGCTAGAGTTTTAACAGGTACTAGAAAGAGAGATCACATCCCTCTGGTTCTGGCCTCCCTTCATTGGCTTCCCATAGAATTTAGAATTAAGTTAAAAATCCTTCTCCTCACTTACAAAGCTCTAAATAATCAGGTCCTTGTTATTTAAAAGATCTGACAGTACCTTATTATCCTAACAGAGCACTACACTCCCAAAATGCAGGATTATTTATAATACCTAGAATCTCTTAAAAAGTACAATGGGAGGCAGAGTCTTCAGTTATCAGACTCATCTGCTTTGGAACCAGCTGCCAATCTGGATTCGGGAGTCAGTCTCGACTTCTGTTTTTAAGAATAGGGTTAAATCCTTCCTTTTTGATATTGCCTTTAGTTAGGGTGGGATCAGGTGCCTCTGAACCCTCCCTTAGTTATGCTGCTAGGTTTAGACAGCCGGGGTGTAGTGAAGGGGTTAACAACAGGGAGCGGCGTGATGACACAGCTGGCTGGTGCAGCCATCACGCCAGCACATATAAGGTGAGAGCCACCATCTTAGCTTGTTTTTCTTGGCTGGCTGAATAGGAGATAGGAGACCTGTACTGTATTATTAATGTTGGTGTAATAAAGTTTGTGTTTCAACACAGCATCCTCATCTGTCTTCTCTGCCAGGTTTGTGGACATAAGATAAGATAAGATAAGATAAGCCTTTATTAGTCCCACAATGGGGAAATTCCAGGATTGCAACAGCACAGGGATAGCAACACTCAGAGCAGCAATCAGAAGGCAAGAGAAAAACAAGAGCAGCGAGTATACATATGTACATATAAACATAAATATATAGACACACAGTGCAGAGCATTGTAGCTAGATGGAATAAATATATAAATATATAAACACACAGTGCGGAGCATTGTAGCTAGATGGAATAAACATATGAATATATAGACACACACAGTGCGGAGCATTGTAGCTAGATGGAATAAATATGTGAATATATAAACACACATACAGTGTGGAGCGTTGAAGCTAGATGGAATAAATACTGTATATGAATATATAAACACACAGTGCGGAGCATTGTAGCTAGATGGAATAAATATGTAAATATATAAACACACAGTGCGGAGCATTGTAGCTAGATGGAATAAATATGAAAATATATAAACACACACAGTGTGGAGCATTGTAGCTAGATAGAATAAATATGTAAATATATAAACACACACAGTGTGGAGCATTGTAGCTAGATGGAATAAATATGTAAATATATAAACACACAGTGTGGAGCATTGTAGCTAGATGGAATGAAACAGCATAACCGTCTACTTAGTTATCCTACATGGTATGATTATGTACCCATACATATTGTCACCCTCCGTAGCTACCGGTCTTTTCCTAGTTGTATACCGGAGGGGACCATTGTGTAAGTCTATTGCGTCTTTTGCATTCAATACTATTAGGTTGTCACATCTTTTTGCTATCTCTGCGAGCAGCCCTGCTTAGGTTGTACAGTCTGACAGCCGTAGGTGGGAAGGACCTGCGAAACCTCTTGGTTGTGCACCTAGGATGATGTAGTCTGCTGCTAAATGAGCTCCTTAGTACATTCAGTGTGTCCTGCATAGGGTGGAACTCAGACTCCAGCAGAGATGACAGTTTTGCCACCATCCTTCTCTCTCCTATCTCCTCCACTGGGTCAAGGCGCTGCCCCAGGACAGAGCTAGCTTTCTTGATCAGTTTGTTCAGTCTCTTCCTATCGGCTGATGTAATGCCACTGCCCCAGCAGACCTCTCCAAAAGTGATGGCTGATGCCACCACCGTGTCGTAGAATGTCTTCAGCAGCGCCCCTTGTACACCAAAAGACCTGAGTCTCCTCAGTAGGAACAGCCTGTGCTGTCCCTTCTTGTAGAGTGCATCAGTATTATGTGACCCGTCTAGTTTATTGTTCAGATGAACACCCAGGTACTAGTAGGATGTCACCATCTCGATGTCTGTTCCCTGTATATTTACTGGTGCTGTGAGGGGTTGTCCTTGCCTGCGGCAGTCCACCACCAGCTCCTTAGTTTTCCTTGCGTTGGAGGTCCCCCGCATAACACGGGGGACCTCCAACAATGCACTGGGCCTCACTCCTTTCTTCACTCTCAATGAAATATTTTTGCTGGTCATTAACATCTGTTTGTTCTGTCCCATAGATTGAGTCCCCGTCATGCTGCTTGCTCTCTACATGTCTGTTCTTTTCTTCTTTTTCTCTATCCCCTCACCCTCCAGCCAGTCACAGCAGATGGCTGCTCCTCCCTGAGCCTGGTTCTGCTGGAATTTTTTTCCTGCTAAAAGCGAGTTTTTCCTCTCCAGTGTCGCCAAGTGCTTGCTCATAGCCTGATTGCTGGGGTCTTTCTGCAGCTGTGGGGTTTTCTCCTACAGTTTGAAAGTGCTATGAGATGACTGTTGTTGTAAAATGGTGCTATATAAATAAAACTGAATTGAATTAACAAGGCAAGCTCAGTGACATGAATCAGCACAACCAAGGAACCAGTTGGTTCATTAATCCACAGCTGATCATACAGTATATCTAGTACCATTCTGCCTCATTTTCTTATATATTGGCCGTGATAGAGCATGCTAGCATTTTTTTTTTGCACCAAAGGTCTGTACATTCTCTGCAAGAACAGAGAAACTTGTGTGTTGGCAGTGTGTGTGTGTGTGTGTGTGTGTGGGGGGGGGGGGGGGTTCTTGCAGCTTGTTCTCAACACATCATCAGGGCAGAACTTTTTTCTCATGTGGTGTCCAACAACAATTGTGTGATTGGTCAGAAATTTTAAGTGGGCATGGCAAATACTAAGGAGGCGTACACCTCATCACCACTCCCGCCACTCGGGAGATCGGATCACAACTTGGTTCATCTCCTGCCGGTGTACAAACCCCTAGTACACAGACAACCTCCGGTCATGCGCACAGTGAAGTTATGGTCTGAGGAGGCAATGGACGCGCTAAAGGACTGTTTTGAAATCACTGTCTGGGAGCAGCTCTGTGATCCACATGGTGAGGACATCGATGGCCTCACTCACACCATCACGGACTACATCGACTTCTGTGTGGACAAGAGAGGAGCATCAGAAGAGCCTCTCGGGGGCTAAAAAGTAATGGCAGCTAGGGAGCAGGTCATTTTAAACGATGTCTACCAAGATGAAGAAATGTTTTACACCGATATCAATGGGGTCCGCTACTTGGTAGATACAGGAGCAGAGGTGTCAATGACCTGCCAATCCATAAAAATAGAAGGACACCTAACAGTGATACTCGCAGATGGGCGGACTACAAAAATGCCATATGGGGTATGGAATGACATTGTATTTCTGAGAGGGCCCCATAATCTGATCTCCTACAGAGACCTAAAGGACCTGCAAGATCCTAAAGGTCGGAAGAAAAGACTCAGAGCAAGAATACAGCACCTGCAATCCATCAAGGTAAAAATAGACTTTAGTAATCTCTTGCTGTATTTGAGTAATCTGACAGACAAAAAGTGGTACAAGCCAGTAAATGTGCCTACAGTAAGAGAGCAAAAAGTGGAGGAGAGTGATCTCTCCCAGCAAGGTAAAGAAGAACTAAAGCGAATTCTTCAAACTGCAAATGTGGCCTATTTCAAAGGATTGTGGGGACATGGGTGCAAAATATACCCACACAATAGAAGGGGGGATTCATCCTGCAGTAAAACAATATCCTCTGAACCCTGCAGCTGTTGAAGAAATGGATAAAATAGTGAGAGAATTAACTGCTTTAGGCATAATCAGAAAAGAGTCAAATCCCCCAACCAACAGTCCCATTCAAGCAGTAAGAAAACCAGAGTCAGCTGGAGGAGGTTGGCGGCCAGTGATCAACTTCAAAGCCCTCAACAGAAGAACAATAGCTAATAAAGCAAGTTTGATAAATCCACAAGGCACTCTGAAAACTCTGCAGGTGAGAAAATTCAAATCCTGTATTGATCTGGCGAATGGGTTTTTCTCACTGAGATTGGCAAAAGAGTCACAAGGTAAAACAGCATTCACCCACAAAGGCCAATCTTACGTATGGCAGCGCCTCCCCCAGGGGTACAAGAATTCACCAAATGTGTTTCAAGCAGCAGTAATGGATATACTGCGAGGTTTAGAGGCCACAATCTACAATGACGACGTGTTCATTGCAGATGACACAGAAGAAGAACACCTGAGAAAACTGCAAACAGTCATTGACAGACTCACAACAGCAGGCTTAAAACTTAACCTTCCAAAGCGTCAGTTTGCCCGCTTCCAAGTAGACTACCTAGGGTTCCAAATCTCATCTGAACTGGGGCTCTCGGAGGGTTACAGAGAGAAGTTGGAGAAAATCAGGCCCCCTACAACAGAGAATGAGATGCAGAAAATTTTAGGGCTTTGTAACTACATTAGAGATCATGTCCCTGGCTATCAAAAATATGCTAGGCCTCTCTATGCAAAGCTCAGGAAGACTGACAAAACTCCAAATGCAAAGAAAAAGTGGGAATGGTCGGCATCAGATCAACAGCATCTGGAAGGTTTGAAGAAAGCCATTCAAAATGCAGTCACCCTAGAGCCCCGAAGCCTCACCACCCGCTTGGTGGCCGAAGTAAGTTGTGATGAAGATGATGTGATTGTCACTGTGGCAAATGAAAATGGTGGGCTAGTAGCCCTTTGGAGCTACACTCTGTCATCAGTAGAGAAGAAATATCCCCTAGAAGAAAAAGAGTTGGCTGTAGTAGCTAAATATTGGAGTCATCTTAAAGAGTTAGCTCAAGGGCAAGGTATCAAGATAATCACACAAAGTCAGGTGCACAGATATCTGACAAAAGCCACAGTGGAAAGCACAAAAGCCACAAATGCAAGATGGGGCCGCTGGGAAGATCTGCTACAAGACCCCGACCTAGAAATAGGCCCTAAAAGACCAGTCCCTAAGAAAACAGCAAAACCTGACAAAGACAAAGACCAAATACCGAAATGGACACTTTACACAGATGGGTCTAGAAAAGGGCCAGATGACAAAGCATACTGGGGCTTTATCCTAAAAGAGGGAGAGAAAGAGAGGTGGAGAAAAAAGGGTAAAGTGCCTGGTACAGCACAAACCGGAGAAGTCACAGCAGTTCTGGAAGGACTGTTAGAGTTGGAGAAGAGAAAGGTAAAAAAAAGCAACAATAATCACAGACAGTGACTACTGTGCACGAGCATTGCAAGAAGATTTAACCATTTGGCAAGAAAATGGTTTTGAAAGAGCAAGAGGAAAGCCGGTGGCACATCAAGACTTGTGGAAGAAGATTGCAGAAATCTGATTAAATATGGAGCTGGAGGTAGTGCACCAGAAAGCTCACAAGAAGACAGGTCCTCACTGGCAAGGTAACGATGAAGTTGATTGTTATGTGCAGACGAGGAGGGTCATCCTAGTAGGTCAGGAAAACTGGGAAGATACACCCAAGGGAAGGGTGGTCCTAGAAGGTTCCGTGCAGGGAGTAATGGCTGCAGTGCATGAGTCACTGGGTCATGCAGGTACAGTCCCTACACAAAGAGAGTTGGTGAAATTGCAGCTCTGGGTCCCTACACATCGCATCTGTCAAGTCCTCAAGAACTGTGAAGTATGTGGGAAATACAACACAGGTAGGAGAGGGAAGAGGGTGGATGGGTTGACAATAAAGAGCACTGTGCCATGGGGTTCAGTATGCATGGATGTAGCTGGGCCAATGGGGGTAAACGGCAAGAAGGGTGAGAAGTACATCCTAGTCTTAGTCGACTCCATGTCTGGTTACATGATTGCAAAAGCAATGCGAAAAGCAAATGGCAACAGTGTAGTGACAATGTTGGAAGAAACCTGTAAATGCTTGGGGGTGCCAAAAGAACTGAGGACAGATAACGGCACTCACTTTCGCAATACACAGGTAGATCAGTGGTGTCAGTGGTTTGGGGTAATAAGGGTTTATTCCCCCCCATACACTCCACAGGCAAATGGGGTGGTGGAAAGAACAATAGGGCTGGTGAAAAGTTGGATTGGAAAGAATGAAAACTCCAGAGAATGGAGCACAAAGCTGTTAGAAATGGCTCAACAACTGAATGACAGACACCGCACAGGTAGGCCCTCCCCCTCTCAAGAGCTAAACCAATGCCCCTTCACATCTCAGGAAGTGGGGCGGAGCCTTGAAGATAAAAAGGAGCCACAGCAACCTAAGGTGCCTTTTCAGGTGGGTCAACGAGTGTGGATCAGAGCACATCAGCCTACAACCGCTGCAGTCAAGCCAAAGTACGATCGAGCTGACATAGTCAAGCAAGTTTTGGATAGTAATACTGTCCTTTTGGAAGAAAACGGGATCCAAGGAGTGGAGCAATTGAAGCCAATCTCTATTTAAGAGAAAACCAGAAGCTGAAGATGGCTAGCAACACCCCTACAATACCTCCCTTCATCGAACTGGCAACGGTGAAGGGCTTGATCATCAGAGAAGAGCTTTATATAGCTTTTGGGTAGGCACAGCCTTAGATTTATTGTATTATGCCAAAAAGGGTCATTTAACCCCAGCAAAGGAAACCCTAATCTGGTTCCAAGCGGATAATGTGTGTGTGATATGCCTACAACCTTCTCAGTCTAAGATAGCATGGGAAGGCCCAGCTCACAAGAAACCAAAGAGATTGCCATCGGTCAAGATGAGCTTCAGAGAATGCAGTGGAAGCCGGTTCAGATCCTGGGTGGCCACGTGTGTGGCCAATGTCGCGTGGGAACTTTGCCCTGGATGATGTTCATGATGCAGTGGGATTATCGAGAGAGCGCTGGAACATCACCTAGTGGGTGCACTTGTCAGTGGGACGGACAATATCTCCATCCCTGCCTCGGTTGTAAGAATGACCTGGCGCGAGGGTATCTATACATGGCAGGAAAAGCAGAAGGTTGGCAAATTAGGAGAATGTATAGTCCGTTGCAAGCATTTTTCACCAAACCAGGAGCAGGTGTATGGAGAACAAAAGAAGACAGAAAGGGAAGACACAGATCAAGCAGGTGCATCCAGTTCATCTGTAACACCATCTGCACCTTGCAGTTCCCCCGGTCCCTCAGCTCCGCCGCCCCTAGGGTTTGACCCAATCAATCCGGGAGTTTTTAGGGTCAATCTAGCTGCGGGTCTAACACACCTGGACGCAGCAATGTGTCTTGGGTGGCCCTATAATCCCTATGCTGCACCACAGATGTTGGCACCCTTGGGTACTATACAATATCCTCAAGTATTCAGGGTGTACTGTGACCCGAACCACCCTGCTTATACATCACTTCCAGGGTATCTTTCTGAGGCGCATAAGGAAGAAGCACGTAAATATGGCTTTGAAGGGCCATGGCAGCTCACCATATGGGCTACATTGATTAAGGAAGTTATTGGGAACCCCTATCTCCCCATAGAAGGGCTTGGCTCAGTCCCTAAAGAGAAGGACCTCCGGACGACATCTCTTCACTCCTGGATAACAGAGATTGATGTTGTAAAGCCTGTAGGGATCAAGAGACTAGCCAAAACTGCCACATTCATAGTGACACCTGAAGGCTGGATGAGAGGGGGTCGGGCACAGATGCCGGGCACTTTGGTTGGTCAAGCTCCAGAGCCAGTTCGACCAGAAGATACTCGTAAGATAACGCTAACGGTGTCCATGGTGACTGTGCCCTTGAGGGGTATCTACTCAATGGGGGCTGAAATTCGAGTCCTCGACGAGCCCGCATGGCAGAAAAGTTCTAAAACCACTGAAGAAAAGGGTCGGCTCGGAAAACTACTGGCAAGAGCAAAAGAATGGGCCTTATTCCAGAGAAGAAGTCGGGACTTGACCTCTCCACCCCCTGAGTAGGCTCCATATTTCATGCTGCTAATACAAAATCTACCTCAAAACACACATGCAACATAACCACAAATGCATTACATTACATATGCATCACATAACCTCCACAAACATACACTTTTTCACGTTTTACATGCAACATGCACTCATTGAAGCATCATACATACATATACATAAACACATACATAATCTTTTTATTATTTTTGTTTTATTGGAGCTGCACCATTCAAGCCAACCGAGGGGTGACCACACCCCCTCGGGGAAGAAAAGCAGAAGTGATGACATCACTAGTGCAGCATAAAAGTCTTGTCTGTCTTCATGGGTGTTCACTTAAGTCAAGGAATGCCACTGAATACAACCTCAAAGTCCACTACCTCAGAAGATGGGTCGAAGAAGAAAGAAAATAACAGAATACGAATTAGATTATGAGCTCCCTAAGAAGGAACCCAAGAAAGGGAGCCTCAACAAATGAGTGCAAAGAAGCTTTGCCTTATTCTTTGGCTCAAGCTCACGACCATAACCCTTGGTATGATAGCAGTCCTCGCCATACTATACTGGTTGGGTTATGAGCCATGAGCCCTCACTCATACAAGGGCTCAGTTTGTTACCACCAAGAGATTTCAACAAACCTGCTGGGCAGCAGAAAGAAGAAGAATTTACATCGCACCACTCAGCAATGACACTCAGTTCAACTTAACCGAGATGCAACAACAGATAACCAACCTCAGCTTTGAAGACTGGAGAAAACAAATGAACGATACTTTCTGGTTTGAAGACCAACTTAACATCACAGGAGCCCAACCTGGAAAATGGGTAATTGAAGATCTACAAGACCTCTCAGGAGAAGGGGGTCTATTGAGGCTACTCATCCTCACAAAGAAACAAACAATCAACGTCAGATGCAACTGGATAAAGCCAGAAATGTATTCTTCAGCATGGTACTGCACCTGGAGTTGCAGACCCGTACCAGGTATGAATAAAACAGGGTACTGGGAGTCTGAAGTGGTTATTGCACCAGCCCATTATCGCAACGAGACCTGCGAGGGAATCTTCCCAAATTATGGGCCCTTTTGGGGTAATTATAACCTCGAATGTCCGGGTACAGACCCACCAAAGAAAAGAACAAAGAGGGACGTTGCATCAACTAACAAGACACCTCCAACACTTTCACCTCGAGTCGCCCTAACTCCAACCCCAGGAAAGCCCCGCTCCAGTAACCTCACTGCAAAAACACCCTTACCAGAAACACTCTTAAAATTTACAGAAGAAATTGTGAACAACTTCAAGCCTGTTACCAAAAAAGGCCAAACAGACTACGACCGAAAGCTGATCACCTATTGTATGCAAGAAAAAAGAAGCAAATTAGCCCCATGTTTCTGGAACATCAACGGCAAATGCGCCAGTGGTAAGCATTATATGGTTATCACTAGGGTGTACAAACCTTTCACCTGGTTAATACCTGGCACATCCTTCAAAACAACACCTCAGGCATACCATGAAGACTGGTTAAACGACACCTTGCCTTGGCTGTGGATATTCAACTTAAATTACTTCCAAGCCACGTTTGCACCTAGTATGCCTGTTAGGCCACATGGCCTTGGTGAAGTTCACAAATCCTTGTTCTATGTGCAAAAGTTACCAACTCCAGATGACCTATTCAGCGTTCCAAGAGAAGACTTCAAAAAGATTGATGAATGTGTGGTAAGTAAGATATTCGAGACACTCAATGGCACTGAATGGGTATATGACAAAAAATCGCCCAGATGTCCCTTGTGGCAAGTATGGGACCGCGTCTGGAGTTCATGGGTGTATGATTGCACATCGTTGAAGGAGAATAAAACAGTCAAAGGTATCCTGCAATCCTGGCATGAACAATGGAAAAGGGAAGAGTGGAGAACATGGTGGGGAATGGAGGAAGAAGAAGTGAAGAAATGGGTCCTGCCATGTCTCTCTCAATCCTCAAATTATTGGGTAAAATATCAGTTTCTGGTGACAGTGTACTCAAAGTATTGAAGTATTCTGCCTTGGTCATTCTACACCATCAATTACATTAGCCCAACACCATGGAAGATGATCTGTGACAAAAAGAATACCACCTGCACAATCAGCTTATCAAGGGGGCATTGTGGGAAAGTCCTTTTTTGGGAAAAGGACTGTGAAGACTATTATGAGGGACAATATGAGACTTATGGGTTGCAAACAGTCTGGAAGAAGATTAATGGGAAGTGGAGCAGAATACCTCCTGAAAATGTGGGGTGCACTAAAGCAATTATGGGGCATAACATGCACAAGAGGAAACAGATTCTAGGCCTAATTATCCCTCAAGTTGTAAATGATCCACAGTTCTATGTTGCAGAGAGCCATGCCTTCAGGAAAAGCATCTGTGAAGGTAAAGAAATAGTGGGTTATGAATGGTTGGGCAAGAATGACATCTACAACAATGGTACCTGTCACTCTCCTGCTGAACATTGGCTTCGTTGTGGCACAGGAAAAAATGAACATGAGTGTACTTTCCTAGAAATAGTAGGAAAAACAATTAAGGGGACTGTAACTACAGTTCTACAAGGAGCAGCTGAAGTAGTTGAAGAAGGGCTACAAGTCGTCGCTTCCTGGCTGGGAACACTGCTCAGCTGGGTATGGCCCCATCTGTTACTAGGATTAGGCCTGCTGATTGCAGGAATAATCCTACTAGTAGTCATCAAAGGTGGCACCCGAGCTGCTGTATCATCCATCTTTCGTCAAAAGAGGGCGCCAAAGAGAGGAGGGGT
The DNA here is from genome assembly GCA_020510985.1 of Pholidichthys leucotaenia. Lineage (NCBI taxonomy): Eukaryota > Metazoa > Chordata > Actinopteri > Cichliformes > Pholidichthyidae > Pholidichthys > Pholidichthys leucotaenia. The sequence continues at coordinate 160,031,012 of CM035838.1, read as the reverse complement.
GGGAGAACTCTGCCCATTAAAAGAGGAAGTATAGATAAAACTTCCGCACCACCCAGTTGCAGACTTCATTTGGACTTCGGCTGGTGACCATTAAACAACCAATTACCCCCCCACTCCTCAGTCTTACTAGAATCAACTGGCACAGCACAGCCTACTACAAGTATGTCTACAGGAGCAACAACAACAGATGATCTCTACACTTCAGTGAGTGCTCCATATAAAGTGAGTACAGCATCTTCACCTGCGCGGGTCACTGAAATGACAAAGGCCAAGCTACAGTTTTGGGTGCTGCAAGCCATTTGGGCATGCTTCTGTTTCACCGGAGCCTGGTCTAAGCGGCATATCCTAAGAATAGTGACAACTTTGGCAGCAGTTATCCGTATCGTCTTGGTCAACATCATATTTGGCAAATATGACTACACTCTGACTTTGTTCGTCACCTACATGCTGGGTCGCATTACACCACAATGTGATTCCGAAGGTCTTGCCCGCGCAGTGGTGCTCCTCGTCTGGGTTGCTATCGACATGCTTGCCATCTTCAACCAGGCCATTGAGATAGTGAATGTGATTTGGGTAGGATTAATGGATTAATGGATTGGGCCTAGGACAGTAACCCGGCTGGGACTGAGGATCGTCACTTCCTTGTGGTAACGTAACGTATCGTCACTTCCTGTTTTGCTGTCTGCCTGTGTGGTTGCTCTCCAGCTATTAGCTATGGCTACTAGCTCTCTTTCCTCTCCTCTGGTGTGCTCTCTCTGTCAGATGTTTAGCTACACCTCTGCCTCTTTTAGCGATAACGGTAAATGTAATAAATGTTGTCTTTTTGAGGCGCTCGAGGCGAGGTTGTCTGATTTGGAATCCCGGCTCCGCTGCATTGAAACACCGTCTGCGCCAGTTAATCTTGATGGACGCCCATTAGCTGCAGCGGAGCTAGCTAGCTTAGGCCCCCCTGTCAGCGGTTCCCCGGCTCTCCTCAGCAGCGAGGAGACTGGGTGGGTGACGGTGAGAAGGAAGCCTAGTCGCAAAGCCCCGGTTCACCACCAACCTGTTCACATTTCTAATCGTTTTTCCCCGCTCAGCGACACACCCGCTGAGGAAAAAACTCTGATCATTGGCGACTCTGTAGTCAGAAACGTGAACCTAGATACTCCAGCGGCCATAGTCAAATGCATTCCTGGGGCCAGAGCAGGCGACATCGAGTCAAATCTGAAAATGCTGGCTAAAAGTAACTGTAAATACTCCACAATTGTTATTCACGCTGGCATTAATGACATCCGTCTCCGGCAGTCGGAAGTCACCAAACTTGATGTAGAATCGGTGTGTGACTTTGCAAAAACGATGTCAGCCACTGTAGTATTCTCTGGGCCCCTCCCCAATCTGACCAGTGATGACATGTTTAGTCGCTTGTCATCCTTGAACCGCTGGCTGTCTGTGTGGTGTCCTAAAAATGACGTGGGCTACATTGACAATTGGAGCTCTTTTTGGGGAAAACCTGGTCTTATGAGACGAGACAGCATTCATCCCACTTTGGATGGTGCTTCTCATTTATCTAACAATCTGGCATCTTTTTTATCCAAATTTCCAAAACCATGACTAGTCAGAGTTGGGACCAGGAAGCAGAGTCACAGTCTTACACGCCTCTCTGCAGCTCCTCTTCATCCGCCAACCCTCAGCTTAGCCCCTGTCTTCCCCATCAGAGAATCGTTGTCTGCTCCCTCCAAAGTAAATAAAAATATCATGCATAAGCATCCCAAAGTGATAAAGCAAAACATTGGTAAAACTCAAATTAAACATAAAGCCTCTAAACTGAATGATTTGGCCTCTGTTCCTCCTCATAATTTAAAAATTAAATGTGGTTTACTAAATATTAGGTCTCTAACTCCCAAGTCTCTGTTAGTCCATGATCTGTTAATTGATCATCAGATTGATTTAATTTCCCTTACAGAGACTTGGTTAGGGCAAGAGGATTATGTTGGTTTAAATGAATCAACTCCCTCTGGTTATTTAAACTGTCAAAATCCCAGAAGTTCTGGTCGTGGAGGAGGAGTAGCAACAATTTACCATTCCAAATTACTAGTTAATGTAAAGCAAAAAACATGTTATAATTCCTTTGAGGGCCTGGTCCTCAGTATTGGGCACTTTAGCAATTTTAGGTTAAACCCAATTTTATTTGCCATAGTTTATCGTCCCCCATCAACCTACTCAGAATTTTTATCCGAATTTGCTGATTTCTTAGCTGATTTAGTGCTGAAATCTGATAGAATAATTATAGTAGGGGACTTTAATATACATGTGGATGTAGATAGTGACTGCCTTAATGTGGCATTTAATTCAATATTAGACTCGATTGGGTTTTCTTAGAAAGTAGGAAATTCTACTCATTATCTCCACCATACATTGGACCTTGTTCTGACATATGGCATAGAAATAGAAAATCTTGTAGTGTCTCCTCATAACCCTGTACTGTCAGACCATTGTCTGTTAACCTTTGATTTTACTATTTCTGACTATTTGGCTCCTAAAGAAAAATATTATTACAGTAGATGCCTCTCAGATGATGCTGTTTCCAAATTTATGCAGATTGTTTCCTCTATGCCATGTGTCAACACAACGGAAATAAGCTATAGACAGCTTGCTCCTTCTGTAATTGATAACATGGTGGATAGTGTTTCAGCTTCTCTGCATCAGGCTCTAGACTTGGTGGCCCCCTTAAAAAAGAAAAAGTCTAATCAGAGATTTCTAACTCCTTGGTTCAACACAGAAACTCGTAGCTTAAAACAGAAGACTCGTCAATTAGAAAGAAAATGGCGCTCTACTAATTTAGATGAAATCTATTTAGCTTGGAGAAATCATCTTTTAATTTATAAAAAATCTCTTAGAAAAGCTAGAACAAGTTATTACTCTGCATTAATAGAAGAGAACAAGAATAATCCCAGGTTTCTTTTCAGTACTGTAGCCAGGTTGACAAAGAGTCAGGACTCTGTCAATCCTAGCATTCCCTTAGAGCTTACTAGTCAGGACTTTATGAACTTTTTCAATAATAAAATTTCATCCATCAGAGATAAAATCAATCAGATTCTTCCCACAGTTAACTTAAATACTGTAACTACTACAACTCCTTCTTTTGATGTCTGTCTTGATGAGTTTACTCCAATCGACCTTTGTGAGTTAGACAAAATAGTTTCCTCATCCAAACCTTCAACTTGTCTTTTAGACCCTATTCCTACTAGGTTATTTAAAGAAGTCTTCCCACTTATTGGTAGCTTTATTCTTCATATAATCAATTCTTCATTAACTTTAGGCCATGTACCGCAGGCTTTTAAAACAGCTGTAATTAAACCCTTACTCAAAAAGCCAACGCTAGATCCAGGAGCTTTAGCTAACTATAGACCAATCTCTAATCTCCCTTTCATTTCAAAAATCTTAGAAAGAGTTGTTGCTACGCAATTATTCGACCACCTGCAGGGAAATGGTTTACTTGAAGAGTTTCAATCTGGGTTTAGAATCCATCATAGTACTGAAACAGCCTTAGCGAAGGTCACTAACGACCTCCTCATTGCATCTGATAATGGACTAGTTTCTGTACTTGTCCTTTTAGACCTTAGTGCAGCTTTTGATACTATCGATCATAATATTCTACTTGATAGATTAGAACACTATGTTGGACTTAATGGAACTTCGTTGCAGTGGTTTAGATCTTATTTATCTGATAGGTTCCAGTTTGTTCATGTAAATAATGAGTTTTCTTTCAACTCAAAGCTTAGTCATGGAGTTCCACAGGGATCTGTGCTAGGCCCTACTCTTTTTAGTTTATATATGCTTCCATTAGGCAACATTATTAGAAAGCACTGTATACATTTCCATTGTTATGCAGATGACACACAATTATACCTGTCAATGAAGCCAGATGATACTAATCAATTAGCCAAGTTAGAAGCCTGTCTTAAGGAAATCAAAGCTTGGATGACTTGTAATTTCCTGCTATTAAATTCAGATAAGACTGAAGTCATTCTTGTTGGTCCAAAAAACCTTAGAAATTCCTTTCCAAATCAAACTTTCAGTTTGGATGCAGTTACTCTTTCTCTTAATAGCTCTGTGAGGAACCTTGGAGTTATTTTTGATCAGGATTTGTCCTTCAATTCACATATTAAATTTGTTTCTAAGACTGCCTTCTATCATTTGCGTAATATTGCCAAGATTAGGAGCATCTTGTCTCAGAGTGATGCTGAGAAACTGATCCACGCTTTTGTTAGCTCGAGATTAGATTATTGTAATTCTTTATTATCAGGTTGTCCTAAAACATCTTTAAAAAGTCTTCAGCTGATCCAAAATGCTGCAGCAAGAGTTTTAACAGGTACTAGAAAGAGAGATCATATCTCTCCGGTTCTGGCCTCCCTTCATTGGCTTCCCATAGAGTTTAGAATTAAGTTTAAAATCCTTCTTCTTACTTACAAAGCTCTAAACAATCAGGCTCCTTTTTATTTAAAAGATCTGATACTACCGTATTATCCTAACAGAGCACTACGCTCCCAAAATGCAGGACTACTTGTAATACCTAGAATCTCCAAAAGTACAATGGGAGGCAGAGCCTTCAGTTATCAAGCTCCTCTCCTGTGGAATCAGCTGCCAATCTGGATTCGGGAGTCAGACTCGATCTCTGTTTTTAAGATTAGGGTTAAAACCTACCTTTTTGATATAGCCTACAATTAGGGAGGGATCATGTGTTTCTGAACCCTCCCTTAGTTATGCTGCTAATAGGTTTAGTCAGCCGGGGGACCTCCAGTAATGCACTGGGCCTCACTCCTTTCCTCACTCTCTATGAAATATTTTTTTTTGCTGGTCATTAACATTTGTTTGTTCTCTCCCATAGATTGAGTCCCCATCGTGCTGTTTGCTCTCTACATGTCTGTTCTTTTCATCTTCTCTGTCCCCTCACCCCCCAGCCAGTCGCAGCAGATGACTGCCCCTCCCTGAGCCTGGTTCTGCTGGAGGTTTCTTCCTGTTAAAAGGGAGTTTTTCTTCTCCACCGTCGCCAAGTGCTTGCTCACAGGGGATCACCTGATTGCTGGGGTCTTTCTGCAACTGTGGGGGTTCCCCCCTACAGTTGATAGTGCTATGAGATGACTGTTGTTGTGAAATGGCGCTATATAAATAAAGTTGAATTGAACTGAATTGAATTGAATTAATGGCAGCTGCATTACTGGGTCGTCAAGTATGGCTAGTATTGAAGCTGAAAGAGAGTGGCCGCAAAATCTGGGTCAGTAGGCTGGCAGCTGTTGCCTTTTGGGGAGTGATTTTGGGGGTCATAACAGCAATATGGTGGATGAAACTCATCTGTGGCTCAACTATGATAGCATGGATGATGACCTATGCAGTATTCTTCTCCAAGAAGGTGGAGGGTTACATAAAAGACATTGCCAAGATCAAAGCAAAGCCAAAGCCTGAGCAGTCTGTAACTGAAGTTAAGAATGGTGATTCAACTTAAAAGGGGAGAGTAAAACCTCCCGAAGATTTGCTTACAGCTAACCAGCAAGCCTGCTAAGTTACCTAACAGACTTTCCAATTACAAGATGTACTCTGTGTTTCACCTGTGTGTTGCAGGGTGGGAAAGTCGCCTGCCTGTTCTGTCATACTTCGCTGGCTGATGTCAAGTACATATGGGACATTAATGAAACTCTGTGGTGCCCAAGCTGCTGTCCGGGTCCCACAACAATCCCACCTCCCTTTTTGACTGGTCTTTTTAGTCGAGAAGAGCGCATTCCCATACCCCCAATTCCACCTGAGGCAAGCGGGTCCATACAAACAACAGGAAAGTTGCTTCATGACTCATTGAATCAGGGGCATATCGTCGTCGGCCTCCGTCGGTCTATGATGACCATGGAAGAGAATCCTCAACGTCTACTCTGCTGGAACAGCACCGCCTGTGGCTGAACAGGCCGATGCGCGAATGGCAGTCCCTGTCACACAGGTCGCACTTGTGGGTGGTCTCCGTGCTGCTGGGTCTGTGGCGGTTCTTCCTGCGGGTCCTTTTTTCATCTGCTGCAGCAGTCAGTCTCTCTTCACCCGCCTTGAGCTGTCTGGTCAGGGTGCCTCTCCATTTGGAGCGGTCCGTTGCAAGGTCCTCCCAGCAATCTGTGTTGATCTCCAGGGCCTTCATGTCTCTCTTGCAGACGTCTCTAAAGCGCAGCTGTGGGCGGCCAACGTCTCTCCTGCCAGTTGCCAGTTCTCCGTAGAGGACGTCTTTTGGGATTCTGCCATCCTCCATACGGTGAACGTGGCCTAGCCAGCGGAGCCTGCGCTGCCTGAGTAGAGTGAACATGGAGGGAAGGCCGGCGCGGGACAGACCTTCTGTGTTGGGCACTTTGTCCTGCCAGGATATGTCCAGGATGTGGCGAATGCAGCGCAAGTGGAAGGAGTTCAGTCTCTTTTCCTGCCGGGCGTATGTTGTCCACGTCTCACTCCCATAGAGCAGTGTGCTGATGATGCAGGCGTTGTACACTGCCATCTTCGTCTTGACAGAGAGTTTGGGATTCTCCCACACTCGTGTGGTGAGGCGAGCGAGTGTGAAGGCTGATTTTCCAATCCTCTTGTTGATCTCTGTATCAAGGGAGAGGTTGTTGCTGATCGTGGACCCCAGGTACGTGAACTGATTCACGACCTCCAGCTCGTAGTCGTCGATGGTGATGGTTGGTGGTGCTTCCGTGCCTTGCACCAAGACGTTAGTCTTCTTCAGGCTGATGGTAAGCCCGAAGTCCTTGCATGCCTGGGAGAAGCGGTCCATCAGGGTCTGAAGCTCCTGCTGTGTGTGGGTTGCGACTGCAGCGTCATCTGCGAACAGCATGTCTCTGATTAGAGCCTCGCGTACTTTGGTTCTGGCTTTCAGGCGGGCGAGGTTGAAAAGCCTGCCGTCAGATCTTGTGTGCAGGTAGATTCCCTCTGTTGCTGTGCTGAAGGCATGCCTCAGGAGCATAGCAAAGAAAATCCCAAAGAGGGTTGGCGCAAGTACACAGCCCTGTTTCACTCCGCTGCGTATGTTGAATGGCTCTGAGACGTTGCCATCGTGCTGCACTATCCCCTGCATGTTGGTGTGAAACGATTCGATGAGGCTTTGCAACTTTGGTGGGCATCCTATCTTTGGCAGGATCTTGAAAAGGCCCTCTCTGCTGACCAAATCGAACGCTTTGGTGAGGTCGATGAAGGCGATGTACAGGGGCATGTTCTGTTCTCTGCATTTCTCCTGGAGTTGGCGGATGGAGAATATCATGTCTACCGTCGATCGCGCAGTGCGGAAGCCACACTGAGACTCGGGGTAGACACATTCGGCAAGCTTCTGTAGACGAACGAGAACAACTCGTGCGTAGACTTTGCCAACGACGCTGAGGAGGGAGATGCCCCTGTAGTCGTTGCAGTCGCTTCTCTCCCCTTTGTTTTTGTAGAGGGTGATGATCTTGGGGTCCCTCATGTCCTGTGGTACGGCACCTTCCTTCCAACACTGGCAGAGGACGTCGTGCAATGGCAGCAGTAGGGCGGTCTTGCAGTGCTTGATCAGGTCAGGGGGTATGCCGTCGTTGCCGGGTGCCTTGCCAGCGGCCAAGCTATCAATGGCCTTGCTGAGTTCGTCGATGGTTGGCTCGGCGTCAAGTTCGTCCATGGATGGCAGGCAGTCGATGGCATCAAGGGCTGACGGTGTCACGGTGTTCTCTCTGGAGTAGAGGTCGGAGTAGTGTTCCACCCATCTCTCCATCTGCTTGTTCTTTTCTGTGATCATCACCCCAGTGGAGGATTTGAGGGGGGCCGTCTTGCTCTGAGCCGGACCAAGTGCTTTCTTGATGCCATCGTACATACCACGGATGTTCCCTGTTATGGCAGCGGTTTGAATGTCTTGGCTGAGCTGAGTCCAGTACTCGTTGGCACAGCGCCGAGCAGTCTGCTGAACTTTGCTTCTCGCAGCCCTGAGAATCTGGAGATTCTTCTCGTTTGGGTACTTCTTGTACTCAGCAAGTGCTGAGCGCTTGGCTTCAATGACGGGGGTCATCTCGGTCAACTTGGCCTCAAACCAGTCCTGTGACTTCGAGGTCTTCCTCCCAAAGGTAGCCAAGGCTGTGCAGTGGATGGTGTTTTGCAGCACTTCCCACTTTTGCTTTGCAGATTCTCCTTCTTGTGGTACATCAAGTTCCTTCTCAAAGGTGGAGGCAAACTGCTCTACAAGTTCTGGTTGAGCCATCTTGCTGGTGTCAATCCGTGCCTTTCCAGGCTGTCTAGCACGATGGAATTTCTTCAGCTGCAGCTTGACCTTGCAACTCACCAATGAATGGTCTGTGTCGCAATCTGCACTCTGGAACGAACGGGTGATTAGCACGTTCTTCAGTGAGGTGCGCCTGGTCAGGATCAAGTCCAGCTGGTGCCAGTGCTTTGAGCGTGGATGTTGCCAGGAAACCTTGTGTTGGGGCTTGGTCTTGAAGAACGAGTTTGTGATGCACAGATCGTGATATGTGCAGAACTCGAGCAGCCGCTGTCCGTTGTCGTTCATTCTGCCCACGCCAAAAGGTCCAAGACAGGAGGGCCAGGAGTCGTGGTCAGCACCCACTCTGGCATTGAAGTCTCCAAGGAGAATGAGTTGTTCAGAGTTGGGGATGGTCCTGACAGTTGTTGTGAGATTCTTGTAGAACTCGTCTTTTGCCTCTGGTGTGGCTGTCAGTGTTGGGGCATACACACTGACAAGGGTGACTGGGCCTTGAGTGGTGTTCAGGCGGAGGGTGAGGAGTCGTGCAGAGCCAGTGCTGCCCAGTTCCACCATCTTCAGCAAGGTGTTCTTCACTGCGAAGCCCACTCCATGTTCCCTGTGTTTGTCGCTGCCCTTTCCCTGCCAGTAGAACGTGTAGTCCTTCTCTCTCAGTGTGCCTGCGTCAGCCAACCGTGTTTCCTGGAGAGTGATGATATCCACTCCCAGTCTCTTCAGCTCATTATTGATGATGGCAGTCTTCCTGGTGTCGTTGATGTCCTTGAGGTTAGCAGCGAGTCCTGTCATCATAGTGCGGACGTTTCAAGTTCCCAGTTTTAGAGTTGGTCTCTTTTGTTTTATTGTCTTGCCTGGTGCAAAGGTTCTCAGCCTGCTGTTCGGACTTCTCCTCATCCCCATGCACCCAATGAGGAAAGCAAGCTGTGGCGGGACAACACCTTATTGGCTGGGGGCTGCCCAGCTTGAGGCGGGCGGTAGCTGTCCAGTGAGATCTGATGATCCCTCCCACCGTTGGGAACAACCCCTGGCGCCGCGCTCTACGCCAATTGAGCGGTGGCTTTTAACCGGTAACTGTCATTCTCCGTGATTTTTCTACGCCAAAGGCGAAGCTGGAGTGTCCTCTCCAGTGATCCGGTGTTCTACCTTCCAGCATTGGCGTTGGTAGGATTCAAGCCTGGGCAGGAAGATATGGAGGACAAGATGTTGCCCATGCAGCATGTCCCCCCTCTCCACGTCACTGATGAATCCAAAGGAACAGCAGGGCTGCTACAGTTTGGCACCAGCGCCGTTGCAGGAGCTGCCAGAACGACGTTGAGCACAACATAGAACTGCTTTAGGGGCTCCGACTCCAGATTTTTCCTCAGGGTTGACTCCCGAAGCCTTTCCCGTGACCGGGTGTGCCACAAGGCAGCGGAGGTTTGAAATCAGGGTTTACCTTCCCCTAGATGGGCTACCTTCCCAGGTTGACGAGCCACCATCTACCCGAAGCATCTGGTTTTAAGGCGCCAGAGATCCGCCCTCGCCCCTTCTCCTATTAGTAAAAGCAGTTCCGCCGGGCTTAGAGACTAAACCACACGGGCAGGCTAGGAGTTGGACTTAGTTGTCAGAGGCTTTTCGAGACGCACGCCATAAGGAGCATTTTATGAGCACTGGGCGCTTAACCCCAGTGCCGCTCCTGGCTATGACAACCTTGGAACCATCAGGGGCATAGACCGGAGTGGAAACCTATAAGGTACAGCAATGGCTTCTACTACCCGCTGTATCAAAAAGTATGGGAGCTCCCTGATGGTTTTGTGGCTTTTTCTACCCATCTCACGCACAATGACGCCTGGGTGGCCTACATCCAAGCTGCACCAGCACAACCTCAAGCAGGTGACAACATGTACCGTGAGACCATGGATGCTCTTTCACAGCTGACACAGGCAATGGGTGAGGAACCGGTGCCGCCAGTCTTTGGGGTCCCAATCATCTTTGGCCCAGGTTTCAGCAAAAACAATGACCTCTATTCCGGGGGTTGTGGCTCTTCCAGCTGCATCCCCACAGGTTGATCAGCCATCCTCTACGCAGCTTACTTCACCGGATGGTCAACCACCAACTCCAGGAGAACCAGGAGACGATCTTCTTATAATAGATGAAGCTGTGGGTGAGCCTCCTGAAGAAACACCTCTACAGGGAGCAAACACAGCCTCGTCTCATAGGCATCATACATCGCTAGCAGCACATCCTAATTCAACTCCACGTGAGGATGTCCTTTCTCTCACAACAGAAGATGAAGGGACTCTTGTAGAACTCATTCCACAGGTGCAAAAAGGTGAAGATCAGAATTGCCCAACCGAGGGGTGTTCGAATACCCCACGCCACGACCCTAATCACCGCCGAAGGCAAGAAGGTGGTCGGCCTTCCCCATCACACCGATATACCCCCTATGGAAGGAAAATGGGCAATTCTGCTGCTGATCATAACAGGCTTCAAAGATCCACACAGGGTAATCAGCAAAATGAGAGGAATTATCAAAAGGCCCAAAATCCAGCATTCAGAAAAGATGGCAACAGACAACATTGGTGAATCACAGAGACTGAATGTAAAAGCCATATTAATTGCATATGCCATGCTATGTGATATTCTCTGTATAATCAGCAAAACAAAATGTATACTCATTGAGTAAAAAATACATGTAATGTATGTAATCACCTGAAATAATGAGTGTAATCAAACTGTATGATTATATGTATCTTTTAACTGCACAAAAGAAGGTTTTATGTAAAACAGATGGTGAAATGTTGGAAAGAACCCTGTTTACTGGAAATGTGTTAGAAATGAGGAAATGGGCGCAGATGTCCAGCAAACTGAGGTATTTTGGTAATGGAAAATGCTGAGAGGCTAGCGGGAAAGGCCATGAGTCATGAGCGCCTGATCAGTCACATGGGTTATGAGAATTGACTAGCCTGAACATGTGCAGAAGTGAAGTAATGCTTATATAACAATGTAACTTTAAGCCAATCATAAAGAGGCCAAGAAGCCTAGGGTGAGTTTGGGACCAATCAGAGAACTTGGGCGAAGGTTATAAAAACCAAGCCTATTTTGTCCCAAATGTTCCCTTTCTCGGCGACCTACAATGAGGCATCATCGACACGGAGCAGCGGACTGAAGACGGGGAACGCCAGAAGAGAAGTGATCCAGTTTCTGCCTCAATTCTTCAGCCTTTAAACAACTTTTACATCTGCTGCCTAAAGTGTTTTGCAAAAGGAAGGAAAGAGGAAGAAGGCTACAGCTGTTGGCCCCCGCCCTCAGCCAGGAGGCTGAGTCACCAGGCGTCGCGGAGCAACAACGGGAAGAAAAGCAGAAGCTCCCCCGGGCTGGAGCACCGCTTCGGAAGACGACTCATCGCTCTCCCCCAGCCAAGGCGGCTACCGCCCAGCCCGAAGAGGAAACATCTGGCCACGGCAGCCTCATTCCTTCCCTGCCTTCCCGCTCCTTCCCCAGAAGAGGGGCTTCTACAGAGGAGGACAGCGATCACACATCCTTTTTCCCAAATCTCACCATTTAGGCTTTCTTAGATATAATCAACAAATTAATTAGATATTTTTATCAGGTTTTAATTCAAGGACTCTGATTTATTTTGATTTTTATTCTGACTTTTTGAACTTTTTGATGATTTTCTGAACATTTCATTGGGTTATTTTGAAACTTTTTGAGTTTAAATCTCTTTGATCAAATGACTGATTTTTACAATTTTCAACTTTTGAATCAAGGTTTTGCAATTAGGGTTCTGGGTTTGATTTTCAATTTTCATTCTTTTTTATTATGGACTGTTTAATGCAATTTATCTTGTTTTGGCTGAGCTTTACTGATTTTTAATAAATACCACAGCATATCAAAGACTAGTATGGGACTCTGTGGGCTTATTGATTCAGCGTCCATTCTCATCGGGTGATTTTTGACATTTTTTGAGCTTTAAAAGGTTTTTCTTATTCAGTGGTGTTTAAAATAGATCCCCTATAAACCAGTTTTCCTGGTTTTAAACATTTACCCAGATTACCAAGAGCAAATGTAAGACCATGAGAGGCTGTCGTTAATATTGGAGGTGTATTCCAGGTGTCTGACTGGATAGGTCACTCAGTCGGAGGTCTGGTATACAGGAAATGGGGGTCCTCCAATATATGGAGGCAGTACAGCTGGGGTAACTCTCAGTCACCAAGCACTCCTACACAGGTAACAGAATTTCCAATTCCTCTAGGAACTGCAAGCTGGTGAACCTAAACCTCAGTTCCTGAGGTTCAAGGTCAAAGGGTCTTCGACACACTGTACCCACCAAGACCATACGGTGTTGCTCGAACAACAAACCCTGGATCAACCCTGAGATAAAAAACACTTCGGAGAGAGAAGAAGAGGATCTTCAGGTCGGGGAACAAGGAGATGCTGAAGTCCGTACAGAGGGAGCTGAGGAGGAAGATCAGAGAAGGCAAGGACAGCTTCAGGAAGAAGATGGAGGACAAGCTGCAACAGAGTGACATCGGTGGGGTCTGGAGAAACCTTAAAACCATCTCTGGGCTCCAGAATACCTCCCCCCAGGCCACGGGGGGCAGGGAGTGGGCGAACAATCTGAACCTGTTTTTTAATAGGTTTGACCAATCGCCCTCCCCCCAACTGCATAACAACCACTGCTGCCTCTAAAGACATTGAGTCCTGCTGCCCACACCCCACTCCACCAACACCCCCCCCACTCCCAACACACAGCCCCCCAACATGACCCTCACTAAGACCCAGGTGAGGACGGAGCTGAGGAAGATCAAGGACAGGAAGGCCTCGGAACCGGACGGCCTCAGCGCAAAGCTCCTCAAGTCCTGTGCAGACCAGCTGTGTGGGATCGTGGAGCTCATCTTCAACCTGAGTCTGAAGCTGGGGAGGGTACCACAGTTGTGGAAAACATCTTGTGTGGTACCTGTACCTAAGACTTCCCACCCCAAAGACCTGAACAGCTACAGACCAGTGGCCCTGACGTCTCACATGATGAAGACCCTGGAGAGACTGCTCCTTGCTCACCTCCGCCCCCTGGTGGGACCAGCGATGGATCCACTCCAGTTCGCCTACCAGCATGGCATTGGGGTGGAGGATGCAGTGATCTTCCTTCTTCACCGTTCTCTGTCCCACCTGGAGAAGCCCAGGAATGCGGTGAGGATCATGTTCTTTGACTTCTCCAGTGCTTTCAACACCATCCAACCGATGATCCTTAAGGACAAGCTGCTGTGCGCAGGGGTGGACCAGCACCTGTCATCATGGATCCTGGACTACCTCACTAACCGGCCACAGTTTGTGAGAACCCGGGACTGTGTGTCCGACACGATCATCGGTAGCACGGGGGCCCCCCAGGGAACGGTTTTGGCTCCCTTCCTGTTCACCCTTTATACTGCGGACTTCTCACACAACACAACACACTGCCATCTACAGAAGTTCTCTGACGACTCTGCGATCGTCGGTCTCATCTCCAACGGAGATGAAGCTGAGTACAGAGGACTTATCCAGGACTTTGTGGACTGGTGCCATCGGAACCAATCTGTTGTAGCAATCTGTTGCTCGCTAATATATTTAAAAACTGCTTGACTAGTATTACTCATTCTTATTCTACACTTATTGCATGTATAGTTTTTTATTTCTTTTATCTTATCATGTTTAATGTTGCAGCATTGCACCGAGACAAATTCCTAGTTTGTGTACTACATGAACAATGGCAATAAATCTGATTCTGATTCTGATTCTGATTCTGAACTGCCTCCAGATCAACACGAGGAAAACTAAGGAGCTGGTGGTGGACTGCCGCAGGCAAGGACAACCCCTCACAGCACCAGTAAACATACAGGGAACAGATATTGAGATGGTGACATCCTACAAGTACCTGGGTGTTCATCTGAACAATCAACTAGACTGGTCACACAATACCGACGCACTCTACAAGAAGGGACAGCGTAGGCTGTTCCTACTGAGGAGACTCAGGTCTTTTGGTGTACAAGGGGCGCTGCTGAAGACATTCTACGACACGGTGGTGGCATCAGCCATCACTTTTGGAGTGGTCTGCTGGGGCAGTGGCATTACAGCAGCCGATAGGAAGAGACTGAACAAACTGATCAAGAAAGCTAGCTCTGTCCTGGGGCAGCGCCTTGACCCAGTGGAGGAGATAAGAGAGAGAAGGATGGTGGCTAAACTGTCATCTCTGCTGGAGTCCGAGTCCCACCCTATGCAGGACATACTGAATGCACTGAGGAGCTCATTTAGCAGCAGACTACATCATCCTAGGTGCGCAACTGAGAGGTTTCGCAGGTCCTTCCTACCTACGGCTGTCAGACTGTATAACCTAAGCAGGGCTGCTCGTAGAGACAGCAAAAAAACGTGACGACCTAATAGTATTGAATGCAAAAGACGCAACAGACTTACACAATGGTCCCCTCCAGTATACAACTTGGACAATATCGGTCGCTACGGAGGGTGACAATATGTATGGGTACATATTCATACTATGTAGGATAACTAAGCAGACAGTTATGCTGTTTATTCCATCTAGCTACAATGCTCCGCACTGTGTGTATATATATTTATATATTTATTCCATCTAGCTACAATGCTCCGCACTGTGTGTTTATATATTTATATATTTATATGTCCATATGTATATTCACTGCTCTTGTTTTTCTTGTCTTCTTGATTGTTGCTCTAAGTGTTGCTATCCCTGTGCTGTTGCAATTCTGAAATTTCCCCATTGTGGGACTAATAAAGGCTTATCTTATCTTTTCTTATCTTATCATACAACAAAGTGCAGCTAAAAGTGCTTTAAAGTTAAAAACAATTCCAGATTAACCATACAAAACAATAAAAAAACAAAGAGAGCCCTCCCCAATCCCCCCCACCCCCACTCTCGTCTAAGACATTCATCCACCTGACCCCCCAACCCACCCCAGAGCCCACCTCCTCCCACCCTGATCCACCCGACCCACAAGTAGTAATAGGCATAGTTAAAACATGGTTGAGCACTTAGGACCAGAGAGAGGAAACACCATCACAGGGGTCCGTCAGCACCAGGAGCCGGTCTCAGCCCACAGCTGAAGAGACACTGCCACAGGGGCCAAATCTGCTTAGGCAGACAGAGGAGTCCACACCACAACCAACAAGCTGTGACTGAACTCCCCCATCCCACCAAGCCAGGGCCACCACCACGGCAGCATCTCCATTGCCATTGCCAATTACAGCTCCCAGTGCCGAGAGCCCCCAATGAGGAAACACTAGAGCTAAAAATAGCATAAGATAAAATAAAATACAATGAAATGCAATAGAATACAATAAGAAGCAGAGTAAGATCATGAATGAAAATACCTCCAAATACCTCCCTACCTGCAGGAGGGATCATGGAAGTCCGGTGCTATGTGGATTAGGTGGCAGTCAAAGGCGGAGACCTTGGCGGACTGATCCCAAGCTTTCTAAACTGGCTTTTGGTACGTGGAATGTCACCTCTCTGGTGGGGAAGGAGCCTGAGCTGGTGTACGAGATTGAGCGATACCGGCTAGATATAGTCGGCCTCACCTCAACACACAGCTCCGGTTCCGGAACCAGTCTCCTGGAGAGGGGCTGGAGCTTGGCCTTTTCTGGAGTTGCCCCGGGCGAGAGGCGACGAGCAGGGGTAGGTATTCTTGTATCGCCCCACCTTGCTGCCTCTATATTGGAGTTTTCCCCGGTGGACGAAAGGGTTGCTTCCCTGCGCCTTCGGGTTGGGAAACGGGTCCTGACCATCATTTGTGCCTATGCACCAAATGATGTTTCAGAGTACCCACCCTTTTTGGAGTCTGTGACTGGGGTGCTGGAGGGTGCTCCTCCTGGAGACTCCATTGTCCTACTGGGGGACTTCAATGCGCATGTGGGCAACGACAGTGAAACCTGGAGGGGGGTGATTGGGAGGAACGGCCTGCCCGATCTGAACCCGAGTGGTGTTCAGTTATTGGACTTCTGTGCTAACCACAGTCTGTCTATAACGAACACCATGTTCAAGCATAAGGGTGTCCATATGTGCACCTGGCACCAGGACACCCTAGGCCGCAGGTCGATGATCGATTTTGTTATCGTATCATCAGACCTGCGACCGTATGTCTTGGACACCCGAGTAAAGAGAGGTGCAGAGCTGTCAACTGATCACCACCTGGTGGTGAGTTGGATCCGATGGCAGGGGAGGAAGCCATTCAGACCTGGTAGACCCAAACGTATAGTGAGGGTGTGCTGGGAGCGTCTGGCTGAGGCCCCTGTCCGGGAGGTCTTCAACTCCCACCTCCGGAAGAACTTCAACCACATTCCGAGGGAGTCTGGAGACATGGAGTCTGAATGGGCCATGTTCTCCACCTCTGTTGTTGAAGCGGCAGCCCAGAGCTGCGGCCGCAAGGTGGTCGGTGCATCTCGTGGTGGCAACCCCCGAACCAAGTGGTGGACACCAGTGGTGAGGGGGGCCATTAAGCTGAAGAAGGAGTCCTATCAAGCTTGGTTGGCTTGTGGGACTCCCGAAGCAGCTGAGGTGTACCGGCAGGCCAAGCGGAGTGCAGCTCGGGTGGTTGCTGAAGCAAAAACCCGGGTATGGGAGGAGTTCGGTGAGGCCATGGAACAAGACTTTCGGTCGGCTTCAAAGAGATTCTGGCAAACTGTTCGGCGGCTCAGGAGGGGAAAGCAGCTCCCCGTCCACACTGTGTATGGTGCGGATGGGACACTGTTGACTTCAACTGGGGATATCGTCGGGCGGTGGAAGGAATACTTTGAGGATCTCCTCAATCCCACTGATACGCCTTCCACAGAGGAAGCAGGGTTTGGGGACAAGGGGGATGACTCGCCTATCACAGGGGCTGAGGTCGCCAAGGTGGTTAAAAATCTCCTTGGTGGCCGGGCCCCGGGGGTGGACGAGATTCGCCCCGAGTACCTCAAGGCCCTGGATGTTGTTGGGTTGTCATGGTTGACACGCCTCTGCAACATTGCGTGGAGGTCGGGGGCAGTGCCTTTGGCATGGCAAACCGGGGTGGTGGTTCCTCTCTTCAAAAAAGGGGACCGGAGGGTGTGCTCCAACTTTAGAGGGATCACACTCCTCAGCCTCCCTGGGAAGGTCTATGCCAAGGTACTGGAGAGGAGAGTCCGGCCGTTGGTCGAACCTCGGATTCAGGAGGAGCAATGTGGTTTTCGTCCTGGCCGTGGCACATCGGACCAGCTCTTTACCCTCTCGAGAATTCTTGAGGGTTCGTGGGAGTTTGCCCAACCAGTTTACATGTGTTTTGTGGACTTGGAGAAGGCATTTGACCGCGTCCCTCGTGGATTTTTGTGGGGGGTGCTTCGGGAGTATGGGGTATCGGGCTTGTTGTTACGAGCTATTCGGTCTCTGTACGACCGTTGTGAGAGTTTAGTTCGCATTGCCAACACTCGGTCGGAGTCATTCCCAGTGAGAGTTGGACTCCGCCAGGGCTGCCCTTTGTCACCGGTCCTGTTCATAATTTTTATGGACAGGATTTCTAGGCGCAGCCAGGGAATGGAGGGTGTCATGCTTGGTGACCACAGGATCTCATCTCTGTTGTTTGCAGATGATGTTGTCCTGTTGGCTTCATCCAGCAATGACCTACAGCTCTTGCTGGGACGGTTTGCCGCTGAGTGTGGAGCGGCTGGGATGAGAATCAGCACCTCCAAGTCCGAGTCCATGGTCCTCAGCCGGAAAAAGGTGGATTGTCCTCTCCGGGTTGGGGACAGGCTCCTGCCCCAAGTGGAGGAGTTTAAGTATCTTGGGGTCTTGTTCACGAGTGAGGGGAAAATGGAGCGAGAGATCGACAGACGGATTGGAGCAGCATCTGCAGTGATGCGGACGTTGTACCGGTCTGTTGTGGTGAAGAGGGAGCTTAGTTCTAAGGCAAAGCTGTCGATTTACCAGTCAATCTACGTTCCTACTCTCACCTATGGTCACGAGCTTTGGGTAATGACCGAAAGAACGAGATCGCGGATACAAGCGGCTGA
Organism: Pholidichthys leucotaenia; assembly: GCA_020510985.1. NCBI lineage: Eukaryota > Metazoa > Chordata > Actinopteri > Cichliformes > Pholidichthyidae > Pholidichthys > Pholidichthys leucotaenia. The sequence goes on along the minus strand of CM035838.1, from coordinate 160,012,759 downwards.
AATGAGCTTTCTCCGTAGGATTGCTGGACTCACCCTCAGAGATAGGGTGAGGAGCTCAGTCATCCGGGAGAGGCTCAGAGTAGAACCGCTGCTCCTCCACATTGAAAGGAGTCAGTTGAGGTGGTATGGGCATCTGATTAGGATGCCTCCTGGACGCCTCCCACTTGAGGTGTTTCAGGCACGTCCCACTGGGAGGAGACCCCGGGGCAGACCCAGGACTCGGTGGAGAGACTATGTCTCCCAGCTAGTCTGGGAACGCCTTGGTATCCCCTCTGAAGAGCTGGAGCAGGTGGCTGGGGAGAGGGAAGTCTGGGCTTCTCTGCTTGAACTGCTGCCTCCGCGACCCGGACCTCCGGAAAAGCGGTAGAAGATGGATGGATGGATGAAAATAAAATACAATGAAATGCAATAGAATACAATAAGAAGCAGAGTAAGATCATGAATGAAAATAAATAAAAAGAGAATAAAATGGTTAAAGGAATAATAAATATACACATAGATAAATTGTAATGCAAAACTGAATTAAAATAATCTAAAAATATAAAGATATATAAATAAGTAAAATAGCTAAATAAGTATATAAACACAAATGATAATGAAGCCCAAACTTCCCTCTCCTCCGTCACCTGCTCCAGCTCTTCAGAGAGGATCCCGGGACGTTCCCAGGCCAGCTAGGAAACGTAGTCTCTCCAGCATGTCCTGGGTCTGCCCCGGGGTCTCAGGGGTTAAGCAAAAAAATTTCTTGAGTCTGAATTTTTCTCCGGGTGCAGGGTCATCGGGGTGGACATGCACACATTTCATTATAAATATATAAAAACAGCAACAATGAACTTTATACAATACTCTAAACTGCATTATTTCCATAATTGCTTTGTTCCAAAGAAATAATCTCTAGGCTTCAACAATTTACTCTCTATCCTACAGAACGTATGAAAGGTTTTGTGTACGCTGAAGGATGAAACACTCATGCAGGGCCAGAGTGGGACCAATTTTCATCCTGGGAGTTTCACGCCCAAGACCAGCCCACTTTTTGCCAAGTGGAGGAAACTGGAGCAAAAGTTCTATTTCTATCCAATAGTTTTTATTGCAGATATGTTTTGACAAGAATATAGAACTTAGTTCACCTCAGTAAACCAGCTGAGAAATAAATGATAAACTGAAAGATAAATCACAAACAGGAACATTAATTCAGTTCAGTGGCATAAAAATTCTACAGAAACAAAACAGTTATTCATTAGACAACTTTAACCTAGTGTGTAATAGTAATATATACAGGGACATGTCAGTTCAGTGTCAGTAATGATATCATATCATTGTGTAATTTCCCCATATAGTTTTTTGTCCTGTTCCAATATATGCATGTCTGTGTCACAAATTTTCCAGAAAAAAGTTAAAAATGTACAAGAATGTTTACAAGAAAAACCTCACTAATTGCATAGAAAATGGGAAAAAACTAAAACATTTATACTAATCTGCAGCTTTTTGACTTCATTTTTATGAATTTACAGTGGTGTGAAAAAGTGTTTGCCCCCTTCCTGATTTCTCATTTTTTTGTATGTTTGTCATGCATACTTAAATGTTTCAGATCATCAAACAAATTTAAATATTAGACAAAGATAACACAAGTAAACACAAAATGCAGTTTTTAAATGAAAGTGTTCATTATTAAGGGGGAAAAAATCCAAACCTACATGGCCTTGTGTGAAAAAGTGATTGCCCCCTAAATCTAATAACTGGTTGGGCCACCCTTAGTAGCAACAACTATAATCAAGCGTTTGCAATAACTGGCAATGAGTATTTTACAGTGCTGTGGAGGAATTTTGGCACACTCATCTTTGCAGAATTGTTGTAATTCAGCCACACTGGAGGGTTTTCGAGCATGAACCACCTTTTTAAGGTGATGCCACAGCATCTCAATCGGATTCAGTTCGGGAATTTGACCAACCCACTCGAAAGTTTTTATTTTGTTTTTCTTAAGTCATTCAGAGGTGGACTTGCTGGTGTGTTTTGGATCATTGTCCTGCTGCAGAACCCAAGTACGCTGCAGTCTGAGGTCACGAACAGATGGCCAGACATTCTCCTTCAGGATTTTTTGGTAGATAGCAGAATTCATGGCTCCACTTACCACAGCAAGTCTTCCAGGTCCTGAAGCAGCAAAAAAGCCCCAGATCATCACACTACCACCACCATATTTTACTGTTGGTATGATGTGCCTTTTCTGAAATGCTGTGTTACTTTTATGCCAGATGTAATGCGACACACACCTTCCAAAAAGTTCAACGTTTGTCTCGTCAGTCCACAGAGTATTTTCCCAAAAGTCTTGGGAATCATCAAGATGTTTTCAGGCAAAACTGAGAGGAGCCTTTATGTTCTTTTTGCTCAGCAGTGGTTTTTGTCTTGGAATTATACCATGCAGGCCATTTTTGCCCAGTCTCTTTCTTATGGTGGAGTCATGAACACTGACCTTAACTGAGGCAAATGAGGCCTGCAGTTCTTTGGATGTTGTTGTGGGGTCTTTTGTGACCTCTTGGATGAGTTGTCGCTGTGCTCTTGGGGTAATTTTGGTCAGCCAGCCATTCCTGGGATGGTTCACTACTGTTCCATGATTTCGCCATTTGTGGATAATGGCTCTCACTGTCTCCCCTCATGGACCGTCACCTTATCGTGGTGGGGGAGTTTGCGTGCCCCAGTGATCCCAGGAGCTATGTTGTCCGGGGCAATTTGCCTCTGATAGGGTCACCCAAGACAAACTGGTCCTGGGTGAAGGGCCAGACTAAGAACGATCCAACAGACTCTCATGATAAATTGTATATCAAAGATTCAGTGTACCCCGCCCGGTATGGGGTTACCGGGGCCCCACCCTGGAGCCAGGCCTGGGGGAGGGGCTCGAAGGCTAGCGTCTGGTGGTCGGGTTTCCACCCATGGGACCCGGCCGGGCTCAGCCCAAAGGAGTTACATGGGTCCGCCCTCCAGTGGGCTCACCACCTGCAGGAGGGATCATGGGGGTCCGGTGCTATGTGGATTAGGTGGTGGTCAAAGGCGGAGACCTTGGCGGACTGATCCCAAGCTTTCTAAACTGGCTTTTGGTACGTGGAATGTCACCTCTCTGCTGGGGAAGGAGCCTGAGCTGGTGTACGAGGTTGAGAGATACCGGCTAGATATAGTCGGCCTCACCTCAACACACAGCTCCGGTTCTGGAACCAGTCTCCTGGAGAGGGGCTGGAGCTTGGCCTTTTCTGGAGTTGCCCTGGGCGAGAGGCGACGAGCAGGGGTGGGTATTCTTGTATCCCCCCACCTTGCTGCCTCTATATTGGAGTTTTCCCCGGTGGACGAAAGGGTTGCTTCCCTGCGCCTTCGGGTTGGGAAACGGGTCCTGACCATCATTTGTGCCTATGCACCAAATGATGTTTCAGAGTACCCACCCTTTTTGGAGTCTGTGACTGGGGTGCTGGAGGGTGCTCTTCTTGGAGACTCCATTGTCCTACTGGGGGACTTCAATGCGCACGTGGGTAACGATAGTGAAACCTGGAGGGGGGTCATTGGGAGGAACGGCCTGCCCGATCTGAACCCAAATGGTGTTCAGTTATTGGACTTTTGTGCTAACCACAGTTTGTCCATAACGAACACCATGTTCAAGCATAAGGGTGTCCATATGTGCACTTGGCACCAGGACACCCTAGGTCACAGGTCGATGATCGATTTTGTTATCGTGTCATCAGACCTGCCACCGTATGTCTTGGACACCCGGGTAAAGAGAGGTGCAGAGCTGTCAACTGATCACCACCTGGTGGTGAGTTGGATCCGATGGCAGGGGAGGAAACCATTCAGACCTGGTAGACCCAAACATATAGTGAGGGTGTGCTGGGAACGTCTGGCTGAGGCCCCTGTCTGGGAGGTCTTCAACTCCCACCTCCGGAAGAACTTCAACCACATTCCGAGGGAGTCTGGAGACATGGAGTCTGAATGGGCCATGTTCTCCACCACTGTTGTTGAAGCGGCGGCCCAGAGCTGCGGCCGCAAGGTGGCCGGTGCATCTCATGGTGGCAACCCCGGAACCAAGTGGTGGACACCAGTGGTGAGGGGGGCCATTAAGCTGAAGAAGGAGTCCTATCAAGCTTGGTTGGCTTGTGGGACTCCCGAAGCAGCTGAGGTGTACCGGCAGGCCAAGCGGAGTGCAGCTCGGGTGGTTGCTGAAGAAAAAACCCGGGTGTGGGAGGAGTTCGGTGAGGCCATGGAACAAGACTTTCGGTCGGCTTCAAAGAGATTCTGGCAAACTGTCCAGCGCCTCAGGAGGGGAAAGCAGCTCCCTGTCCACACTGTGTATGGTGCGGATGGGACACTGTTGACTTCGACTGGGGATATCGTCGGGCGGTGGAAGGAATACTTCGAGGATCTCCTCAATCCCACTGATACGCCTTCCACAGAGGAAGCAGGGTTTGGGGATGGGGGGGATGATTCGCCTATCACAGGGGCTGAGGTCGCCAAGGTGGTTAAAAATCTCCTTGGTGGCCGGGCCCCGGGGGTGGACGAGATTCGCCCTGAGTACCTCAAGGCCCTGGATGTTGTTGGGCTGTCATGGTTGACACGCCTCTGCAACATTGCGTGGAGGTCGGGGGCAGTGCCTTTGGCATGGCAAACCGGGGTGGTGGTTCCTCTCTTCAAAAAAGGGGACCGGAGGGTGTGCTCCAACTTTAGAGGGATCACACTCCTCAGCCTCCCTGGGAAGGTCTATGCCAAGGTACTGGAGAGGACAGTCCGGCCGTTGGTCGAACCTCGGATTCAGGAGGAGCAATGTGGTTTTCGTCCTGGCCGTGGCACATCGGACCAGCTCTTTACCCTCTCGAGAATTCTTGAGGGTTCGTGGGAGTTTGCCCAACCAGTTTACATGTGTTTTGTGCACTTGGAGAAGGCATTTGACCGCGTCCCTCGTGTTTTTTTGTGGGGGGTGCTTCGGGAGTATGGGGTATCGGGCTTGTTGTTACGAGCTATTCGGTCTCTGTACGACCGTTGTGAGAGTTTGGTTCGTATTGCCAACACTCGGTCGGAGTCATTCCCAGTGAGAGTTGGACTCCACCAGGGCTGCCTTTTGTCACCGATCCTGTTCATAATTTTTATGAACAGGATTTCTAGGCGCAGCCAGGGAATGGAGGGTGTCATGCTTGGTGGCCACAGGATCTCATCTCTGTTGTTTGCAGATGATGTTGTCCTGTTGGCTTCATCCAGCAATGACCTACAGCTCTTGCTGGGACGGTTTGCCGCTGAGTGTGAAACGGCTGGGATGAGAATCAGCACCTCCAAGTCCGAGTCCATGGTCCTCAGCCGGAAAAAGGTGGATTGTCCTCTCCGGGTTGGGGACAGGCTCCTGCCCCAAGTGGAGGACTTTAAGTATCTTGGGGTCTTGTTCACGAGTGAGGGGAAAATGGAGCGAGAGATTGACAGACGGATCGGAGCAGCATCTGCAGCGATGCGGACGTTGTACCGGTCTGTTGTGGTGAAGAGGGAGCTTAGTTCTAAGGCAAAGCTGTCGATTTACAAGTCAATCTACGTTCCTACTCTCACCTATGGTCACAAGCTTTGGGTAATGACCGAAAGAACAAGATCGCGGATACAAGCGGCTGAAATGAGTTTTCTCCGTAGGATTGCTGGACTCACCCTCAGAGATAGGGTGAGGAGCTCAGTCATCCGGGAGAGGCTCAGAGTAGAACCGCTGCTCCTCCACATTGAAAGGAGTCAGTTGAGGTGGTATGGGCATCTGATTAGGATGCCTCCTGGACGCCTCCCACTTGAGGTGTTTCAGGCACGTCCCACTGGGAGGAGACCCCGGGGCAGACCCAGGACTCGGTGGAGAGACTATGTCTCCCAGCTGGTCTGGGAACGCCTTGGTATCCTCTCTGAAGAGCTGGAGCAGGTGGCTGGGGAGAGGGAAGTCTGGGCTTCTCTGCTTGAACTGCTGCCTCCGCGACCCGGACCTCCCGAAAAGCGGTAGAAGATGGATGGATGGATGGCTGTCACTGTGGTTCGTGGGAGTCCCAAAGCTTTAGAAATGGCTTTATAACCTTTTCCAGACTGATAGATCTCAATTACTTTGTTTCTCATCTATTCCTGAATTTCTTTGGATGGCAGCATGATGTCTAGCTTTTGAGGATCTTTTGGTCTACTTCACTTTGTCAGGCAGGTCCTATAGTGATTTCTTGATTGAGAACAAGTGTGGCAGTAATCAGGCCTGGGTCTTGCTAGAGAAACTGAACTCAGCTTTCAAAAGATGTGATAAACCACAGTTCATTTATGTTTTAATGGAGGGGGCAATTACTTTTTAACATGGGGCCATGTAGGTTTGAGGTTTTTTTTACCCTTAATAATAAACACCATTTAAAAACTGCATTTTGTGCTTACTTGTGTTATCTTTGTCTAATAATTAAATTTGTTTGATGATCTGAAATATTTAAGTGTGACAAACATACAAAAAAAAATGAGAAATCAGGAAGGGGGCAAACACTTTTTCACACCACTGTATAATTAGTTTTTGTAGAAATGTGCTATTTCTCCCTTGCATTCACTATGTTTTTCATACAAAATTGTAATTCTGACAAATTTTCTATTTTACTTGTAAATTGGCCTTCTTTACCATATTTTACAGCTTTATTCTTGGTAATTTAAGATAAGATAAGATAAGCCTTTATTAGTCCCACAATGGGGAAATTCCAGGATTGCAACAGCGCAGGGATAGCAACACTCAGAGCAACAATCAGAAGGCAAGAAAAAACAAGAGCAGCGAGTATACATATATACATATAAACATAAATATATAGACACACGGTGCGGAGCATTGTAGCTAGATGGAATAAATATATGAATATATAAAAACACACAGTGCGGAACATTGTAGCTAGATGGAATAAATATGTAAATATATAAACACACACACAGTGCGGAGCATTGTAGCTAGATGGAATAGATATGTAAATATATAAACACACACAGAGCGGAGCATTGTAGCTAGATGGAATAAATATGTAAATATATAAACACACAGTGCAGAGATTTGTAGCTAGATGGAATAAATATGTAAATATATAAACACAGTGTGGAGCATTGTCGCTAGATGGAATAAATATATAAATATATAAACACACACAGTGCGGAGCATTGTAGCTAGATGGAATGAAACAGCATAACCGTCTACTTAGTTATCCTACATGGTATGATTATGTACCCATACATATTGTCACCCTCCGTAGCTACCGGTATTTTCCTAGTTGTATACCGGAGGGGACCATTGTGTAAGTCTATTGCATCTTTTGCATTCAATACTATTAGGTTGTCACATCTTTTTGCTATCTCTGTGAGCAGCTCTGCTTAGGTTATACAGTCTGACAGCCGTTGGTAGGAAGGACCTGCAAAACCTCTCGGTTGTGCACCTAGGATGATGTAGTCTGCTGCTAAATGAGCTCCTTAGTGCATTCAGTGTGTCCTGCATAGGGTGGAACTCAGACTCCAGCAGAGATGACAGTTTAGCCACTATCCTTCTCTCTCCTATCTCCTCCATTGGGTCAAGGTGCTGCCCCAGGACAGAGCTAGCTTTCTTGATCAGTTTGTTCAGTCTCTTCCTATCGGCTGCTGTAATGCCACTGCCCCAGCAGACCACTCCAAAAGTGATGGCTGATGCCACCACCGTGTCGTAGAATGTCTTCAGCAGCGCCCCTTGTACACCAAAAGACCTGAGTCTCCTCAGTAGGAACAGCCTGCACTGTCCCTTCTTGTAGAGTGCGTCAGTATTGTGTGACCAGTCTAGTTTATTGTTCAGATGAACACCAAGGTACTTGTAGGATGTCACCATCTCAATGTCTGTTCCCTGGATGTTTACTGGTGCTGTGAGGGGTTGTCCTTGCCTGTGGCAGTCCACCACCAGCTCCTTAGTTTTCCTCGCATTGATCTGGAGGCAGTTCCGATGGCACCAGTCCACAAAGTCCTGGATAAGCCCTCTGTACTCAGCTTCATCTCCGTTGGAGATGAGGCCGATGATCGCAGAGTCGTCAGAGAACTTCTGTAGATGGCAGTGTGTTGTGTTGTGTGAGAAGTCCGCAGTATAAAGGGTGAACAGGAAGGGAGCCAAAACCGTTCCCTGGGGGGCCCCCGTGCTACCGATGATCGTGTCGGACACACAGTCCCGGGTTCTCACAAACTGTGGCCAGTTAGTGAGGTAGTCCAGGATCCATGATGACAGGTGCTGGTCCACCCCTGCGCACAGCAGCTTGTCCTTCAGGATCATCGGTTGGATGGTGTTGAAAGCACTGGAGAAGTCAAAGAACATGATCCTCACCGCATTCCCGGGCTTCTCCAGGTGGGACAGAGAACGGTGAAGGAGGAAGATCACCGCATCCTCCACCCCAATGCCATGTTGGTAGGCGAACTGGAGTGGAAGTCACTTCAGTACTGAATATACATGTGTGTATGTACTATATATACAGGTATATTACATATCAACTAAAAGCATATTATAAACCCATTTAAAGTTAGAGCTGCACTTACTACCAATGCTTGGGGCTCCAAATATTTTGTCCAGTCTTTTTTCTCTATTAGTAAACTTCTTCAGTGCTTCATGTAGCACTGTGATGTTTCTAATGTCACTTTTTCATGTGTACAACTTCGTCATAGTTTTATAGCTTTTCTTGTAAACCAGAGATATTTTTTTCATGTAAATTTGCCTACTTTTTTGTATAAATATGCAGTATTTCCCCCATGTTGTTTTCTCTCTAAATCAGTTTCTCAAAAATGAGCTTTTTTTCTCAAATTTGTCATGGAAAATAAGCCTTTTTCCTTACATATTTGCAAAATCATTTCACTTTCTGATTTTTTTTTAATAATTTTTGACTATCATCAAGTTGCTACTTTTTTCTTGTGAATTTACAGTGACATGCTTTGTGATTTCTCATTTTTATGTATGTTTGTCACACTTAGTGTTTCAGATCACCAAACTAATTTAATTAGACAAAGATACCACAAGTAAACACAAAATGCAGTTTTTAAATGAAGGTGTTTATTGTTAAGGGTAAAAAAAAAATCCAAACCTACATGGCCCTGTGTGAAAAAATGACCCCCCCACCCCCACCCCCCATTAAAACGTAAATTAACTGTGGTTTATCACATCTTTGGAAAGATGAGTTCAATTTCTCTAGCCACACCCAGGCCTGATTACTGCCACACTTGTTCTCAATCAAGAAATCACTTAAATGGAGTTTTTGCATATGACGTCAGGGGGCGTGCCGCACTGGCCCGTTAGAGTGAGCCTCCATTTTGGATGGCAAGAAACAGCAGCAGCAGGGTGAAATAAACCACATAGCTCACGTGTATCTACAAACTCCGCAAAATGGTGTACTCCTGTTGTTCCCGCTGATAAGGGGATAAGCGGGGAATTAAATGGCCGGTGTGAAATGCAAAAAAAAAAAAAAAAAAAAAAAGTTGGATTTTTGAATAATTACCTTCACTGACGTAATCTCTCGCTTTGTCATAACGGGCTGCAAGGTGGAGCAGTGGTTTAGCACTGTGGCAGCACAGTTTTACCCTCGGCCGGGGGATCGCGGGGATCATGAGACCGTGGGTTTAGGGCGCTCGCGCACGCAGCGGCCGGTGGCTTGTCACCAGACTGCAAACCAAATCTACCTACGGGTACAAATAAGTAACAAAAAAAAAAACCTTTGTGGTTTGGGGGTGCCTCTCTGCTTGCTACGATGCACACATGAAAGGGGAGAAAACTATTGTACATGTGCATAAAATCAGGTACGTTTTAACGCGGCGCGCCGTGGAGAGCCTTTAAAAAAAAAAAAAAACATGCAGCGCGCTTCACTCACCTCTGAGTGAGGAGCTGCTGTTGTTTTCCGACTCGTTCACCAGCCAAGACTTCATATCATCCACATCCCTTTCCGCTGACACGTTTTCCGATATTTTTTCCTCCTGCTCCCCTTCGTCTTTGAAAGATATCATCTCATCGTTTGCCCCCAAATCATCCCCGCTGAGCAGATTACTGGCAGTCATTGTTCTGCTAATTGCTCCAGCTGTTACCCCACACCCGTCACCTCCGTTCAACTGAGGCATTTCAGCACACCAGAGGAGCGCACGGGAGCAAGATTAAAAACACTTGTCTGCTGTTATGACTGCTGACAATGACTCCACTGAATGTGACAGACATCGCAGACACAGTTTCAGAGGCCATAGTGTCAGCTGTTGAAGAGGATGATAGGATGTTATTATGTCAGATTGTGACTGTGTGTTCTCCTCACTCATTCTGATCGCTAAACAGTACAAGTTACGCCTGGGTTGTCACAGTGCAACTGCTGCTCTTGCCATCCAAAATGGCAGTACGTACGGCGTGTTTATGTTTACCCCCGCGAGTCACGTGATTTTTACGAGCCTATGCAAAAACTCCATAGGACCTGTCTGACATAGTGAAGTAGACAAAAAGATCTTCAAAAGCTAGAGATCATCCAAAGAATTCAGGAACAAGTGAGAAACAAAGTAATTGAGAACTATCACCTTAGAAAAGGTTATAAAGCCATTTCTAAAGCTTTGGGACTCCAGCGAACCATAGTGAGAGCCATTATCAACAAATGGCGAAAACATGGAACCGTGGTGAACCTTCCCACGAGTGGCTGGCTTACTAAAATTACCCCAAGAGCGCAGCGATGACTCATCCAAGAGGTCACAAAAGACCCCACAACAACATCCAAAGAACTGCAGGCCTCACTTGCCTCAGTTAAAAATGGCCTGCATGGTATAATTCCAAGACAAAAACCACTGCTGAGCAAAAAGTACATAAAGGCTCGTCTCACTTTTGCCAGGAAACATCTTGATGATCCCCAGGACTTTGGGGAAAATACTCTGTGGACTTGCAAGATAAAAGTTGAACTTTTTGGAAGGTGTGTGTCCCATTACATTCGGCATAAAAGTAACACAGCATTTCAGAAAAGGAACATCATACCATCACTAAAATATGGTGGTGGTAGTGTGATGGTCTGGGACTGTTTCGTTGCTTCAGGACCTGGAAGATTTGCTGTGGTAAATGGAACCATGAGTTCTGCTGTCTACCAAAAAATTCTGAAGGAGAATGTCTGGCCATCTGTTCGTGACCTCAAGCTGAAGCGCACTTGAGTTCTGCAGCAGGACAATGATCCAAAACACACCAGCAAGTCCACCTCTGAATGGCTTAAGAAAAACAAAATGAAGACTTTGGAGTGGCCTAGTCAAAGTCTTGACCTGAATCCAATAGAAATGCTGTGGCATGACATTAAAAAGGCGATTCATGCTCGAAAATCCTCCAGTGTGGCTGAATTACAACAATTCTGCAAAGATGAGTGGGCCAAAATTCCTCCACAACGCTGAAAAAGTCTCATTTCCAGCTATCAGAATCAGAATCAGAATCAGATTTATTGCCATTGTTCATGTAGTACACAAACTAGGAATTTGTCTCGGTGCAATGCTGCAACATTAAACATGATAAAATAAAAGAAATAAACTATACATGCAATAAAGTGTAGAATAAGAGTGAGTAATACTAGTAATACTAGTCAGCAGTTAAAATATATTAGCGAGCAGCAGATAATGTGGAGAACCATATAGTGCAGTTGGTAATGCAGGAAGAAAACAGTGATGACTGACATGAGTCTGGTTGAGCTGCTGTACATAGTGCACGAGATTCAATAAGTCACTTAGTGTTCAGCAGTCTGATGGCAGAGGGGAAGAAGCTGTTCATGTGACGGGAGGTTTTAGTCTGGATGGACCGAAGTCTTCTACCTGAGGGGAGAGGGGCAAACAGTACGTGACCAGGGTGTGAGGGATCGGCTATGATCCGGCCAGCACGCCTCCGGGTCCTGGAGATGTACAGACCCTGGAGAGATGGGAGCTTGCAGCCGATCACCTTCTCAGCAGTGTGCACGACGCGCTGCAGCCTTAGTCTGTCCCTGGCAGTGGCTCCTGCGTTCCACACGGTTATGGAGGTGGTGAGGATGGACTCGATGATGGCTGTGTAGAACTGCACTAACATCTTGGTGGGTAGCTTGAGCTTCCTCAGCTGCCGCAGGAAGAACATCCTCTGCTGGGCCTTTTTGATGAGGGAGCTGATGGTCGGCTCCCACTTGAGGTCCCTGGTGATGGTGGTGCCTAGGAAGCGGAAGGAATCAGCGGTGGTGATGGGAGAGCCTGTGAGGGTGGGGGGGGGGGGCAGAGGGGTTGTGACTTTCCTGAAGTCCACAATCATCTCCACTGTCTTCAGAGCGTTCAGCTGCAGGTTGTTGTTGTTGCACCAGGACGCCAGCTGGGCCACCTCTCTCCTGTAGGCGGACTCGTTGCCGTTGGAGATGAGCCCGATGAGGGTGGTGTCGTCCGCAAACTTGATCAACTTGACAGACTGGTGGCTGGAGGTGCAGGAGTTGGTATAAAGGGAGAAGAGTAGGGGGGAAAGTACACAGCCCTGGGGTGATCCGGTGCTGATGCTAGCAGAGTCTGAGACAGTCTTTCCCAGCCTCACATGCTACCTCCGGTCCGTCAGGAAGTCGGTGATCCACCTGCAGAGGGAGTCAGGCACGTTGAGCAGGGACAGCTTGTCCCGGAGCAGAGCGGGGCGGATGGTGTTGAATGCGGAGCTGAAGTCCACAACCAGGATCCTGGCGTAGGTTCCCGGGGAGTCCAGGTGCTGCAGGATGGAGTGGAGGGCCAGGTTGACTGCGTCATCTACAGACCTGTTGGCTCGGTAGGCAAACTGCAGCGGGTCCAGGAGGGGGGTGGTGATGGACTTGAGGTGGGGCAGGACCAGGCGCTCAAAGGACTTCATGACTACAGAGGTGAGCGCTACAGGTCTGTAGTCGTTAAGTCCAGTGATCCGTGGCTTCTTGGGGACAGGGATGATGGTGGAGAATTTGAGGCAGGACGGCACGTGGCATAGCTTAAGGGAGGTGTTAAAAATGTCTGTGAAGACAGGAGCCAGCTCTTTCGCACAGTGTCTCAGGGTGGAGGGAGACACGCCGTCCGGACCGGGGGCCTTGCACGGGTTCAGTCTGGAGAACTGTTTGAGCACGTCCTGCTCACTGATGACAAGGGCAGGGGGGGAGGAGGGGGGGCGCCTTTGATGAAGTAGGGATCGTGGAGGCTGTGGAGCTGGAGGGAGGGGGGGAGTTGGACACAGCTGACGAGGTGTCAAAACGGGCTTAGTGTTGGGACAGTCTTTGACAAAGGGCTTTGTCATCCTGACCTTTAGGAGCCTGTGGCCGATAATTGGTGATTTGCCTCAGTCCTCTCCACACAGAAGCCGAGTCATTAGCAGTGAACTGCTGCTGGAGTCTCTCAGAATACACAGATTTAGCTCTCCTCAGCTCTCTGTTAAACCGATATTTAACCTCCCTGTAGCAGCCCCTGTCTCCACTTTTCAACGCTGCTTCCTTCTCCTTCCTGATCTGTCTGAGCTTAGCAGTGAACCAGGGCTTATCATTAGAGTACCTCACCCTGGTGCGCGATGGAAGAATGCTCTCCTCACAAAAGTGGATATATGAGTTCACAGTGTCCGTGTATTCATCCAGATCATGCGTGGCTCCTTTAAACATGCCCCAATCAGTTATTTCCATGCACGTTTCCAGCTTCTCCTCAGCTTCACTGGTCCATTTCTTCGTAGTGCTCACAACAGGTTTAGTGAGCTTCAATCTCTGTCCGTATGTGGGAATGAGGTGGACCATCACGTGATCAGATAGTCCGAGCGCAGCGCGGGGAACAGCGCGATATGCGTCTTTCACTGTGGTGTAACAGTGATCCAGCGTGTTTATTCCTCTGGTGGGGCATTTAATAAACTGTTTGTAGCGGGGCAGATCGTGGCTCAGATTGCTCTGGTTAAAGTCGCCAACCACAATAACCAGAGAGTTTGGAAAAATCCGCTCCATGTGTTGGATGTGATCCGCGAGCACGCGCTGAGCTTCGCGCGTGTCCGCGTCGGGAGGGACGTACACAGCGACGAGGATGAATGAGGCAAACTCCCGCGGGGAATAAAATGGCTTGCAGTTAATAAAAAGAAATTCCAGGGCGGGAGAACAGTGTTTGGAAATTACCGTTACATCAGCGCACCAGCTGCTGTTGATGTAGAAGCAGACTCCTCCTCCTGAGGATTTACCGGAGAGCTCTGTGTCACGATCAGCACGAAACAGCTGAAATCCCTCGAGGCGCAGTGCGCTGTCCGGTGTATTTTCCCTGAGCCAGGTCTCGGTAAAACAGAGGGCAGCCGAGGAAGAGAGGTCCTTAAAGCGCATCAGCAGTCTTAGTTCATCCACCTTGTTAGAGAGAGAATTGGTATTGGACAGAAATATGCCAGGCAAAGCCGTGCGCGTGCCTCTCCTGCGGAGCCGGACGAGAGCGCCCGCTCGTCTTCCTCTCTTTCGCGTCTCACTTTTCGAGCCAAGCAATGAACCAGATCGGCGGCAGGAGCTAAAAAAACTGGGAGTAGGTCCGTGGGAGTGAAAGTCCTGATATTTAGAAGCTCTTCACGGGTATAAGAGCTGGCAGACACACAATTGACAAACAAAAAGAAACAAAGGGCGCAGCGAAGCACCATGGCGACCACTGTGGGCGCCATCTTGTGCAAAAAAAAAAACCACCTGAAACACTTGAAACAAATCACAAACACTTGATTGCAGTTGTTGCTGCTAAGGGTGGCCCAACCAGTTATTAGGTTTAGGGGACAATCACTTTTTTCACACAGGGCCATGTAGGTTTGGATTTTTTTCTTCTTTAATAATAAACACAAGATGGCGGAACCCACGCATCTTGGTTGGAATGGTTCTGTGTTGGCTCCTGAGTTAAAGCAGTCTCGATTAAAACCTGAAGTATATAAGTCTACTGAGGGGAAAATAATTGTTGAGGATGAGCTGCTAAATGTCCTTGCAGTGAAAATTAAGACTCTGAGTTAGGATGAGATTGTCTTATTGGCCTCTAATACTTTTGACTCTGAGTGGATTGAGTCCTCAAAGAAAGTTCTGTTTGAGCTCTGCCCCACTACACAAAGGTGCGTTGCACACAAGGGGCCCCAAAAAGATGTTAATAATTTAAAGAGCTGCCTTAAGGTAATGAATGGGTGCGGTGGAAATCTACCTAGATTCGTCTCTCATTACCTGGATGATTTGCCACTGCTTACATTTTCCAACTTGGACTGTTCAAGTCTCCTGAGGAGAATGGAGCACTTAAATGCAGAGGTTTGTGCCATGAAACAAACCATGGTGTTACAGACTAGCTCCAGTGAAGATCTACGTACTGTTACTTCGGATATTGCCGGACGTGTAAGTGGCCTGGAGCAATCTGCTTTACGGGCTGTGGATTATGAGGCGCCTGCTCTGGGATGGCCTGTCGGTCCCGTTGATGTCGGAGCGGAGGATGGGGTCTGCCCGATGATTGATACAATGTCTGAAGATGCACGGGAATCTTATTTGACAGCTGGAGAGAAGGTTTCGGCTGTGAATTTGGACCCGGTGGGTCAGCCTATAACCGGGGAAAATTCCAGAACAGTAGCGTCTTCACCAGGCTCACCAAAATGGAGTCAAGTGGTGAAAAAGGGACGGCGAATTGAGCATGCTACAGCTAAATCCAAGCCATCCTCTGCTTCAAACAGCCATAGGAATAAATCCAGCAACGCGGCTACTGTTGTTGGTACGGGCTCTGGTCATATTAAAGCCGGTAATATTAAAACTGTACGGACTAAGATGGTGAGTGTGTTTGCTACCCGTTTTCATTCTGATTTGGAAGTTGACAATCTATCTGCATATCTTAAAGACAAGCTTGGACGAGAAGTTATCTGTCAGAAAATCTTCACTGGGAACGGCAGGGTTGGTTCATTTAAAGTAACGGCAGAATGCTCTGAGGTCGGGGACATGAACCAGCCAGAGCTCTGGCCAGAGGGCACTTATGAGCCCTGTGGGGCTGGGAGGGCTGGAGATAGTGGAGCGGCTGCTGTGGAGAATATGCAGGCACCCACGGATGATGGTGATCTTTCTTAAATTCTCTTCTTTTTTTTGATGGACATTCAGGTCATGTCTTACAGCTGTCGTGGCCTTAAATTGGGGCAAAGTGCTGGGGAGAAAGCTTGCCGGTTAGTTATTGACAATTTATTGAACGATTGTGATATTTTGTGCCTTCAGGAAATGTTTCTTTCTGAGCAAGACTTGGAATGTTTGAACTGTCTTAACCCTGATTTCCATGGCGCTGGGGAGTCTACAACTGACCTCAGCAAGGGGATCATCAGGGGTAGGATACCTGGCGGTGTGGCTATTCTCTGGAGAAAGAAGCTGGACTCCTTGATTAAAGTGGTCCGACTTGGTGTAGATTGGTGTATTGGTGTGCAGTTTAATTGTAATGATAAGGAATTTCTCATTAATGTATATACGCCCTTTGAACGTCAACAGAATGAGGATGAATATTTAAATAAGCTTGCTTTTATTAATTCTTATATGCAAGATTATAATAATACTTGTATTTTTATTATAGGGGACTTGAATGCGAACATATCTGACACTGACTCCTTATTTGCAAAACATATGAATCATTTTTGTTATGAAAATAACTTAATTTTGTCAAGTAAGGTGTTAATGCCTTCTGATAGTTATACCTATATAAGTGAGGCTTGGCACACTACGTCCTGGCTGGACCATTGCATCAGCACTGATGATGCACATGCCTCTTTGGGTGGCATCAGTATTTATTATGGGTTAGCAATGTCTGATCATATACCGTTTGAGATGATAATTAATATTGGCTGTCTACCTGCACTTTGTCAGAATGTCAGTCAGGATGAGATGGAAAAATTAGACTGGGACACTCTTTCTAAGGAAGAAATTGTAGAATACTGTGTCCGTACAGATAAATCCTTGAGTAAAATATGTCTTCCTAGAGATGCTGTAATGTGCAATGATGTGAACTGTAGCATTGATGAGCATAAGAAAGAACTTTGTAGTATGTACGACGCTATAGTTAACTCCCTGTATAAGGACAGTAAGCCTTATTATAGGAAGATACGTAAGACACATGATGTAACACCTGGCTGGAATGAGGCCGTAGCTGTGCCTTATTCTGAAGCCCATGAAGCATATAAAGCATGGGTGGTGGCTGGGAGACCCAGACAAGGGCCAGAATTTGAGATGAAGAAATGTACGAATGCAAAGTTTAAGTATGCTATTCGTCATATTTCTAAAAATGAGCAGCTAATGAGAAGTAATTCCTTGGCCAAGAAATTGTTAGATAAGAATATCACACATTTTTGGAAGGACCTTAGACGGATTAGTAATAGTAAAACGTCTTTACCCTGTACCCTGGAAGGCATTTCAGGTATAGAAAATATTGTGGATTTATGGCGGCAGCATTTTTATTCATTATTTAATTCAACTAAGAATGAAACTTATAAAGTAGGGAAAGTAGAAAGGGACGATTCGTTCCTGATTGACACTTATGCAGTGACCAAAGCCATTAGAGAGTTGTCAGATAACAAAGTGGGTGGTTTAGACTGTATTTCTGCTGAGCATCTTAACTATGCTAGCTCAAGAATTGCTCCTCTTCTTGCAATCTGTTTCACCAGCTTCATGATTCATGGGATGTCACCAGAATCATTATTGTCTGTTGTGTTGGTACCAGTCATTAAAGATAAAGCTGGCAAGCTGTGTAGCCTAGACAATTACAAGCCCATAGCTATAGCCAAAGTAATATCTAAAGTTTTGGAAAGAACACTGTTTGAAAAATTAAATGTATTCATCAAATCTACTGATCATCAATTTGGATTTAAACCCCGTCATGGAACAGATCTGTGCATATGCGTTAAAAGAAATTATAAGTAAGTATAGAAATCAAAATTCATCAGTTTTTTTGTGTTTTATTGATGCCTCTAAGGCGTTTGATCATGTTAATCACAGAAAATTGTTTAGGAAAATGATTGATGGGGGGTTCCCAAGTACTTAGTACGTATCCTGATTTACTGGTACGCACATCAGAAGATGCTGGTGAAATGGGGGAAGAGTCATTCATCCCCGTTTGGTGTGAGCAGTGGTGTTAGACAGGGCAGTATATTGTCCCCTGTCCTGTTTAGTCTTTAAATTAGATTAGATTAGATTAGATTCAACTTTATTGTCATTACACATGCATGAATACAAGGTAACGAAACACAGTTTAGCATCCAATCAGAAGTGCAAAGGACAGCAGTGCAGTATATATGGTAATTAACAGTATGTGCAATTTAAGCAAATATATGCAAATATATGCAGCAGTGCAGAAAGTTAAGAGTATTGTTATGTGCAAATAATGTGCAATAAGTTAGATGTAGTTATGTAGTTATGCAGTTATGTACAGGTGAGGATGGTAAGAGATGATGGTAAGAGAGTCAGCGGGGAACTAAGTTCAATAACGTGACAGCTGTTGGAAAGAAACTGTTCCTAAACCTGCTGGTTCTAGTCCGAAGGCTTCTGAAACATCTTCTGGAGGGGAGAAGCTGGAACAGTCCATGAGCAGGATGGTTGGAGTCCCTAAGAATGCTGCGTGCCCGGCGCAGACATCTTTTCCTGTAGACGTCCTCTATAACTGGAAGTGGAGTCCCTGTGATGCGTTGGGCGGTTTTCACCACCCACTGCAGCGCCTTGCGGTCAGCGACAGAGCAGCTCCCATACCAGACTGTGATACAGTTGGTCAGGGTGCTCTCTATCACGCAGCGGTAGAAGTTGCCCAGGATGTCAGTTGACAGATGGTTCTTCCTCAGTGTCCTCAAGAAGAAGAGGCGCTGATGGGCCTTCTTGATCAGGCTGGTGGTGTTAGCTGACCAGGACAGGTCCTCCGAGATGTGGGTCCCCAGGAATTTGAAGCTGGGGACACGTTCAACAGCTATGCCATTGATATGGATGGGGTCATGTGTCTCTTCCCTCTCCTTCCTGTAGTCCACTATGAGCTCCTTGGTTTTGCTGGTGTTAAGGAGCAGGTTATTGTCAGATTGTTATTGTTATTGTTAAATGGATGATTTGTCAAAGCAACCGAATGCCTGTAAAACTGGGTGTTTAATAGGGAATAAGTTAGTGAATCATTTTATGTATGCTGACGATCTAGTTATTCTCAGTCCAAGTAGTGCTGGTCTTCAGGAGTTATTAAGAGTGTGTACTGCTTATGGAGTTGAAAATGTCGTCGGCCTCCGTCGGTCTATGATGACCATGGAAGAGAATCCTAAACGTCTACTCTGCTGGAACAGCACCGCCTGTGGCTGAACAGGCCGATGCGCGAATGACAGTCCCTGTCACACAGGTCACACTTGTGGGTGGTCTCCGTGCTGCTGGGTCTGTGGCGGTTTTTCCTGCGGGTCCTTTTTTCATCTGCTGCAGCAGTCAGTCTCTCTTCACCCGCCTTGAGCTGTCTGGTCAGGGTGCCTCTCCATTTGGAGCAGTCCGTTGCAAGGTCCTCCCAGTGCTCTGTGTTGATATCCAGGGCCCTCATGTCTCTCTTGCAGACGTCTCTAAAGCGCAGCTGTGGGCGGCCAACGTCTCTCCTGCCAGTTGCCAGTTCTCCATATAGGACATCTTTGGGGATTCTGCCATCCTCCATACGGTGAACGTGGCCTAGCCAGCGGAGCCTGCGCTGCCTGAGTAGAGTGAACATGGAGGGAAGGCCGGCGCGGGACAGAACTTCTGTGTTGGGCACTTTGTCCTGCCAGGATATGTCCAGAATGTGGCGAATGCAGCGCAAGAGGAAGGAGTTCAGTCTCTTTTCCTGCCGGGCGTATGTTGTCCACGTCTCACTCCCATAGAGCAGTGTGCTGATGACGCAGGCGTTGTACACTGCCATTTTCGTCTTGACAGAGAGTTTGGGATTCTCCCACACTCGTGTGGTGAGGCGAGCGAGTGTGAAGGCTGATTTTCCAATCCTCTTGTTGATCTCTGTATCAAGGGAGAGGTTGTTGCTGATCGTGGACCCCAGGTACGTGAACTGATTCACGACCTCCAGCTTGTAGTCATCAATGGTGATGGTTGGTGGTGCTTCCGTGCCTTGCGCCAAGACGTTAGTCTTCTTCAGGCTGATGGTAAGCCCGAAGTCCTTGCATGCCTGGGAGAAGCCGTCCATCAGGGTCTGAAGCTCCTGCTGTGTGTGGGTTGCGACTGCAGCGTTGTCTGCGAACAGCATGTCTCTGATTAGAGCCTCGCGTACTTTGGTTCTGGCTTTCAGGCGGGCGAGGTTGAAAAGCCTGCCGTCAGATCTTGTGTGCAGGTAGATTCCCTCTGTTGCTGTGCTGAAGGCATGCCTCAGGAGCACAGCAAAGAAAATCCCAAAGAGGGTTGGCGCAAGTACACAGCCCTGTTTCACTCCGCTGCGTATGTTGAATGGCTCTGAAACGTTGCCATCGTGCTGCACTATCCCCTGCATGTTGGTGTGAAACGATTCGATGAGGCTTTGCAACTTTGGTGGGCATCCTATCTTTGGCAGGATCTTGAAAAGGCCCTCTCTGCTGACCAGATCGAACGCTTTGGTGAGGTCGATGAAGGCGACGTACAGAGGCATGTTCTGTTCTCTGCATTTCTCCTGGAGTTGGCGGATGGAGAATATCATGTCTACCGTCGATCGCTCAGCGCGGAAGCCACACTGAGACTCGGGGTAGACACGTTCGGCAAGCTTCTGTAGACGAACGAGAACAACTCGTGCGTAGACTTTGCCAACAACGCTGAGGAGGGAAATGCCCCTGTAGTTGTTGCAGTCGCTTCTCTCCCCTTTGTTTTTGTAGAGTGTGATGATCTTGGGGTCCCTCATGTCCTGTGGTACGGCACCTTCCTTCCAGCACTGGCAGAGGACGTCATGCAATGGCAGCAGTAGGGCGGTCTTGCAGTGCTTGATCAGGTCAGGGGGTATGCCGTCGTTGCCGGGTGCCTTGCCAGCGGCCAAGCTATCAATGGCCTTACTGAGTTCGTCGATGGTTGGCTCGGCATCAAGTTCGTCCATGGATGGCAGGCAGTCGATGGCATCAAGGGCTGACGGTGTCACGGTGTTCTGTCTAGAGTAGAGGTCGGAGTAGTGTTCCGCCCATCTCTCCATCTGCTTGTTCTTCTCTGTGATCATCTCCCCAGTGGAAGATTTGAGGGGGGCCGTCTTGCTCTGAGCCGGACCAAGTGCTTTCTTGATGCCATCGTACATACCACGGATGTTCCCTGTTATGGCAGCGGTTTGAATGTCTTGGCTGAGCTGAGTCCAGTACTCGTTGGCACAGCGCCGAGCAGTCTGCTGAACTTTGCTTCTCGCAGCCCTGAGAATCTGGAGATTCTTCTCGTTTGGGTACTTCTTGTACTCAGCAAGTGCTGAGCGCTTGGCTTCAATGACGGGGGTCATCTCGGTCAACTTGGCATCAAACCAGTCCTGTGACTTCGAGGTCTTCCTCCCAAAGGTAGCCAAGGCTGTGCGGTAGATGGTGTTTCGCAGCTCTTCCCACTTCTGCTTTGCAGATTCTCCTCCTTGTGGTACACCAAGTTCCTTCTCAAAGGTGGAGGCAAACTGCTCAACAAGTTCTGGTTGGGCCATCTTGCTGATGTCAATCCGTGCCTTTCCAGGTTGTCTAGCACGATGGAATTTCTTCAGCTGCAGCTTGACCTTGCAACACACCAATGAATGGTCTGTGTCGCAATCTGCACTCTGGAACAAACGGGTGATTAGCACGTTCTTCAGTGAGGTGCGCCTGGTCAGGATCAAGTCTAGCTGGTGCCAGTGCTTTGAGCGCGGATGTTGCCAGGAAACCTTGTGTTGGGGCTTGGTCTTGAAGAACGAGTTTGTGATGCACAGATCGTGATATGTGCAGAACTCGAGCAGCCGCTGTCCGTTGTCATTCATTCTGCCCACGCCAAAAGGTCCAAGACAGGAGGGCCAGGAGTCGTGGTCAGCACCCACTCTGGCATTGAAGTCTCTTGCTTATGGAGTTGAAAATGACATAAAATATAATACAAATAAGAGTTGTGTGCTGATTTGCTGCACTAGAGAAGATTTGTTAATGAAATTCCCTGTCTTTGATTTGGCAGGCAGGGAATTAATTGTCAGGGATAACGTTAAATATCTGGGACATTTTATTAATGATAGAATGACTGATGATGATGATATTCTCAGACAGCGCTGCAAAATCTACATGCAAGCAAATACTCATGCACGTAGATTTGGCTTTTGTTCAGATGAGGTGAAGCTGGCTCTTTTTAAAACCTATTGTACACCTTTATACACTGCTCATTTATGGATAATCTATAGGAAACAAAGCATGCAGAAATTACAGGTTGCTTACAATGATGCTTTAAGAATTTTACTTAAAAAGCATCAATGGTGCAGTGCTTCCGAGTTATTTGTATCACCACATGTAAATACACTGCATGCAGTAATAAGGAATCTTATGTATAAATTCATCTGTCGGCTTGATGTATCTGGAAATGAAATCATTCAGGTTATGTCTAGCATTAAGCTCAGTTCTATTCGCTGTCAGTCACAGTTTAGAAGGCATTGGTACAGTTGTCTTTTTAAGTCTTTTTAAAGTCTGTACTGTTTTTGTACTTCTTTTAGTAATTGTTTCTTATTGTTTTGTAACTTTTTTAATTGTCTTGTTTTTTTTATTAACTGTTTTAATTGTCTTTTTTTTATTAACTGTTTTAATTGTCTTGTTTATTTTATTTTTGATGGACCATGAGTCTGGAATAAAGTTTGATTGATTGAAACACCTTCATTTAAAAACTGCGTTTTGTGTTAACTTGTGATATCTTTGTCTATTATTTAAATTTGTTTGATGATCTGAAACATTTAACAGTCCCTTCAGGATTTTGTGGGATTTTTTTTTCTATTGTTGCAGTAAATTGCGGGGCTCTTCTTGGGGATTGCCTGAATCACGCATTGGCTCATGTCCAGCCCGGACAGTCCCAACTTTAAAACTCACTGACATGATGTAGTAGTGACTTTTACCTCTAAAGACGTATAAACGGTTACAACACTTGCTGTAATATTAGATTCACTTGTTTTTTGTGTGGTTTTATGGCGTGTCTGTCGCACTCGCTCCCGAGACAGGGGTGCTTTCAGGCAAGTGGACATTTTTCAACACAAACCCGGCACTTCATACACGCGGTCATTATGGAAACTCAAGGAGACGTTCACCGGTGGGCCGGGGAAGACAGAGGAAGGAACAATGTGGGAAAACTCGCAGGTGAGTGTGGGTTTTTTTTTCAAATCACACACAGTTTTTTGCGGATGTGTTCGGTATATACTCACTGTAAACACAGAAGTGAGTTCGGTGCAGCGCCACATTTGATTGGTCAGACTGATGACGTACACATCTGCGCGCTACTGAGAGACAAATTTGATTGGCGAAATTGGCGCAAATTGACAACAATTGGCCAAAATTGTGGGAAAGTTGCGGTGATTGGACAAAATTCAAATTATGCAGGACCTACTGAAGTCGCAGGAATTAGTAGAATCGCAACTTCGTGAAATCCTGGAGGGTCTGATTTAAGTGTGACAAACATACAAAAAAATAAGAAATCAGGAAGGGGGCAAACACTTTCACACCACTGTATACTATTTTCTTCTAAAAAATTTGGTAAAGGTAAATTTGTTATTTACCTTTTTTAAAGGGGGGGGGGGGTAAATACTTGAATCCTAAATTTGAAAACTGAATGTCATTGTAAAAAATTTAATGTCTAGATAATTAATCCAATTTTTAATACCAGGATGATTTAGTCACAGCTCTACTCACATATTTACTGTCATTTCATGAATGAAACAGCACACCTAAGGTGTGGTGTGCTGTGTTCCTAATCCCTCTGCAGGCAGGATAATGGTTACCCTTGTCATAGTCTAGCTGACTCAGAGTAGTGTCCTTAGTTCATCTGCTTGGTGAGAAATGGCCACGTGGTGAGAAGTGGTGACATCATAAATTAATGAAAAAACATTTGTCCTGTCGGAATAAATGCGTTAATCACCACAACTGATTAATAACTAAATAACATGAGCTAAGAATAATGGTGATTAAGCCTCATTCAGTGGCTACATTAACCTTAATACTGATTACACTGTTAAGACGCTATTAAGAGAGAAGAAGGGGTAAAGAATATTTCACATCTTTCCAAGTTTTTTCCATTGGAAAATCTATCATGAATTACATACTCTAAAACTGTCCATGAAGTACCTCTTTTAAACCATTTGAACATTAACTGAGCTTTTTTTTTAATATCAGGAGCAAGAATGTGGCAGCAGCAGGGTGAACCAAAAAGGAGAGGAGAGAGAAGGTAAAGGTAACCAGAGAATCAGCGCAGGTGTTGATTTCTGCCAGTGCTGAAATATTTAATGCATAACGGGTATTAAGCAGGCCTGCTGCTTCGTAGTGGCATAGACTTTTACAAGGCTGAATATATATTTGGTAAATCAGGGAAATAATTTTTTTTACAACTGTTACTAATATGGGAATGCCAAAATAAAGACGTAAATTAACCTTGTCCTCTTATCAAAGTTATTGATTTTGCACTCTTCCTCAACACTAGGACACATACTGTACTGTATACTGTCATTTTTTTTTGCTTAAAAAAATCCTTTTCCTTTAAAAATGAAAAAGAGAGCATTGGAGACAAATACCTGTACTGATGTGCTGACAGTCTTATATATATATATATATTTTTTATCCTTATACGGGCAGAGAGTTCAACACTCCCCCCTGCCCCCTGTGTTTGAAACAAAGTTACGCCCTTGGCCTACTGTGCAAACAAATGAAACTATAGTATAGTGTGTGTCTCCAGGCAATCCTAGCATCAAGCATTGCGAATTACATAATTCCCATACATAAATTACACTCTAACCTTTGAACAGGTTGACCTAATTTTTCAAATTTTAAATCATTTTAATTGGAAATCAGTTCTAAAAATTCCAGCATGACTAGAAAACCTTGCTGGCTTTGCTTTCTCCCCTGACACCTCTCCTGTTTGGACTCTCAAATGCTGATGAATGAAATAATGGTAACAGGCTAGTGTGAGTGAGCCTATTTTGGGCTTCAGAGGTGGAAGGAATGTACTCATAGTTTAACAACAGTGTGGAGGTGCTAAAAGAGGAGGGAGACTGGGGTGAAATCAAACACTCAGCAGCCACATTTCTGAAAGGTGAGAAAAAGAGCTATGAGAAAGTCAAGGGTAGCCATCTCCTTCTGAATCAACACATTAACACACAAATTAAAAAAATAAAAAATATTGGTGTATGATGATATTTTTGCAAGTATTCAATATTACCTCCAAGTTGTCATGTTGTATCTATAATTTCTTGAACCTTTTACTTGTGACTTTAATTTAGAGTTTGGATACAACTGTGGCAACCCATAGATCTGGACAGCAATAGAAAAGCTTCCTTTGATAAGAGATTTAAGAGGTTCCATCCATCCGTCCATCTTCTTCCGCTTAATCCTTTCGGGTCGCGAGGGGGCTGGAGCCTATCCCAGCATCTTTGGGCGAGAGGCAGGGTACACCCTGGACGAGGTTGTCCCAGTCAATTAAGATTCTGTGCATTTAAAGTGTTAACACATAATATTATAATTTAAATGCCTAAAACGTCAATGTAAAAACCCCAATTACAATGAATTTTGGATGCTAGGGATAAGGACCTATACTTACTGTATATAGCACTTTTTCTAGTCTCAAAGACCACTCAAAGCAATTCACTAGTACTAACCCTCTATTCTAAGGGCCTAGAGGAGACGGATACCTAGGGACAATTTAGAATGACCAATTAACCTAACATGCAGGTCTTTGGATTGTGGGAGAAAACCGGAACTCCCGGAGTAAACCCACGCAGCACAGGGAGAACATGCAAATTCCACGCAGAAAGGTTCCCACCCCTGCCAGCCTGGGGATTCAAACCTGGAACCTTCTAGCTGTGAGGCAACAGTGCTAACCACTGTACCACCATGCTGCCCACGGTTACATGTTGTGTAAATAGGGTGACCAGGTGTCCCGCTTTGTGCAGGACTGCACAGCATTTTGATCTGTTTTTGGTCATCCCGCAAATTGAGACATTGTCCCACAGCCTCAAATTTTCCAAGGCTGTGCCGACACTTTACATACAAAATGTAAATACAGTAGCTGTGAGGAAAGTAGGGCAGACTGTAATTCCAGGGCCTGTGACTCATGTCAAACTGCACCACACCTCGCACCGTATCAATCCGCCCCCAGGGAGAAAGTTTGGAGGGAATGGTGGTTTTGGGGGGTGGCCAGGGCCACCCCTGAAATCTGATTGGCCACCCCTGTGGCCACCCTAGATTTGATTTGATAGGCAGTTTTACACGTTTGCCGCAGCTCTTTCAGCCTTCATTCTCGCGCACTCACTTCAACTGATTCTGAAAGCTGAGATGTTGCCCTTTCCAGTGATATATGATACATTACGGTAATTCCAGAAGTGACGTCGTAGAGCGAGCTGGAATAATACAGTGAGATCTCTCTGAAAATACGAATTTGTGAAAGGGTTAATGGAAAGTTAGAGTGCCATAACAATAATTCTGTAGGTAATCTCCCATTATGCTCTACACAGATTCTATGCATATTCTGTTTGCATGCTTATGAACAAATATGTGGTGCTAAACTCTGGTAAACGGGAATTAGGCAGAGCTATAGAGCCCTCTTTCTACTCTCTCTCTCCCATCATTAGTCAGGCCTAATACTTAGTTACACGCCCCCAAAACCCAACACCCACGCACACAGTGTTGATCGCACATTGTAGAAACAGCGGCGTGAGCAGTGGATGGCCTGTTCACGTCAGAGTTAAACTGGCCAATCAGACAGTCACGTACAAGCCCATCCTATTACGGGGTTGGCCCAGCCTGAGAAGATTAATGTAAGCCGCACCCGGAAGTCGGGGTGACTGTGGCGACGCTCCAGAGGGAACTGCATCACGCTGCACCCAGCACTGCTTGCTTTACATGTGACCTCCAAATAAATGTTACATCTTTAAATTGGAGTTTGCATGTTCTCCCCGTGTTGCGTGGGTTTACTCCGGGATTTCTCCGGTTTCCTCCCACATGCCAAAAACATGCATGTTAGGTTAATTGGCTGTTCTAAATTGTCCCTAGATATCTGTTTCCTATAGGCCCTTAGAATAGAGGGTTAGTATTAATGAAAGCGCTTTGAGTGGTCTTTGTGACTAGAAAAGCGCTATATAAGTGTAGGTTAGTTAGTAGTAGTTAGTTAGTAAATTGAAGAAATCTCCGGCTTGTTCTTGGATCTTTCAATAAAAGAATTGGGTATTTTTCTAACAGTCACAGCTGCTTGCAGCAGGGACAGACCTTCAACACATGAGTGTTTGTCTATTTTTGATATGATTTTGGCATTTTTATCACGTAAATATTAGTTTAGCATAGTAAATAGTAGTTTTAGGAGTGATTGTGAGATTTTTGGAGTGTTTTTTTTTTATTTTTCTTTGCTTCAAGAACGGAGGAGAAAGGAGCAGTGAGTTTGTGTATATTTGCTCCTGATTCTGGCATTTTTACCTTGTAAATACCGTGTAAATAATAGTTTAGCACAGTAAATAGTAGTTTTAGTATTGATTTTGAGAGTTTGGGAGTATTTTTTTTATTGTGTTTTTATTATTTTCCGGTTATTTCCGCCTGGAGCGCGTATCTCCGATTGTACCCAACTTGGCCCACTTACCCCATTGTCCCACTCAAACATGGTCTTGTCCCACATTTGATTGATTGGGACCTGGTCACCCTATGTGTAAAACATACTGTAAATAAAAGCAGAATGCAATGATTTGCAAATGATTTTCAACCTATATTCAACTGAATACACTACAAAGACAAGATGTTTAATATTTAAACTGTTAAACTTTATTGTTTTGTTTTTGTTTTTTGTTTTTTCAAATATTCGCTCATTCTGAATTTGATGCCTGCAACATGTGCCAAAAAAGGTGGAAAGTTGAGAACTCTACAAAAACACCTTTTTGAAACATCCCACAGGTGAACAGGTTAACTGGAAACAGGTGAGTGTCAAGATTTGTTATAAAAGGAGCATCCCCAAAAGGCTCAGTCACTCATAAGCAAGGTTGGGGTGAGGTTCAACACTTTGTGAACAACTGCGTGGGCAACAGTTTAAGAACAATGTTTCTCAATGTACAGTTGCAAGGAATTTAGGGATTTCATCATCTACAGTATAGTCCATAATATCATGAACAGATTCTGAGAATCTGGAGAAATTTCTGAATGTAAGTGGAAAGGCCAAAAATCAACACTGAATGCCTGTGATCTTAGATTCCTCAGGCGGCATTGCATTAAAGGGGTCATTGACTGAAAAATGGTGTGTTTGTAGGTTTTAACAGTATAAAATGAGTCTACTGGTCACCTAATTATCCCAAAAATTTAAAAACAGTCAATTCTCTTAAAACACGCACACACACACACACACACACACACACACACACACACACACACACACACACACACACAGAGCCTTTATCTCGTTTTCTCTTTCGGAAAAGTTTTTTGCTTTTTTGTGGAAATCGTGAACATCACGTTTTGAAAAAGCCAACCCAGTACCGTCCTTGAGACCAGCCCACTTCTCTATCATTGGCCCGCCTAGCTGTCTGTCATCTGTATGGAAGTGGTGCTAAAAGTAGCCAATTAGCTTGTGAGCTATTAGCCCACAAGTTAACACTGGTAATAGGAAGCTCGAACCGAACATGGCTTATATTGTTATTTTCTTCAAATCTTTGTCACCCTAATAACCATCCCTGTTACCACCTGGTTCACTGGTCCGCAGTCCACAATGTGCCTTGCATCACTCCAGCCTGTCTCCCGGTGGTGTTACGGTGGGTCGCGGGCATGCCAGTCATGGGGAGCTGAGAGCCAGCACCCAGGGCGCAGCGCAGGCAGTTGCCGTGACCCGGGGATGCTGTCTGGAGCTGTCGGCTCAACTCCCTCACTATCCTTCGGGCATACTCTCACAGGTAGTGTGGGGGTGCAGACCGCCCCCCTTCCCCCCCAGCTGCCCGTGGGAGAGGAGCGGAGTACCAAGAAGTCAGACATTGCCCTTTGAGATCCCATGGTCCGACCACTGGCCTCAGTTTGTGGCAATCGGTGGAGTACGCGGTGCTGGCGATTTAATGCATCTCGGCGGGGTTGTTGGGTGGGCCAGGATGATAGGAGATGCACAAACAACTGCGGATCGGTAAACCAGCGCTGGGTCATCCAAGCTGGAAGGAGCCAGTGGCAGAACACCAGCTAGAAGCTACTCAGCTAATGGCTAACTGATGTAAGAGGGAGGGTGGAGTTGAACAGCTGAAGTCTGTTTCTTAAAGTGACAGGCTATAAATTACAGAGTTTGAAGAAAGCCAAGAAAAAAAGAAATTTGCTTCAATAATTAAAACATTCAAGAAAATGTGAACAAAATGTGCCATAAGCACTCCATTAAGACATGAGTGAGCTGTTAAAATGTGTAACAAAGTGCAGTCAATGAGCCCTTTAAAGGGCTGATGACATGATTTTAACATTTTTTAGCATGTTGTGTAAACCCAAAAGTCGTTGTCGATGATTCAATTCAATTCAGCTTTATTTATAATGCGCCACATCACAACAAAAGCCGTCTCGTGGCTGCCGGATGATCAATATAATATTTACAACTGTGCCTGCATAAACTAGTTATCATCAAAAAAACGCAGCCGCTGACTGGACTGTGGTGCCGCCCACCGAATGAAGGGCGGCACCACCATGACGTAAGCGACAAAACGGATGCCGGTGTTGTTGACTGGAATGACAGCAGCTTTGTAGCTCACAGTTTCTCTGGTTTCTTGTTTTAATTTTACGGCTATGCCTTCGCGTTGTGTCGCAGGCTTAGATAAACAGCAGGCCATGAAAGACCACAACACACACTTCAGCTACAGCTGTCATAAGCCTCCTTGTGCGCTCCTTGTGCACTCCTCATGCACTTTTACGCAGGAGGAGCACACAAGGAGGGGAAGGATTAATGGATTTATGCGCAGCTTTGACCTACTTTCTGTGATCGCATGCTGACGCTTGCCGATCCGGCCACGTCCCCTCTCTCATTATCACCAGCTGATTCAAACTCCCGCTGATCATGTTTCCCGGTCCTCGCCCAGGTGCTTCTCATCACACCATCACCAGCAGTGCGTGTACTTAGCGGCCGTTTGCCAGTCACGCAATGCTGGTCCATAGTATTGTCATCTGTGCTGTTAGTCTGCCAGTATTTTCAGCACTCTCACAATGTTAGTCACTCCATGTTCGCCGTGGTTCTCGTGCGTCCTTGAAGCAATGTCAGCTCTGGGGCGCAACTGTGGCTAACACGTCTCCTTTCATTCGTTCTCTGGGCGATGCCGGCCCCCGAACGCTATCAGTAAGTGTGTTTGTGTTTTTTGTACGTCTTCACCTTTTTGGGAATTGTCTTTCTGTATTACATGTGCTGTGGTGAACCATGCACGTAAATCCTTGTTATTTCATCCTCCCTCTCCATGCCCTGTGTAAGAGCGCACGGAGGGTCATGATGAATGGATTTACGTGCAGAATTCACCACAGCACATGTATTGAACATAAGAATGATGACAACAGTTCCCAAAAAGGTGAAGACTTACAAAAATAAATAAACACCTACAGATGGCGTTCAGGGCCGACATTGCCCAGTGAACATGGAGAGGAGACGTGTTAACCACATTTGT
Source organism: Pholidichthys leucotaenia (assembly GCA_020510985.1). Lineage (NCBI taxonomy): Eukaryota > Metazoa > Chordata > Actinopteri > Cichliformes > Pholidichthyidae > Pholidichthys > Pholidichthys leucotaenia. Next base: position 159,982,075 of record CM035838.1, on the reverse strand, counting down.
GCCCCAGGGCCGACATCACTTCATGGGGCGCAACAGAACCACGGCTGTGTGGAGTGGCTAACACGTTGTGATAGTGTCGGCAATATTGGCTGGCTGACAACACGGCAGATCCATCCATCCATCCATCCATCTTCTACCGCTTTTCCGGAGGTCCGGGTCGCGGAGGCAGCAGTTCAAGCAGAGAAGCCCAGACTTCCCTCTCCCCAGCCACCTGCTCCAGCTCTTCAGAGGGGATACCAAGGCGTTCCCAGACCAGCTGGGAGACATAGTCTCTCCACCGAGTCCTGGGTCTGCCCCGGGGTCTCCTCCCAGTGGGACGTACCTGAAACACCTCAAGTGGGAGGCGTCCAGGAGGCATCCTAATCAGATGCCCATACCACCTCAACTGACTCCTTTCAATGTGGAGGAGCAGCGGTTCTACTCTGAGCCTCTCCCGGATGACTGAGCCCCTCACCCAAGCTTTCTAAAACACGGCAGATGATGCACACAAAACATGAACAGCTGACTGTCAAAGAGAGAGGGCGTGTGGTCGGACCAGCAAATCTTGGACAGCGCCCACCTGAAAGTGGGTCAAAACGCACATAAAACACATGTACAAAACAAAAACAACAAGAACTCAAACTATAATACATAATAAACCCAATGCCTGAGCCACAGAGAATACGCTGCTATGATTTTATTGAAAAATCGGGTTTAAATAAATTATATTTATGAACAAATAATTTGTTGCAATATCTGTAACAAAAGAATAACACTCGGTGTTCCCCTGCCGTGTGTTTGTCGCTGCTGCTGCTGCTGGCATGTGTGCCTCTCCACTGTCACTCTCTGAGTCTGACTCGCTAGGCACGATGTACACTTGGCACGGCTCAAACCTACTGTATAAGGTCTGATGCCCCCAGATTCTTCATTGTCATCCCATTCTTCTGAACTATAATCGTCTGAAGATTGGACAACACAAACCAATTCCAGACTACATGTGCTAGAACCATCATTGATGTTTTCTACCGCTTCCATCCTGTGTGTACAATGGGCAGCCAAGCGCTGTGTTCTGTCGATGATGTTACAACATGACCGGGGGGTTTTCCAGCCACTGACGCAATTGGTGATGTGGCGCTCATGAAAACATTGGATATTCACGTGGAAAAAAGCCTGTTTGACTTAGAACTGCACAGACCAACCTATTTCGTCATATTGTATTATGTGTTGAAAAATGAGGTGAAATCAAAAACGTGTCATCAGCCCTTTAAAAGCTGACATTCTAACGAGACCATATTTCAAATTGTTTTTGAAAATCATGGATGTCTTGTCCCCTAGGTAAAAGAGGAAAAGGACCATCCAGATTGTTATCAGCGCAAAGTTCAAAAGCCACTATCTGTGATGGTATTTTTTTTTTTTTTTGTTACTTATTTGTACCCGTAGGTAGACTTGGTTTGCAGTCTGGTGACAAGCCACCGGCTGCTGGTCGCTGCGTGCGCGAGCACCCTAAACCTACATGTTTTTGGTGTGCGGGAGGAAACCGGAGAAATCCCGGAGTAAACCCGCGCAACACAGGGAGAACATGCAAACTCCACACAGTTCACTGTTGGTCGGGGGCTGGGATCGAACCCACGATCTCATGATCCCCGCGGTCCCCCGGCCGAGGGTAAAACTGTGCTGCCACAGTGCTAAACCACTGTGCCACCGTGCAGCCATAAAAATCAAGCTTTTTTTTTTTTTTTTTTTTTTTTTTTGTTACTTATTTGTACCCGTAGGTAGACTTGGTTTGCAGTCTGGTGACAAGCCACCGGCTGCTGGTCGCTGCGTGCGCGAGCGCCCTAAACCTACATGTTTTTGGTATGCGGGAGGAAACCGGAGAAATCCCGGAGTAAACCCGTGCAACACGGGGAGAACATGCAAACTCCACACAGCTCACTGTTGGTCGGGGGCTGGGATCGAACCCACGATCTCATGATCCCCGCGATCCCCCGGCCAAGGGTAAAACTGTGCTGCCACAGTGCTAAACCATTAATGCCCATGGCATGGGTAACTTGCACAGAGTGAAACTGTACACATTTGAAACCGAGCTCCAGAATAAAATCTTTGACATACTGCCTGTATCATCACCATGTTGACTGCTACAATATGTTTGCTGTGAAAACTATGACCTCACAGCCCCACATATTGCATGGCTCTCGGCCCAATGCACACGAGAATGTTTTTACTCCAAATTGGTGAACTTCTTTTCTAGTTTGGCTATCTTTGCATATGACACCAGGATTTTGGAGGTGTGAAAGTTTGAAACCAGTCTCCAGATTGGAACGGCTTTTCTGGCATCTGATTTTTCTCCTGTGTGCACAGGAGAAATGGCCAGCAGAGCATCGATATGGGGGGGGGGGAGGGGGCTGAAAAGTTCATAGTGGTCAGATTTGATCAAATGTGGTTTATTTTTCAACTGCAGGGATCCAAATTCTGCAACACTGATGGTAGATTAGTTTATTTGACAGGGACAGTGCAATAAACATAGACAATTAATCAAAGACAATCAATCTGATGTGTTGCACATAGAGTGTTTAGCTATTAGCTAATTTGCAACTCTTGTCCCTGGATGTCCCTGGATGGAAGAAGTATGTGGACTGAAGGGGAGACTATGTTGAAAAATAAAACATCTGGTCAAATTGGACCACTATGAACTTTTCAGCCCCCCCCCCCCCCCATGTCAATCATTTGTTGTGGATCTGGTGGTCATGCCCCATTCACACGCCTGTGACACCAACATCACTGTTTCAAAACGTAAGCTGTCAACACTTCCCCAGTGTGGGTGTCTGTTCATCCAATCCAGGATGGTAAATTTTCTCCTACATCTTCAAAACTAAACAGGGAATCTGTCACGATGTGTAGGAACAGGACCCAAATGCAAGAATTGAAGTGATGGTATTTTTGTTAGAGCAGACAAGGAACGTAGCTCGAGGGCTGAAAAGAAATACAAGACAGGCACGGCAAAACAAAACTCAAAGCTGGGCAAGACCAAAGCAAGGCTAAACATGGCAGGATACAGACTAGGCTAGATAAGGAACATGTCACTAATGCTGTATGACATACAAGGACTCCACAAAGATCAAGGCCAGACACAGACTAAAAAAGACCAGGGGGCAATCAAGAAAACACAGAACAGGTGGGAACAATGAGGGGCAATCAGAGACAGCAGGGAATGGCTACAGGTACAGAAAACATGGAGGACTGGGAACAAAAAGTAAACAAAAGCAGTGGATATACACGAGACATGAATACAGGACCAGGGCATACAGTGGATATACAATGCCTACACACCCCCTTCAAAATGCAAGGATTTTGTGATGTAAAAAAAATGAGACCAAGATAAATCATTTCAAAACTCTTTCCAAGATTAATGTGACCTATAACCTGTACAATCCAACTGAAAAACAAACTGATATCTTTTAAGGGGAAAAATAAAAAATAAAAAACTTACAATAACCTGGTTGCATAAATGAGATGAGATGAGATTCAACTTTATTGTCATTACACATGTATGAATACAAGGTAACGAAACGTGACTTGGCATTTGGGCATGCTCTGCAGAGCGCATCCAAGGCCGGGGCAGCCGCTAGGCGCCAGTCATAAATATGCATACCCTTAAACTAAGACTTTGTTGCAGCACCTTTGGCTTTTATTACAGCACTCAATCTTTTTTGAATGCCATTTTGGGTAGGAGTCTATCACCATGGCATATCTAGATGCTCCAAATCTGTCAGATTGCAAGGGCATCTCCTGTGCACAGCCCCCTTCAGATCACTCCCCAGATGTTCAATCGTATTCAGGTCTAGACTCTGGCTGGGCCATTCCAAAACCTTAATCTTCTTCTGGTGAAGCCATTTTTTTTGTTGATGTGGATGTGTATTTTTAGGTCATTGTCATGCTGAAAGAAGAAGTTCCTCTTCATCTTCAGCTTTATAGCAGAAGCCTGAAGGTTTTGTACCAACACTGACTGGTATTTGGAACTGTTTATAATTCCCTCCACCTTGACTAAAGCCCCAGTTCCAGCTGAAGAAAAACAGCCCCAAAGTATGATGCTGCCACTGCCATGCTTCACTGTAGGTATAGTGTTTTTTTATGTGAAGAGTAGCATTGTGTTTGCACCAAATATACCTTTTGGAATTATGGCCAAAAAGTTCAACCTTGGCTTCATCGGACCATAACATATTTTCCCACATGCGTTTGGGAGATTTCAAATGTGTTTTCGCAAAATGTAGCCGGGCTTGGATGTTTTTCTTCATAAGATAAGGCGTCCGTCTTGCCACCGTACCCCATAGGTCAGACATATGAAGAAGACGGGAGATTGTTGTCACATGTACTAAACAGCCAGTACTTGCCAGAAATTCCTGCAGCTCCTTCAGTGTTGCTGTCGGCCTCTTGGCAGCCTCCCTGACCAGTTTTCTTATCTTTTCATCAGTTTTGGAGGGCCGACCAGTTCCTGGTAATGTCACTGTTGTGCCATATTTTCCCCACTTGATGATGACTGTCTTCACTGTGTTCCATGGTATATTTAATGCCTTGGAAATTCTTTTGCAGCCTTCTCCTGACTAATACCTTTGAACAATGAGATCCCTCTCGTGCTTTGGAAGCTCTCTGTGGACCATGGCTTATGCTGTAAGATGTGACTGCAAAAATGTTTATTTTTCTTCTTAAAGGATTTCAATTTGTTTTTCAATTGAGTTGTATAGGTTATAGGTCTGACATATTGTCGGACCCAGGAAACACGCACACACAGGCTCAAGTTCAATACAATAATCTTTATTGAGTTACCAGCAGGTGCGTGGGTGCGTGTATGCGGTATGTGAGTGTTGTGTGGGTGAACGAGCTGCAGCCGGGGCTGAAACAGAGCACCGTACAGCGTGGCAACCCTAGCGACAGAACCAAACACAGGTGTTTGCTTCAGCCATGTTATAACGGATGGAGAATTAACAGGGCTTACTTGCAGATGTCCTGGAGTTGGCGTCGGTTTGGGCTTTGGGCCTCCTGCCAGGGAGACAGTGTCTGCTGAGCACACCCGGTGAAGCGCTGAGATGCGCAGCGTAGTGAGAGGAGCGATTCCGTCGCCGCGAGGGAGAGAACCGCCGCCTAAGGGATCTACCTGTGCACAGGGGAGAGCCTGGGAGAAAAGGTAAGGTTGGAAATGTTGAGCTTACGTGCCAATGGAGAGTCCAACGATGATGCGCAGGGCTGAGAGGAATCAGGGCATGCGCAGGACGAAGAGCGTAGCATAGCAGATGGCTCCGTGCTGAAGTAATAGCCCGAGGCTGATTACTCCCAGGTGTGCGCGCAGCTGAGGCAGATGACGGCCCAGAGTGAGTTGTAACAGTACTCCCCCCCAAGCAGCGCCTCCTGGCGCTGGCTTACCTGGGTGTGCCCGGTGGAAGTCCTCAATAAGGCGTCTGTCCAGCACAAACGACTGCCGCACCCAGGATCTCCATTCGGGGCCATACCCCTCCCAGTCCACCAAGTACTGCAAGCCGCGACCCCGGCGGCGGACATCCAGGATGGAATTGACCGTCCAAGCCGGGTCACTGTTGATCAACACGGGTGGAGGCGGGGTTCGAGGAGGGGGGCAGAGCGGGTTGGAGATCACGGGTTTGAACTGTGAGACGTGGAACGTGAGACAAACACGGAGAGAAGGAGGGAGAGCCAGACGCACAGCCACAGGATTCACCACCTTGACAATAGGGAAGGGCCCAATAAAACGCTTGGCCAGCTTCCTCTTTTCAGCCTTCAGGTTAATATGCTGCATGGATAGCCATACCTGCTGACCCACCTGATACTGCGGAGCAGGTCTCCTGCGCCGGGTCGCCGCCCTGGTGTTGCGCTCCGCTGTGCGTAAAAGGGCCTGGCGAGTAGCAGCCCACAGCCGACAGCAGCGCCTCAGGTGCGCGTGAACTGATGGAATGGCCACCTCCCCCTCTTCTTCGGGGACAGTGGGGGATTGTAGCCTAGTGACGCCCTGAAAGGAGACATACCGGTTGCAGAAGAGACAGTTAGGTTATGGGCATATTCAATCCAAGGCAGATGACTGCTCCATGACGACGGGCTGGAGGCGATGACACAGTGCAGAGCGGCATCCAGCTCCTGATTCGCCCGCTTGCACTGCCCGGTGCTCTGGGGGTGATGACCAGAGGACAGGCTCACCGTAGACCCCAAAGCATTACAAAAACTCCTCCACACACTGGACACGAACTGCGGGCCTCGGTCAGAGACAATGTCCGCGGGGATCCCATGCAGACGCACGACGTGTTGTACCAGAAAGTCCGCCGTCTCTCGTGCTGTTGGAAGCCCACGCAGGGGGATGAAGTGGGCAGCCTTCAAGAAGCGGTCCACGATGGTCAGCACGGTGTCGAAGGTGTTGGATACCGGAAGACCGGTCACGAAGTCCAGAGCCACATGAGACCACGGCCTCCCAGGGACCGGCAAGGGGTGAAGAAGGCCTGCCGGCGGAGATGACGACGTCTTCCCGGTGGCACACTGGGGGCAGGCACGAACGTAGCCGATGACGTCCCTCCGAAGCCCAGGCCACCAGAACGATCTCTGGAGCAGCTACACCAACCGGGAGATCCCAGGGTGGCAGGCGAGTTTGGATGAATGGGCCCAGTGGATCACGTCACCCCGAACAGCTGATGGTATGAACAGACTCCCGGTAGGGCCTCCGCCCGGGTCCGGTTCAGTTTCTTGAGTTTCACCTTATCCCTGATGGCCCAGGAGAGGGCGCCCATGACACACGAGGCCGGAAGGATGGTGTGCTCCTGCTTCTCAGCGGCCTCCGAGGCAAACTGCCTGGACAGGGCATCTGGCTTCGTGTTCTTTGACCCAGGGAGGTAGGTGATGGTAAACTGGAAGTGCCCGAAGAACAGGGACCAACGTGCCTGGTGAGCATTCAGGCGCTTAGCCGTCCTCAGGTACTCCAGGTTTTTATGATCTGTCCAAACCACAAAGGGTAGTGAGGCCCCCTCCAGCCAGTGCCGCCACTCCACCAGCGCGAGCTTGACCGCCAGGAGTTCTCTGTCACCGACGTCATTGTTCCTCTCAGCGGGTGACAGTCGCCGAGAGAAAAAGGCAAAGGGTTGGATCACCCCGTCCACCGGGGAGCGCTGTGAAAGTACTGTCCCCACCCCTGAATCAGAGGCATCCACCTCGACCAAACACTGCAGCGCGGGGTCCACCTGCGTCAAGACCCGAGAGGAGGAGAATGCCGCCTTCAGGGCCACAAAGGCCGATGCAGCCTCCTCCGTCCACCGGAACGCCACCTTAGGAGAGGTGAGGCGGGTCAGGGGGGCGGTGATCGAGCTATACTTGGGCACAAACCGCCGGTAGAAATTGGCAAACCCCAGAAATTGTTGCAGCTGTTTCCTTGACGACAGGGGTGGGGGGTGGGGGGGGCAATCCACCACCGCCCTCACCTTCTCTGGATCCGGAATGACCTGGTTGTGTGAGATGATAAAGCCCAGGAAGGAGGTCTTCTCGGTGTAGAAATCACACTTTTCAGCCTTCACGAAGAGTTTGTTCTCGAGCAGTCGCTGAAGGACCCGCCTCACGTGAACCTGATGCTCCTCCCAAGATTTAGAGAAGATCAGGATGTCGTCCAGGTAGACGAAAACAAAGGACCCCAGAAAATCCCGGAGGACGTCATTGATGAGCTGCTGGAAGATGGCCGGAGCGTTGGTGAGCCCAAACGGCATGGCGAGGTACTCAAAAGGCCCTTTTCCACTAGCCTCACTTAGCCCTACACCGCACCACTCAGCCCGCTTTAGGCACTTTTCCATTAGCCCCAGCACCGGTTAGCAGGTACTTTTTTCGTACCTGATCCAGGGCAGGGTCTAACCGAGCTGAGTAGGGCTGAGTAGGGCTGTGATATGACTTTAAGAGACTGGTCGCCGCTGATTGGTCAGGTCTTAACGTCATGAAAGCGACTTTTTCTGCTGAATTTACTCCACAACCGCCATTTGTAATTGTTCAGCCAGTGAACACAGTGCGCCCCTTTAATACGGTATATTATATTAATATACTGTATAATATACTTATATAATAATATACTCCTAATATTATATATTAGGAGGTGCGCAATTTTCTTTCTATATTAGGCGACGATCGCATCCAGCGCGAGTTGGACGGATCTACTCGAAATGCAGGTGTCCGAGCAGATGGCTTCCCAAGGGCACATCCGTACTGCCAAACAGTGTCGGGAGAAGCTGAAAAAGCTGAAAAGCGATTACCGAGCAGTGAAGGACCACATTGCTCGAAGTTCAGCGGATCGGAAGGAGTGGAAGTGGTTCGCTGAGAGACATTGGGCTCGACACGTCACTGTCACTGTCACTGTCACGGTCACGGTCACGGTCACGGTCACGGTCACGGCCTTGGAAACCGTGGATGGTGAGTGTTGTTTTGATATTGCGCATCTTTTCGCCACTTGATCCTTTCTGTGCCAAGCTCACTGTTTTTAAGAAATAGGAAGGTTGTTAGATTGTGGGTAATGGTTGTTACTGAGGCTTGCGTATTGTTTTGCAGCCAACTGCAGATTCACGCTTGCTTTGTGTTAAGTATTAGCGTGAACAAAACGCTGAATTACGCTTATTGTATTCCGGTTAAAAACTTTAGAGTGTTGTGTACATGTTGCACTTTGGTGTTAAGTTTTAAATTGCGTGCATTTTCTTTCTAGAATCGCAGTTCATATCACAGGGGTCCACCTCAGTGGACAGACACAGCGGACTCTCCTGGCGCTGCGTCTGCGTGTGCGTCTGGCGGAGCGCCAGTTGGATCGGCTCCCATGTCAGCCACATCACCAGCTCCATCTGGATCACGTTCAAGTGCCGGTAAGGCACAATAACCATGATTTTTTTGGGGGGTTGAAACAGGTCCAGCAGCAGAAACCAGGGTCGAAAATCCATCCACCCATCCATCCATCCATCTTCTACCGCTTAATCCTTTACAGGTCGCGGGGGGGCTGGAGCCTAACAAGTTATGTACCAAATTGATTAATGCAATTTCCTGTGGCTGCATATTAATTAATTGAAAATGTCTTTTTAAATGTACAAAAAGGTTATTCTTTGGTCTTCACTTATCGGTGTTCCACAACCATTTTTAGGTGTGGTGATTGGTGCTGTTGTAACTCCTGTTTTAGACAAAGTGCATGAACTGCCGTTGAAATCAACATGCTTCATTGAAATGCTTCACGTCAGCTGACTGTATTAACCCATTCAGATTTCTGCGGCCACACTACAAGCAACTAGTTTAAACATTACCCATCCATCCATCCATATTCTTAATCTTAATCCTTTTTAGTTTTGCAGGGGGGCTGCAGCCGAAGACAGCACCCTGCGTGTTGCAAAATCTGCTCTACTGAGGGGCAGCAACATGACAGTTCAGCTTATATACAGCAATGAAGCATAATATAATAGTGACATTCCACCACAGACTTTCACCTGTGTAATTCCATAATATATGTAGTGATCCAGCTTTAACGACCATGCCTTTCTGTCTTTCCATCTAGGCAAGACGAAAACAGACAACTCCCATCGCTGACCTTACATTAGCGATGGTCAACATGCATGACGAAGAGATGCGGCTCTTGGAACGGCAACATGACCAGCGGCAAGAATCAGGAGTACATGCAGCATTTCGGACAGGTGGCCGCAGATGTGCGGGCAGATGCGCGTGAAGCCCTGGAGCAGGACGCTGCGTTACGAAGGGAAGAGCTCGCAGAGATGTCATCGCCCAGTCTGTTTTTTTGTTTGTAAATTTTGCTTCTGGAATAAAATTGTATTGTTTGCATCAAAAGTCTGGTTTATCTATTATGACACCGTATGAGAAAAGCCAATAATTACATACACATTCCATTCTCTGTTCACTCCACATGCTGCTGTTCATCAGGTCAGGTGTATAGCCTTCTAATGGTAATTTAATTTTTAACAACACAACGAAACGTAATGTCTTGGTAGGGTTTTTTTTATTTTAAACAAATTTGCAGTGCTGAATCCATTTCTCTTGAACGGGTACATTTTTTATGTTTTAAGTGTGGTCTATATTAATCATATATTCCATAACCTACATATGTTGAAGCATGTGAGAATGTTTGGTGATTACATATGTAAGGCGACTTCACACCTCAGAACAGGACAAAGACTCTCAACCGCCAGTGAAGAACAAAGACCTTCCCAGACACTGCGGTGGAGACCGGAGGAGCTGCCCTCACCCCCCAGGGCCATGAGGAGGAGTACCAAGACAATGGGGGGATTAAGATAATGAGGGATGTCAGCTTTTGATATGCATGTCTTTTGTTATGTGCAAGTATAAGTTCATAGAGCCGGAGTTGTTCGGTCTCTTTTTCCTTCTTCTGCTGCTGCACTAGGATGAGACTTGTTAGAGGAGCTGATAATAAACTTTGGTTTATATATCACATCGCCTCGTTATTCCAAGCTCTTCTACACTGGTGACCCTGACGTGAGGATGGACCAGAGGCGTTCCCCCGCGATCAACTCATCTGTGGCGACCCAGGCAGACGCCGGCGCCCATGCAGACAGGGGAACAGATGGACGACGTTCCCCCATGGCAGAAGTGATAGAGAGGGCTCAACCGAGCACCAGCGCCGCTGTGAGAGCCGAAGCAAGGCACTCTCACCCTGCGGACACATCAGTGACGGTCTACACAAACGGCGTCACCGTCAACCTGCCGGACTTCTGGCAGGAAGACCCCGCATCGTGGTTTCAGCAAGCTGAAGCCCAGTTTGCACTTTGGGGCATCACGGCTGACGATACAAAATTCTATCACATCGTCGCCAAACTCAACGCCGCCACTTCGAGATGTGCGCGGAGTATAATCCGGCGGCCGCTGGCCCAGGACAAATATGAAGAACTGAAAGCGACCATCGTGGCAAATTACGTCCCCTCAGCTGAGGAGAGAGCTGAGAGGATCCTGGCGGTTTACGGCCACAGAGGATGCAGACCCAAGGCCCTCATGGAGGACTTGCTACAACTTAAAGAAGAGGACAATGACAACTTCCTCTTCCATTTCATATTCCTCAGTACGCTGCCGCCACACATGAGAGGGACGCTGGCCAACATGCGATGCAGCACCCAGCAAGACTTCCGCACGCTAGCTCACGAAGCTCAACGGCTCGTCAACGCCTGCAAGGAGCAGACACCCACAGCAGCATCCGCAGATGCCCGGAGCCGCAAGGAGCCACAAATCACTGAGCAGAGCCAGCCCGCGGTGACGGCGACACGGCCAGGACGCAACAGACGGAGCGACGTTTATTACCACCACCGCTTCGCCGAGAAGGCTTAGAAATGCGTTCCCCCCTGCAAATTCACAATTTCCGGAAAACACCGAAGCCGAGAGCCATTAACAGCGGCGGTTCTCGGCGAAAAAAGCAAGCTTTTATATGTGACGGACGGACACACCGGCAAGCGGTTCCTTATCGACACGGGGAGCTCAACTAAGTTTTGCCATGCCCTCCCAAGCAGACCGGGCCATGGGCCCCCGGGGCAATGGAGCGGTGGCAGCCAACGGCTCCACCATCGACACTTTTGGCGAAAAGAGCCTGCACCTCTGCATCCACGGCCGCAACTACAGATGGACATTTGTTGTAGCGGCGGTGAGTTTTAACTTGTTGGGCGCAGATTTTTTGTGTGCACATGGGTTATTAGTTGATCTAGCGAACAGACGCTTGGTTAATGCACTGTCCTTTGCTTCTATTCCCTGCTCAGCCCGGCTTTCTCCACTACCTGTGCAGGCCAGCGTCACCACAGCAGGAGGTAAGTTTGATCAACTCCTCACCCAAATTCCAGCACTCACAATTCCCAAATTCTCAGCCATAGTGGCTAAACATGGTGTTGAACATTTTATTCCCACAATGGGCCCACCCGTATTTGCCAAAGCTCGGCGCTTAGACGCAGCCAAGCTCGCCATAGCTTGGGACGAGTTTACCACCCTTGAAAAATTAGGCATTATTAGACGCTCGAAAAGCTCCTGGGCCTCACCACTTCACATGGTTCTGAAATCCGACGGTTCTTGGAGACCGTGCGGCGATTACCGCAGATTAAACAATGCAACAGCGCATGACCGCTACCCAATTCCTCACATCCAAGATTTTTCACTGCATCTGGTGGGTGCGCGCATTTTTTCAAAAATAGACCTGGTCCGCGGTTATCATCAAGTCCCAGTTCGAGCAGAGGATATTCCTAAAACAGCTGTAATAACCCCTTTCGGCCTTTTTGAATTTTTGCGGATGCCTTTCGGCCTCAAAGGCGCGGCTCAAACCTTTCAGCGGATGATGGACGCAGTATTACGCGACCTCCCTTTTGTGTTCGTCTACCTCGACGATATGCTGGTAGCCAGCCCGTCTGAGGAAGAACACGAGCGGCATCTCACTATGGTTTTTCAGAGGCTAGAAGAGCACGGGTTAATAATCAATCCAGCCAAATGCAAATTCAGCGTGTCACAAATTGATTTTTTAGGACACAGAGTTTCTCCGAAAGGGGCAGTCCCACTTCCAGACAAAGTTCACGCGATAAAAAGTTTCCCACGGCCACAAACGGTCAAATCGCTGCAAGAATTTTTAGGAATGGTTAATTTTTACAACCGTTTCCTCCCCCACGCAGCTCAGCTCATGCAGCCCCTATATGACGCGCTCAGAAAACAAAAAGCTTCCAACGCGGTCGAATGGACCCCGGAGCGCGAACGCGCCTTCACGGAAGTTAAAAGCGCCCTAGCTAATGCCACATTGTTGGTTCACCCCAATCCCTCGGCCCGCATTGCGCTAACCACAGATGCTTCGGACCTGGCTATAGGGGCAGTTGTAGAACAACATGTCAGCGGAATCTGGCAACCTTTGGCATTCTTCAGCAAATCGCTAAACCAAACCGAGCGTAAATACAGCACTTTTGACAGGGAGCTGCTAGCGCTTCATTTATCCATCCGCCACTTCCAGTTCTGGTTAGAAGGGCGGAGTTTCACGGCTTTTGTAGACCACAAACCGCTCACCTTTGCTATGGTTAAAATTTCCGAACCGTGGTCAGGCAGGCAACAAAGACAGCTGGCTGCGATTTCAGAGTTCACCACAGACATTCGACATGTGGCAGGCAAACTTAACGTGGTAGCAGACTGCCTCTCTCGCGCTGTGACATCGTCAGAGCGCGAGGAGACAGATTATACTACCTCAGCCGCGGAACTCTTCACCAACGCGGACACATACACGGCCCCAATCCATGCAGGGATAGATTATGCAGCCATGGCAGAGGTACAAAGTAGTGACGCGGACGTGCGCGCACTCTTGTCTGGACCAACAGGGTTAAGGCTGGAGGAAAGGGGTTTACGCGACGGCGTGCCCCCCCTAATATGCGATATCTCAACCGGCCGACCGTGCCCGTTAGTCCCAGTTACATGGTGCCGCCGTATTTTCAACTCAATTCACTCCCTCGCGCACCTAGGTGTGCGCGCCTCGGTTAAAATGGTCGCCGAAAAGTTTGTGTGGCCAGGCCTGCGCAAAAACGTAAAAGAATGGGCAAAAACTTGCATTTCTTGTCAGCGCGCCAAAATACACAAAAGCCCCTCTGGAGCCTTTTCCAATCCCTGCTAGAAGGTTCGACCACGTTCATGTCGACCTCGTGGGACCACTACCTTCCTCCCAAGGTTTCACACACCTGTTAAAAATGACAGACCGCACCACGCGCTGGCCAGAGGCAGTCCCTCTGGCGTTAACCACAGCGGAGGAAGTCGCTCGCGTTTTTTTGACAAACTGGGTGGCACGTTTCGGCGTCCCATCGGACATCACGTCCGATAGGGGGCCTCAATTTGTCTCGGAGCTTTGGTCAGCCATGTCCAGCAGCTTAGGGGCGACAATTCACCGCACCACCGCTTATCACCCTCAGGCTAATGGGTTATGCGAGCGTTTTCACAGATCTTTAAAGGCCGCCCTCAGAGCCTCACTAACGGATACAAATTGGGTAAATAAACTTCCCTGGGTTTTATTGGGGTTGCGTGCTGCACCCAAAGAGGATCTAGACGCTTCCCCAGCAGAATTAGTTTTTGCACAACCTCTCAGGCTCCCAGGTGAATTTTTACCAGAGAGCCCAGAGCCAGGGCATCTTCCAGCCTCGAGGTTTTTAGGCAGCAACGGACTGGACTCTCTCCCCGGGCCGGCACATCACTCTTTTCCACGGGTTTTTGTCCCCCAAGCTTTAAAAAACGCTGAGTTCGTTTTTGTTAGGCATGAAGCTTTAAAACCAACTTTCCGCCCAGCATACGATGGGCCATTCAGAGTGCTGGAACCTGGTGATAAGCATTTTGTGCTTGATTTTGGGGATAGAAAAGAAACAGTCAGCATTGACAGACTTAAACCTGCCTTCTTGTTGAGAGACGAACCTGCACAGTTGGCGAGAGCACCTCGGCGGGGTAGACCCCCCAAGAGAAAAGACTCAGCCCCCCTGCAGGGAACAAATAATCACTCTCCTCCCCAAGCTGCAGATTCCTTACAGGAAGGTCCCAGCAGGACGCCTAAGCGGACCCACAGCAGATTCGGGAGAAGATTAAAACCCAGACAGCACAGAGACTGATGCAAACTACTCAACAGTTGTTCACTAATTGTGCTGTAACAGTTTAGGACTGACTTGTGATATTACTATGCTGTTATGATTACCACTGAACTCTCTTAGGAGCATAGCTGCTGGAAAGTTTCTTCTGTGGCAAGAGGTGTAGCAGTTAGTATGTCATAGTAATTATCTTAAACTGTGAATTTTTCTATTGTCCTTTTCTTAGTCGTTTGGGGGGGGGGGGCTGTGGTCTATATTAATCATATATTCCATAACCTACATATGTTGAAGCATGTGAGAATGTTTGGTGATTACATATGTAAGGCGACTTCACACCTCAGAACAGGACAAAGACTCTCAACCGCCAGTGAAGAACAAAGACCTTCCCAGACACTGCGGTGGAGACCGGAGGAGCTGCCCTCACCCCCCAGGGCCATGAGGAGGAGTACCAAGACAATGGGGGGATTAAGATAATGAGGGATGTCAGCTTTTGATATGCATGTCTTTTGTTATGTGCAAGTATAAGTTCATAGAGCCGGAGTTGTTCGGTCTCTTTTTCCTTCTTCTGCTGCTGCACTAGGATGAGACTTGTTAGAGGAGCTGATAATAAACTTTGGTTTATATATCACATCGCCTCGTTATTCCAAGCTCTTCTACAATAAGCAGTTGTACAGGTGTGCTTGAACTTGTAGACACTGCTAAAGGTAAGTACGTGTAAGTTGAATGTTGCATCACCAGTCAAAATTTAATAAATTAAGAAGGAATCTAGCAAAAATTTGGCACTAATAATAGTAGACAAATCGGACAAGGATACACAACTGTGTTTTTGTTGCACACAACTGTTGTTACCAACAAGTGCAAAATTTATATTCCCTTTTCCCAAAAATTAAAAATCAATTTGTAAGTAAAAGTGGGAGACCTTTACATGGGGAAATATGACATGTATCAGCACATGATTTATAGTTCAATTTGCATTTCCACCTAAGCAAAAGTGGTTTGTCGAGCTGGATTTTTGTGAAGATGGCCTGTGCGGTGTTTCTGCATGTAATTACATACCTGTCAAGTGATACGGTTTCGCCGTATTTTAATACGGGGAAAATGCAATTTTAGCAAATACGGGCGTATTGCCATTTCTGTACGCCAAAGAGAAAAATATACGGGAAAAAAAATTGAGAGTGTAGGGAGGAACACGTCGTGTGTGACCCCCACAGCGTACGGGGCTGTCAGAGCGCTCAGCATGAGCAATTATCACAACAGAAGTGTGGACTCATCATTAGGCTGATGGCTTCGCACCTTCTTAACAGATAAGCGTTATGAACAAGAGGACAGGTAGATGGACCATGCACAACATTTTATTTACAAAAAACATTTTTGAAATATGTATGCACATAAATGTGGATGAAATAGACACGTATTGCATCACAGCATCTCGTGTTATATTGTAACGTACAGCTTGATGTCCCACCGGGAGGTTTGAACTCACGCCTCCCGCTCCGGAGTCCCGCACTCTACCTGTGTCGCCAATAGGGTCAACCCACTTGGCAAGCCAAGTAGGGTGCTTATATTGAGTTCGCTGCAATATCACCACCCTGCTCCTCTGCTCTCTGTGCCGCTGCCACCACTGCTTCATCTACTGCATCATCCAATGTAGTGTCAAACGTCTCTCCATGACTCTCACACAGATTGTGCAGAGCACAACAAGTCAGCACCATAGATTTAACCAGTTTCATGTCACAGTCATTCCTCTCTCCTTCCTCCTTCCTTCTCTCCTCGTCATCAGCCATTTTGTTTGCCGTGGAGGATTCGGTCGAGTGTTTCACGTCACGAGGGTGTGGCGCCACCTGCTGTTCAACAAATCCCACCCACAGCATGTGTGCCAGCAGGTGCGCCAGCAGTAGTTGAAAAGCAACTGAGGCTGAACCGAACCTAAGTGAGTAGAGCCGGGTTTTCAATCGGGACTAGTGGAAAAGCGCCTAAAGTGGCCGCTGGGGGTCCGGAATCCTGTCTTCCACTCATCGCCCTCCCGGATCCGCATGAGATGGTAAGCGCTGCGGAGGTCCAATTTCGTGAACCAGGAGGCCCCCTGGAGGGAGTCGAAGGCGGAGTCCATCAGAGGCAGGGTATACTTGTCCTTGATGGTAATATCATTCAGAGCCCGGAAGTCGATGCAAGGGCGAAGAGAACCGTCTTTCTTCCCGCCGAAGAAGAAGCCTGCCCCCACCGGTGATGACGATGGCCAGATGATGACCGAGCTGAGCGATTCCTTGATGTACGCTTCCATAGCCTCCCGCTCCGGAGCCAATAAGCTGTACAAGCGGCTTGACGGCAGGGGAGCACCCGGGCGAAGATTGATGGCACAGTCGTACGGGCGGTGGGGGGGAAGGGACAGCGCCTGGGCCTTGCTGAACACCGCTCCGAGGTCGTGGAATTCTGAAGGCACCCTGGACAAGTCGGGGGTGAAAGGGCCAGGGGGGGGGGGGGGGGACCGCAGGAGAACAAGCTGCCGATTGGAGACACACACTCAGGCAGAATGAGCTCCAGGCGAGAACGCTGCCAGTCCTCCAGTCAAACGTAGGGTTGTGCAAGTGTAACGGATGCCAACTAGTACTGTTCGGCGTAGAACGTTAGTAAACCTCCCTCCCAAAGCCTCATACAGTATCGGTAGCGCTGAGCTATCGGTCGGACCTTTAGCTCAGCGCGATCGTGCTGTGTCTCCCATGCTCGAACTGTGTAGTTGACTGAGAGGTCGCGGGTTCGTGTCCCGTGTGGGGCGAACTGCGCAGGATGATCTCTGTCACACTGGTGCCGTGACCCGGATGGGAGTGAGGTTTAAGGGGGAGAGTGTAACGGATGCCAACTAGTACTGTTCGGCGTAGAACGTTAGTAAACCTCCCTCCCAAAGCCTCATACAGTATCAGTAGCGCTGAGCTATCGGTCGGACCTTTAGCTCAGCGCGATCGTGCTGTGTCTCCCATGCTCGAACTGTGTAGTTGACTGAGAGGTCGCGGGTTCGTGTCCCGTGTGGGGCGAACTGCGCAGGATGATCTCTGTCACACAAGCGCAGCCATGGGTAACCCAGGATGACAGGGGCAGCCGAGGTGGAGAGAACGAACAACCGGAGATCCTCATGATGGTTCCCAGAAATGATGGCCGAGACCGGGGCAGTCCGGTGCGTCACCCTTTCTAAAGGAGCCTTTGACAGGGTGATGAGGTTAAGGGGGGTTGGCAGAGCTTGGCAGGGTATCCCCAGTTGGGTTGCCAGTTTTTAAGAAATAAAGCTCTGTTCAGCCCCCGAGTCCACCAGTGCATGTGTGAGGAACTCAGTGCAGTTGTGACAAAACCTAATTGGCAGGAGACACTTGGATAGGGGATTAGACCGAGATGAGTCCGCGAGGCCCCCTATAGTGACTCGCGGACCACCACTTTTGGCCGAACCGGGCAGGACTCGATGTCATGCTGGTCATCCCCGCAATACATGCAGAGACCCAGATCCCTGCGGCGCTGTCTCTCTGCCTGTGAGATTTTAGTTCGTCCCATCACCATGGCCTCGGATTCATCCGGGCCCTCTAGCGCGGGCAGAGCCAATGTGTACGACTGAGAGGAGCGGCAGAATGGTTTGCCCGAACGGCCAGAGGATCTCCGTTTGGCCGCTCGCTCCCTCATCCTATTATCCAAGCTAATGGCCAGAGAAATGAGCTCAGTGAGCCGCTCAGGCTTATCTATGCATGCCAGCTCATCCCGTAGGCTAGGGCTCAGGCTACGGGTGAAGATGCTGCAAAGTGCAGCATCCTCCATCCTCCATCCTCCACCCGGAAGTCGACAGCGTAATGGGCCACAGACTGACTACCCTGGCGAAGGTTTAACAAACGGGTGGTCAGCACACTATCACAATCCGAATGGTCAAATACTTTCAATTCAATTCAATTCAACGTTATTTATATAGCGCCATTTCACAACAACAGTCATCTCATAGCACTATCAACTGTAGGGGGGACCCCCACAGTTGCAGAAAGACCCCAGCAATCAGGCGATCCCCTGTGAGCAAGCACTTGGCGACGGTGGAGAGGAAAAACTCCCTTTTAACAGGAAGAAACCTCCAGCAGAACCAGGCTCAGGGAGGGGCAGTCATCTGCTGCGACTGGCTGGGGGGTGAGGGGATAGAGAAGAAGAAAAGAACAGACATGTAGAGAGCAAACAGCACGATGGGGACTCAATCTATGGGAGAGAACAAACAAATGTTAATGACCAGCAAAAAAAAAAATATTTCATAGAGAGTGAGGAAAGGAGTGAGGCCCAGTGCATTACTGGAGGTCCCCCGGCTGACTAAACCTATTAGCAGCATAACTAAGGGAGGGTTCAGAAACACATGATCCCTCCCTAATTGTAGGCTATATCAAAAAGGTAGGTTTTAGCCCTATTCTTAAAAACAGAGATCGAGTCTGACTCCCAAATCCAGATTGGCAGCTGATTCCACAGGAGAGGAGCTTGATAACTGAAGGCTCTGCCTCCCATTGTACTTTTGGAGATTCTAGGTATTACAAGTAATCCTGCATTTTGGGAGCGTAGTGCTCTGTTAGGATGATACGGTAGTATCAGATCTTTTAAATAAAAAGGAGCCTGATTGTTTAGAGCTTTGTAAGTAAGAAGAAGGATTTTAAACTTAATTCTAAACTCTATGGGAAGCCAATGAAGGGAGGCCAGAACCGGAGAGATATGATCTCTCTTTCTAGTACCTGTTAAAACTCTTGCTGCAGCATTTTGGATCAGCTGAAGACTTTTTAAAGATGTTTTAGGACAGCCTGATAATAAAGAATTACAATAATATAATCTCGAGCTAACAAAAGCATGGATCAGCTTCTCAGCATCACTCTGAGACAAGATGCTCCTAATCTTGGCAATATTACGCAAATGATAGAATGCAGTCTTAGAAACAAATTTAATATGTGAATTGAAGGACAAATCCTGATCAAAAATAACTCCAAGGTTCCTCACAGAGCTATTAAGAGAAAGAGTAACTGCATCCAAACTAAAAGTTTGATTTGGAAAGGAATTTCTAAGGTTTTTTGGACCAACAAGAATGACTTCAGTCTTATCTGAATTTAATAGCAGGAAATTGCAAGTCATCCAAGCTTTGATTTCCTTAAGACAGGCTTCTAACTTGGCTAATTGATTAGTATCATCTGGCTTCACTGACAGGTATAATTGTGTGTCATCTGCATAACAATGAAAATGTATACAGTGCTTTCTAATAATGTTGCCTAACGGAAGCATATATAAACTAAAAAGAGTAGGGCCTAGCACAGATCCCTGTGGAACTCCATGACTAAGCTTTGAGCTGAAAGAAAACTCATCATTTACATGAACAAACTGGAACCTATCAGATAAATAAGATCTAAACCACTGCAAAGAAGTTCCATTAAGTCCAACATAGTGTTCTAATCTATCAAGTAGAATATTATGATCAATAGTATCAAAAGCTGCACTAAGATCTAAAAGGACAAGTACAGAAACTAGTCCATTATCAGATGCAATGAGGAGGTCGTTAGTGACCTTCGCTAAGGCTGTTTCAGTACTATGATGGATTCTAAACCCAGATTGAAACTCTTCAAGTAAACCATTTCCCTGCAGGTGGTCAAATAATTGCGTAGCAACAACTCTTTCTAAGATTTTTGAAATGAAAGGGAGATTAGAGATTGGTCTATAGTTAACTAAAGCTCCTGGATCTAGCGTTGGCTTTTTGAGTAAGGGTTTAATTACAGCCGTTTTAAAAGCCTGCGGTACATGGCCTAAAGTTAATGAAGAATTGATTATATGAAGAATAAAGCTACCAATAAGTGGGAAGACTTCTTTAAATAACCTGGTAGGAATAGGGTCTAAAAGACAAGTTGAAGGTTTGGATGAGGAAACTATTTTGTCTAACTCACAAAGGTCGATTGGAGTAAACTCATCAAGACAGACATCAATAGAAGGAGTTGTAGTAGTTACAGTATTTAAGTTAACTGTGGGAAGAATCTGATTGATTTTATCTCTGATGGATGAAATTTTATTATTGAAAAAGTTCATAAAGTCCTGACTAGTAAGCTCTAAGGGGATGCTAGGATTGACAGAGTCCTGACTCTTTGTCAACCTGGCTACAGTACTGAAAAGAAACCTGGGATTATTCTTGTTCTCTTCTATTAATGCAGAGTAATAACTCGTTCTAGCTTTTCTAAGAGATTTTTTATAAATTAAAAGATGATTTCTCCAAGCTAAATAGACTTCATCTAAATTAGTAGAGCGCCATTTTCTTTCTAACTGACGAGTCTTCTGTTTTAAGCTACGAGTTTCTGTGTTGAACCAAGGAGTTAAAAATCTCTGATTAGACTTTTTCTTTTTTAAGGGGGCCACCAAGTCTAGAGCCTGATGCAGAGAAGCTGAAACACTATCCACCATGTTATCAATTACAGAAGGAGCAAGCTGTCTATAGCTTATTTCCGTTGTGTTGACACATGGCACAGAGGAAACAATCTGCATAAATTTGGAAACAGCATCATCTGAGAGGCATCTACTGTGATAATATTTTTCTTTAGGAGCCAAATAGTCAGAAATAGTAAAATCAAAGGTTAACAGACAATGGTCTGACAGTACAGGGTTATGAGGAGACACTACAAGATTTTCTATTTCTATGCCATATGTCAGAACAAGGTCCAATGTATGGTGGAGGTAATGAGTAGAATTTCCTACTTTCTGAGAAAACCCAATCGAGTCTAATATTGAATTAAAAGCCACATTAAGGCAGTCACTATCTACATCCACATGTATATTAAAGTCCCCTACTATAATTATTCTATCAGATTTCAGCACTAAATCAGCTAAGAAATCAGCAAATTCGGATAAAAATTCTGAATAGGTTGATGGGGGACGATAAACTATGGCAAATAAAATTGGGTTTAACCTGAAATTGCTAAAGTGCCCAACACTGAGGACCAGGCCCTCAAAGGAATTATAACATGTTTTTTGCTTTACATTAACTAGTAATTTGGAATGGTAAATTGTTGCTACTCCTCCTCCACGACCAGAACTTCTGGGATTTTGACAGTTTAAATAACCAGAGGGAGTTGATTCATTTAAACCAACATAATCCTCTTGCCCTAACCAAGTCTCTGTAAGGGAAATTAAATCAATCTGATGATCAATTAACAGATCATGGACTAACAGAGACTTGGGAGTTAGAGACCTAATATTTAATAAACCACATTTAATTTTTAAATTATGAGGAGGAACAGAGGCCAAATCATTCAATTTAGAGGCTTTATGTTTAATTTGAGTTTTACCAATATTTTGCTTTATCACTTTGGGATGCTTATACATTATATTTTTATTTACTTTGGAGGGAGCAGACAACGATTCTCTGATGGGGAAGACAGGGGCTAAGCTGAGGGGTGGCGGATGAAGAGGAGCTGCAGAGAGGCGTGTAAGTTTGTTGTCACTCAAACAACAAACCCTGGATCAACCCTGAGATAAAAACACTTCTGAGAGAGAAGAAGAGGATCTTCAGGTCGGGGAACAGGGAGATGCTGAAGTCCGTACAAAGGGAGCTGAGGAGAAAGATCAGAGAAGGCAAGGACAGCTTCAGGAAGAAGATGGAGGACAAGCTGCAACAGAGCGACATCAGCGGGGTCTGGAGAAACCTCAAAACCATCTCGGGGCTCCAGAATACCTCCCCCCAGGCCACGGGGGGCAGGGAGTGGGCGAACAACCTGAATCTGTTTTTCAATAGATTTGACCAACCGCCCTCCCCCCTGTCTGCACAACAACCACTGCTGCCTCTAAGAAATCAAGTCCTGCTACCCACTCCCCACTCCACCGACACCCCCCCCACTCCCAACACACAGCCCCCCATCCTGACCCTGACCAAGACCCAGGTGAGGACGGAGCTGAGGAAGATCAAGGCGAGGAAGGCGTCGGGACCGGACGGCATCAGCGCAAAGCTCCTCAAGTCCTGTGCAGACCAGCTGTGTGGGATTGTGACGTATATCTTCAACATGAGCCTGAAACTGGGGAGGGTACCACAGCTGTGGAAAACATCTTGTGTGGTACCTGTACCAAAAACTTCCCACCCCAAAGACCTGAACAGCTACAGACCGGTGGCCTTGACGTCCCACTTGATGAAGACCCTGGAGAGACTGCTCCTTGCTCATCTCCGCCCCCTGGTGGAACCAGCGATGGATCCACTCCAGTTCGCCTACCAGCATGGCATTGGGGTGGAGGATGCGGTGATCTTCCTCCTTCACCGTTCTCTGTCCCACCTGGAGAAGCCCGGGAATATGGTGAGGATCATGTTCTTTGACTTCTCCAGTGCTTTCAACACCATCCAACCGATGATCCTGAAGGACAAGCTGCTGCGCGCAGGGGTGGACCAGCACCTGTCATCATGGATCCTGGACTACCTCACGAACCGGCCTCAGTTTGTGAGAACCCGGGACTGTGTTTCCGACACGATCATCAGTAGCACGGGGGCCCCCCAGGGAACGGTGCTGGCTCCCTTCCTGTTCACTCTTTATACTGCGGACTTCTCACACAACACAACACATTGCCATCTACAGAAGTTCTCTGATGACTCTGCGATCGTTGGTCTCATCTCCAGCGGAGATGAAGCTGAGTACAGAGGGCTTATCCAGGACTTTGTGGACTGGTGCCATCGGAACTGCCTCCAGATCAACGCGAGGAAAACTAAGGAGCTGGTGGTGGACTGCCGCAGGCATGGGCAGCCCCTCACAGCACCAGTAAATATACAGGGAACAGACATCGAGATGGTGACATCCTACAAGTACCTGGGTATTCATCTGAACAATAAACTAGACTGGTCACACAATACTGACGCACTCTACAAGAAGGGACAGTGCAGGCTGTTCCTGCTGAGGAGACTCAGGTCTTTTGGTGTACAAGGGGCGCTGCTGAAGTCATTCTATGACACGGTGGTGGCATCAGCCATCACTTTTGGAGTGGTCTGCTGGGGCAGTGGCATTACTGCAGCCGATAGGAAGAGACTGAACAAACTGATTAAGAAAGCTAGCTCTGTCCTGGGGCAACGCCTTGATCCGATGGAGGAGATAGGAGAGAGAAGGACGGTGGCTAAACTGTCATCTCTGCTGGAGTCCGAGTTCCACCCTATGCAGGACATACTGGATGCACTGAGGAGCTCATTTAGCAGCAGACTACATCATCCCAGGTGCACAACCGAGAGGTTTCGTAGGTCCTTCCTACCAACGGCTGTCAGACTGTACAACCTAAGCAGGGCTGCTCGCAGAGATAGCAAAAAGACGTAACAAACTAATAGTTTTTTTTTTGAATGCAAAAGATGCAATAGACTTACACAATGGTCCTCTCTGGCATACAACTAGGAACATACCGGTCGCTATGGAGGGTGAGAATATGTATGGGCACATAATCATACCATGTAGGATAACTAAATAGACGGTTATGCTGTTTCATCCCTCCTAGCAACAATGCTCTGCACTGTGTGTGTTTATATATTTACATATTTATTCCATCTAGCTACAATGCTCTGCACTGGGTGTGTTTATATTTATATATCTATATATTTATTCCATCTAGCTACAATGCTCAGCACTGGGTGTGTTTATATTTATATATCTATATATTTATTCCATCTAGCTACATTGCTCCGCACTGTGTGTGTTTATATACTTGCATATTTATTCCACCTAGCTGCAATGCTCCGTACTGTGGGTGTTTATATATTTACATATTTATTCCATCTAGCTACAATGCTCAGCACTGGGTGTGTTTATATTTATATATCTATATATTTATTCCATCTAGCTACAATGCTCTGCACTGTGTTTTTATATATCTACATATTATTCCATCTAGCTACATTGCTCCGCACTGTGTGTGTTTATATACTTGCATATTTATTCCACCTAGCTGCAATGCTCCGTACTGTGGGTGTTTATATATTTACATATTTATTCCATCTAGCTACAATGCTCTGCACTGTGTGTTCATATATTCATATATTTATTCCATCCAGCTACAATGCTCTGCACTGTGTGTCTGTGTGTGTGTGTATATATATTTTTTATAGTAATATGTACATATGTATATTAGCTGCTCTTGCTTGCTTTTTTTTTTTTTTTTTTTTTTTTTTTTTCTTGCCTTCTGATTGTTGCTCTGAGTGTTGCTATCCCTGTGCTGTTGCAATCCTGGAATTTCCCCGTTGTGGGACTAATAAAGGCTTATCTTATCTTATCTTATCTTAAGACTGTGACTCTGCTTCCTGGTCCCAACTCTGAGTAGTCACGGTTTTGGAAATTTGGATAAAAAAGATGCCAGATTGTTAGATAAATGAGAAGCACCATCCAAAGTGGGATGAATGCTGTCTCGTCTCATAAGACCAGGTTTCCCCCCCCCCCCAAAAAAAAAATCCATGGACATCTTGGATGAACTGGGCATAGGTGAGATTAGAGTAGCTGGGTTTTGCCATTATGGCGTAAGCCCATGCTAACGCTCGCCCTTTCAAGAGATTAGCCACGTAACCGATTCGGCTGTGATCGGCGGGGAAGTTCCCGGGAACGCACTGAAACACCGTCTCACACTGGAGGATGAAACCCTGCGCCTCCCCGAGCTTCCCACTGAAGCGCATGGGCGTGGGGATCGGTGTGAGATGCGTGAACACGCCCGGGCTAGCCTGGCTAGATGGTGAGCTAATGGGAGCTGGTCTGCTACTCTGAGCTGGAGGGAACGCCGGCTGTCCTTCCAAGTGATCCAACCGGCTGTTAATCTGACCTAGCTGGTTCAGAATAACCTGCTGCTGGTAAGTAATTTGATCGACTCGAGCCTCCAAGATGTTAAAGCGGTGTGTGAGCCCGCTGTTCGCTGGGTCACTCTGACGGAGCCGTACTGACATATTGTTGGACCCAGGGAACACGCACACACAGGCTCAAGTTCAATACAATAATCTTTATTGAGTT
The DNA here is from genome assembly GCA_020510985.1 of Pholidichthys leucotaenia. NCBI lineage: Eukaryota > Metazoa > Chordata > Actinopteri > Cichliformes > Pholidichthyidae > Pholidichthys > Pholidichthys leucotaenia. The sequence continues at coordinate 159,956,532 of CM035838.1, read as the reverse complement.
ACCAGCAGGTGCGTGGGTGCGTGTATGCGGTATGTGAGTGTTGTGTGGGTGAACGAGCTGCAGCCGGGGGTGAAACAGAGCACTATACAGCCTGGCAACCCTAGAGACAGAACCAAACACAGGTGTTAGCTTCAGCCGTGTTATAATGGATGGAGAATTAACAGGGCTTACTTGCAGATGTCCTGGAGTTGGCATTGGCTTGGGCTTTGGGCCTCCTGCCAGGAAGACAGTGTCTGCTGAGCGCACCCGGTGAAGCGCTGAGATGCGCTGCGTAGTGAGAGGAGCGATTCCGCCGCCGCAAGGGAGAGAACCGCCGCCTAAGGGATCCACCTGTGCACAGGGGAGAGCCTGGGAGAAAAGGTAAGGTTGGAAATGTTGAGCTTACATGCCAACGGTGAGTCCAACGATGATGCGCAGGGCTGAGAGAAATCAGGGCGTGTGCAGGACGAAGAGCGTAGCATAGCAGACAGCTCCGTGCCAAAGCTCTAGGCAGAACGGGCTATATAGCCCGGGGCTGATTACTCCCAGGTGTGCGCGCAGCTGAGGCAGATGACGGCCCAGAGTGAGTTGTAACAAGGTCACATTAATGGTGGAAAAAGTTTTGAAATTATTTATCTTGGTCTAATTTTTTTACATCACAAAAACCTGGCATTTGAACAGGGCTGTGTAGACTTTTTTATATCCACTGTAAGTCCTGCTTACAGTCAACTTATGGCTATAATTTGGATTTTGATATTGATCTTTACTTGATCTCAACTTGACATTTGAACAGGGGTGTGTAGACTTTTTATATCCACTGTAACCTTGACAATAACTACAAATTCACAACAGGAGACAAGGCAGGAACAGAACACACAATATGAATAATAATAATAATAATAATAATAATAATAATAATAATAATAATAATAATAATAATAATAATAATAATAATAATAAACAACTAAGAGCTGAGAAGGGACAAAACCTACGGAACCTAAGTAGGGGCATGATAAAAATACACACGAGGACCAAAGAACACTACAACTAGTAGTGCCCAAATGCCAAGTCATGTTTCGTTACCTTGTATTCATACATGTGTAATGACAATAAAGTTGAATCTCATCTCATCTCAACTAAGGCAGAGATAAATATAACCAAGAACATCATAATACAATGATTAAATAGAACTAGAGCTAAAGAAGAGATAATCAAAACAATGTCAAGACCAAGTTAAATAATAAGGAGCAAGAACAAAATGCAAGAGACAATGGTATAGTAACTTAAGGCGAGGACGTGAGCTGAGTCCATGTCCTGGTGACCAGAAAACATAACCTAGAAACTAAGGCAAAGACATGGGCCCAACACACATTCTGACAGAAACATGTTTCTAAAAATAATCAAGGTGAAAAATAAATGGTGTAGTTGCTGAATATGTGTTCACTAACAACCACTCTTTTAAAAGTTAAGCCCAAGTTCCCTGAAACAATCGACACTTGACAGGAAGTCATACATGGTTATGTAAAAAGGCTGCACTGCCACCTACTGGCCCGGCATTGTTACAGCAGCAGTTTTCAGGCCTTGGGTGGTCCCATGTGATTGCGCCACAGTTTGTGTGACATTGACATATGCCCGCAGATCTTTTTTTTTCCACTTTCAATGTTAACAGTTTTTTGTGTGCACAACCCCTCATTCAGTTGAGGGGTAAAGGTGAGATTTCACAAGGTGATGTTAAGCATTTCTCAGATTCCACAGATTGAAGAAAAGAGACTCCATTAAAAACATGATATTGTAACGTGGCCGAGAGCAGTTCAAAACATAACTTACAAGGTTCTTTAAAACCAGGTGAAGAATCACAGATAGCAATTAAAGGGGAAACTTTAAAATGAGGATGTTCAAAGGAATTTACAATAAAATATGTACAAATGCCCACTTAAAAAAAGCTAAATTAAAACTTAATTAAAACCATCTAATAAGCTAAAATAGGATAAAATAATGCCAAAAAAAACCTAAAAGTGGGCTAAAAAACAAACAAGAAAAGTCCCAAAAGCTGAGGAGAAGGATTCACTCTTCCAGGCTCCATCCTCCAGGCTTCCATGTGCCATCTGCCACCACGACAACGACGTCCTCAGGAAACCTGTACAGGGGAAGATACTTGCCAGCAGTATATCCATATTTCTCATTGACATCATCATCAACGTCATCATCATGGGGTCCTGCTATCTGGAAACCAGATACTTACAGTGAAGGCAGAGCTCCTCACTTTGCCTCTTGCTGTCTCTCACCTGCAGCACCACAACTGCACCAAACGGAAGTGTCCTTCCCCAAATGCCGGAGTCATGGTGGTCCTGGGTCGTTACTGCTACTCCTCCTCCTCCTCCTCAGTCATGCACTCCTTCAGCCATTTTCCTGGGACCAGCAGCCTCCTCTTGTCCAGCAGGGCTCTCATTAGTGATGCTATGCTCGACACCGCCCACTCGACACTGATTCGAGCATTATAACACGGAAGTGTCGCTAGCAGTGTCGAGCACTGTGTCAACATGACCACAGTCACATGATCGTAGTGAATAAGGCCTCGCTGTCACATCACGTGATTTGAGACCTGGAGAGAAATTTGAAAGGGCTGGGCGTTGCATACGTCAATCGCAAAGGATTTAAAAGGGGTCTGATTCACCACTCAAACTGAGGATTTTTTGAGAGGAGATTTGTTATCATCATTGCAGTCGCTATTTGAGTAGAAGTCAGGGGCAGTATTACACAAGTTAGAATTAGGTATAGGTTTAGTAACATTAAACAACACATTACATGTACTAAATATTACACAGATACATTAGTGATGGTGAAACTGAGGCCTTATAAAACAATTGCTTCATGATCGACACAGTGTTATGAAACATTTAATAAAGAGTGCCATGTGCTGACTGAGTGTTAGAACTGCGTCTGGGTAGAAAACCTGAAAAAAATCTCAATACTTTTTTTTTTTTAGCATTTTCTTGTACAGTTGGAGGCGGTATGCACCTTTCAGATGTTTGCTATCAGCCAGTAACCGAGTGAAGTAGACCAAAAGATCCTCAAAAGCTAGGCATCATGCTGCCATCCAAAGAAATTCAGGAACAAATGAGAAACAAAGTAATTGAGATCAATCAGTCTTGAAAAGGTTATAAAGCCATTTCTAAAGGTTTGGAACTCCAGCAAGCCACAGTGAGAGCAATTATCAACAAATGGCGAAAACATGGAACAGTAGTGAACCTTCCCAGGAGTGGCTGGCCGACCAAAATTACCCTAAGAGCACAGCGACAACTCATCCAAGAGGTCACAAAAGACCCTGCAACAACATCCAAAGAACTGCAGGCCTCACTTTCCTCAGTTAAGGTCAGTGTTCATGACTCCACCATAAGAAAAAGACTGGGCAAAAATGGCCTGCATGGTAGAGTTCCAAGATAAAAACCACTGCTGAGCAAAAAGAACAAAGGCTGATCTCAGTTTTGCCAGGAAACATCTTGATGATCTCCAAGACTTTTGCGAAAATACTCTGTGGACTGACGAGATAAAAGTTGAACTTTTTGGATGGTGTGTGGTCCCATTACATCCAGAGTAAAAGTAACGCAGCATTTTAGAAAAGGAACATCATGCCAACAGTAAAATATGGTGGTGGTAGTGTGATGGTCTGGGGCTGTTTTGCTGCTTCAGCACCTGGAAGACTTGCTGTGGTAAATGGAACCATGAATTCTGCTGTCTACCAAAAAATCCTGAAGGACAATGTCCGGCCATCTGTTCGTGACCTCAAGCTGAAGCGCACTTGGGTTCTGCAACAGAACAATGATCCAGAACACACCAGCAAGTCCCCCTCTGAATGGCTGAAGAAGAACAAAATGAAAACTTTGGAGTGGCCTAGTCAAAGTCCTGACCTGAATCTAATTGAGATACTGTGGCATGACATTAAAAAGGCGGTTCATGGTCGAAAACCCTCCAATGTGGCTGAATTACAACAATTCTGCAAAGATGAGTAGGCCAAAATTACTCCACAGTGCTGTAAAAGACTCATTGCCAGTTATCGCAAACACATGACTGCAGTTATTGATGCCAAGGATGGCCCAACCAGTTATTAGGTTTATTAGGCTTTTTCACACAAGGCCATTCATGTTTGGATTTTCTTCCCCTAAACAATAAACATATTCATTTCAAAACTGCATCTCATGTTTACTTGTGTTATCTTTGTCTAACATTTAAATGTGTTTGATGATCTGAAACATTTAAGTGTGACAAACATACAAAAAAATAAGAAATCAGGAAGGAGCAAACACTTTTCTGCTTCTACATCAACTGCATCTGGTGCTCTGATGTAACGGTAATTTCCAAACACTGTTCTCCTGCCTTGGAATTTCTTGTTATCAATTGCAAGCCCTTCTATTCCCCGCGGGAGTTTGCTTCTTTCATAATGATCGCTGTGTACGCCCCTCCCGACGCGGACACGCGCGAAGCTCAGCGCGTGCTCGCGGATCACATTCAACACACAGAGCGGAGTTTTCCAGACTCGCTGATTATTGTGGCTGGCGACTTTAATCAGTGCAATCTGAGCCACGATCTCCCCCGCTACAAACAGTTTATTAAATGCCCCACCAGAGGATTAAACACACTGGATCACTGTTACACCACAGTGAAAGACGCATATCGCGCTGTCCCTCGAGCTGCGCTGGGATTATCTGATCACGTGATGGTTCACCTCATTCCCACATACAGACAGAGATTGAAGCTCACTAAACCTGTTGTGAGCACTACGAAGATACGGACCAGTGATGCTGAGGAGAAGCTGGAAACGTGCATGGAAATATCTGACTGGGGCATGCTTAAAGGAGCCACGCATGATCTGGATGAGTACACGGACACTGTGAACTCATATATCCACTTTTGTGAAGAGAACATTCTTCCATCATGCACCAGGGTGAGTTACTCTAATGACAAACCCTGGTTCACAGCTAAGCTCAGACAGATCAGGAAGGAGAAGGAAGCAGCGCTGAAAAGTGGAGACAGGGACTGCTACAGGGAGGTTAAATACCGGTTTAACAGAGAGCTGAAGAGGGCTAAATCTGTGTACTCAGAGAGACTCCAGCAGCAGTTCACTGCTAATGATTCGGCTTCCGTGTGGAGAGGACTGAGGCAAATCACCAACTATCGACCTAAGGCTCCTAAAGGTCAGGATGACAAAGCCCTTTGTCAGAGACTGTCCCAACACTATGCCCGTTTTGACACCTCGTCATCTGTGTCCAACTCCCCCCCTCCCTCCAGCTCCACAGCCTCCACATTCCCTACTTCATTTAAGGCACCCCCCCCCCCCTCCTCCCCCCCTCCCCTTATCATCAGTGAGCAGGATGTGCTCAAACAGTTCTCCAGACTGAACCCGCGCAAGGCCCCCGGCCCAGACGGCGTGTCTCCCTCCACCCTGAGACTCTGTGCGAAACAGCTGGCTCCTGTATTCACAGACATTTTTAACACCTCCCTTAAGTTATGCCACGTGCCATCCTGCCTCAAATCCTCCACCATCATCCCTGTCCCCAAGAAGCCACGGATCACTGGACTTAATGACTACAGACCTGTAGCGCTCACCTCTGTAGTCATGAAGTCCTTTGAGCGCCTGGTCCTGTCCCACCTCAAGTCCATCACCACCCCTCTCCTGGACCCGCTGCAGTTTGCCTACCGAGCCAACAGGTCTGTAGACGATGCAGTCAACCTGGCCCTCCACTCCATCCTGCAGCACCTGGACTCCCCGGGAACCTACGCCAGGATCCTGTTTGTGGACTTCAGCTCCGCATTCAACACCATCCGCCCCGCTCTGCTCCGGGACAAGCTGTCCCTGCTCAACGTGCCTGACTCCCTCTGCAGGTGGATCATCGACTTCCTGACGGACCGGAGGCAGCATGTGCGGCTGGGAAAGACTGTCTCAGACTATACTAGCATCAGCACCGGATCACCCCAGGGCTGTGTACTTTCCCCCCTACTCTTCTCCCTTTACACCAACTCCTGCACCTCCAGCCACCAGTCTGTCAAGTTGATCAAGTTTGCGGACGACACCACCCTCATCGGGCTCATCTCCAACGGCGACGAGTCCGCCTACAGGAGAGAGGTGGCCCAGCTGGCGTCCTGGTGCAGCAATAACAACCTGCAGCTGAACGCTCTGAAGACAGTGGAGATGATTGTAGACTTCAGGAAAGTCACTACTCCTCTGCCCCCCCTCACCCTCTCAGGCTCTCCCATCACCACTGCTGATTCCTTCCGCTTCCTAGGCACTACCATCACCAGGGACCTCAAATGGGAGCTGACCATCAGCTCACTCATCAAAAAAGCCCAGCAGAGGATGTTCTTCCTGCGGCAGCTGAGGAAGCTCAAGCTACCCACCAAGATGTTAGTGCAGTTCTACACAGCCATCATCGAGTCCATCCTCACCACCTCCATAACCGTGTGGTACGCAGGAGCCACTGCCAGGGACAGACTAAGGCTGCAGCGCGTCGTGCGCACTGCTGAGAAGGTGATCGGCTGCAAGCTCCCATCTCTCCAGGATCTGTACATCTCCAGGACCCGGAGGCGTGCTGGCCGGATCATAGCCGATCCCTCACACCCTGGTCACGTACTGTTTGCCCCCCTCCCCTCTGGTAGAAGACTTCGGTCCATCCAGACTAAAACCTCCCGTCACATGAACAGCTTCTTCCCCTCTGCCATTAGACTGCTGAACACTAAGTGACTCTCGTGCACCATGTACAGCAGCTCAACCAGACTCATGTCAATCATCACTGTTTTCTTCCTGCATTACCGACTGCACTATATAGTTCTCCACAGTATCTGCTGCTGGCTAATATATATTTTAACTGTTGACCAGTATCACTTAATCTTATCCTACACTTTATTACATGTATAGTTTATTTCTCTTATCTTATCATGTTTAATGTTGCAGCATTGTACCGAGACAAATTCCTAGTTTGTGTACTACATGAACAATGGCAATAAACCTGATTCTGATTCTGATTCTGATTCTGATTCTTTTTCACACCACTGTGTGTGCATGTGTGTGTGTATGTATATTTTTTATATATATATATATATATATATATATATATATTCCATCCCACTTTGGATGGTGCGTCTCTTTTATCTAACAATCTGGCATCATCATCACTCTATCATCACTCTATAAATTCAAGAAATCTCTGTCAGTGTGTGTGTCTGTCACGATCATAGGCCGCCTATGATGTTCCTATGATGTTCACACCTCCCTGTGGTAACGTATCGTCACTTCCTGTGTTGCTGGCTGTCTGTGGTTTGCTCTTCGCATTTTCCTGAGGATTTTGCTTTTAATTCTATTTTAATCACTTTTTTCATCTACCGTTAGCTCTCACTTCTGTTTATCAAGCCTCTTGCACTTGAGTGCGCACTCAGAATCAGAATCAGAATCAGATTTATTGCCATTGTTCATGTAGTACACAAACTAGGAATTTGTCTCGGTGCAATGCTGCAACATTAAACATGATAAAATAAAAGAAATAAACTATACATGCAATAAAGTGTAGAATAAGAGAGTAATACTGGTCAGCAGTTAAAATATATTAGCGAGCAGCAGATAATGTGGAGAACCATATAGTGCAGTCGGTAATGCAGGAAGAAAACAGTGATGATTGACATGAGTCTGGTTGAGCTGCTGTACATAGTGCACGAGAGTCAATAAGTCACTTAGTGTTCAGCAGTCTGATGGCAGAGGGGAAGAAGCTGTTCATGTGACGGGAGGTTTTAGTCTGGATGGACTGAAGTCTTCTACCTGAGGGGAGGGGGGCAAACAGTACGTGACCAGGGTGTGAGGGATCGGCTATGATCCGGCCAGCACGCCTCCGGGTCCTGGAGATGTACAGATCCTGGAGAGATGGGAGCTTGCAGCCGATCACCTTCTCAGCAGTGCGCACGACGTGCTGCAGCCTTAGTCTGTCCCTGGCAGTGGCTCCTGCATACCACACGGTTATGGAGGTGGTGAGGATGGACTCAATGATGGCTGTGTAGAACTGCACTAACATCTTGGTGGGTAGCTTGAGCTTCCTCAGCTGCCGCAGGAAGAACATCCTCTGCTGGGCCTTTTTGATGAGGGAGCTGACGGTCGGCTCCCACTTGAGGTCCCTGGTGATGGTGGTGCCTAGGAAGCGGAAGGAATCAGCAGTGGTGATGGGAGAGCCTGTGAGGGTGAGGGGGGGCAGAGGGGTTGTGACTTTCCTGAAGTCCACAATCATCTCCACTGTCTTCAGAGCGTTCAGCTGCAGGTTTTTGTTGTTGCACCAGGACGCCAGCTGGGCCACCTCTCTCCTGTAGGCGGACTCGTTGCCGTTGGAGATGAGCCCGATGAGGGTGGTGTCGTCCGCAAACTTGATGGTGGCTGGAGGTGCAGGAGTTGGTATAAAGGGAGAAGAGTAGGGGGGAAAGTACACAGCCCTGGGGTGATCCGGTGCTGATGCTAGCAGAGTCTGAGACAGTCTTTCCCAGCCTCACATGCTGCCTCCGGTCCGTCAGGAAGTCGGTGATCCACCTGCAGAGGGAGTCAGGCACGTTGAGCAGGGACAGCTTGTCCCGGAGCAGAGCGGGGCGGATGGTGTTGAATGCGGAGCTGAAGTCCACAAACAGGATCCTGGCGTAGGTTCCCGGGGAGTCCAGGTGCTGCAGGATGGAGTGGAGGGCCAGGTTGACTGCGTCGTCTACAGACCTGTTGGCTCAGTAGGCAAACTGCAGCGGGTCCAGGAGGGGGGTGGTGATGGACTTGAGGTGGGGCAGGACCAGGCGCTCAAAGGACTTCATGACTACAGAGGTGAGCGCTACAGGTCTGTAGTCGTTAAGTCCAGTGATCCGTGGCTTCTTGGGGACAGGGATGATGGTGGAGGATTTGAGGCAGGACGGCACGTGGCATAGCTTAAGGGAGGTGTTAAAAATGTCTGTGAAGACAGGAGCCAGCATTTTCGCACAGTGTCTCAGGGTGGAGGGAGACACGCCGTCCGGACCAGGGGCCTTGCGCGGGTTCAGTCTGGAGAACTGTTTGAGCACGTCCTGCTCACTAATGACAAGGGCAGGGGGGGAGGGGGGGGCGCCTTTGATGAAGTAGGGATCGTGGAGGCTGTGGAGCTGGAGGGAGGGGGGGAGTTGGACACAGATGACGGGGTGTCAAAACGGGCATAGTGTTGGGACAGTCTTTGACAAAGGACTTTGTCATCCTGTGTCACCTAATCACCCTCTTTAGCCTTCTGTTCACCTTTCATCTGTGTTTTTGTTAGCTTTGGGTTAGCCACTAGCTATGGCTACTAGCTCTCCTTCCCCTTCTCCTCTGGTGTGCTCTCTCTGTCAGATGTTTAGCTACACCTCTGCCTCTTTTAGTGATAAAGGTAAATACAATAAATGTTGTCTTTTTGAGGCACTCGAGGCAAGGTTGTCTGATTTGGAATCCCAGCTCCGCTGTATTGAAACACCGTTTGCGCCAGTTAATAACGATGGACGTCCTCTAGCTGCAGCGGAGCTCCCTAGCTTAGGGCGGCCTGCTAGCGGTCCTCCGGTCCTCCTCAGCAGCGAGGAGACTGGGTGGGTGATGGTGAGAAGGAAGCCTAGCCACAAAGCCCTGGTTAACCACCAAACTGTTCATGTTTCTAATCGCTTTTTCCCGCTCAGCGACACACCCGCTGAGGAAAAAACTCTGATCATTGGCGACTCTGTAGTCAGAAACGTGAACCTACAGACTCCAGCGGCCATAGTCAAATGCATTCCTGGGGCCAGAGCAGGCGACATCGAGTCAAATTTGAAAATGCTGGCTAAAAGTAACTGTAAATACTCCACAATTGTTATCCATGCTGGCATTAACGACGTCCGACTCCGGCAGTCGCAAGTCTCAAAACTTAACATGGAATCGGTGTGTGACTTTGCAAAAACAATGTCTGCCTCTGCAGTATTCTCTGGGCCCCTCCCCAGTCTGACCAGTGATGACATGTTTAGACGCTTGTCATCCTTCAACCGCTGGCTGTCTGTGTGGTGTCCTGCAAACAATGTGAGCTACATAGACAATTAGAGCTCATTTTGTGGAAAACCTGGTCTTATTAGACGAGATGGCATCCATCCCACTTTGGATGGTGCTTCTCATTTATCTAACAATCTGGCATCATTTTTATCCAAATTTCCAAAATATTGACAACTCAGAGTTGGGACCAGGAAGCAGAGTCACAGTCTTACATGCCTCTCTGCAGCTCCTCTTCATCCGCCACCCCTCATCTTAGCCCCTGTCTTCCCCATCAGAGAATCACTGTCTGCTCCCTGAAAAGTAAATAAAAATATAATGTATAAGCATCCCAAAATGATTCAAAAAAAAAGCTGGTAAAACTCAAATTAGACATGAAGCCTCAAAATTTAATGATTTGGCCTCTGTTCCTCCTCATAATTTAAAAATTAAATGTGGTTTGTTAAATATTAGGTCTCTAACTGCCAAGTCTCTGCTAGTCCATGATCTGTTAATTGATCATCAGATTGATATGATATCCCTTACAGAGACTTGGTTAGGGCAAGAGGATTATGTTGGTTTAAATGAATCAACTCCCTCTGGTTATTTAAACTGTCAAAATCCCATAAGTTCTGGTCGTGGAGGAGGAGTAGCAATAATTTACAATTCCAAATTACTAGTTAATGTAGAGCAAAAAAACATGTTATAATTCTTTTGAGGGCCTGGTCCTCAGTATTGGGCATTTTAGCAATTTTAGGCTAAACCCAATTTTATTTGCCATAGGTTATCGTTCTCCATCAACCTACTCAGAGTTTTTATCCGAATTTGCCCAATTCTTAGCAGATTTAGTGCTGAAATCAGATAGAATAATTGCAGTAGGGGACTTTAATATACAGTGGGGCAAAAAAGTATTTAGTCAGCCACCAATTGTGCAAGTTCTCCCACTTAAAAGATGAGAGAGGTCTCCAATTTTCATCATAGGTATACCTCAACTATGAGAGACAAAATGAGAAAAAAAATTCAAAAAATCACATTGAAGGATTTTTAATGAATTAATTGGTAAATTCCTTGGTAAAATAAGTATTTGGTCACCTACAAGCAAGCAAGATTTCTGGCTCTCACAGACCTCTAACTTCTTCTTTAAGAGGCTCCTCTGTCCTCCACTCATTACCTGTATTAATGGCACCTGTTTGAACTCGTTATTAGTATAAAAGACACCTGTCCACAACCTCAAACAGTCAGACTCCGAACTCCAATATGGCCAAGACCAAAGAGCTGTCAAAGGACACCAGAAACAAAATTGTAGACCTGCACCAGGCTGGGAAGACTGAATCTGCAATAGGTAAGCAGCTTGGTGTGAAGAAATCAACTGTGGGAGCAATTATTAGAAAATGGAAGACATACAAGACCACTGATAATCTCCCTCGATCTGGGGCTCCACGCAAGATCTCACCCCATGGGGTCAAAATGATCATGAGAAGGGTGAGCAAAAATCCCAGAACCACACGGGGGGACCTAGTGAACGACTTGCAGAGAGCTGGGACCAAAGTAATAAAGGCTACATCAGTAACACACTACGCCGCCAGGGACTCAAATCCTGCAGTGCCAGACGTGTCCCCCTGCTTAAGCCAGTACATGTCCAGGCCCATCTGAAGTTTGCTAGAGAACATTTGGATGATCCAGAAGAGGATTGGGAGAATGTCATATGGTCAGATGAAACCAAAATAGAACTTTTTGGTAAAAACTCAACTTGTCGTGTTTGGAGGAGAAAGAACATCATACCTACTGTGAATCATGGGGGTGAAAACATCATACTTTGGGGCTGTTTTTCTGCAAAGGGACCAGGACGACTGATCCATGTAAAGGAAAGAATGAATGGGGCCATGTATCGTGAGATTTTGAGTGAAAACCTCCTTCCATCAGCAAGGGCATTGAAGATGAAACGTGGCTGGATCTTTCAGCATGACAATGATCCCAAACACACCGCCCGGGCAACGAAGGAGTGGCTTCATAAGAAGCATTTCAAGGTCCTGGAGTGGCCTAGCCAGTCTCCAGATCTCAACCCCATAGAAAATCTTTGGAGGGAGTTGAAAGTCCGTGTTGCCCAGTGACAGCCCCAAAACATCACTGCTCTAGAGGAGATCTGCATGGAGGAATGGGCCAAAATACCAGCAACAGTGTGTGAAAACCTTGTGAAGACTACAGAAAACGTTTGACCTCTGTCATTGCCAACGAAGGGTACATAACAAAGTATTAAGATGAACTTTTGTTATTGACCAAATCAGAATCAGAATCAGAATCAGAATCAGCTTTATTGCCAAGTATATTTACAAGTAAACACACAAGGAATTTGACTTGACATAAGACGCGCACGTTAGGCGCATCCAATGACGCGTCGCCATACAAGGCGCCTGTCAAATAAAATACTTATTTTGTCAAATACTCGGTAAAAATACTTATTTTACCGAGGAATTTACCAATTAATTCATTAAAAATCCTTCAATGTGATTTTCTGGATTTTTTTTTTCTCATTTTGTCTCTCATAGTTGAAGTATACCTATGATGGAAATTGGAGACCTCTCTCATCTTTTAAGTGGGAGAACTTGCACAATTGGTGGCTGACTAAATACTTTTTTGCCTCACTGTACATGTTGATGTAGATAGTGATTGCCTTAATTTGGCATTTAATTCAATATTAGACTCGATAGGGTTTTCTCAGAAAGTAGGAAATTCTACCCATTATCTCCACCATACGTTGGACCTTGTTCTGACATATGGCATAGAAATAGAACATCTGGCAGTGTCTCCTCATAACCCTGTACTGTCAGACCATTGTCTGTTAACCTTTGATTTTACTATTTCTGACTATTTGGCTCCTAAAGAAAAATATTACTACAGTAGATGCCTCTCAGATGATGTTGTTACCAAATTTATGCAGACTGTTTCCTCTATGACATGTGTCAACACAACGGAAATAAGCTATAGACAGCTTGCTCCTTCTGTAATTGATAGCATGGTAGATAGTGTTACAGTGTCTCTGCATCAGACTCTAGTCTTGGTGGCCCCTTTAAAAAAGAAAAAGTCTAATCAGAGATCTCTAACTCCTTGGTTCAACACAGAAACTCATAGCTTAAAACAGAAGACTCGTCAATTAGAAAGAAAATGGCACTCCACTAATTTAGATGAAATCTATTTAGCTTGGAGAAATCATCTTTTAATTTATAAAAATCTCTGAGAAAAGCTAGAACGAGTTATTATTCTGCATTAATAGAAGAGAACAAGAATAATCCCAAGTTTCTTTTCAGCACTGTAGCCAGGCTGACAAAGAGTCAGGACTCTGTCAATGCTAGCATTCCCTTAGAGCTTACTAGCCAGGACTTTATGAACTTTTTCAATAATAAAATTTCATCTATCAGAGATAAAATCAGTCAGATTCTTCCCACCGTTAACTTAAATACAGTAACTACTACAACTCTTTCAATTGACATCTGTTTGGATTAGTTTACTCCAATTGACCTTTTAGAGTTAGACAAAATAGTGTCCTCATCCAAGCCTTCAACTTGTCTTTTAGACCCTATTCCTACCAGTGTAGGAGCATGCTCAAATAACGAGGCTGAGTTTCAGTCACAAACCAGCTTTATTTGACAGAACACAAGCTCCTAGCATTCTCAAAGCAGGAAAGAGGGAGAATCATATCTCCACACCCCTTTTATACATTTCCAGCATCAGGATTCAAGTCGCATGGTGTCTTCAGTAAACATACAGTTACAAAGCATCCCTTTGAAGCTTCACCCATTGTCTCTCATCTCCTGATGAACCGGAATTCCCTCCGGGGCATCTTCTGTGGGACAAAGAGACAAATCTCGCACTTCCTTGTCATCTACTGCAGATTCGAGTCCTCTTGTCCTTGCAGACGTGACACCCCACAATACACATACAGTCCTGTCTCTGTGGCAACGTGAGCCCACAATGTGTGTCGGCCACACTACCCCCCCCCCCAAACGTCTAGTAAGGCAGAACCTGCATGGCATAAAAAAAAAGAAAAAAAAAGAAGGACACAAAGCACTCCATACATCGCTAATCAATCCACCAACTGCCTAGGCTGCACGGTGGCGCAGTGGTCGGCTGCACGGTGGCGCAGTGGTTGGCTGCACGGTGGCGCAGTGGTCGGCTGCACGGTGGCGCAGTGGTTAGCACTGCGGCAGCACAGTTTACCCTTGGCCGGGGGATTGTGGGGATCGTGGGATCGTGGGTTCGATCCCAGCCCCCGACCAACAGTGATCTGTGTGGAGTTTGCATGTTCTCCCCGTGTTGCGTGGGTTTACTCCGGGATTTCTCCGGTTTCCTCCCACATGCTAAAAACATGCATGTTAGGTTAATTGGCTGTTCTAAATTGTCCTTAGATATCTGTTTCCTATAGGCCCTTAGAATAGAGGGTTAGTATTAATGAAAGCGCTTTGAGTGGTCTTTGTGACTAGAAAAGCGCTATATAAGTGCAGGTTAGTTAGTTAGTTAGTTAGTTTTAACCTTCTGCCGAATCTGCTGCAACTTGGCTTGGCTGCCTCTGCAACATCTCCTTGCACCTGTGGATTAAAGCTGTTAGCACCTTTCTGTGAAGACTTTGGAGACTGTCGTCTCGTCGGCCTGCCCCGGCGGGGGGGCCTCGCGAGCTGCACCCCCTCGTCAGCCAGAACAAAAGCGGGTTTGAGCCTGTTAATGCAAATCAGCTCCCGTCTGCCCCCTAAATCTAGCAGAAAATGCTTCTGCCCGGTCTCCAGCACTCGAAACGGTCCATCGTAAAATGGCCGCAAACTTGGGCGCTGGGCGTCATGTTTAACAAAAACAAACTCTGCATTTTTTAGAGCCTTGGGCACAAAAACGTGTGGGAAACTGTGATGGACTGGGCCAGGGAGCGTGTTTGCTCCTGAGCCGCTTTGCCACGGCTGAGTGGGGAGGCCATTAGGTGCGGGATTATCGGGAAGAAATTCCCCGGGCAAACGGAGCGGTTGAGCAAACACCAATTCCGCCGGGGAAGCGTGCAAATCTTCCTTAGGTGCAGAACGCAACCCTAATAAGACCCATGGAAGTTTGTCCACCCAATTTGTATCCGTCAGCGACGCTCTGAGGGCTGCTTTCAATGACCTGTGAAAGCGTTCGCATAAACCATTAGCCTGGGGGTTATACGCGGTGGTGCGATGAATCTTTACCCCCAAGCTGCGGGCCATCGATGACCATAGCTCGGAAATAAATTGGGGACCCCTGTCGGATGTTATGTCCGACGGTACACCAAAACGCGCAACCCACGCTGCTAAAAATGCTCGCACAACTTCTTCCGCTGTGGTTGATGTCAGAGGAATTGCCTCTGGCCAGCGCGTGGTGCGGTCTACCATCGTCAAAAGATGTGTGTGCCCGTGTGATAAAGGAAGCGGGCCGACCAGGTCAATATGCACATGATCAAAACGTTTAGCGGGGATGTGGAAAGGTTCTAACGGGGCCTTAGTGTGTCTGTGTATTTTGGCTCGCTGACACGCTACGCAGGCTGCTGCCCATTCCTTAACCTGTTTGCGCAACCCGGGCCAAACAAATTTCTCCCCCACCAATTTGATCGATGCGCGCACCCCTGGGTGCGCGAGCGAATGGACCAAGTCAAAAACACGGCGACGCCACGCGGTTGGCACCACAGGGCGGGGCCGTCCCGTGGAGACATCGCAGATTAGCGGGGGCATACCGTTTTGTTGCACCCTGTGCTCCAGCCTTAACCCTGTTGGTCCAGACTGGAGCGCGCGCACGTCCGCGTCGTTAACCTGCTCCGCAGCCATGGCAGCATAATCTAACCCAACACAGACCGGGGCTGCGCGTGCTCCCGCGTCGCTGCCCGGGCCCGCGGCCATGGCTACAGAGTCTGCCCCTATGGGGCTTGGCGGTGCTACCGCACACGAGAGGCAGTCTGCCACCACATTGTGTTTACCCGCGACATGCTGAATATCAGTAGTGAACTCCGATATTGCGGCTAGTTGCCTTTGTTGCCGGCCTGACCAGGGTTCCGAAATTTTGGCCATCGCAAACGTTAGCGGTTTATGATCCACAAAAGCGGTGAAACGTCGCCCCTCTAACCAGAACTGAAAATGACGAATGGCCAAGTGTAGGGCCAAAAGCTCCCTGTCAAACGCGCTGTATTTCCATTCACTATCGCGCAAAGTCCTGCTGAAAAACGCGAGGGGTTGCCAGGTACCCGCCACAAACTGTTCAACTACTGCCCCCACCGCTACATCGGAAGCGTCAGTGGTGAGCGCCATGCGGGCCGTTGGAACTGGGTGCGCTAACAAAACTGCGTTTGCCAGGGCTGATTTGACCTGGGCAAAAGCGCGCTCCCGCTCCGGAGACCATTCGACTTTATTTGCGGGCTTTTGTTTTTTTAACGCGGTGTACAATGGCTGCATGAGTCGTGCTGCGCTTGGGAGGAAACGGTTGTAAAAATTAACCATCCCTAGAAACTCCTGAAGCGCCTTAACCGTTTGAGGTTGCGGAAAATCTGTTATGGCACGCACTTTATTTGGAAGGGGAACTGCTCCCTCTGCCGAAACGCGATGTCCCAAAAAATCAATCTGCGCCACCCCAAACTGGCATTTCGCTGGGTTCACTATTAACCCGTGCTCTGCCAACCTCTGGAAAACTGCTGTGAGGTGTTTTTCATGTTCGCCTTCGGACGTGCTGGCTACCAAAATATCATCCAAATAAACGAACACGAAAGGCAGGTCGCGTAAAACTGCATCCATCATGCGCTGGAAAGTCTGCGTGGCCCCCTTGAGGCCAAAAGGCATGCGCAAGAACTCAAAAAGGCCGAAAGGAGTTATGACCGCTGTTTTGGGTACATCCTGCGCGCGCACTGGAACCTGGTGATAGCCGCGCACCAAGTCTATTTTAGAAAAAATGTGCGCCCCCGCCAAATGAACAGAAAAATCCTGAATGTGCGGAATCGGGTAGCAGTCATGAGCTGAAACGTTGTTCAACCTGCGGAAATCGCCGCAAGGCCGCCACGAGCCGTCAGCCTTTGGGACCATGTGTAACGGCGAAGCCCAAGCGCTCTTGGAGCGTCTAACAATGCCTAGTTTTTCCAGATTAGTGAACTCCTCGCGCGCGATGGCCAGTTTAGCTGGGTCCAAGCGCCAAGCCTTTGCAAAAACGGGATGGCCTGAGGTTGTTATGAAATGTTCTACCCCATGTTTGGCCACCGTTGCTGAAAAAGTGGGGACTGTGAGTGCTGGAAACTGAGCAAGCAGAGTGTGAAACTTACCACCCGCGGCTGAGACGCTGGCATGTGCAGTTGGCGGGGCCACCCGAGCTGTGCAGGGAATAGAATGAAAGGACAGTGCATTAATCAGACGTCTATTAGCAAGATCAACCAATAAACCATGTGAGCACAAAAAATCAGCCCCTAACATGTTGAAACTGACTGCTGCTACAATAAATGTCCACTCAAATGAACGGCCCTGTAAGGACAGAACCATGGTCCTCTCACCAAACGTTTTAATCGTGGAGCCGTTCGCTGCTGACACTGAAACCCAGGGGGCTTTAGAAGGCGACAGCCGTTCCGCGTAAGTGGGTGTGACGAAGCTCAGCTGCGAGCCCGTGTCCACGAGGAACTGTTTCCCCGAGCGTGCATCCGTCAGGTAAAGCAGCCTGTTCTCATTGCCGAGAGTCGCGGCTGCTACCGGCCCTCGGTCCTGGCGTTTCCCTGGCGCTTAAAATTGCACGGTGGGACGCACCTGTGCGCTCTCTCTGCAAAACGGCGGTGGTAGAAGCACGAGCCGTTCTCCGCTCCGCGTCGTCTGGCTCCGGTCGCCGCCGTTGTTGGTGCGTCTGGCGCCGCGGCCGCTGGACCCAAGCTGTCTCCGGACGTCGTTCTCGAATTAGCCGCCGCGGCCGAAACCGCGTTCTTCTTGTGGGCGTCGACCAACTTCTGCGCCTCCTTGCTCAACCCATGGTAGTCTCGCTTGGCCAATCGGGGTGACTCTGCCAGGGCCACTCTCACTGCTGGTGGTAGGGTTCGAAGGAATAGGTGGGCGAAAATGAATTCGCCATACTCGGAGGCTTTGAGCTGCAGCATCTTCACCATCAGGTCCGCAGGTCTATCGTTTTCTGCCTCCGTCAGCGCCAGGAGCCCTTCTGCTCTTTGTTGGACTGAGGGGGTGAAATGGCTGATCAGCGCGTCTTTCAATGCGCTGTACTTGTCGCTGTCTGGTGGATGATTAACCAAATCCTCCACTCTCTGGACCGTGTCGCTGTCCAGTTTCGCTACCACGTGGTAGAATCTCGTGTCGTCGTTGGAGATTCTCCGGAGGTTGAACTGCGCCTCGATTGCGCTAAACCATGAGCGCGGGCTGTGCTGCCAGAAATCGGGCAGCCGGAGCATGGAGGCGGCCATCAGGCTGGCTTCCACCGAGCCCGGTTCGGAAGAATTCTCATTGCTCATTCTCCGTCGTAGGTCACCAGTGTAGGAGCATGCTCAAATAACGAGGCTGAGTTTCAGTCACAAACCAGCTTTATTTGACAGAACACAAGCTCCTAGCATTCTCAAAGCAGGAAAGAGGGAGAATCATATCTCCACACCCCTTTTATACATTTCCAGCATCAGGATTCAAGTCGCATGGTGTCTTCAGTAAGCATACAGTTACAAAGCATCCCTTTGAAGCTTCACCCATTGTCTCTCATCTCCTGATGAACCGGAATTCCCTCCGGGGCATCTTCTGTGGGACAAAGAGACAAATCTCGCACTTCCTTGTCATCTACTGCAGATTCGAGTCCTCTTGTCCTTGCAGACGTGACACCCCACAATACACATACAGTCCTGTCTCTGTGGCAACGTGAGCCCACAATGTGTGTCGGCCACACCAGGTTATTTAAAGAAGCCTTCCCATTTATTGGTAGCTTTATTCTTCAAATAATCAATTCTTCATTAACTTTAGGCCATGTACCGCAGGCTTTTAAAACTGCTGTAATTAAACCCTTACTCAAAAAGCCAACGCTGGATCCAGGAGTTTTAGCTACCTATAGACCAATCTCTAATCTCCCTTTCATTTCAAAAATCTTAGAAAGAGTTGTTGCTACGCAGTTATTTAACCACTTGCAGGGAAATGGTTTATTTGAAGAGTTTCAATCTGGGTTTAGAATTCATCATAGTACTGACGACAATGTGGTGATCTGCTCTGTGTGCCTGCTGTCCTAATTGCCTCCACAGCTGCGCACACACCTGACCCACTCATCTACAGCCTACTTAAGCAGCGCTGCCCTTTGGTCTGCACGGAGACGTCAACGCTCCCTCCGACTAAAGAGATCTTCTCGTCTACGTCTCTTCTTCCTGCCTCTTCGGAGTTTCACCTTCTTCTCCTTCTCCTCCTCCTGCTTCGTCAGGTCTTTTGGGAACCAGCTCTCCCCAACTTCAAGTAAGCACCCAGGATTCCATTCCCTTTCTCCTCTTCACCTCTTCTCCCCTGTGCACAGGTGGAAACCTCCAGGCGGCAGACCACCTCCTCCTGGCGGTAGACCAGCGTTCCTCTCTACACTCTGCATGAACATTGAGAACTTACCTGCATGACTTCACCTTACCCCTCGGCGAAGGCACGGACACGGAACGGACAGCGGTGAGCGGACGGAACAGCCTGGGAGTCCTTCTTCACCTCAGCTCCTCGCCCGCCTAGTAAGACTGTGCATTCACTTGTTCATTCTATTCGGCCGCAGTGAACTTATACACCTGTCTTCTCTCTCTCCTAGGGTTGCCAGTTAGATCCATGCTCTGCTCGCCCCGCTGCTCACATCTACACTCACACACTCACTCACTCTACAATAAAGGATAATATTGTTTATTCCGAGTCTGAGTCTCCTTCTGGGTCTACCAATCATGTCAGTACATCTCCGTCAGACAAACCCAGCAGACGGCGCTCTTGCACAGCGACTTAACACCATCAAGGCTCGTCTAGATCAGTTATCCTATCAGCAGCAAGTCACACTCACACAACTCATGCAGATTAACACTCGTCTGGATCGCTTTACTCTGTCACAGCCCGCTCCACCTGCTCCTGGGGGCACGGCTGGGTCAGCTAGTTCCACCCCTCATCTCTCCCAGCAGTCCCGGCTAACTCCAGTCCCCACCCGCACACGATTCAGTGGTAAGCTAGGGGAGGCGCAGGGTTTTCTACTGCAGTGTGGTATTGCTTTTCAGCGAGTGCCAGGGGCCTTCCCCACGAATCATAGCCGCATAGGATATGTAGTCAATCTCTTGGAGGGGCGGGCCTTAGCTTGGGCTTATGCCATAATGGCTCGGCCCGACTATGCTAATATTATGTATGATCAGTTTGTGGCAGAGTTTAATCAGGTTTTCGACCACGCTGACTGAGATAATCTACTCACCACCCGGCTACTTAATCTCAAACAAGGTACTAAATCTGTCACCGATTATTCGGTGGACTTCCGGGTGGTGGCAGTGGAGGTGGGGTGGAAGGATGCCTCTCTCTGCAGCATATTCACGTGTAGTCTTAGTCCGAGCCTGCAGGATGAATTGGCCTGCGTGGAGAAACCTAACAACTTGAACAAGCTAATCTCCCTTGCAGTTAGTGTTGATAACCGCCTTAGGGAGCGAGCCAGTGAGCGTCGACCTCCGAGTTGTTTGGGCTCGCAGTCGCTCCCTGCAGCCCTCCTTGCTAGCCCCCCCCCCCCCCCCGATTCCTTGGAGGCTGAGGAGCCCATGGTGATAGGCCAATCCAAGCTGCCTCCGGCCAAAAGGCAATACCACTGGGAGCTCGGGTTATGCCTTTATTGTGCTAGTGAGGAACATGAGCTGGCTTCTTGCCCCATTCGGCCAAAAGGGGGGGTCCATGCATCACAGTAGGGGGACTCATGGACTCACCCCAAGCTAAAACCCTTACTAAATTTCTGCTCCCCATTCGGTTTCAGTACATTCACAATGAAATATCCACCCATGCAATCATTGATTCCGGGGCTGAGCAGAGTTTTATTTCAGAAAACCTGGCAACCCGGCTGGGGCTTCCTTGTTACCAGCTGAAGACTCCGTTAAAACTGATTGCTCTATCTAAAGTTCCGCTGGCCATTGTCGTTAAACAAACTGCCCCTGTCTCAGTGGTGGTTTCAGGCAATCACAGGGAGCAGATCAGTTTTTTCGTGCTTCCTGTCTCAGCCTCCCCTGTTATTCTGGGCTACCCTTGGCTTTGGCTGCACAATCCTGTCATTAATTGACGATCGGGAAGCATTGTCTCCTGGAGCTCTTTTTCTTGAGTGCCTGCTTACAGTCCGCTGCCTGCTCCCTTTCTGCTCCCCTCTGTTCTCCTGACACACCCCCGCCTGACCTCTCGTTAGTACCCCCTGAATACCATGATCTGGGCTCTGTTTTTAGCAAGGCTAAAGCGCTGTCGCTTCCCCCCCACCGCCCCTATGATTGCGCCATTAACCTCCTGCTGGGGTCTCCTTTGCCATCCAACCGGCTTTATAGCCTCTCTGCCCCAGAGCGGGAGGCAATGGATAAGTACATTAAGTAATCTCTAAGCTCTGGCATCATCAGGCCGTCATCGTCAGCGGTGGGGGTGGGATTCTTTTTTGTGGGGAAGAAGGACGGTTTGCTTAGGCCTTGTATTGACATCAGGGAGCTAAATAACATCACGGTCAAAGACAAATATACGCTCCCCCTCATTAACACCACCTTTGATTCTCTCCGGGGGGCCTTAGTGTTCACTAAACTGGATCTCCGCACCGCCTACCGCCTGGTGAGGATCAAAGAAGGGGATGAGTGGAAGACAGGGCTCCGCACTCCTAGCAGTCACTTTGAGTATTTGGTGATGCCCTTTGGTTTGACCAATGCCCCTGCAGTTTTTCAACGACTGATCAATGATGTCTTGAGGGATTTTATGGACTCTTTCATGTTTGTTTATCTCAACGACATTCTTATTTTTTCCCAGTCCCTTGAACAACATCAGGTACACGTCAGGCGGGTCCTACAGCACCTTCTGGAGAACAAACTGTACGTCAAGGCCGAAAAGTGTGAGTTTCACACCTCATCCACCACATTTCTGGGCTTTGTCATCTCCCACAACAAGATCATCGTGGATCCAGACAAGTTGAAGGCGGTGGTGGAGTGGCCTGTTCCATCTTTCCGGAAACAGTTGCAGCAGTTTCTGGGTTTTGCCAATTTCTACTGCCGTTTTGTCAAAGACTACAGCATCATTGCGCTACCTCTCACTTGCCTCACCTGCACCAAGGTGCCATTCCAGTGGACTGTGGAGGCGGCCTTTGCTAAGTTGAAATCTGTGTTCTCCTCTCCTCCTATTTTGGCCCAGGTGGACCCCACGCTGCAGTGTCTGGTTAGAGGTGGCGCCGCAGTGCGTTTCAGCCTCCAACTCGGCATCCTGGAGCTCTCACCTACCGTGGGTCAAGTATGCTCATAACTCTATGGTTTCCACTGCTACAGGTCTCTCTCCGTTTGAGGCTTCCCTTGGGTACAACCCCCCACTGTTCCCAGAGGAGGGGGGAGACATCGCAGTGCCCTCTGTGCAGGCCCACATGAAGCGCTGTCACCAGCTGTGGAAGGCTACCCGGGCCGCACTTCAGCGCACGGCAGATTGCAACTTGGACATCGCCAATCGCCGCAGGACCCCGGCTCCGTCCTATCGGATCGGGCAGCAGGTATGGTTATCCACTAAAAACATCAATCTTAAAACTGAGTCCAGGAAGTTATCCCAGCATTTTATTGGTCCTTTCTACATCACCTATATTATCAATCCCGTTGCTGTGCGCCTGGCTCTCCCCCCTCCCTCCGCATCTGTCCCACCTTCCATGTCTCTCAGGTTAAACCCTTTGTTTCCAGCTCTCTGTGTCCCCCTCCCAAGACACCACCTCCACCGGTGATGATCGATGGTGACCCCACTTGGAAGGTCAACTACATCCTGGACGTCCGATGCAGGGGTCGTGGCCTTCAGTACCTGGTGGACTAGGAGGATTATGGTCCAGAATGGAGATCCTGGGTGCGTTCCTCCTTCGTGATTGACCCACAGCTCATTAGGGACCTCCACCAGACGCACCCGGGTAGGTTGGATAGGCCGCCCAGAGGCATCCCATTGGTGGGGGGGTGGGGGGAGTACTGTGGTGATCTGCTCTGCGTGCCTGATGTCCTAATTGCCTCCACAGCTGCGTGCACACCTGACCCACTCATCTACAGCCTACTTAAGCAGCGCTGCCCTTTGGTCTGTACGGAGATGTCAACACTCCTTCGGACTGAAGAGACCTTCTCATCTACGTCTCGTCCTCCTGCCTCTTCGGAGTTTCACCTCCTTCTCCTCCCCCTGCTTTGTCAGGTCTTCTGGGAGCCAGCTCTCCCCAACTTCGAGTAAGCAACCATGATTCTATTCCCTTTCTCCTCTTCACCTCTTCTCCCCTGTGCACAGGTGGAAACCTCCAGGCGGCGGACCAGCATTCTTCTCCACACTCTGCATGAACATTGAGAACTTAACTGCACGACTTCACCTTACCCCTCGGCGAAGGCACGGACACGGAACGGACAGTGGTGAGTGGACGGAACAGCCTGGGAGTCCTTCTGCACCTCAGCTCCTCACCCACCTAGTAAGACTGTGCATTCACTTTTTCATTCTATTCAGCCGCAGTGAACTTATACACCTGTCTTCTCTCTCTCCTAGGGTTGCCAGTTCGATCCATGCTCTGCTCGCCTCGCTGCTCACATCTACACTCATACGCACGCACACACTCACTCACTCTACAGTAAAGGATAATTGTGTTTATTCCGAGTCTGAGTCTGCTTCTGGGTTTACCAATCATGTCAGACAACTGCTGCATGTCAGAAAAGATGCCATGAAGATGAAACACCTGAGGTTCCAGCAGTACATCGCACCTGTCTGAGACAGAAGGACACCCTTCACCAGCATGGGGTACGAAAGACTTTAAAGCACATTTCTAGGACATCATAGGATGGCCTATGATCTCTACCTCATCATCATAGCGTGTCCTATGAACTCAGGCATCATAGGACGACTTGCTATGCCTACATGATGGCAAATGTGTAACCTTGACGAATGCCAGTCTACACTACAAATGTGTAAAATGCCAAGAAAAGCGTTGATTTTCTACGGGTGCTCCTGTTTCTTGGTTTCTACAGGCATGCACGGGTCTTCCTGAACAGGGTCGAAAGCCACTTTTTCAGGATCGTGCCCATGAACTGGAATTAGGACGCACCGATCCCTCAACCAGTGGTCTGAACGAAGAAGAAGAAGACCCACCAGATGGAGAGCAATAGAAAGAGGAGAACTGCTGCACATCAGAAAGGATGCCGTGAACATGAAACACCTCAGGTTCCACCAGTACGCCGCAGGCATGACTGTGAACAACACAGCCGTCTGAGACAGGAGGAGACCCTTCAGTGGTCTGAACGAAGAAGACCCACCAGATGATGTCTATATGAGAGCACATAGACAGAGCACATGACTCCCTACAAGACATATATATAGACACAGGTAAGCAACATAACACAGAACAGTGACAGGCAGGAGAAGAAGTAACAAGCAGGGGCAAACAGCCCCAGATGGCAGGGCATATTTTGTATGATTTTTATGTTTTGTGGCATACAAAAGCCATCATATATGATTGCCATTTAGTGCTGTGTTGCTATACCAACTGTCCTGTAACTGGCAAGAATTGTGTTCCAATGCATCCCCTCTATGGGCATGCACAGGTATCGTCGGCCTCCGTCGGTCTATGATGACCATGGAAGAGAATCCTAAACGTCTACTCTGCTGGAACAGCACCACCTTTGGCTGAACAGGCCGATGCGCGAATGGCAGTCCCTGTAAACACAGGTCGCACTTGTGGGTGGTCTCCGTGCTGCTGGAGCTGTGGCGGTTCTTCCTGCGGGTCCTTTCTTCATCTGCTGCAGCAGTCAGTCTCTCTTCACCCGCCTTGAGCTGTCTGGTCAGGGTGCCTCTCCATTTGGAGCGGTCCGTTGCAAGGTCCTCCCAGCGCTCTGTGGTGATCTTCAGGGCCTTCATGTCTCTCTTGCAGACGTCTCTAAAGCGCAGCTGTGGGCGGCCAACGTCTCTCCTGCCAGTCGCCAGTTCTCCGTAGAGGACGTCTTTGGGGATTCTGCCATCCTCCATACGGTGAACGTGGCCTAGCCAGCGGAGCCTGCGCTGCCTGAGTAGAGTGAACATGGAGGGAAGGCCGGCGCGGGACAGAACTTCCGTGTTGGGCACTTTGTTCTGCCAGGATATGTCCAGGATGTGGAGAAATGCAGCACAAGTGGAAGGAGTTCAGTCTCTTTTCCTGCCGGGCATATGCTGTCTACGTCTCACTCCCATAGAGCAGTGTGCTGATGACGCAGGCGTTGTACACTGCCATCTTCGTCTTGACAGAGAGTTTGGGATTCTCCCACACTCGTGTGGTAAGGCAAGCGAGTGTGAAGGCTGATTTTCCAATCCTCTTGTCGATCTCTGTATCAAGGGAGAGGTTGTTGCTGATCGTGGACCCCAGGTACGTGAACTGATTAACGACTTCCAGCTCGTAGTCGTCGATGGTGATGGTTGGTGGTGCTTCCGTGCCTTGCGCCAAGACGTTAGTCTTCTTCAGGCTGATGGTAAGCCCGAAGTCCTTGCATGCCTGGGAGAAGCAGTCCATAAGGGTCTGAAACTCCTGCTGTGTGTGGGTTGCGGGTTGCGACTGCAGCGTCATTTGCGAACAGCATGTCTCTGATTAGAGCCTCGCGTACTTTGGTTCTGGCTTTCAGGCGGGCGAGGTTGAAAAGCCTGCCGTCAGATATTGTGTGCAGGTAGATTCCCTCTGTTGCTGTGCTGAAGGCATGCCTCAGGAGCATAGCAAAGAAAATCCCAAAGAGGGTTGGTGCAAGTACACAACCCTGTTTCACTCCGCTGCATATGTTGAATGGCTCTGAGACTTTGCCGTCGTGCTGCACTATCCCCTGCATGTTGGTGTGAAACGATTCGATGAGGCTTTGCAACTTTGGTGGGCATCCTATCTTTGGCAGCATCTTGAAAAGGCCCTCTCTGCTGACCAGATCGAACGTTTTGGTGAGGTCGATGAAGGCGACGTACAGGGGCATGTTCTGTTCTCTGCATTTCTCCTGGAGTTGGCGGATGGAGAATATCATGTCTACCGTTGATCGCTCAGCGCAGAAGCCACACTGAGACTCGGGGTAGACACGTTCGGCAAGCTTCTGTAGACGAACGAGAACAACTCGTGCGTAGACTTTGCCAACAACGCTGAGGAGGGAGATGCCCCTATAGTTGTTGCAGTCGCTTCTCTCCCCTTTGTTTTTGTAGAGGGTGATGATCTTGGCGTCCCTCATGTCCTGGGGTATGGCACCTTCCTTCCAGCACTGGCAGAGGACGTCATGCAATGGCAGCAGTAGGGCGGTCTTGTAGTGCTTGATCAGGTCGGGGGGTATGCCGTCATTGCTGGGTGCCTTGCCAGCGGCCAAGCTATCAATGGCCTTGGTGAGTTCGTCGATGGTTGGCTCGGCGTCAAGTTCGTCCATGGATGGCAGGCAGTCGATGGCATCAAGGGCTGACGGTGTCACGGTGTTCTGCTGGAGTAGAGGTCGGAGTAGTGTTCCACCCATCTCTCCATCTGCTTATTCTTTTCTGTGATCATCTCCCCAGTGGAGGATTTGAGGGGGGCCGTCTTGCTCTGAGCCGGACCAAGTGCTTTCTTGATGCCTTCGTACATACCACGGATGTTCCCTGTTATGGCAGCGGTTTGAATGTCTTGGCTGAGCTGAGTCCAGTACTCGTTGGCACAGCGCCGAGCAGTCTGCTGAACTTTGCTTCTCGCAGCCCTGAGAATCTGGAGATTCTTCTCGTTTGGGTACTTCTTGTACTCAGCAAGTGCTGAGCACTTGGCTTCAATGACTGGGGTCATCTCGGTCAACTTGGCATCAAACCAGTCCTGTGACTTCGAGGTCTTCCTCCCAAAGGTAGCCAAGGCTGTGCGGTGGATGGTGTTTCGCAGCTCTTCCCACTTCTGCTTTGCAGATTCTCCTTCTTGTGGTACACCAAGTTCCTTCTCAAAGGTGGAGGCAAAATGCCCAACAAGTTCTAGTTGGGCCATCTTGCTGGTGTCAATCCGTGTCTTTCCAGGTTGTCTAGCACGATGGAATTTCTTCGACTGCAGCTTGACCTTGCAACACACCAATGAATGGTCTGTGTCGCAATCTGCACTCTGGAATGAACGGGTGATTAGCACATTCTTCAGTGAGGTGCGCCTGGTCAGGATCAAGTCCAGCTGGTGCCATGCCATACCGTGCCATGCCCGTGGTTTCTACGGGCATGCACAGGTATGCACTAGTAATAATAAGGTGAAATACAGAAAATCACAACTTAAAGCGAAGATGTGGGCTGGGACCGATGCCCTGGAGACAAGGAATATGATGGCATCGTGAGTCCTATGATGTCTGTGATTATAGGACGGTATGATGCCTATCTATGTGCCATCATATAGACAGTCCTATGATGCCAATCCGTCTATGTGCTGTCATATAGACATTGTATCTTTATGACGGCATCACAAACATCTTTATGACAGCATCACGAGTCCTATGCTGTCTGAGATCATAGGACGGCCTATAATGCATCATGGGACATTAGGCAGACATTGTAGGCCGTCCTATGATGGCCTATAAATGTGACCAGACACACACACAGACACACAGAGATTTCTTGAATTTATATAGTGATTCAAGAAATCTCTGTCACGATGTCATGATGTCACGATCATAGGACTCGTTAAAACTTCATAGGACTTGCTATGAGATCAAAGGCAGGCTCCACTCACGATCATAGGACTCGCTATGACATCATCAAAAATCAAAGGCAGGTATTACTCATGATCATAGCACTAGCTATGACATTATCAAAGATCAAAGGCAGGCATCACAGAGCAAAGGCTGGCATCAACGAACGAGTGGTGACATCAAAGATCCAAGGCAGGTTTCACCATGGTTGCTGTTGCCACGGTAACAGTAACTTTCTATGGCCATGCAGAAATGTTTGCTTACACTTTCTTTTTATGGGCATGCACGGGTATGCACGGGCATACATACAGAAAATCCCAACTTAAAGTGAGGTTGTGGGCTGGGACCCATGCCCTGGAGACAAGGAACATCACTCTATCATCACTCTATATATAATTCAAGAAATCTCTGTCTGTCAAGATGTCATGATGTCACGATCATAGGACTCGCTAAAACATCATAGGACTTGCTAGGAGATCAAAGGCAGGCTGGACTCACGATCACAGGACTCGCTATGACATCATCAAAAATCAAAGGCAGGCATTACTCATGATCATAGCACTCACTAAGACAATATCAAGCATGTTATCATGCTTGTAAGCATGTTATCATGGTAACAGTAACTTTCTATGGCCATGCAGAAATGTTTGCTTACTTGCTTTCCCTGGGCATGCATGGGTATGCACGGGCATGCACAGGTATGCACTAGTTTTTATCCAAATTTCCAAAACCTTGACAACTCAGAGTTGGGACCAGGAAGCAGAGTCACAGTCTTACACGCCCCTCTGCAGCTCCTCTTCATCCGCCACCCCTCAACTTAGCCCCTGTGTCCCCCATCAGAGAATCACTGTCTGTTCCCTCCAAAGTAAATAAACATAACATATAAGCATCCCAAAGTGATTAAACAAAAAGCTGGTAAAACTCATATTAAACATGAAGCCTCTAAATCTAATGACTTGGCCTCTGTTCCTCCTCATAATTTAAAAATTAAATGTGGTTTTTTAAATATTAGGTCTCTAACTGCCAAGTCTCTGCTTGTCCATGATCTGTTAATTGATCATCAGATTGATTTAATATCCCTTACAGAGACTTGGTTAGGGCAAGAGGATTATGGTGGTTTAAATGAATCAACTCCCTCTGGTTATTTAAACTGTCAAAATCCCATTAGTTCTGGTCATGGAGGAGGAGTAGCAGCAATTTACAATTCCAAATTATTAGTTAATGTAAAGCAAAAAAACATGTTATAATTCCTTTGAGGGCTTGGTCCTCAGTATTGGGCATTTTAGTAATATTAGGTTAAACCCAGTTTTATTTGCCATAGTTTATTGTTCTCCCTCAGCCTACTCAAGAGTTTTTATCCGAATTTGCCAAATTTGTAGCAGATTTAGTGCTGAAATCAGATAGAATAATTATAGTAGGGGACTTTAATATATATGTAGACATAGTGATTGCCTTAATATGGCATTTAATTCAATATTAGACTCGATAGGGTTTTCTCAGGAAGTAGGAAATTCTACCCATTATCTCCACCACACGTTTGACCTTGTTCTGACATATGGCATAGAAACAGAAAATCTGGTAGTGTCTCCTCATAACCCTGTACTGTCAGACCATTGTCTGTTAACCTCTGATTTCACTATTTCTGACTATATGGCTCCTAAAGAAAAATATTACTACAGTAGATGACTCTCAGATGATGCCGTTACCAAATTTATGCAGATTGTTTCCTCTGTGCCATGTGTCAACACAACGGAGATAAGCTATGGAGAGCTTGCGCCTTCTGTAATTGATAGCATGGTAGATGGTGTTACAGCTTCCCTGCATCAGACTCTAGACATGGTGGCCCCTTTAAAAAAGAAAAAGTCTAATCAGAGATTTCTTACTCCTGGGTTCAACACAGAACTTGTAGCTTAAAACAGAAGACTCGTCAATTAGAAAGAAAATGGCATTCCACAAATTAGATTAAATCTATTTAGCTTGGAGAAATCATCTTATTTATATAAAAAAAAAAATCTCTTAGAAAAGTTAGAACAAGTTGTTATTCCGCATTAATAGAACAGAACAAGAATAATCCCAGGTTTCTTTTCAGCACTGTAGTCAGGCTGACAAACAGTCAAGAATCCTAACTCCAAACCTAGCATTTCCTTGATGGATTGAGCCGTCGTCAACGATGGATCTCTTGCCTTCTGGCTGCATTAAATTGTAAGGGGGTGCTTGTGACGGCGATGACTGATGAGGCCAATGCGCGAAGCGCATGGCATGTGACAGTCGGGACAGATGTAATAAATAATAAGATGAGTGGATGACACCGACTGTTGTAGACGTCTCTGTTACTGGGCGGCACCGTGACGTGCTTCGTGGCAGGCATCCAAACAGGCAGTTCTGTCTCTCTCGAAGAGGTCAACACCTTCATGGCAGATCTTTCACCAGAGGGAGCGGTTCTTGGCCTGCATTTCCCATGTCATAGGATCAATCCCGCATTACTTGAGTGAGGCTTTGAGGATGTCTTTATACCGCTTCCACTGACCCCCCCCCCCCCCCCCCGCGACCTCCGCCCTTCGTCCAACTGGCCAAATAACAAGATTTTAGGAATATGCTGATCTGTCATCTGAACAACGTGGCCGGTCCAGCGCAACTGGGCACATATGATGAATGACTCGATGCTGGTGATATTGCACTGACGGAGGACTTCAGTGTTGGCAACTTTGTCTCACCACATGATTCCACACAGCTTCCTTAAACACTGCATGTGAAGCTGTTCAAGTTTCTTCACATGGGGTGATAGGTTGTCCACAACTTGCACCCATAAAGAAGTGTAGATAGAACAACGATGCGATAGACCTTGATCTTGGTGCTTAGACGGGTGCCACACTTTGACCATAGACAATGCTGTAGACGTCCATAGGATGCGCTAGCCTTGTTTATACGGTGGATAACTTCATCATCAATTTTAGCGTTCTGCAAGATGGTACCCCCCAGGTAGCAGAACTTGTCAACTGCCTTCAGGGGTTCACCACTGATGGTAATAACAGGATTTGTCGGGAGCGTACCAGGATGAGGTTGATGTAAAACCTCTGTCTTCTTGATATTTATAGTGAGTCCATAACGATTTGTTGCTCTAGCAAACTGGTCAACGATGAACTGCGCGTCTTCAACAGTGTGAGCGATGAGCACATAGTCATCAGTGTAGAGAAGATCTCGTAGCATCATGCATGACGTCTTTGTTTTAGCCTTTAAACGTTGCAAGTTGAATATATTGCTGTCAGTGCAAAACCAGATCCTTACACCTCTGTCGCAGTCCTTGAAGGCATCAAGGAGCATTGCGGTGAAGACGATACTAAAGAGCAGCAGGGCCATAACGCACCCCTGCTTAGTTGCTATTGACGACAGGGAACGGATCAGAGATTGAACCACTCTCAACCACCCACCCGACCATGCCATCGTGGAATGAGCGGATGATATTGGCGATCTTGGGAGGGCACCCGACCCTGGTGAGCAGCTTCCACAGGCCCTCTCTCCCAACAGAGTCGAAGGCCTTAGTCAGGTCTACGAACACTATGAACAAATCACAATTTTGTTCTCGGCACTTCTCTTGTATTTGCCTGGTTGCAAACATCATGTCAATGGTGCCTCGTTCTGCTCGAAAGCCACACTGACTCTCGGGAACAATGTTGTCGACAACATAGTGATTGAGAAGGTTTATGATCACACACAGCAGTGGCAATTTCCCTTATGCTTGTACAAGTGAACAATCATTGCCTCCTTGAAGTCTTGTGGAACCGCCTCCTGCTCCCATATGGTGGCAAGTAACTGGGTGAGACGGGCAACAACAATGTTACCGGCACACTTGTAGCTCTCCGACAGGATACAGTCTCCACCAGCTGCCTTACCACTAGATGTCTGTTTGATGGCATCTTTTATCTCAGTGGCCGTCGGTGGGACATTCAGCTCCTCTACAATGGGTCCCAGAGGGAGCTGCGTGATGGCTTCATCAGAGATCACAGATTGGCAATTCAGGACACTGTTAAAGTGTTCTACCCAACTCTCCAGGATGAGAGCCGGCTCTCTAATGAGCATCTGACCGTCGGAAAAGTACACTGGCGTACTGCCCTGCAATGTCAGACCATAGACCGTCTTCAGGCCATCGTAGAATGCTTTCATGTCGTTCTTGTCAGCAGCTTCCTGGAGGTCCTCAGCTCTAGCAAACCAGCACTGGTCCATCATACTACGCAGCGAGACCTGCACTGTCTGCCGGACATAGTAGTAGGTATCCTTCTTTGCAATTGAGCCCTTATCATTCACATACTCATGATGGGCACGGCGAAGACGGTCCAACAGTTGGATGACTACTACATCGTTTTCATCAAACCAATCCCGGTGCTTGCGTTTGATGAAGCCGAGAATTTCCTCCACTGCTTCATAGATATTATCACGAAGTAAAGTCCAGTGGCTGTCAATGGTCTCAAAAAGGGCATTGTCAAAGTCAGTAAATTTTGTGACAAGTTGCTGCTTCAATTGGGTCCTGGCCTACAGTGAGCCAAGCTTGGCCACGTTGAGCTTCATCACAGGTGCCTTCCGAACCCTGTGCTGTGGGGGCTTGAAGGAGAACGCGACTCCCTAGCGCAACAACCGGTGGTCCGAGAGACATGTCGTTCCCCTCATTGCTCTGGTAAGGTGCACATCCTTGATGTCTCGCTGTCGTATAATGACAAAGTCAATCTGATGCCAGTGGCCTGAATGTGGGTGCATCCATGTGGGTTTCAGTTTGTTCGCCTGTTGGAAGAACATGTTGGTAATGGATAGTTGATGCTGGGCACACAAGGAGAAGAGCAAGGTGCCATTGGAATTCTCCTTTCCAACACCGTGGTGGCCAATAACGTTCTCCCAGGTAGTCTATGCGGCTCCTACATGAGCGTTGAAGTCCCCTAGGACCACCAACTTGTTGGCGTGAGGAGTGGCTTGAATAACACGGTCTAGTTCCTTGTAGAACCGTTCATTGCTCTCATCTGTGTGTCATAGTTGGTGCATATGCGCTGATGCATGTTATGTGCCCGGTATCGAGCTTCAGGTGGAGCACCATAAGTTGATCACTGACCCCATGCGGCAGGGAGTCAAGTAGGCTGACGTAACATGTCTTAAGGGTGAAGCCGACTCCTGACTGTTGTGCCTCGTCAATCAGGCGCTCACTGCAATAGAACATGTAGCCAGACCTGTGCTCGGTGATCTGTGTCGAGTCAGGCAACCGAGTCTCATTAAGGGCAGCTATTGCGATGTCATAGCGGAGTAATTCTTGAGCCACAATGGCTGTCCAACGTCGCAGACTGTTGTCACCGTCTTGGAGGTTACGGACATTCCAAGCAGCTATGTTTATTGTGTTTTACACTTTCTTCATTTCTTTAATTTTTTGATCGCAGACATGAATGACCAGCCCGCCGCAGCTAACGAGCAAGCCAAAGTGGAGCAAGCTTTCTTTAGGGGTCCTTTTCTCCCCCTCTCTCCATCTGGAGAAGGCAGTGCTATCCCTAAAAAGGGCTGCCTTGTCATCCGGGCAGGATACGAACTGGGCTGCTGCTCCGGGTCGACACCAGAGCGACCATCACACCCAGACCGCCATGCATGGGGAGACATGACTAGAGGCTCCCAGAAGCATCCTCTTCCTGCCCCCATCGCCACCTCATTCCTTGAGGCAGGACTTCTTAATGCATGTGATAACTAGAAAAGCACTCGGAGAGCGCAGACCTCCGCCAAGCGCCACAGTTCCCCCCATACAGTGTTTGTGTGTATGTTTTCAGATTCATTGACCATGAAAACATATGACTAGCAATTGGATTCACAATGATAGGATTAGTGGTTCAGTAGTTATTCACGAAAATGGCATTTTCCGTAATGGCGGTTTTCTTCTGGACGGTGATCCGGATCACTACCAAAATCTAATCATCTGTAGGACACCCCATTTCTGAAAATCTGCAAAAATTTCATGAAAATCCGTCAATAACTTTTTTGAGTTATGTTGCTAACAAACAAACAAACAAACAAACAAACAAACAAACCAACGCCGATGAAAACATAACCTCCTTGGCGGAGGTAATGATGCTGATGGTAAGTGATGCAGCAGCCAAAAGAAGACACCTGCACCTGATGATTATGGTGGCGGTGGAGTGTGCAAGCCCAAGGCCACCCTCTCTTCCTGACACCCAGCTTCAGCAGTGGGGCGGAAACATGCTGCAACATGCAGCCACTGGGGCAGGTGCAGCAACTGACCAGGATCCTCATTCCAAGGACTGCCCTCACAACTGTTGCAAAAGCTGATCATTTAACCCATGACTGGGTACAAGAGGTAGAGGACAGATGTTTTCCCATTCCCCAGTGAGGTCCACTACGCTGGGTACTCGTACATAGTTTAGCTGGCAAGGCAATGCCGTTGCCAGGGTTGTGGCCACTGCTGTACCCACAGCAGCTACGAGGAGCCATACGTACGAGCTGGGGTGGACATGGGGACCAGGGTATTCGAACCACCTGAGGGGATGGGGCACCTGTCCTCCTACCAAGGTACTACCCCTCCGCCACAACCCCCAAACAACCCAATAAGCATTCCCTTAGAGCTTACTAGTTACGACTTTATGAACTTCTTCAATAATAAAATTTCAGCTATCAGAGATAAAATCAGTCAGATTCTTCCCACCGTTAACTTAAATACAGTAACTACTACAATTCCTTCAATTGATAGCCGTTTGGATGAGTTTACTTCAGTTGGCCTTTTAAAGTTAGATAAAATAATTTCTTCATCCAAGCCTTCAACTCGTCTTTTAGACCCTATTCCTACCAGGTTATTTAAAGAAGTCTTCCCATTGATTGGTAGCTCTATTCTTCAAATAATCAATTCTTCGTTAACATTAGGCCATGTACCACAGGCTTTTAAAACTGCTGTAATTAAACCCTTACTTAAAAAGCCAACGCTGGATCCAGGAGTTTTAGCTAACTATAGACCAATCTCTAATCCGCCTTTCATTTCAAAAATCTTAGAGTTGTTGCTACACCCTGGGGTTGGTGCCTGCTTCCTGGGTCGCCCTCCCCGTCCACTGGGGTCTGTGGGTGAGGGTGTGCATGTGTGTGTGTGTGTATGTGTGCGTATGTGTGTGAGAGTGGGTGCGAGTGGGGGCTTGTGTATGAGCGGATGCGGAAGTGGGTGTGTGTGTTGAGTGGGCAGGTGGGGCTGTGTGTAGGTGTAGGTGGGCATGTGTGATGGTGGGTGGGGGTACATGTGTGTATGGAAGCGGTTACTTGTGGGTGGATGTCTGGGGGGTGGAGGGTGTGTGTATGGGAAGGAGAACTTTGTTGGGTGGCAGGGGTTGGGCAGTCCATCTAGTGGCATGGGGGTTGGCGTTTTGGGGCCTGCTTATCCTGGCCGCCCTGCTGTTGTGTTGCAGGGTGAGGCGCTTTGTCACATCGCTCCTGGTGTCATTGGCGGCGGGTGTGTGTTGGTGCTTGGGGGTGGCTGGGGGGGGGGCATTGGCGTGGTTTGATGGCCGTGTTTCCATCAGGTTGCTCCGGGGTGACTGTGGTTGCAGGGCGGCCTGCGGCTGTCGGTTTGCGTCTGGGGTGGGTGGTCGTGGGCCTGCGTGAGCGCTCGGGGGTGTCGCCTGGCATGTTGGGTGCCGTGTGGGTCCAGCCCATTGTTCATTATTGTGATTGTTGTTGTCCATGTTTGTGTGTGTGTGAGATGAGTGGAAATTGGTATGGCTACCCCATCATGTTAGTGGTACTGGGAGCGCCGGGGTGTGATGCTGGTGGGTCCTGGGCTGCTTCCACTGGTGGCCCTCGCCCTAGGTTGGGATTTTGGGGCAGTGGGTGGCCTCATGAACCAGTCTGCAAGCTGGCTTCTGGGGGGGGATAGCCTCGCTTTTAGACAGTCTACCTCCCAGTCTTATTTCCTGCCCTCCTCCTCCCCCTGACTCTGGGTGGAATATACATCTTTTTTGTTATATTTAGGGCTTTAGGGCGGGGGTGTGCCGCACTGTGTCGGTGAAGGGGGTACCTTTGCTGCGCGGTGGGGCTGCACTCACCTCAATTTTAATTGCATTTTAGACACTGAGGGCTTGGGGGGATGGGGGCCCTGCTGCCCATCGCAGTGGCTAGCGGTGCTCCAATCACTATCCCCCCAATTTTAATTGCACTTTAGTAGTCCACACATTTACACACAATTACATTATATAACCGACACACACCCACCATGTTCTGTGCGGGGGTAGGGGGGTAGGGGTCTTCCCCCACCCCTGTTGCCCTGCTCCTGCTGGGGGCGTGGGGGCCTGGTGGGGAGCCTGGGACCTATCATGTTGTCAAAATCCCTGATGCTACTGAATATATAGATACAACCAAGGAAGTGAGAAGGGGGCTGAATATGAGCGTAAGTGAGAGTGAGGGGGTGATGAATGGAGGTGGTGGTGGTGGTGAGTCGGTTTTGTGCGGCGCTTTGCATGTCGGGTGGCATCTTGGGGCACCTGTGGTGGTCTGCTGATTGGTCGCTTAGATGGACATCGGGGGTGGGGGTCTGCTTCTGTGGCCTGCGCCGGTGATCTCCCTGGTCACTGCCAGGCACTGATGCGTGTTCAGGCTCACTGCATCTGCTTTGCAGCCGCCTTATAAAACAAGGGTGAATGAAGGGTGAGTTTGAATGGGTACAGGAGTGAGAGAGAATGGGTTGGTCTGGGTGAGTGAGAGGGAGTTAGTGCATATGGGTGCGCATGGGAGCACGTGGGTGTGAAGGTGTGAGGAGGGTGTGTCTGCGAGTTGGGAGGTGCTGGATTAAGGGGGGTAGTGCCTCTCGGCAACGTGGGCTCCCCTGGGCGGGGGAACTTCTTTGGGCATGGGGGTCCCCGGGGTGTGCAACAGAGGCGCTGGGGCAGGCCCACTGTGGGGATACCTGGGGGGGCTCGCGCCGGGGGGCACGGGCCGGTCTCCGCCCCGGGGGGTGGGGTTGCTGGCCTCGTGGTGCCTGGGGTCCGGGGGTGGGCGTTGGCCCCACTGGGGGGGTGGGGGTCAGGCAGATCTGGGGTGTGGGCTCACTGCGCCAGCTGCCGGGCAGCCTGGCCTCCCTTGATCATCCCTCCAGGGGCAGATGCCTGGCTTTCCTGGGGCTTGCTGACCTCAGACATTTGTGCCCTGTGGGGGCTGCCTTGCCTGCTTGGGGTTCCCGGGGGAGAGCTGCTGCGACCTGCCCTCCGCTTTGTATGTTTCCTGACAAACCACTCACATGCACACACTCATTTTGCGCACGTTCTCATATATATGCACGCAGACATACACGCACAAGTGTCTCTCCTTTAACAGGTGCGAAAACCAGACTCGTGTTGAGACATCTTTGGTGGAAGAAGCAGTTTGTCTTTTGTTTGTTTTAGTTGTTGGTTTGTTTTTTTGTCTGTTCCACTCCCTTTTCTTCTCCCCCTCCACACATTTCCTTTCCCTCTTCCCCATCCTGTTGGATCTTCCATAGGTAAAATAATTAAAATAAAGTATTAAAAGTTATTACAGGAGGTGTTTACAACAATATACGGTACACAGTTAGGTACTGTATAAGCTCCTCTTGGCAAAGTAAATCTGTTTTGGCACAGTAAGGGTGACAGATCCCTGTTCTGTTTGCCTAGCTGCCTGACAGGACAAGGAAAAAAAAAAAGAGTTGTTGCTACACAATTATTTGACCACTTGCAGGGAAATGGTTTATTTGAAGAGTTTCAATCTGGGTTTAGAATCCATCATAGTACTGAAACAGCTTTGGTGAAGGTCACTAATGACCTCCTTATCGCATCTGATTATGGACTTGTTTCTGTACTTGTTCTTTTAGACCTTAGTGCTGCTTTTGATACTATCGATCATAATATTTTACTTGATAGATTAGAACATCATGTTGGGCTTAATGGAACTTCGCTGTAGTGGTTTAGATCTTATTTATCTGATAGGTTCCAGTTTGTTCATGTCAATTACGAGTTTTCTTCCAGCTCAAAGCTCAGTAACGGAGTTCCACAGGGATCTGTGCTAGGCCCTATTCTTTTTAGTCTATATATGCTTCTGCTAGGCAACATTATTAGAAATCACTGTATACATTTTCATTGTTATGCAGATGACACACAATTATGCCTGTCAATGAAGCCAGATGATAGTAATCAATTAGCCAAATTACAGGCCTGTCTTAAGGAAATCAAAGCTTGGATGACTTGTAATTTCCTGCTATTAAATTCAGATAAGACTGAAGTCATTCTAGTTGGTCCAAAAAACCTTCGAAATACCTTTCCAAATCAAACTCAATTTGGATGCAGTTATGCTTTCTCTTAACAGTTCTGTGAGGAACCTTGGAGTTATTTTTGATCAAGATCTGTTTTTAATTCACATATTAAACTTCTTTTTAAGACTGCCTTCTGTCATTTGCGTAATATTGCCAAGATTAGGAGCATCTTGTCTTGTGATGCTGAGAAACTAATCCACACTTTTGTTAGCTCTAGATTAGATTATTGTAACTCTTTATTATCAGGTTGTCCTAAAACATCTTTGAAAAGTCTTCAGTTGATCCAAAATGCTGCAGCAAGAGTTTTAACAGGTGCTAGAAGGAGAGATCATATCTCTCCGGTTCTGGCCTCCTTTCATTGGCTTCCCATAGAGTTTAGAATTAAGTTTAAAATCCTTCTTCTCACTTACAAAGCTCTAAATAATCAGCCGCCTTTTTATTTAAAATATTTGATACCACCCTATTATCCTAACAAAGCACTACACTCCCAAAATGCAGGATTACTTGTAATACCCAAGATCTCTAAAAGTACAATGGGAAGCAGAGCCTTCAGTTATCAAGCTCCTGTCCTGTGGAACCAGCTGCCAATCTGGATTTGGGAGTCAGACTCAATCTCTGTTTTAAAGAATAGGGTTAAAACCTTCCTTTTGATATAGCCTATAATTAGGGTGGGATCATGTGCCCCTGAACCCTCCCTTAGTTATGCTGCTAATAGGTTTAGATAGCCAGGGGACCTCCAACAATGCACTGGGCTTCACTCCTTTCTTCACTCTCAATGAAATACTTTTGCTGGTCATTAACATCTGTTTGTTCTCTCCCATAGATTGAGTCCCCGTTGTGCTGTTTGTGCTCTACATGTCTGTTCTTTTCATCCTCTTCTCTACCCCCTCACCCCCCAGCCAGTCATAGCAGATGACTTCCCCTCCCTGAGCCTGGTTCTGCTGGAGGTTTCTTCCTGTTAAAAGGGAGTTTTTCCTCTCCACCGTCACCAAGTGCTTGCTCACAGGGGATCACCTGATTGCTGGGGTCTTTCTGCAATTGTGGGGGTTTCCCCTACAGTTGAAGGTGCTATGAGATGACTGTTGTTGTGAAATGGCACTATATAAATAAAGCTGAATTGAATTGAATGGATGTTTCAAAACACTGTGTCGTTCATGAAGCAATTATCTCAACGTTGCTCGTTGTTTCATGAGGCCTCGGTTTTAACATCACTAGCTCTCATCTGACCAGCTGTCCTGCCAGGGCTCTCCTCTGGCTGGGGCCTCTCCTCAGGCAGGGCTCTCCTCCAGCCGGGCTCTACTCCTCCAGGCAAAGCTCTCCTCCAAGCAGGTTCTCCGACTGGGGCCTCTTCTCAGGCAGGGCTTTCTTCCAAGCAGGCCTGCATCTGGCCGGGCTTCCCTCAGGCAGGGCTCTCCCCTCGGGCAAGGCTCTCCTCTGGACTGCCAAAGCACCTTTTATACCATGTGCAGTCACAGGTGCTGCTGATTAGTAATTAGGGGAAGCACAGGATGGAAGCAGACAACACCTCCAACTAAAAGCACACAGGCTAAAATATAAAAACAACAAAATGTGCAAACTATAAATAAATATGCAACATAAACTTAAAAACTATATAAAACCCCCAAAAAACCACAATAAAATACTTTCACCCCATGACAATATAAGAAATGACATGACAGAAAAAGTTTCCTTTCATCCTCATAGAAAGAACTGGCAGAACCTAATCCAAATTTAGGACACATAGGATATTACAGCCTACATGATTTCCAACAGGCTACCAGCTATCAAAAGGCCACGCATCTTATGCAGATGATAGATTCAACATATCCCTCTTCAACAGGATGCTCAAGTATCAAATATTCAAAGAATCTGTCATCACTGCTCCTACTATGTTTTGCTGTTGTATTGTTTTTGACCTGTAGGTCCTCAAAATGTCACAGATATTTTTATATTTGTCACCTGCATCATCCAGATACCATGGTTGGATGCTGGTTGGCACAACCTTCAGTTCATGCATGCTATAGAATTCAGTTAAAATTCAACTTTATTTATATAGTGCATATTCACAACAACAGCTGTCTCATAGAACTTTTGACTCTAGGGCAAATACCCCACAGTTACAGAAAGAGCCCAACATCAGGCGATCCCCTGTGAGCAAGTCCTTAGCGACAGTGGACAGGAAAAACTCCCTTTTAACAGGAAGAAAACTCCAGCAGAAGCAGGCTCAGGGAGGGACAATCATCTGCTGTGACTGGCTGAAAGGTGAGGGGATAGAGAAGAAGAGGTAAAGAACAGACATGTAGAGAGCAAACAATACGACGGGGACTCAATCTGCGGAAGAGATCAAACAGACGTTAATGAACAGCAAAAATATTACAATGAGAGTGAAGAAAGAAAGGTCCCCTGGCTGTTTAAACCTACAGCAGCATAACTAAGGGAAGGTTCAAGGTCACCTGATCCGATCCTAACTATAAGCTTAAAAAGACGTGCAACACATTCCACCTTCCCCGAACTGCCAAACTCAACTTTACTAGTTTTTGCACCATGGTTGGCCTTTGCCTTTTCAGCTTCTGCTCATGAGTCAGCTTTGATGCATCTTGAGTTGTTGCTTGTATTCTATTTTTTTTATTAAACCTTTTGCCCAGTTTTTAATTTCCCTGTGAAGACTGTGTCACAATCACCAACCCACTCTATGATGCTCACTATCATTTACCCTGAAAAATAACCTCTCTTTCTAGTTCACCCAGTGTGTGGTGTTGTACATATTTTAAAGAGCTACCCTGCTTGGCTACCTATGTTAGCATGTGGGAGCATAGGCATACCTTGCCAGACCTCGGTCTCATTATACACGGATGCTGCAGCTCTATAAAGCCGAACAGAACAACACACCTTCTCCATGTCTGGGTGCTGAAAAAACTACTTTTGTTAGGTCTGGGTTTCTGAATCACTAAGCGGCTAGTCCTAGTACTGTTATTTCCTTGCAGCTAGCAGCTGTAAGCTCTCATTGCTCCTGCCTTCAAGCCACCTTTTTGGGAGATCCTGTCCTTCTCTGGTTTCAGGCTGTCCCAACGTAGAATTTTGGTCAAATCAATTTTATTATATACATTAGTAAGACAGTCCTTAAATAAACACTTAATGATATTGTAACCTGATAATGTCACATGATAATGTAACCTGTCATTTCAAACTGGTAAATTTCCAAACAAAATGAAAATAGCAAAAGTAATACCTCTATACAAAACAGGAGACAGTCATTGTTTCACAAATTACAGGCCAGTCTCTTTACTCTCACAATTCTCCAAAATACTTGAAAAAATCTTCACTAAGATACTGGATGATTTCATTGAAAAACACAACCTCCTTACAAACAGCCAGTATGGTTTTAGAGCAGATAAATCTACATCTTTGGCACTGATCGAACTTATAGAAGAAATTACTAGTTGTATAGATAAAAAAAAGTTTGCTGTAGGAGTATTTATAGATTTAAAGAAAGCTTTTGACACCATTGACCACAGAATACTACTAAGGAAACTGGAAAGGTATGGGATAAGAGGGGTCAGACTGAGTTGGGTGGAAAGTTATTTAAGTAACAGACAACAATTTGTACAAATTGGTGAGCACAAATCACCCTTCATGGACATCACTTGTGGTGTGCCCCAGGGGTCAGTTTTGGGACCCAAACTCTTTATTTTGTATATAAATGACATATATATTTTATATATGTGTTATATATGTGTTTATATATTTACATATTTATTCCATCTAGCTACAATGCTCCGCACTGTGTGTTCATATATTCATTCCATCCAGCTACAATGCTCTGCACTGTGTGTCTGTGTGTGTGTGTGTGTGTGTGTATATATATATTTTATAGTAATATGTACATATGTATATTAGCTGCTCTTGCTTGCTTGTTTTTTTTTTTTTTGTTTTTTTTTTTCTTGCCTTCTGATTGTTGCTCTGAGTGTTGCTATCCCTGTGCTGTTGCAATCCTGGAATTTCCCCGTTGTGGGACTAATAAAGGCTTATCTTATCTTATCTTATCTTATATGCCAAGTATCTAAAATTCTGAAATTTACTTTGTTTGCAGATGACACAAATATCCTTTGCACTGGTGAGAATTTGCAGCAGGTTTTAGAGGTGGTCACAACTGAAATGAAAAAGTTAATGCAGTGGTTCAACAAAAATAAATTATCTCTAAATCTAAAAAAACCCAAAGATTATGTTGTTTGGAAATTATAAAATAAATCATGAAATAATGGTAACGATAGATGATACCAGAATGGAAACAGCACAGGAAAATAAGTTTCTGGGGGTGACGCTAGACCAGGGGTGGGCAATCATGTGCCATGGAGGGCCATTCCACTGTAGGTTTTCTGTTCCACCCAGTCTCTTCAGCAGGTGTTTGCTCTGATCAGCTTCAAGGATTGCTAATAATTGAAAACAGCTGCTGAAGACACTGGGTGGAACAGAAAATATGCAGTGGAATGGCCCCCACTGCCCACCCCTGCGCTAGACAATAAAATCTGCTGGAAACCTCACATCAGTCACATCCGGGCCAAGTTGGCAAAATGTATAGGCATACTGGGGAAGACAAGACACATCTTGGACTATAAATCATTGGTCTTACTGTACAATTCACTGTTTCTACCTTATCTTAACTACTGTGTAGAAGTCTGGGGAAACACCTACAAGACCAACCTACAGTCAATATGCACATTACAAAAAAGAGCTATAAGGATTATAAATAATGTAGGATATAGAGACCATACCAATTCGTTGTTTTTAAAGTCACATGTCATAAAGTTCATCGATTTAGTTAAATTTAAGACAGCACAAGTAATGTACAGGGCAATTAATAATCAACTCCCAACTAATATACAAAAAAATATTTAAAAAAAGAGACAATGATCATAATTTGAGAGGAGACTTAAACTTTACAAAACCCAAGATATGAACAACCAAGAAAAGTATGTGCATATCTGTCTGTGGGGTGGATTTGTGGAACAGTCTGGAGCCGGAACTGAAACTATGTACAAACAGAAATCAATTCAAAAAGAGGTATAAACATTATTTGCTGAAAGGATATATGTTAGAAAGGTAGTATTTATATGTACGATTCACTATGCTCACTCTGGGACACTATGGAATGGTGGGTGGGACAGCATTGTGTATATCTGTGTTGTTTGAGGCTGGTTTTGATGTATGGACATCAATGTATGTTAAGATGGATGGGTGTTAATGTTGATATGTACAAAATACAGTTAATTGTTTACTTGGGGTCTTACATGTGGTAATTTGTATATAATTCACATAGGTGTATTTATGGAAAAGAGGAGATGGAATTAATAAGTGTTCACTTCTTCCTTCTCCCTTTCGAACACTGTATACTGTTACTTTATTGCATTTGTCATTTGTTTTGTTTTTATTATACTTTTTTGTTCCAAATAAAGTATCTATCTATCTATCTATATTCATGTGGGAATAGTTTTACATCCTTGTAGACTGGACCTTTCAAGGATGTTAGGTTAGCCTGTAATAATGATAATGATAATAATGGATAAGATTTGTACTGCGCTTTACTTGTCAAGTGACATCTCAAAGCACTTAAAGTGAGTCCATTATTCATTCACTCCAGACAAAGACCGATAGTGGTAAGCTACTACTGCAGCCATAGCTGCCCTGGAGTAGACTGACGGAAACGTGGCTACCAGTCCACGCCAACGGCCTCTCCGACCACTACCGAACATTTATACACATTCATACCCAGTGTCATGGACACTGATGGCCAGGTGGGTAGAGTGTCTTGCCCAGGGACACAGCAGCAGGATGGCTGGGGAGAGCGAGATTCAAGCTGCCAACCTTCTAGTTATTGGATGATCCACTCTACCTCCTGAGCCAGTGCCACCCACATTTTTTACTGAACACCAAGCTGGATGGCAGGAAGTTCCATTTGTATATCCTATGGATATACAGTAAATCCTCCACATAATCAAAAAGTGCATACAGAGACCGTTTAGGGCCTGGACTGGAATTTAGTCACAAGGTAAAACAAACAAGCAAACTGCTATAAATCAGTTGTCTAAGAGGGTGAGTAAAGAAAAGGGATGAGAAAAAGCTTTCGGAAAAGGAGGCAACAGACTCCTTGAAAATCAATTTTTCTCACTTTAAAACTATTGAGAGGCAAAAGATGGATTGAAGGCTGGACATTAAAAAGAGCCGTTAGCTGTAAAGCTGCTTGATTAGCACTTCTGAAAGGGATGCTCTGATCCTCTCACCCAAACATTTTGAACAAGTAACCTTTGCTATAAAACATATACGTTTTATATATAAAGCCATTATGCTGTAATTCAGCATTATGGTATTTTTTCTATTGTTATATATCCAGTAAACCTAGTGTTTGTTTACTTATTTATTGTATTTCAATGTTGAGGCTATATTAGACATTTATATATTTGACACTGGACATCTGCCTATAAGCAGTTTGGATGAACTGTAATTTCCCAGTTTGGGATCAATAAAGTACATCCATCCATCTAACTTTATTGGCCACGTGGTTCATGCTCTTTAATTATGGATATCAAGATTTAACCTCTTAATATTCTGGTGTTTCAAATTTTTTTACAGCGACTCAGTGAAGAAAGAATTTGATTTACTTTGTGTATGTTATGTTTAGGCTTTTTGAGGAAAATTGGCTGGAATGCTAAGGGGTTAATTTATTTCAGAAAAAATAGTTTTTTAAAATGAACATTTAATATGAAACATTTTAAAATAGCTTAGCATTTCAAGAACATTATTTGTAGTAGTGCATTAAAAAACGGGTCAAAACAAAGCATTAACACTATGCTCTCTCCCGGTTAAAACACTGGTGCTTTAACCGAGAGAGATTATAGTGTTATGTTTTTGGGGTGTTGGGGGGGGC
Organism: Pholidichthys leucotaenia; assembly: GCA_020510985.1. Lineage (NCBI taxonomy): Eukaryota > Metazoa > Chordata > Actinopteri > Cichliformes > Pholidichthyidae > Pholidichthys > Pholidichthys leucotaenia. The sequence goes on along the minus strand of CM035838.1, from coordinate 159,911,540 downwards.
GGGGGTAGCTGTTTTTCCTTTTGGATTTGTGTTTTTTCTCATATGTTTATTACTTTTTTTCTTACACTGTATATATTTGGGCTTTTTGTCATAATAAATTTTACATTTTGTCTTATAAATTTGCAATTTAGTACAACTCTTTCCTCTTGAATCTGTAGCTTTGCTCATAAATTCAGCTTGTTTCTCATAAAATTACTGTTTTTAACTAAAATTGCTATTTTACATTTTTGCTTAAATTTGTAAAATGTTTCTTGTACATTTGTGAATTTTTCTAGTGAATGTGCAACTTGTAACACTGAAATTGTCATTTCAATTTCCATATAGTAACATCCTAAATAGCTATGATATACAGTGGGGCAAAAAAGTATTTAGTCAGCCACCAATTGTGCAAGTTCTCCCACTTAAAAGATGAGAGAGGTCTCCAATTTCCATCATAGGTATACCTCAACTATGAGAGACAAAATGAGAAAAAAAAATCCAGAAAATCACATTGAAGGATTTTTAATGAATTAATTGGTAAATTCCTCGGTAAAATAAGTATTTGGTGAATAACAAAAGTTCATCTCAATACTTTGTTATATACCCTTTGTTGGCAATGACAGAGGTCAAACGTTTTCTGTAAGTCTTCACAAGGTTTTCACACACTGTTGCTGGTATTTTGGCCCATTCCTCCATGCAGATCTCCTCTAGAGCAGTGATGTTTTGGGGCTGTCACTGGGCAACATGGACTTTCAACTCCCTCCAAAGATTTTCTATGGGGTTGAGATCTGGAGACTGGCTAGGCCACTCCAGGACCTTGAAATGCTTCTTACAAAGCCACTCCTTTGTTGCCCGGGCAGTGTGTTTGGGATCATTGTCATGCTGAAAGACCCAGCCACGTTTCGTTTTCAATGCCCTTGCTGATGGAAGGAGGTTTTCACTCAAAATCTCACGATACATGGCCCCATTCATTCTTTCCTTTACACGGATCAGTCGTCCTGGTCCCTTTGCAGAAAAACAGCCCCAAAGCATGATGTTTCCACCCCCATGTTTCACAGTAGGTGTGGTGTTCTTTCTCCTCCAAACACGACAAGTTGAGTTTTTACAATAAAGTTCTATTTTGGTTTCATCTGACCATATGACATTCTCCCAATCCTCTTCTGGATCAACCAAATGCTCTCTAGCAAACTTCAGATGGGCCTGGACATGTACTGGCTTAAGCAGGGGGACACGTCTGGCACTGCAGGATTTGAGTCCCTGGCGGCGTAGTGTGTTACTGATGGTAGCCTTTGTTACTTTGGTCCCAGCTCTCTGCAGGTCATTCTCTAGGTCCCCCCGTGTGGTTCTGGGGTTTTTGTTCACCGTTCTCGTGATCATTTTGACCCCACAGGGTGAGATCTTGCATGGAGCCCCAGATCGAGGGAGATTATCAGTGGTCTTGTATGTCTTCCATTTTCTAATAATTGCTCCCACAGTTGATTTCTTCACACCAAGCTGCTTACCTATTGCAGATTCGGTCTTCCCAGCCTGGTGCAGGTCTACAATTTTGTTTCTGGTGTCCTTTGACAGCTCTTTGGTCTTGGCCATAGTGGAGTTTGGAGTCTGACTGTTTGAGGTTGTGGACAGGTGTCTTTTATACTGATAACGAGTTCAAACAGGTGCCATTAATACAGGTAATGAGTGGAGGACAGAGGAGCCTCTTAAAGAAGAAGTTACAGGTCTGTGAGAGCCAGAAATCTTGCTTGTTTGTAGGTGACCAAATACTTATTTTATCGAGGAATTTACCAATTAATTCATTAAAAATCCTTCAATGTGATTTTCTGGACTTTTTTTTTTTCTCATTTTGTCTCTCATAGTTGAGGTATACCTATGATGAAAATTGGAGACCTCTCTCATCTTTTAAGTGGGAGAACTTGCACAATTGGTGGCTGACTAAATACTTTTTTGCCCCACTGTAATAAATAATAAATAAGTAAAATAAGTAAAATAAAATATATAATACCACAATAATATAATAAATAATATCAACCACATCACAACTGTTCAGCCGTTTAAAGTTTTCAGGCTCAGCTGCTTTAACGTTTTTGTTGTTGTCACAGTTGTAGATCAGTGGAGTCTGTGTGCACACAGATGAACTGTTATACCTACCACACTAAAATATAAGGCAAGGAAATACTTGATAATCTCTATTTAATATACACTGTAAAGTGGACACACTGGAATTACAAATAAAAGTTACAATAGAACATCCTCACCGTAATCTGTCAAAATGACAGACCAGTCCCTCCAGGATTTCGCGATGTTGCGATTGTGTCAATTCACGCGAAATCAGCCAATCAGCGCAACTATTGTGCGACCTTGCAACTTTGTCCAATCACTGCAACTTTCCCACAATTTTTGCCAATCCTTGTCAACTTTCACCAATTTCACCAATCAAAATTGTCTGACTGGTGCTCAAACGCTCAGTCTAACCAACCAAAAGCATCACTGCAATGCATTCACTTCCGTGTTTGCAGTAAGTGTTAACGGAACACTTCAATTCATCCATCCATCCATCCATCCATCTTCTACCGCTTTTCCGGAGGTCCGGGTCGCGGAGGCAGCAGTTCAAGCAGAGAAGCCCAGACTTCCCTCTCCCCAGCCACCTGCTCCAGCTCTTCAGAGGGGATACCAAGGCGTTCCCAGACTAGCTGGGAGACATAGTCTCTCCACCGAGTCCTGGGTCTGCCCCGGGGTCTCCTCCCAGTGGGACGTGCCTGAAACACCTCAAGTGGGAGGCGTCCAGGAGGCATCCTAATCAGATGCCCATACCACCTCAACTGACTCCTTTCAATGTGGAGGAGCAGCGGTTCTACTCTGAGCCTCTCCCGGATGACTGAGCTCCTCATCCTATCTCTGAGGGTGAGTCCAGCAATCCTACGGAGAAAGCTCATTTCAGCCGCTTGTATCCGCGATCTCGTTCTTTCGGTCATTACCCAAAGCTCGTGACCATAGGTGAGAGTAGGAACGTAGATTGACTGGTAAATTGACAGCTTTGCCTTAGAACTAAGCTCCCTCTTCACCACAACAGACCGGTACAACATCCGCATCACTGCAGATGCTGCTCCAATCCGTCTGTCGATCTCTCGCTCCATTTCCCCCTCATGGATCGTCACCTTATCGTGGTGGGGGGGTTTGCGTGCCCCAGTGATCCCAGGAGCTATGTTGTCCGGGGCAATTTGCCTCTGATAGGGTCTCCCAAGACAAACTGGTCCTGGGTGAAGGGCCAGACTAAGAACGATCCAACAGACTCTCATGAATTGTATATCAAGGATTCAGTGTACCCCGCCCGGTATGGGGTTACCGGGGCCCCACCCTGGAGCCAGGCCTGGGGGAGGGGCTCGAAGGCTAGCGTCTGGTGGCCGGGTTTCCACCCATGGGACCCGGCCGGGCTCAGCCCGAAGGAGTTACATGGGTCCGCCCTCCAGTAGGTTCACCACCTGCAGGAGGGATCATGGAAGTCCGGTGCTATGTGGATTAGGTGGCAGTCAAAGGCGGAGACCTTGGCGGACTGATCCCAAGCTTTCTAAACTGGCTTTTGGCACTTCAATTCAATTCAACTTTATTTATATAGTGCCATTTCACAACAACAGTCATCTCATAGCACTATCGACTGTAGGGGGAACCCCCACAGTTGCAGAAAGACCCCATCAATCAGGCGATCCCCTGTGAGTAAGCACTTGGCGACGGTGGAGAGGAAAAACTCCCTTTTAACAGGAAGAAACCTACAGCAGAACCAGGCTCAGGGAGGGGCAGTCATCTGCTGCGACTGGCTGGGGGGTGAGGGGACAGAGAAGATGAAAAGAACAGACATATAGAGAGCAAACAGCACGATGGGGACTCAATCTATGGGAGAGAACAAACAGATGTTAATGACCAGCAAAAAAAATATTTCATTGAGAGTGAAGAAAGGAGTGAGGCCCAGTGCATTATTGGAGGTCCCCCGGCTGACTAAACCTATTAGCAGCATGACTAAGGGAGGGTTCATGTTACACCCTGGAGGGCGAAGGGGAAAGGATGAAGGCCAAGCTGTCAGACTTTGCAGCGGTTTATTGACTTTCCACCACACCCGGCACAGCACACTTACACAGCACATCAGCCAGCAACGGCCATATATCACTTGACACCATCTTCTTCACACTCTCGAACATTCGCTACTCTTCTTCTCTTGTTCTCTAACACTGTACAGCATCTTATCACTACTGAGCGCCACCTGTGGCGCAAAAGCGCTACTGCTTTCACTGACAGTTTACATCTAAACAGTTCAGATTCAGTCCTTTAGTTACATTCCCTTTAAATGCTCCTATTTACCATTAACCATTAAATCACAGTCTTTTAGATACATTTATTAGGAATATTTATATTAGCCATTAGCATCTAATCAACACTGTTTTCTGGGGGTTTACTAGAGGTTGTCCAAAATTGACTTTTTCCTACACTCACCCCTCAAAAATTTAATGTCGTCCCGACATTACACCTTTCCCAAAACTACTGTTTTTCTCTCACAGTTCACATTTGGTAACCATGTATCTCATGTAAGTAGGGTATTACTAAACAGGAGTCAGAGTTCATTAAAGTCCATAAAGATGCAAACTGGTAATAGTCCATAGTACAGCATGTATCTCCTATTCCATGCAATACGTTTGCAGAAGAGGTCTTTGTGCACGATAACCATCAACCGCTCCATCCATCATGGTGGGTATCTGCATCTTTCCTGAGAGTAAGGGTACTCAATCTAGTCATAGTCTACCAAATAAACCTTTGTGTAATGCCTGTGTCTTAGTAACACACTGAAAATCTTTTTTCCTTTTTTAAATTTTTTTTCTTTTTTTTCTTTTTTTAAAATCAACCATAAAAGTAACTTGGTAATGAGTTTAATCACTACTCATTTACTTTCCAAAACATTTATGTCTGAACAATGGTTATCTCTAGCTTCTACACATTTGTTCTAGACATATGAAGTGCAAGGTTGGCCTAACTTATCATAAGTAAATCTCAATGGCTGTTTTCTCATTCTTGAAGGATACGTTTTAAGATAAGATAAGATAAGATAAGCCTTTATTAGTCCCACAACGGGGAAATTCCAGGATTGCAACAGCACAGGGATAGCAACACTCAGAGCAACAATCAGAAGGCAAGAAAAAAAAAAAAAAAGCAAGCAAGCAAGAGCAGCTAATATACATATGTACATATTACTATAAATATATATATATATATACACACAGACACACAGTGTAGAGCATTGTAGCTGGATGGGATAAATATATGAGTATATAAACACACAGTACGGAGCATTGCAGCTAGATGGAATAAATATGTAAATATATAAACACAGTGCGGAGCAATGTAGCTAGCTGGAATAATATGTAGATATATAAACACACAGTACGGAGCATTGCAGCTAGGTGGAAAAAATATGTAAATATATAAACACAGTGCGGAGCAATTTTTTTTGTTTTTTTTTTGTTACTTATTTGTACCCGTAGGTAGACTTGGTTTGCAGTCTGGTGACAAGCCACCGGGTGCTGGTCGCTGCGTGCGCGAGCGCCCTAAACCTACATGTTTTTGGTATGCGGGAGGGAACCGGAGAAATCCCGGAGTAAACCCGCGCAACACGGGGAGAACATGCAAACTCCACACAGCTCACTGTTGGTCGGGGGCTGGGATCGAACCCACGATCTCATGATCCCCGCGATCCCCCGGCCGAGGGTAAACTGTGCTGCCACAGTGCTAAACCACTGCGCCACCGTGCAGCCCCGAGCAATGTAGCTAGATGGAATAATATGCAGATATATAAACACACAGTGCGGAGCATTGCAGCTAGATGGAATGAATATATAGATATATAAATATAAACATAAACATAAACACACCCAGTGCGGCGCATTGTAGCTAGATGGAATAAATATGTAAATGTATAAACACACACAGTGCAGAGCATTGTTGCTAGATGGGATGAAACAGCACAACCGTCTACTTAGTTATCCTACATGGTATGATTATGTGCCCATACATATTCTCACCCTCCGTAGCTACCGGTATTTTCCTAGTTGTATGCCGGAGGGGACCATTGTGTAAGTCTATTGCATCTTTTGCATTCAAAAAACTATTAGGTTGTTACGTCTTTTTGCTATCTCTGCGAGCAGCCCTGCTTAGGTTGTACAGTCTGACAGCCGTTGGTAGGAAGGACCTGCGAAACCTCTCGGTTGTGCACCTGGGATGATGTAGTCTGCTGCTAAATGAGCTCCTCAGTGCATTCAGTATGTCCTGCATAGGGTGGAACTCAGACTCCAGCAGAGATGACAGTTTAGCCACCGTCCTTCTCTCTCCTATCTCCTCCACCGGATCAAGGCGCTGCCCCAGGACGGAGCTAGCTTTCTTGATCAGTTTGTTCAGTCTCTTCCTATCGGCTGCAGTAATGCCACTGCCCCAGCAGACCACTCCAAAAGTGATGGCTGATGCCACCACCGTGTCATAGAATGTCTTCAGCAGTGCCCCTTGTACACCAAAAGACCTGAGTCTCCTCAGTAGGAACAGCCTGCGCTGTCCCTTCTTGTAGAGTGCATCAGTATTGTGTGACCAGTCTAGTTTATTGTTCAGATGAACACCCAGGTACTTGTAGGATGTCACCATCTCAATGTCTGTTCCCTGTATATTTACTGGTGCTGTGAGGGGTTGTCCTTGCCTGCGGCAGTCCACCACCAGCTCCTTAGTTTTCCTCGCGTTGATCTGGAGGTAGTTCCGATGGCACCAGTCCACGAAGTCCTGGATAAGCCCTCTGTACTCAGCTTCATCTCCATTGGAGATGAGGCCAACGATCGCAGAGTCATCAGAGAACTTCTGTAGATGGCAGTGTGTTGTGTTGTGTGAGAAGTCCGCAGTATAAAGAGTGAACAGGAAGGGAGCCAACACCGTTCCCTGGGGGGCCCCCGTGCTACTGATGATCGCGTCGGGCACACAGTCCCGGGTTCTCACAAACTGAGGCCGGTTCGTGAGGTAGTCCAGGATCCATGATGACAGGTGCTGGTCCACCCCTGCGCGCAGCAGCTTGTCCTTCAGGATCATCGGTTGGATGGTGTTGAAACGGTGGCGCAGTGGTTTAGCACTGCGGCAGCACAGTTTTACCCTCGGCCGGGGGACCGCAGGGATCATGAGATCGTGGGTTCGATCCCAGCCCCCGACCAACAGTGAGCTGTGTGGAGTTTGCATGTTCTCCCCGTGTTGCGCGGGTTTACTCCGGGATTTCTCCGGTTTCCTCCCGCACACCAAAAACATGTAGGTTTAGGGCGCTCGCGCACGCAGCGACCGGCAGCCGGTGGCTTGTCACCAGCCTGCAAACCAAGTCTACCTACGGGTACAAATAAGTAACAAAAAAAAAAAAAAAAAAAAAAAAAAAAAAAAAGCACTGGAGAAGTCAAAGAACATGATCCTCACCACATTCCCGGGCTTCTCCAGGTGGGACAGAGAACGGTGAAGGAGGAAGATCACCGCATCCTCCACCCCAATGCCATGCTGGTAGGCGAACTGGAGTGGATCCATCGCTGGTTCCACCAGGGGGCGGAGGTGAGCAAGGAGCAGTCTCTCCAGGGTCTTCATCAAGTGGGACGTCAAGGCCACCGGTCTGTAGCTGTTCAGGTCTTTGGGGTGGGAAGTTTTTGGTACAGGTACCACACAAGATGTTTTCCACAGCTGTGGTACCCTCCCCAGCTTCAGGCTCAGGTTGAAGATGTACGTCGCAATCCCACACAGCTGGTCTGCACAGGACTTGAGGAGCTTTGCACTGATGCCGTCCGGTCCCGGCGCCTTCCTCGCCTTGATCTTCCTCAGCTCCGTCCTCACCTAGGTCCTGGTCAGGGTCAGGATGGGGGGCTGTGTGTTGGGAGTGGGGGGGTGTTGGTGGAGTGGGGAGTGGGCAGCAGGACTTGATGTCTTTACAGGCAGCAGTGGTTGTTGTGCAGTCAGAGGGGAGGGCGGTTGGTCAAACCTATTGAAAAACAAATTCAGATTGTTCGCCCACTCCCTGCCCCCCATGGCCTGGGGGGTAGGTATTCTGGAGCCCAGAGATGGTTTTGAGGTTTCTCCAGACCCCGCTGATGTCGCTCTGTTGCAGCTTGTCCTCCATCTTCCTCCTGAAGCTGTCCTTGCCTTCTCTGATCTTTCTCCTCAGCTCCCTCTGTACGGACTTCAGCATCTCCCTGTTCCCCGACCTGAAGATCTTCTTCTTCTCTCTCAGAAGTGTTTTAATCTCAGGGTTGATCCAGGGTTTGTTGTTTGAGCAACACCGTATGGTCTTGGTGGGAATGGATTTGCCCGCACAGAAGCTGAGGTAGCCCGTGAAGGTGTGAATGAGGCCATCGATGTCCTCACCATGTGGATCGCAGAGCTGCTTCCAGGTGGTGGCTTCAAAACAGCCCTTTAGAGTGTCCATTGCCTCCTCAGACCATAACATCACTGTGCGCATGGCCGGGGGTTGTCTGTGCACTAGGGGTTTGTACACCGGCCGGAGATGAACCAAGTTGTGATCCGATCTCCCGAGTTGGGGGAGTTGTGATGAGGTGTACGCCTCCTTAGTGTTTGCGTAGAATAAGTCCAGTGTTTTATTGTCTCTAGTGTGGCATGTGACATACTGGGTAAACGTGGGTAGAATGGGAGACAGTGAAACATGGTTGAAATCGCCTGAGATGAGGAGAAGAGCATCTGGGTGTTCTGTCTGCAGCCTGCTGGTTACTGAATGGATGACATCACGCGCTGTCCCAGCGTTCGCCGTCGGATTTGCATAAACAACAATGCAGATCACGTGTGAGTGTTCTCTCGGGAGATATGTAGGCCGCATGCTAACAGCTAGCAACTCAATGTCTTTGCTGCAGTGACGTTGTTTAACAGTGATATGTCCCGGTCTGCACCAGTTGTTGTTAACATACATTATCACTCCACCGCCCCTTGCTTTGCCACTGTCTGGTGTTCGGTCTGCCTTTATCATGTGGAAACCCTCCAGCTCAATGTTAGCATCTGCTGCTAGTTCAGTTAGCCACGTCTCAGTAAACAAAAGGAGAGAGCACTCCCGGTATGTGCTATCGTAACGGCAGATAACCGCTAGCTCATCTACCTTTCCCAGTATAGAGCGTACATTCCCCATAATAACGGATGGGAAGGTGGGTCTGTACCTTATACTCCTTGTCCGCCGTCTAACACCAGCCCGACAACCACGTCGTTTTTGCCTTATTTCTCTCGGTACGTCGAGTTTTTCCGTCAGCACCGAGTGGCGATTAAGTCCAAGCAGCTGTTCCCTGCTGTACCGTCTCCTGCTGTAAACAGTGGCTCCGTCCGCCGGCTTGGGAGGCATTTTGGGGCGATCTGTGTGTCCGTGATGTATAAAGTGTGTAAAGAAAGAAAGAAAAAAACTCAGAATTGAGCCGCTGTTGCAAAAGGCAGCCGACTCGTGTGGCGACGGAAGTTTTAGCAGGAAACTCGTCAGGTCCCTCCTGGTCACTGGAACTGGACTCCGACACCTCATCACCCTGGTCCTGGTCTGCCTCAGCTGGATCTGGGACCACCGGATTGTTGACCTCTGGTGCCAGCTGCACCTGCGTGACGTCATCTGGGTCCTGGTCCTCATCCTCCGGAGTAATGTCACTGTGCGGGTAGAACTCCGGTGCATCGGTTCTCAGTGGACGATGATTTTGATCCTTCCCAGCTCGTAATCCGATTATGGCACTCCAACCCTTGTCATCTTCATCATCCGTGCTGTTTTGTCTATCCACATGCCTTTGTCTGTTAGACTCTCTTTCTCTTGTTTGATTAGAGGCATGCTCCACTGTTTCCATGGAAAGAAAGTCACAGGGTAGCAAAAGGTTTCTGTGCATGACCCGAGTGCGTCCCTTACTATTTTCAGGTCTGATTTCATATACTGGACTGTCTGGGTACTTCTTTTGGGTCACGACATACACCTTGTCTTCCCAGAATGATCTTAATTTTCCTGGCCCACCTTTTTCGGTCAAGTTTCGGACCAGTACTCAGGATCCAGGGGGCAACTCAGCACCGTGGACTTTTTTATCATAAAGTGCTTTACTTCTCATCCCTTCTTTGTTTGCTGTTTTAGAGGCGAGTTTGTAAGCTTCAGTCATTGTAGCTCTCCACTTTTTAGCATAGTCCTGCTGAGAAACACTCTGCTCTCTTGTTGTGAGGCCAAACATTAGATCAATAGGCAACTTTGGACTACGGCCAAACAACAGAAAATATGGCGCATACCCCGTAGCCTCACTACGCGTGCAATTATAGGCATGAACCACTTTTGCCAGAGAGGACTTCCAGTGTTCCTTGGCTGCTTCGGGCAAATTTCTGAGCATTGCCAACAGTGTACGATTAAATTGTTCCACCTGCCCATTCCCTTGGGGATGGTAGGGCGTTGTTCGGGACCCCTGCACACCACTGTACTCCTGGAGTTTTGCAAAAAGTTTATTTTGGAACTCTCTACCCTGATCATGATGGAGTCGTGTGGGGAAGCCAAACTTGAGGGCAAAATCTCCAAAGATCTTCTCAGCAGCGGTGTGGGCGGCTTTGTTGCGACAAGGGTAAGCCTGGGCAAAACGAGTGAAGTGGTCCATTAAAACCAGGATATACTCATATCCTCCTTTGCACTTCTCCAAGTGCAGGAAATCAACGGACACCAATTCGAATGGGTACGTGGTGACAATGTTAGTCAGTGGTGCCCTTGTTATCTTGTTGGGACGTTTGTTCTTCAAACAACTGCAGACTTTAGTGATGTAGTGCTCCACATCTCTTTGCATATGAACCCAATAAAAATGCCCTCTTATCAAGTTCATCACTCTCTCTACCCCTAAATGGCCCATGTTTTCATGGAGCTCTTTGAACACGAGCTTGTGAAATTTTTGGGGTAGAAGTAGCTGGTCATGTGATGCCGTTCTCCTGTAAAGCAGTCCATCATCTTCCAAGTACAGCTTGTGTCTTTGCCTGACTAAAGCTGCAATTTTACTGTTCTGCTGCTTTCCACTTCTTGGCCATTGTTTTGACAACACATAACGCAACACTTCTCCAATCACGGAGTCTTCTTCTTGAGCTCTTTTTAGAGCAGTCTTTGATATTTCAGCTACAGAGCTGGCTTCTCGATCTGCTTCACTAATGAGAGTAGAAATGGTGACTGGGCAGAGCCATGGTTCATTTTCTTGTGACTTTACCTTGACTGTCTGTGCCACACAATTCATCACATCAGGATCAACATTTTGTGTGCATTTGTTCATGTACTGCTCCATATCTAGGGGCATACGTGAAAGACTGTCTGCTTCTCTGTTTGCTTTTCCAGGGCGATACTTAATCACAAACTGGAAATCAGCTAGTTCTGCTACCCACCTCTGTGTGGTTGCATTTAACTTTGTGGTAGTGAGCACATATGTTAGGGGATTATTGTCCGTGTAGACCGTGAATGGCGGAGAATAGTACAGATAATCCCGAAACTTTTCACAGATGGCCCACTTCATGGCAAGAAACTCCAGCTTCCCTGAATGAAGGTGGTAGTTCTTCTCTGGATTTGACAGTGTCCTGGAGCCATACGCTATCACCACCAGTTTGTCTTGTTGTCGCTGGTATAACACCGCTCCAAGCCCCTCCTGTGAAGCGTCACAGTGCAAAATGAAGGGTTCCTCAAAGTTCGGGTAACCTAACACTGGGGGCTGGGAAAGAAAATCAACAAGCTGACAGAGTACTACTTGATGCTCTGGGCACCACCTGATTACCTGGGATGAGAGCAACTGGCCACCATCTTTCTTTTTGACATGTTTTTTTGAGTTTTTCTTTACTTTATCTGTGTGGTCGTTAGCAAGAAGGTCGTAAAGAGGCTTTGCTATACGGGAGAAGTTTGGAATATAGCTGCGGTAATATGAAATAAAACCTAGCAATTTTCTTAGCTCTCCAACAGTGGAAGGTTGCTGCTGTTTGAGTGTCTGCACCGGGGCAATCCGCAGGGTCCATAGTGTAGCCCTGTCCTGTTACCATTTTACCAAGGAAACGTACCTGCTGCTTGAATAACTCACATTTCCGGGGAGTCAGCTTCACCCCATGGCTTTGATAGCGGTGCAGGACGCTTCTCAGGTCTCGCAAGTGGTCTTCAAAAGTCTGTGAATGAACAAGGTTATCATCGAGATAAGGCAGACAAATATCATCCCTCAACCCCCACAAGCACTCCTCCATAGATCTTTGGAATGCTGCTGGTGCTGAGGGCAAACCAAATGGAATTCTTACCCACTCGAACAAACCCCAGGGAGTGATAAATGCAGTGAGGGGCCTACTCGACTCTTCCAGGAAACCCTGGTGATACGCCTTCCCTTGGTCGAGGACTGAAAACAACGCACTCCCATTTAGACTGTTTAGCATATCTTGTATGCGTGGAATTGGGTGTCTGTCAGGGATGGACTTCTTGTTTAGCTCTCTAAAGTCACAACACAAACGCAGACCTCCATCTTTCTTTCGCACACAGACGATTGGACTGGAATACGATGACTTGGATTTGGTGATCCAGCCCCTGTTAAGCAGATCTTCTAAATACTCCTTTACTTCTTTATTAAGTGGTCTGGGAACAGAAACATAAGTTCTTTTGACAGGAGTAGGATCCTTGAGTCGGATCTTCAACTGTAAAGAGGGAATTGTCCCTACATCATACTCATCACGGGAAAACGCTTGCCGTTCCTCCCGTAGGAGTTGTTTTACTTGCTCTTGTTGTATGGGCGAGAGACGATCAAGGGGAACTGGGGGGTCCCACATGTCCATAGTCTCTTTGACGGCACAGTTCATCTCCGTCTCTTTGTTTCTTCCTGTTTCACTCGTCGTCAGGTCGACTGTCGCTTGGTTTACAGCAGGGGGTCTAATGTCTGCTGGGTAAGCAGTTTTAACTCTCTGCGTTTCCCCCAAAATGGTCTTAGCGGGCAGCTGGATATCACGGGACGTACTGTTTGTTATAGGTATTTTGAACATAGATCGCCTCCCTTTCCATAACTGCACCAACCCACTTTGCATCTGCAAACCCTCCGGTAATTGGGTGTACTGACTCGGCTCAATTAAGACGTCTTGTGTGTCTGGAAGTGAGCCTGCCCTGACACAACCTTTGACTGCTTTGGTTTGGCCAGCAGGGATGGTAACCAACTCACTGCCAACTTTTACCATTCCTTCCCCCAACCTATCCTCCTCACTTTGCATCACTTTCAAAAACACTTCTGTTTTTTTACAGTCAAATGAGAAGGCTGCACTAACAGCTTCACTGATGGCACAAGGGGGTTTAATGCCCATCTTCAGGACATGGTCAATCAAGTTGAACCCAATGATAGGCGGCTCTGCCACTCCATCCTCCTTCACCACTAGCACAGGAACTAAGAGTTCCACCGGTGGGCGACTAACTGTCGGCAGCTTGAAAGTGACTTCGACCCACCCTGAGAATGGAATTGGTGTCTGGTTCACTGCCCTCCCATTCAGAATACTTGGACCCACCAACTCGGCTAAGTCTCTGATGGTGATGTGTGGCAGGTGCTCCTGTCTCCAGGTGTCATTCATTAAGCAGACCTATGACCCTGTGTCCCACAATGCTTGTGTCTCCTTGTCATCGAGGAAGCAGGTGATGACATATTTTTTTCCAACCAAATTGAGTAACTGTAATTGGCGATTAGGGGACAGTAGATTAACACGAACCGTTTCTTCAGGAGGTGTCTCGGCCTTCGCTAGCAGCCTTGCTTCCAACCTCTGAATACTGTCAGTAACTAGCTCATACAGTTCTTGTGTGTTAGCTTGTTCTGCTGTGGTTGCGACAGTATTGGCCGCCGTGTCTACTTGCCCTATCCTTCTTCCAAGTCTCCTTCCTATCCAACATTCCCTTGACATGTGGCCGCTGATTCCACATCTGAAGCAGTGGTCGCATTGGTCGCCATTGCTGGTGGACTGACAGCTCTTGCAGCCACGTGTCCTCCTGGCTCTTTGAGCGTGAGGTGCTCGGGGAGACTCACTTATGGCCTTCTTGATCTCCTCCATGTCACTCTTCAGCTGCGTGACTATGTCCAGGAGCTCAGATTCCGTACGGGTCACTGTGCTTTGGGATTTAAGGATTTTACTTTTTGTCGATGGTGGGGGGGGGGGGCACTCTTGGCCATCCACTCCTTCCTCTTTTGCATACTGACCCATCAGGTTTTCCACTCGGCATTCTCGAACTTTTGGTTCTTCCGTGTGCCTCTTGAATTTTTGGTATCGTTCCCATTCAAGACTGGCTGCTGCATTCGTCTTTGAAATCAAAAGCTCGTCAGTGACGGCAGGATCCTCCAAATAGCGCTTCAGTTGATACTTCACATCAGCACTGATCAGCCCTGTTTCTACCGCCCTCAGAAACTTCCTCTGAATAAGATCAGAACTAAACTGCTCTTCCGTGCCAGGCTCTCTGGATGCTGCTAAAAGTATTTCCTTTAGCTCAATGGCGTGAAACAGGAAGTTCTGGGGTGACTCATTACTGTCTTGTGTGAGGTTTATCAGACGATGATACAAGTCAGTGGAACTATCTTCTTTATAATGTCCTTGCAGGATGATGCGCAGCTGTGGCAGAGTGAGATCTGACTTGATCTCCAGCATAGCGCGCAAACTCAATCCGGGACTCACTGCTCTGACAACAGCCTCAATTATCTCAGCCTCACTGTGTTTTTTCTTTAGGTCCATATCGATCTGGTGAATGAGATTGGAATAAGACAACTTGTCTTTTTGGCACCTCTCCCCTATCTGCCCATTTATCTTAAACTCCCGTTTAATGGTCACTTCTGGCAGTAGGGGAGCTGCTGGGACCGCGGGCTGTGCCACAAAATGGCGGCTCGGTGGCTGCACGGCCTCGTCATCGGTCAGCCTCGCTATCTCCTCTTCAACCCTTTTAGCTGAATCAAGGATACTTTCATACAGAGCGGCATATTGGCTTTGTAAACTGGCGAGTGCCTCTGTCTCCCGGCTCGTGCCGGCTGCTGCCGTTGCCTGTGTCAACGGTTCGCTTTGCTTAGCTTCGGTAGCACATGCTATTAGCTTTAGCAGAAACGCGTGGGCTACATCCTCCTCTTCGCTTTCAATGGTTTTTTCCACCTCCTCGATTAACCGTCGTATCAGCGTGTATTTTTTAGACGGCCTGGCTGGGTTTATCTTTGCAAATAAACAGACCTCGTTTAGCTGTTCGGCCCATAACAGCACCAAGGCCTCGCTTAGCTTATCTTGTAGCTGCTCCAGTTCCATCGTTACGGCCTTTTTTTTTTTTTTTTTATTTGCACACTCACCGTCTTAGACACGACTGAACCGTCCTCTGCTACCAAGTTTTTGTTACACCCCGGAGGGCAAAGGGGAAAGGATGAGGGCCAAGCTGTCAGACTTTGTAGCGGTTTATTGACTTTCCACCACACCCGGCACGGCACACTTACACAGCACATCAGCCAGCAACGGCCATATATCACTTGACACCATCTTCTTCACACTCTCGAACATTCGCTACTCTTCTTCTCTTATTCTCTAACACTGTACAGCATCTTATCACTACTGAGCACCACCTGTGGTGCAAAAGCGCTACTGCTTTCACTGACAGTTTACATCTAAACAGTTCAGATTCAGTCCTTTAGTTACATTCCCTATAAATGCTCCTATTTACCATTAACCATTAAATCACAGTCTTTTAAATACATTTATTAGGAATATTTATATTAGCCATTAGCATCTAATCAACACGGTTTTCTGGGGGTTTACTAGAGGTTGTCCAAAATTGACTTTTTCCTACATTCAGAAACACGTGATCCCACCCTAATTGTAGGCTATATCAAAAAGGTAGGTTTTAGCCCTATTCTTAAAAACAGAGATCGAGTCTGACTCCCGAATCCAGATTGGCAGCTGGTTCCACAGGAGAGGAGCTTGATAACTGAAGGCTCTGCCTCCCATTGTACTTTTGGAGATTCTAGGTGTTACAAGTAATCCTGCATTTTGGGAGCGTAGTGCTCTGTTGGGATAATACGGTAGTATCAGATCTTTTAAATAAAAAGGAGCCTGATTGTTTAGAGCTTTGTAAGTAAGGAGAAGGATTTTAAACTTAATTCTAACCTCTATGGGAAGCCAATGAAGGGAGGTCAGAACCGGAGAGATATGATCTCTCTTTCTAGTACCTGTTAAAACTCTTGCTGCAGCATTTTGGATCAGCTAAAGACTTTTTAAAGATGTTTTAGGACAGCCTGATAATAAAGAATTACAATAATCTAATCTCAAGCTAACAAAAGTGTGGATCAGTTTCTCAGCATCACTCTGAGACAAGATGCTCCTAATCTTGGCAATATTACGCAAATGATAGAAGGCAGTCTTAGAAACAAATTTAATATGTGAATTGAAGGACAGATCTTGATCAAAAATAAACTAAACTTCAGAAAAACAGAATGTGTGACTAAAAAAAAAAAGACACTCACCCACGAGGTTTCCAACACTGTCTCTTCCTCCATCTCGCCCAGCCTACCGGTGGACGTCTCGCCACATCTCCGTCCTGACCACGTGTACGAAGCGCTGGGTTTGTTGAAAAACGTCCGCCTGCTCTCAAAAGCACTTGTCGCTGGAGCGCACGTGAGGACAAACGCCATAAAAACACATATAAAACAAGCAAATCTAACACTACAGCCAGTGTTTGATCAGTTTATACATCTTCAGAGGTAAAATCATTACTACATCTTGTCAATGAGCTTTAAAGCTGTTGATCTCCGGTATGGACGGACAAACATTCCTCCCCCCCGTAAATGAAAGATGTGCATCTGAAAAGACAAGTGTGTGTGTGTCAAGACCGACGTGCAACAGATAGGTAGACACGGAAAGAGAAAGAATATTCTGTAGGTTTTTTTTTTTCAGAAAAACACAGACTCCAATAGACAATACAGACTAACAGAATAAATTATTTATTTTTTTCCTCTCCGGTCGGTACCGCGTGGTTGGGGACCGTAGGGAGTTTTCAAATGAAGATGTTGCCAATAATTTCAAAATCTCTACTCTTTAACATGCATTCAATGCAATTTAGCTGTTGTAATGATATTGTGTTTGACCGGAGTGGTGGCTCAGTTGGTAGAGCATCCGCCCCACACCCGGGAGGCAGGGGTTCAAATCCCGGCTGGGTCATACCAAAGACCATATAAAAATGGTACTTTCTGCCTTCTAGCGTGGTGCTCAGCATAATAGAACGGGGAAAGGAACGTTACGCACAGAGCTACCAGAGGACTGGCCCCCCACTGTAGCTTTCACTACTTACAGTAGCTGTGTGGCCTAGGGTCAGAGAAACGGAGATAGGCGCCGCCCCATACACCAAAATGGTGTTCCACATGCTGTGGAAGGGAATTAACTAAATGATATTGTGTTAAAGTCTATATTTGCTGTTATGGTTTTTCTATACAACAGAAGTTTCTGCTTAATTTACAAATCACTGTAATAGGAAATTTTTGACAATCCTGTGCTTTTCTTGTACTGTTATATGAATATCACTGCAGTAAACTGAAAAAAAAACATCTGCTTTAAAATTTGTAATTCTTCCCACAACTTTTAGTGCAAACAACATTCTAAAAACATTGCAACTTCTATCGTAACTTTTTTAAAAAGCTCCCACAAATTCAGGCTTTTTGGGCTGCAACAATCAAAAAAACATCCTGCGAAATCCTGGAGGGACTGACAGACAGCCATCGAGTCAAGTCAGTTTTATTTATATAGCGCATTTCATTTGACATGCATAGACTCAGTGCACTCAGATTTTTCTGTCACTGCTAAAAAAAAAAAATCTGTCAATGACAGACAATTTTCAGTTCATGCAACTTCTGCTGTATATGTCATCTTATTTTTATTATTATTTTGCATTAAAATGGATGAATGATGGACTCATTGTAAAGCATCTTTGGGTGTCATGAAAAGCACTATATAAATGTAGTCCATTATTATTATTATTATTATTATTATTATTATTATTATTATTATGTGTTGTATCAAACTGTTTAAAACAGCATCTCAATATGAAGTTCAGTATATTAAGTGGTAAACTAAAATTTGTTATCAGTGTAAATGAATAGGAATGGGAATGTAAATTGAATTGAATAATTGAATGAATGAATCTTTATTTCGGATAGCTTAGATTAAAAGAAAGGAACAGAATAATATAACAATAATATAACAAGGGGAAAAAAATCCAACAAGGTCAAATTAAACAATAACTCCTCCGATTATACAATTAAACACAAGTTATCCGAAATGGGTGATGGCTGAAGCCTCAGCTTATATTGCCCACCCATGTTCCATCTAAGAATTCAAAAATAAAATAAAATAAAAGTGATTACAAATCAAAACTAAGCAACAGCACAACACAGACTGAATATGATAATCCTTATGTGATTTTACATGTCGTTTTGTATGAATGTTTGGAGTATTTCTTCCTTTAGTTTTTCTTTAAATTGTCCAAGCGTTGTACATGATTTTAATTCAGGTCCAAAAGCGTTCCACAGTCTCACTCCTTGCACTGAGACACAGTGTTGCTTGGTGGTAGTTCTCACTGAAGGTTTTTGAAATATACATGTTCCTCTGAAATGATATTGTTTCTCCCTTATTTGGAACAACTTTTCGATATTTGAGGGCAGTGATAGATTCTTCACCTTAAACATTATTACTGCAGTTTTGAAATCAACCAGATCTTTCAGCTTGAGAGCTTTTAATTTAAGTAAAAGTGGGTTTGTTGGTTCCCTGTAAGCAGCTTTGTTTATTATTCTAATAGCTCTCTTCTGAAGCATAAAGACTGGATATATGTTTGTTTTATATGTATTTCCCCATACTTCAGTACAATATGTCATGTTTGGGAGTATAAATGAATGATACAAAGTATATAGTGTGGGTTGATTCAGCAAATATTTCACTCTGTGTAGCATTGCGATTGATTTGGATATTTTACCTTTAATATAATTAATATGTGACTTCCAACACAGTTTATTATCAATTATTACTCCAAGAAATTCAGATACCCTTTCAATCTCTACACCATTTACACTGAGCTTAGATACTGAGTTGTTGTGATGGTTGTTAAAAATTATAAATTTTGTCTTACTTAAATTGAGCGTTAATTTGTTTGAATCAAACTACAGTTTAAGCCATCTTAATTCCTTTCTGAGTGTATCCAAAAGTTGTTCCAAATTGCTTTCACTGCATAATAAATTAGTGTCATCTGCAAACAATATTAAATCATTTTTTTCCGAAACTTTGCGTATATCATTTATATACATATTGAACAACAATGGCCCCAAAACTGAACCCTGTGGGACTCCACAAGTAACCTTCAGTAACTGCGAGTTTTTGCTACCAACACATACATGCTGATATCTGTTCTTTAAGTAGCTACATAACCAGGACAGTGCTACCCCCCTAATACCATAATTTTGTAGTTTCCATCCATCCATCCATCTTGTTCTGCTTAATCCTTTTTGGGGTCGGGTGGGGGGGGGGGGTGGCTGGAGCCAGCATCTTTGGGCGAGAGGCAGGGTACACCCTGGACAGATCACCAGTCCATTGCAGGGCCAACACAGAGAGACAGACAACCATTCACTCTCACAGTCATACCTAAGGACAATTTACAGTAGAATCCCCAGTTGATGCCAATTAACCTAACTTGCCAAAAACAAATTTTGTAGTTTCTGTAACAATATTTTATGATCCACTGTATCAAATGCTTTTTGAAGATCCAGGAATACCCCAACTGAATACTCTTTATTTTCTACAGCAGTTGATTTTTTTCTTTAAATTCCATTAGAGCAAATGCAGTTGTCCTCGTGTCTGAACCCATATTGCTGCTCACACAATAAATTATTCTTCATTATAAAGTAGTCAATTCTCTCACAGAATATTTTTTCAAGTATCTTTGAAAACTGTGGCAATAGTGAAATAGGCCTATAATTTGAAAATTCCCCTCTGTCACCCGTCTTGTATATCAGAATTACTTTGGCTATTTTCATTGCATTGGGAAATATACCTGTTTGGAGAGACAGGTTACAGATATACATCAGTGGCTTCATTAAGCATTCAGTGATAGTTTTGACTTAAAAGCATGTCAATACCATCACAATCCGTAGATGTTTTACTTTTAAACGATTTAACAAATTCAATGACCTCTCTCTCATCTGTGTTCTTTATGAAGATGGAGTCTTTTATAGCAATGTTTTTGCTTATTATATCACCTGTAGGTGCCGTAATGGGTATTTCTCGTGCCAAATTAGGACCAATGTTAACAAAAAAATTATTAAATTCGTCTGCAGGTGAATCTGCATTCACACTCTGAGTCGGTTTTTTTTTTTTTTTTTTTTTAAAGACTGGTTGGGTAGCTTGTATTTCTGTTTTTATTTCCAAAAATATTGTTAAGTATTGTCCATGTATTTTTAGTGTTCTCTGTTTTTCTCCAGTTCTTTACTGTAATAGTCTCTTTTACTACATCTCATTATATATATTAACTTATTTTTGTACGTTTTATACTGCTGCTCTGCTTCTTTTGTCCTTTTCTTTAGAAAAGCTTTATATAGTGAGTTGTTCTTTTTACACGCTTTTTGTAATCCTTTGGTTAACCAGGGCTTGTCGACAAATTTCTGTTTATGCTTTTTCTTTACTAATGGACAATTTTTTCATAAAGAGCGGTTACAGTGTTCATGAATGTATTGTAGGTGTAGAAGAGCTTGGAAATGAAGAGGCGATTTGATTTATAAACCAAGTTTAATAATCAGCATAATCAGCTCTTCTAACAAGTCTCATCTGGTGCAGAGAGTGGCAGAAGGGAAAAGAGGCAGAATGTCTCCAGCTCACTGACTTTATACTGGCACACAATAAAAGACATGCATAACAAAGGCTGACATCCCTCATCAACTTAATCCCCCCATTGTCTTGGTATTTCCTCTCCTCGCCTTGGGGGGTGAGGGTGGCTCCTCCGGTCTCCTCCGCCGCGTCCGGGAACGTCTTTGTTCTTCACTCGGCGGTTGAGAGCCCTTTGTCCTTTCAGAGGTGTGAAGTCCTTTACATATGTAATTACCAAACGTTTCCACATGCTTCAACATATGTAGGTTATGGAATATATGGTTAATATAGACCACAGGCCCCCCAAACAACTAAGAAAAGACAACAGAAAGTATGTCATAATAACTATCTTAGACTGTGAACCTAAGTGTTACATCTGTTGCCACGGAAGAAACTTTCCAGCAGCCATGCTCCTAAGAGAGTTCAGTGGTAATCATAACAGCATAGTAAAATCATAAGTCAGTCCTAAACTGTTGCAGCACAATTAGTGAATAATTGTGGAGTGGTTTGTATCAGTCCCTGTGCTGTCTGGGTTTTAATCTTCTCCCAAAGCTGCTGTAGGTTGGTTTAGGCGCCCTGCTGGGACCTTCTTGTGAGGAATCTGCAGTGTGGGAAGGAGAGAGGTTAACTGTTCCCTGATGGGGGGCTGAGTCTTTTCTCTTGGGGAGTCTACCCCGCCGAGGTGCTCTCGCCAACTGTGCAGGCTCGTCTTTCAACAAGAAGGCAGGTTTAAGTCTGTCAATGCTGACTGTTTCTTTTCTATCCCCAAAATCAAGCACAAAGTGTTTATCACCATGTTCCAGCACTCTGTATGGCCCATCGTATGCTGGGCGAAAGGTAGATTTTAAAGCTTCATGCTTAACAAAAACGAACTCAGCGTTTTTTAAAGCCTGAGGGACAAAAACCCGTGGGAAGGAGTGATGAGCTGGACCGGGGAGAGAGTTCGGTCCGTTGTTGCCTAAAAACCTTGGGACTGGAAGGCGCCCTGGCTCTGGGTTCTCTGGTAAAAATTAACCTGGAAGCCTGAGAGGTTGTGCAAAGACTAATTCTGCGGGAGAGGCGTCTAGATCCTCTTTAGGTGCAGCACACAACCCCAATAAAACCCAGGGAAGTTTATTTACCCAATTTGTGTCCGTTAGTGAGGCTCTGAGGGCAGCCTTTAAAGACCTGTGAAAACGCTCACATAACCCATTAGCCTGAGGGTGATAAGCGGTGGTGCGATGAATTGTTGCCCCTAAGCTGTTGGACATGGCTGACCAGAGCTCTGAGACAAATTGAGGCCCCCTATCGGACGTGATGTCCGATGGGACGCCGAAACGTGCCACCCAGTTTGTCAAAAAAACGCGAGCGACTTCCTCTGCTGTGGTTGGCGCCAGAGGGACTGCCTCTGGCCAGCGTGTGGTGCGGTCTATCATTGTTAACAGGTGTGTGAAACCTTGGGAGGAAGGTAGTGGCCCCACGAGGTCGACATGAACGTGGTCGAACCTTCTAGCAGGGATTGGAAAAGGCTCCAGAGGGGCTTTTGTGTGTCTGTGTATTTTGGCGCGTTGACAAGAAATGCAAGTTTTTGCCCAGTCTTTTACGTTTTTGCGCAGGCCTGGCCACACAAATTTTTCGGAGACCATTTTAACCGAGGCGCGCACACCTGGGTGCGCGAGGGAGTGAATTGCGTCGAAAATACGGCGGCGCCATGTAGCTGGTACTAACGGGCGAGGTCGGCCGGTTGAGACATCGCATATTAGGGGGGGCACGCCGTCGCGTAAACCCTTTTTCTCCAGCCTTAACCCTGTTGGTCCAGACAGGAGTGCGCACACGTCCGCGTCACTGCTTTGTTCCTCTGCCATGGCTGCATAATCTATCCCTGCATGGATAGGTGCTGCGTATGTGTCTGCGTTAGTGAAGAGTTCTGCTGCTGAGGCAGTATAATCTGTCTCCCCGCGCTCTGGTGGTGTCACAGCGCGAGAGAGACAGTCCGCTACTACGTTAAGTTTGCCTGCCACGTGTCGAATGTCTGTGGTGAACTCTGAAATCGCAGCTAGCTGTCTTTGTTGCCTGCCTGACCATGGTTCTGAAATTTTAGCCATAGCAAAGGTGAGCGGTTTATGGTCTACAAAAGCCGTGAAACTCCGCCCTTCTAACCAGAACTGGAAGTGACGGATGGATAAATGAAGCGCCAGCAGCTCTCTGTCAAAAGTGCTGTATTTACGTTCAGTTTGGTTTAGCGATTTGCTAAAGAATGCTAAAGGTTGCCAGACCCCGCTGACAAGCTGTTCTACAACTGCCCCTATAGCTAGGTCTGAAGCATCTGTGGTTAGTGCGATCCGGGCCAAGGGATCTGGGTGAACTAACAATGTGGCGTTAGCTAGGGTGCTTTTTACTTCCGCGAAAGCGCGTTCGCGCTCCGGGGTCCATTCGACCGCGTTGGAAGCTTTCTTTTTTTTGAGCGCGTCATATAGGGGCTGCATGAGCTGAGCTGCGTGGGGGAGGAAGCGGTTGTAAAAATTAACCATCCCTAAAAATTCCTGTAGCGATTTGACCGTTTGTGGCCGTGGGGAACTTTCTATCGCGTGAACTTTATCTGGAAGTGGAACTGCCCCCTTCGGAGAGACTTTGTGTCCTAAAAAATCAATTTGTGACACGCCGAATTTGCATTTGGCTGGAATGATTATTAGCCCGTGCTCTTCTAGCTTCTGAAAAACCGTAGTGAGGTGCTGCTCGTGTTCTACCTCAGACGAGCTGGCTACCAGCATGTCGTCGAGGTAGACGAAGACAAAAGGAAGGTCGCGTAGGACCGCGTCCATCATTCGTTGAAAAGTTTGAGCAGCACCTTTGAGGCCGAAGGGCATTCACAGAAATTCAAAAAGGCCGAAAGGGGTTATTACCGCTGTTTTAGGAATGTCTTCTGCTCGGACTGGGACTTGGTGATAACCGCGGACTAAGTCTATTTTTGAAAAAATGCGCGCACCCGCCAGATGTAGTGAAAAACCTTGAATGTGAGGGATTGGGTAACGGTCATGCGCTGTAGCGTTGTTTAATCTGCGGTAATCTCCGCACGGTCTCCAAGAACCGTCGGATTTCGGAACCATGTGAAGTGGTGAGGCCCAGGGGCTCTTCGAGCGTCTAACAATGCCCAATTTTTCAAGAGTTGTAAACTCGTCCCGTGCTATGTTGAGCTTGGCCGCGTCTAAGCGGCGAGCTTTGGCAAAAACGGGAGGTCCCGTTGTGGGAATGAAGTATTCAACCCCGTGTTTAGCCACAGTGGCTGAGAATTTGGGAATTGTGAGTGCTGGAAATTGGGTGAGGAGTTGCTCAAACTTACCTCCTGCCGTGGTGACGTTGGCCTGCACAGGTGGTGGAGAAACTCGGGCTGAGCAGGGAATAGAAGCAAAGGACAGTGTATTAAGTCTTCCTCTTCCGGTTCCGGTTCCGCCGGACCGGTGGCGCCACACGAGTAGGCTGCCCGTTGCAACAGCCTTTTTTTTTTTTTTATCTTCCTTCTTCTTTCTACACCTTTCACTCTGTATATATATCACGGACGCACGGATCGCCCCGGGGGTCTCCCGGGTCAGCGGACGGAGCCACGGTTTGCAGCGGGAGACGTTACAGCGGGGAGGAGCTAGTGCTAACTAGCACTT
The DNA here is from genome assembly GCA_020510985.1 of Pholidichthys leucotaenia. Lineage (NCBI taxonomy): Eukaryota > Metazoa > Chordata > Actinopteri > Cichliformes > Pholidichthyidae > Pholidichthys > Pholidichthys leucotaenia. Next base: position 159,887,049 of record CM035838.1, on the reverse strand, counting down.
GGCCGCTGCCCGGTGCTAATGGGAAACTCGACATACCGGGAGCTGTAGCGAAAACGACGCGGGTGCCGGGCTGGAGTTTAGGCGGCGTGCAAGAAATATAAGACAGAATAATAAAGAGCGATGGCAAGAACCAAGCAGACCGCCCGTAAAATCTACTGGAGGAAGAAGCCCCCCAGGAGACAGCTAGCCACCAGGGCTGCTCGGAGAGGCGCTCTGGCCACCGTCAGAGTGAAGAGGCCTCGCCGTTACAGGCCCGTGGCTCTGAGAGAGATCCGTCGCTACCAGAAATCCACGGAGCTGCTCATCCGTAAGCTGCCCGTCCAGCGCCTGGTGAGGGAGATCGCTCAGGACTTCAAGACCGTCCTGCGTTTCCTGAGCTTCGCCGTCATGGCTCTGCAGGAGACCAGCGAGGCCCACCTGGTGGTCTCTTCTTCGCTAAGGGGGTCACCATCATGCCCAAAGCCTTCCAGCTGGCTCGTCGCATCCGCGGAGAGAGAGCTTAGACTTTCTGCTGCATATTCACCAACCAACCATAATGCTCTGCACTGTGTGTCTATATATAAGATAAGATAAGATAAGATAAGCCTTTATTAGTCCCACAACGGGGAAATTCCAGGATTGCAACAGCACAGGGATAGCAACACTCAGAGCAACAATCAGAAGGCAAGAAAAAAACAAGCAAGCAAGAGCAGCTAATATACATATGTACGTATTACTATAAAATATATATATATACACACACACACAGACACACAGTGCAGAGCATTGTAGCTGGATGGAATAAATATATGAATATATGAACACACAGTGCAGAGCATTGTAGCTAGATGGAATAAATATGTAAATATATAAACACCCACAGTACGGAGCATTGCAGCTAGGTGGAATAAATATGCAAGTATATAAACACACACAGTGCGGAGCAATGTAGCTAGATGGAATAATATGTAGATATATAAATATATAAACACACCCAGTGCTGAGCATTGTAGCTAGATGGAATAAATATGTAAATATATAAACACACACAGTGCAGAGCATTGTTGCTAGATGGAATGAAACAGCATAACCGTCTACTTAGTTATCCTACATGGTATGATTATGTGCCCATACATATTCTCACCCTCCATAGCGTCCGGTATGTTCCTAGTTGTATGCCGGAGGGGACCATTGTGTAAGTCTATTGCATCTTTTGCATTCAAAAAACTATTAGTTTGTTAGGTCTTTTTGCTATCTCTGCGAGCAGCCCTGCTTAGGTTGTACAGTCTGACAGCCGTTGGTAGGAAGGACCTACGAAACCTCTCGGTTGTGCACCTGGGATGATGTAGTCTGCTGCTAAATGAGCTCCTCAGTGCATTCAGTATGTCCTGCATAGGGTGGAACTCGGACTCCAGCAGAGATGACAGTTTAGCCACCGTCCTTCTCTCTCCTATCTCTTCCATCGGATCAAGGCGCTGCTCCAGGACAGAGCTAGCTTTCTTAATCAGTTTGTTCAGTCTCTTCCTATCGGCTGCAGTAATGCCACTGCCCCAGCAGACCACTCCAAAAGTGATGGCTGATGCCACCACCGTGTCATAGAATGACTTCAGCAGCGCCCCTTGTACACCAAAAGACCTGAGTCTCCTCAGCAGGAACAGCCTGCGCTGTCCCTTCTTGTAGAGTGCATCAGTATTGTGTGACCAGTCTAGTTTATTGTTCAGATGAATACCCAGGTACTTATAGGATGTCACCATCTCGATGTCTGTTCCCTGTATATTTACTGGTACTGTGAGGGGCTGCCCATGCCTGCGGCAGTCCACCACCAGCTCCTTAGTTTTCCTCGCGTTGATCTGGAGGCAGTTCCGATGGCACCAGTCCACGAAGTCCTGGATAAGCCCTCTGTACTCAGCTTCATCTCCATTGGAGATGAGGCCAACGATCGCAGAGTCATCAGAGAACTTCTGTAGATGGCAGTGTGTTGTGTTGTGTGAGAAGTCCGCAGTATAAAGAGTGAACAGGAAGGGAGCCAGCACCGTTCCCTGGGGGGCCCCCGTGCTACTGATGATCGTGTCGGACACACAGTCCCGGGTTCTCACAAACTGAGGCCGGTTCGTGAGGTAGTCCAGGATCCATGATGACAGGTGCTGGTCCACCCCTGCGCGCAGCAGCTTGTCCTTCAGGATCATCGGTTGGATGGTGTTGAAAGCACTGGAGAAGTCAAAGAACATGATCCTCACCATATTCCCGGGCTTCTCCAGGTGGGACAGAGAACGGTGAAGGAGGAAGATCACCGCATCCTCCACCCCAATGCCATGCTGGTAGGCGAACTGGAGTGGATCCATCGCTGGTTCCACCAGGGGGCGGAGGTGAGCAAGGAGCAGTCTCTCCAGGGTCTTCATTAAGTGGGACGTCAAGGCCACCGGTCTGTAGCTGTTCAGGTCTTTGGGGTGGGAAGTTTTTGGTACAGGTACCACACAAGATGTTTTCCACAGCTGTGGTACCCTCCCCAGTTTCAGGCTCATGTTGAAGATATACGTCACAATCCCACACAGCTGGTCTGCACAGGACTTGAGGAGCTTTGCGCTGATGCCGTCCGGTCCCGGCGCCTTCCTCGCCTTGATCTTCCTCAGCTCCGTCCTCACCTGGGTCCTGGTCAGGGTCAGGATGGGGGGCTGTGTGTTGGGAGTGGGGGGGTGTTGGTGGAGTGGGGAGTGGGCAGCAGGACTTGATTTCTTTAGAGGCAGCAGTGGTTGTTGTGCAGTCAGGGGGGAGGGCGGTTGGTCAAATCTATTGAAAAACAGATTCAGGTTGTTCGCCCACTCCCTGCCCCCTGTGGCCTGGGGGGAGGTATTCTGGAGCCCCGAGATGGTTTTGAGGTTTCTCCAGACCCCGCTGATGTCGCTCTGTTGCAGCTTGTCCTCCATCTTCTTCCTGAAGCTGTCCTTGCCTTCTCTGATCTTTCTCCTCAGCTCCCTCTGTACGGACTTCAGCATCTCCCTGTTCCCTGACCTGAAGATCCTCTTCTTCTCTCTCAGAAGTGTTTTTATCTCAGGGTTGATCCAGGGTTTGTTGTTTGAGTGACGCCGTATGGTCTTGGTGGGAACGGATTTGTCCACACAGAAGCTGAGGTAGCCCGTGAAGGTGTGAATGAGGCCATCGATGTCCTCACCATGTGGATCGCAGAGCTGCTTCCAGGCGGTGGCTTCAAAACAGCCCTTTAGGGTGTCCATTGTCTCCTCAGACCATAACTCCACAGTGTGCATGGCCGGAGGTTGTCTGTGCACTAGGGGTTTGTACACCGGCCGGAGATGAACCAAGTTGTGATCCGATCTCCCGAGTGGGGGGAGTTGTGATGAGGTGTACGCCTCCTTAGTGTTTGCGTAGAATAAATCCAGTGTTTTATTGTCTCTAGTGTGGCATGTGACATACTGGGTGAACGTGGGTAGAATGGGAGACAGTGAAACATGGTTGAAATCGCCTGAGATGAGGAGAAGAGCATCTGGGTGTTCTGTCTGCAGCCTGCTGGTTACTGAATGGATGACGTCACGTGCTGTCCCAGCGTTCGCCGTCGGATTTGCATAAACAACAATGCAGATCACGTGTGAGTGTTCTCTCGGGAGATATGTAGGCCTCATGCTAACAGCTAGCAACTCAATGTCTTTGCTGCAGTGTCGTTGTTTAACAGTGATATGTCCCGGTCTGCACCAGTTGTTGTTAACATACATTATCACTCCACCGCCCCTAGCCTTGCCACTGTCTGGTGTTCGGTCAGCTCGTATCATGTGAAAACCCTCCAGCTCAATGTTAGCATCTGCTGCTAGTTCAGTTAGCCACGTCTCAGTAAACAAAAGGAGAGAGCACTCCCGGTATGTGCTATCATAACGGGAGATAGCCGCTAGCTCATCTAACTTTCCCAGTATCGACCGTACATTTCCCATGACAACAGATGGAAGGGAGGGTCTGTACCTTATATTTTTTGTCCTCCGCCTTACTCCAGCCCGGCAGCCGCGGCGTTTTCGCCTCAGTTCTCTCGGTATGTCGAGTTTTTCCAATGGGACCGGGTGGCGGTTGAATGCTAGCAGCTGTTCTCTGCTGTATCGTATCCTGCTATAAACAGTGGCTCCGTCCACCGGCTCAGGAGACATTTAGGACGATCTGTGTGTCCGTGATATAAGTGGGGTGAAAAAAAAAAGACGGATCAAAAGAGAGAGGAAGGGAAAAAGACTCGGAATCGAGCCGCTGTTGCAAAAGGCAGCCTACTCGTGTGGCGCCGAGAGAAAAAAAAAAAATATATACACATTTATAGTAATATGGACATATGTTTACTAGATGTTGTTTTTTCTTGCCTTCTGATTGTTGCTCTGAGTGTTGCTATCCCTGTGCTGTTGCAATCCTGGAATTTCCCCATTGTGGGACTAATAAAGGCTTATCTTATCTTATCTTATTAACCAGGCGCCTATTTGCTAGATCCACTAATAACCCATGTGCACACAAAAAATCTGCGCCTAATAAGTTAAAACTCACCGCCGCTACAACAAATGTCCATCTGTAGCTGCGGCCATGGATGAGGAGGTGCATGCTCTTTTCGCCGAACGTGTCGATGCTAGAGCCGTTGGCTGCCACGGCTCCGTTGCCCTGGGTGCCCGTGGCTCGATCTGCGTGGGAGGGCATGACGAAACTCAGCTGGGCTCTTGTGTCGATGAGGAACTGCTTGCCTGTGTGTCCATCCGTCACGTACAACAGCTTATTCTTCTCGCCGAGAACCGCTGCCGTTAACGGCTCTCGGCTTTGGCGTTTTCCCGAAATCGCAAATTTGCAGGGGGGAACGCATTTGTGGGCCTTCTCGGCGAAGCGGTGGTGATAATAACAGGCGTCGCTCTGTCTGCTAAGTTTGGGCCGTGTCGCTGTCACCGTGGGCTGGGTCTGCTCAGTGGGTTGTGGCTCCCCGTGGCTCGGGGCGTCAGCTTTGAGGTCTGCAGATGCTGCTGTGGGTGTCCGCTCCTTGCAGGCGTTGACGAGCCGATGAGCTTCGTTGGCCAGAGCGTGGAAGTCTTGGTGGTTGTTGCATTTCATGCTGGCGAGCGTCCCTCTCATGTGTGGCGGCAGCGTGCTGAGGAATATAAACTGGAAGAGGAAGTTGTCATTGTCCTCTTCTTTGAGCTGTAGCAAATCCTCCATGAGGGCCTTTGGTTTGCACCCTCTGTGGCCGTAGCCCGCCAGGATCTTCTTGGCTCTCTCTTCCGCTGATGGGACGTAGTTCGCCACGATGGTTGCTTTGAGCGTCTCATATTTGTCCCGGGCCGGTGGCCGCCGGATCATGCTCCACACACACTTCGAAGTGGCGGCGTCGAGTTTGGAGACGATATGCTAAAATTTGGTATCATCAGCCGTGATGCCCGCCAGAGTAAACTGGGCTTCAGCCTGCTGAAACCAAGAGGTGGGGTCTTCTTGCCAGAAGTCTGGCAGCTGGACAGCGATGGCATTCGTGCATACCATCACTGCTGTGCCCGCCGGGTGAGAGTGCCTTGCCTCGGCTCTCACAGCGGTGCTGGTGCTCGGTTGAGCCCTCTCAATCTCTTCTGCCGGGGGGAACAGTTGTCCATCTGTTCCCTCGTCTGCGTGGGTCGCCACGGATGAGTCGATTGCGGGGGTATGCCTCAGGACCATACTCGCGTCAGGGGTCACCAGTGTAGAAGAGCTTGGAAATGAAGAGGCGATTTGATTTATAAACCAAGTTTAATAATCAGCATAATCAGCTCTTCTAACAAGTCTCATCTGGTGCAGAGAGTGGCAGAAGGGAAAAGAGGCAGAATGTCTCCAGCTCACTGACTTTATACTGGCACACAATAAAAGACATGCATAACAAAGGCTGACATCCCTCATCATCTTAATCCCCCCATGGTCTTGGTATTTCCTCTCCTCGCCTTGGGGGGTGAGGGTGGCTCCTCCGGTCTCCTCCGCCGCGTCCGGGAACGTCTTTGTTCTTCACTCGGCGGTTGAGAGCCCTTTGTCCTTTCAGAGGTGTGAAGTCCTTTACATATGTAATTACCAAACATTTCCACATGCTTCAACATATGTAGGTTATGGAATATATGGTTAATATAGACCACAGTAGGCTTCATTTACATCTGATACATAGACTTTTGTCCAGTCTTGCTTCAGCGGGTCTTCTTTAAAAGAACTGATTGTGTTTTGTGATTTGTATCTGAAAGATTTTAAAGTTTTTTCTGTATTGGCCCCCATGTGGCCATGGATAAGTGCAAAGACTGGCAGATGGTTACATGTCATTTATCAATAATCCACTTTCTATTTTCTTATCAATAATATTAACAAACAGGTTGTCAATAAGTGTAGCAATGTGGACTGTGATTCTACTGGGATGTGTTATTGTGGGATATAGACTCGTACTGTACATAGAATTCATGTACTCTGTAATTACATTTTGTTGAAATGGATTTAGTAAATCAACATTGAAGTCTCCACAGAACACAACCATTTTCTTATTAGTTACGTATATTATTGTACAGCTCGACTAACTTATCTCTGAATGTCTCAATGCAAGTTCCCGGCATTCTATATATACAACTTATAATTAGATTTTTTGTTTTATCTTGGTCAATCTCAACAGTAACACATTCCAGAATCCCTGGTAGTGCAAAAGACATTCCATTTACAAGTTTACACCTATACAGTTCATCAATATACAGTGCAACACCACCACCATTTTTTTTTTTTTTTTTTTTTTTAGATCTGTTAATATGAAACATCTGATATCCCTCTACTGCCATCAACGAAGCTTGCTCTTCATTGAGCCAAGTTTCAGAGACTGTGATAGCTGTAAATTTTCTATCTAGCTGTTTTAACTAGTCCTGAATCTGTGGAAAGTTTTTGTTAAGACTTCTGTTGTTAAAGTGTATTATTGATAGTTTAACATCTACTTGCACTTGACTTTTGAATTGCTTTTCAGTGTAATATTCACAGTGATTATGAATATTATTGAAGAAGTGGTTATCAGGATCAATATCATTCTCCATCTCTTATAGTTTATGTTCAGCATAATGAGATATTTTCAGAGTCTGAATTTCCTCTCTCTGTGTCAAATGATTTCCTTCAGTTGGGGATGATTGATGTCTACTAAAGTCAGTCATGAGTTTTTTGTTTGTTTGTTTTAAAGTACATACATTATCATGTTATGTCACAAAAGGACGGTTCTTGCCGTGTGTGTGGATATGGATTATCATAGTCTCTTGATTTTCTTAGTCAGTGTTCATCTATATTTATTTAAGTCAGCGAAATCTCTTATTATTATGGCCTTTGCTTCCTCAGGTGTTTCATTTAGTTTAATCCAGACTCTACAGTTTCTTGTCTATGTTGCCTGTATCTTGTGTTGTCTTTTCAACATCCGTGCTTGCCGTGCTATTTCAGCATTAGTCTTTGTTAAATGTTCATTTAGGTAAACTTCTGTTCCCCGTAGCTTTCTGGCCTGCCTCAGTATGTCATTTTATACTCTTCTGTTCACAAAGCGCATCACAATTGATTTCTTTGTTTTATTATCCTTTCTGGGTAGTGAATGGCAGGCTGAAATTGCATTTACTTCAATCTTTATGTTTCTGCTTTCAAGGAACTGAAGCACCTGGTTTTCCAAGGAGACTGATTCACTTGGGGGAGCCTCCTCACCTCTCATTCCTGCTGTAGCATGAGCATATGATTGACATTTAATGTCTAATCCACTAATGATTAAATCATCCATACGAGTATATTGTTCAAGATCCTCGATGTGTCGGTTAGCTCCTCTGTCGAGCTCCGCCGCCCACCACCTTAATTACACATTTTCTATAATTAATTGTGATTAATTGCTAAAATTACAATGACGAAACGATGAAAACTTTTAATTGCTTTTTTTTTTCATAAAATATACCTGTGACCCTCATATTTAACAATAATACTGCTATAGCAACATCCATCATCCATGATCATCATAGCAGTCTGTCGTGGGCATCAATGACTGTTTCATTTAGGTCTGATCAGATTCAACCATCATTCGTAGTTTCACTCCCCCCCGATTGGTAGCACCAATACGCTGATTCACCAGGATTTTCACCAACGAAGAAACGCTGCTTGCTTTCTGGTGCTTGACTTCCCGATTTTCACTCCTTTTCCACAAAGATGCTGCTGCTGCTGCTTAAGTCATCATCATCATAGCAGTCTGTCATGGGCGACAATGACTGTTTCATTTAGGTCTGATCAGATTCCTCCACACAGCTCTGTCTGCTGCCAGGAACTCCTGTTTATAACCAACTTCTTCAAGTTTCTTTTCACAGTGTCTTTAAATCTGAGCCTTGGTCTACCTTGATTGTGTTTGCCCTCACATAACTGTGAGTAGAGTAACTGCCGAGGGTGACGCTGGTGGTCCATCCTCTCAACATGTCCGAGCCATCTCAGGTTCATCTGTATTAGCATGTCCTCCATTGATGGTAGACCAGCTCCTTTCAACACTTCTATGTTGGTTAGCTTGTCTTTCCATGAGATGTTCATTATGGCTCGAAGGTGTCTCATCATGTACGCGTGGAGTTTCTTCACCTGCACTCTGTAGACAGTCCAAGTTTCAGCACTGTACAATAGAGTAGCCAGTACTGTCGCTCTGTACACTTTGCATTTCACACGGATTGACATGTCGATTGTTCCACAGTCTCTCCCTCAAGTTTCCAAACACAGCGCTCACTCTTCCCATTCTGAGAGATAGTTCATCCTCCAGCCTAGCATTCTCTGAAACAGTACTCCCTAGGTACTTGAAAGTCTTGCACTTGACTAGTGGCTCTGTACCAATGCTGATCTCTTCTGGTAGTGATGTTGATAATTGGAGCTTTGGTGGTTGATAAAGGCACTCTGTCTTCTTGATGTTGATTTGGAGGCTCAATTGGCTAGCTGCTCTTGCAGATTTCTCCACTAAAGATTGCATATCTTCCACGCTGTGTGCAACTAGAGCACTGTTGTCAGCAAAGAGCATTTCTCTTACTACCTTTATTGATGTCTTACTTGACTTGATTGATGGTTTTAAACTGTGCCACATTGAACAAGTCTGCTTCTTTCCTTGTTTGAATGTATACTCCTTCTGAAGTGTCTTTGAAGGCCACCTCAAGCATGGCTGCCAGATATAGCGAGAAGAGTGTAGGTGCCAGCACACACCCTTGTTTCCCCGCCCTTTGCTTAATGAAAAGTCTTTAGATACTGAACCACTCATTGCCACGTTTGCTTGCATACCTGTATGGAGTGCCTCAATCAGGCTGACAAACTTCTCTGTACAACCGTATTTCTTGAGTATCTGCCAAAGTCCTTGTCGCGAAACAGTATCCAAGGCTTTACTGAAGTCTATGAAGACTACATAAAGCGGCATGTTCTGTTCGATACACTTTTCTTGAACCTGTTTCAAGCAGAAAATCATGTCCATTGTGCTTCTTCCACTTCTAAAGCTGCACTGGGTTTCCGGTAGTACATTCTGCGGGATGTGTTCACTGAGTCTGTTAAGTAGTAACCGTGGGCTGCACGGTGGCGCAGTGGTTAGCACTGCGGCAGCACAGTTTACCCTTGGCCGGGGGATTGTGGGGATCGTGGGATTGTGGGTTCGATCCCAGCCCCTGACCAACAGTGATCTGTGTGGAGTTTGCATGTTCTCCCCGTGTTGCGTGGGTTTACTCCGGGATTTCTCCGGTTTCCTCCCACATGCCAAAAACATGCATGTTAGGTTAATTGGCTGTTCTAAATTGTCCCTAGATATCTGTTTCCTATAGGCCCTTAGAATAGAGGGTTAGTATTAATGAAAGCGCTTTGAGTGGTCTTTGTGACTAGAAAAGCGCTATATAAGTGCAGGTTAGTTAGTTAGTTAGTTAGTTAGTACACATGAGAGAATCTTACCAACAGTGGCTAGCAGTGATATACCTCGGTAATTTCCACAATCTTTCCTGTCACCTTTCTTCAACAAAGCACAATACTTGCATCCTTCCAGTCTTGAGGTACTTTCTGGGCATCCCATATCTCTTGGATGAGCTTGTGCAGGCAGTTGGTCAGCTGAACACCACCAAATTTCCACACTTCTGCTGGAATTCCATCCCTTCCTGGAGCTTTACCATCCTGTGTTGTCCTGATAGCTGCCATTAGTTCATCAAAATTTGGTGGTTCATCCAGACTTGATACAGCTGGTCGCTGCGCTAGAGCTTCTTTAGCCTCTTCAGTGAGATCTCCAGGGTTGTTTAGTAGTTGGTCAAAGTGGTCTGCAAATCTGTCCAGGATCTTGTCTTTCTCCTGCAAAACCGTTTCACCATCCATATAGCCTTTAGTTGGATCAATCCTCTTGGTTTAGGGCTGTAGATTTCTCTCAAACCTGTGAAGAATGTTTTCATGTCCTTCCTGTCTGCTGCAGTTTGAAGTTTCTCCACTTTTTCATCCCACCGGTTGGACTTCATCTTTCTGGTGTACTTCTGTAGCTCACTCTGAGCCTTTGAGTATTTCTTCTTTTTAGTCCTTGTGTTACGCTGTAGGTTTTCCTGCCTAGCTGTATTCCTCACTTCTTGTAGTTTCTTCAGGTGTTCATCATGCTCATCAAACCAATCTTGATGTTTCCTCTCAGGGTAGCCTAATACATCACTCGCAGTCTGATACACCGTATCCTTCAGTGTTGCCCATTTCTCTTCTATGTCATTCTCTGAGTTGTTGCTGTCCCAGTCTTTCAAGTTTTCATCCATTTCCTGTATAAGTTCTTCCTGCTTCTTTTGGCCTTTCAGTGCACTTGTGTTTAGCTTCCGTGGTGGCTTCGCACCCATCTTGCAGTGCTGTTTTAGTCTGCAAATCCTTAATCTAAATCTCAGCATAACATGATCAGTGCCACAGTCTGCGCACCTCTCATTGCTCTGGTGTCCAATACATCCCTTATGTCTCTCTGCCTGACTATGATGTAGTCTAATAAGTGCCAGTGCTTGGATCTTGGGTGCATCCATGTCTTCTTGTGTGTGTCCTTGTGCTTAAATAGAGTGTTGGTTATCACAAGGTTGTACTCTGAACATAGTGCAAGTAGAAGTTCTCCATTAGCATTGCACTTGCCTACTCCATGACTGCCTAGCACTCCTTTCCATTTCTCGGTGTCTGAACCAACTCTGGCATTAAAATCTCCAACAAGTATCAGCCTGTCATCAGTCAGTACACGCCTGATAGTCTCACGTAAATCGCTGTAGAACTCTTCCTTCACCTCCTCTGTGTTGGTCATTGTTGGGGCATATACACTGATGAGTGTGGCATACATCTTCCACTGTAGTGGGAGTCTCATAGTCATTATCCTGTCGTTGATTGGCACTGGTTCCTCATTAAGCATTGCTGCTATCTCCTTTCTAACTGCAAAGCCCACTCCTGCTTCCCTCCTTTCTTGAGTTGATTTCCCACTCCAAAAGAAGATGTGCCCATGGTCTTCCAAGCTGTCATATCCAGGCAATCTTGTTTCACTAAGTGCAGCTATGTCTACATTGTACCTGTTCATTTCCAGGGCCACAAGCGCGGTCTGTCTTTCTGGATGCTGTGATGTTGTTCTGTCCAACAGAGTGCGTACATTCCATTCTGCTACACACAAGGTTGCTGTTTTCCTCTTCTTTTGTCTTCTTGCTCCTAGCTTACTTTTCGCTGCCTGTCGGAGTGTGAACAGATCAGCGCGGACCTTGTAAGCCCGGGCGGCATCCGAGCCGGTATGAGTTGCTTTCTGATTGACCATTTCATGAAACTGCTTGCAAAGTATTTGAGTACTGCTAGCTTTGGCTGGACTAGCAGCACATTCTTGGCAGATAAAGGTAATATCAGTGGCAAGGACAAGCCAAGACAAACTGACTTCAGTATCTGTTGCAGTGACTGACCAGATGATAGGTTTGTTTATCTCTGCTCTTTGTGTAGTGCATGTCACAATGCACCGACTGGCACAGTCCACCACAGACCTTGTGACAGATGTGGTTATCTGCCAGGATGTCCAGTCTCACCCTGTGTAACTGGGAGTGGTCCACCAAAGACCTGTGACAGATATTGTTTTTAGTTCTGCCAGGATGCCCTGTTTCATCCTCCATGCCCTCAGTAGGGCGGGGATGTCGGTTGAGTCGCCGACGGCCCGACCCATGAGACAGGTAGTACCGGTTTTCATGGTTATCCTATAGCAAGTAAGCCAATGCCTGACCAAAAAAAAAAAAAAAAAAAAAAAGGGGGGGGGAGATGTAAGTCTCAGTTAAAAGCTGCCAATTTCTGACCAAAAAGGTGCTATTTTATGGGTAAAAAGCTGCAACTTTAGCAAAAAGACAAAAAAACAAAATGTGTAAATTTCCAACTGTTTACAGCCTAAAAACGCTGCAGATCTAAGATTTGAATAAAATGGTGCAAGTTTAAGCTTCTTTTTTTTTGTTAAACTGCAAATTCAAGAGTAAGAAAAGTTCTAAATTCATGAGGAAAAAGCTGCAAAATTATGAATAATAAAAAGCTGTAAATTTTCAAGTTAGAAGCAGCACATTTCTGAGTAAAATGGCTGTAACTCTGCAGGAAAATCCTGCAAATTTATGAGAAAAATCCTCACATTTACAAAAGAAAGTTTCTAATTTACATGAAAAAGGATGTGATAAACTGGCGTGTGTTGGCCATTTTTTATAGCAACATAAAACCTTGATAATCATGAATGTATATTCAATTTAAAAATTATTGCATTTATGATTTTCTTTTGCAGTTCATAATAAAGAGGGAGTTGATTTATCTGCAAAACTACCATTTTTAGTGTTGTTGTCACTTTTTACTTTAAAACAGTCAAAGAGGAAGTCACTGCTTCTGTTTAAGGTAGCTTTCCTAATTATCTCAATTCTTAAAAGTACAAACAGAGCAATTCTTAACTGATCTGTAGAGCTCCTGGCCTTAATTTTGAGTTAGAAGCTTTTATTCACTTTATATTGGGGTGTGTTTTTTTTTTCTCCACTCACTCTGACAGAAACTATCCCCATTTTCATACTTTTGAGCGAGCAGTCCTAATCAAAACTGCTACGTCAGGTCTGTGTGATCCCTTTAGTGTGGTGTAAATGTGAATGCTGAAAATCAAAACTACTCTTGTTTTAAGCTGAGCCAGCTGCTGAGGCAAACCAGCCACCACTGACAACACCACCTCAGGGAGTGAAATGACAGCATCAGTTTTTTTTAATGAGTTAATTGGTCCACATTCATCAAAAAAGTTAACTTAATATTCCCAGCCTTAAAAGGAATACTATTTAAGTAAAACATAATACAGTAAAAGCTCCTCTAATTTGAAGTGTTTGAGTGATGGATGCCTCCCTGTCAGGATAATCCATTACCTTGTCTTTAAACTAATCTTATTCAAGTTCAGAGCCCTAAAACTGAGCAGTAGTGCACTTTCTTGGATAATTAATTAAAGCTGGCATGCTGATGCTAATTTTCTGGAGTAGCTTTTGATTGCGCAAGAAAGTCATTTTAGGAAGCATCCACGGCATTTACAAATGTGTTTAAAAAAAACAGAAAAGTTTACATTGTCTCCGTCACTCAAAATATGAATTAATTTAACTTTATATAAATATTAACATCATAATATGTTGAATTGACTTATTTAAATACAGTGGTACCTCTACTTACGAACGTCTCTACATACGAAATTTTCAGGTTACGAGACGCCTCAACGGGAAAATATTGCCTCTAGTTACGAACAAAATTTCAGGATACGAAAGGCAAAAAAAGTACGCGCTCCTCGCAGCTCCCGTATTTTACCGAACGTAAACATACCTGTAGCTGCTCTGCCATTGGCTATCGCCTAGCATCTTCCTGGTATCCCATTGGCCACGAATGGGTGCGTTTGGTTGATCTCGCTTTATCTTATTATTATTTACTATTCTTACGACTTTATTTTATCCTTCTTACCTCCTGTAAGACTGTTGACTGAACTACACAATTTAGAGAAAAAAAAATTGTTAACTGCCATGTTTATCACCATCTACATTATAACTCTGTACTTTCACCTTGTTCTTAATAAAGTTTTGGGGAAAAAAAAAACAACATCAACGATCAGCACGGTATTAAAACAAAAGGAAGCCCTTACAAGCCGATAAAAGCAAACGTCCTTGGATCGTTTCATCACAAAACGTCAGGCAAAAACCACTGATGAGACAGAACATGAACCAAAGAAGGCAAAAGGTGACGCCGATGCCGACGATCGCAGTTAAAAGGTAAATGAACATAATTTTTATTATTCTTTCTCTTTTATTATTCTTTCTCTCATTTTAAACTCTCATTTTATGTTTATTGTGCAGTAATCTAATTGTAACATGTATTTGTTACATGTTTTGATGCGTTTTTACGATTTATAAAAAATTTATGCCCGAATTTTGGGGGCTTGGAACGGATTACGGCATTTACATGTAAAACGCGCCTCTACTTACGAATTTTTCACGTTACGAGAATTCTTCCGGAACGAATTAAATTCGTAAGTAGAGGTACCACTGTATATATACATATATGCATGTGTGTATTTATGACAGTATCATGGATCAATAGATGACACATTGCACCTGGAATCAGTGCTGTAGTGAAATTTGTCAAGTTCTGAACAGAAAATAGAAGAAATGAGCATTTCAATTAAGAAGATGTGTTTTCCTTTTTGTCAGCACAAAGAGCCTTCAGGGATGGAAAGCCCATTAAAGTGTGTCTGAATGAGCAGTGGCTGTAGATCACAGGCACTGACTGATGGAACGACATTGTCTCCGGCCTGTTGATTTCAATCGTGTGAATATTTATGTCCAGAGGTGTTTGCCTGTTCTTAATGCCTATGCTCTTCAAGCGGATGGTTACTGTCTGCTGTAAGTGGCTGTTTATTAGCAGAAGCTTGCCCTGCCAGAAGAAGCATTAAGGTCTGCTCATTATTTAATCATTGGCTGCTTCACACCATGTGGACATGCCACATGTTAGCTGTGTAGAATATGAGCAAAGCAGCCCATTCAGGGTAGCAGGTAAAGACTGCAGCATGATCAGTGCTAACAGCTTACACCCATATGATGTCATACAGCAAATTATCAACAATCATTTAAATAATTTAATTTTTTCTTACATTAATGAGATCATCATGTAGATAGGCCTGCTTAAAACCAATTTTCCAAAAATTTATGCTGATATTGTCGGTCTTCCTACTAGCATTGCACAGGACAGCTAAAAGAATGCTTTTTAACCAAAAAATGAGGGACTAAACTCAGAATACAAAGGTAGCTTGGGAATTATTTTTATGTAAATGAACATTATTTTGTTTTAAATCACTGGTCATAATTATGGCCATTTTATTACAGTCAAATTAAATGTGCTCTGTGAAGTTTTACAATTCTGTATTTAAATAAACTAGTGCATACCCGTGCATGCCCATAGAGGGGATGCATTGGGACACATTTCTTGCCAGTTACAGGACAGTTGGTATAGCAACACAGCACTAAGTGGCAATCACATGTGATGGCTTTTGTATGCAGCAAAACATAAAAATCATACAAAATATGTCCCGCCATCTGGGGCTGTTTGCCCCTGCTTGTTACTTCTTCTCCTGCCTGTCACTGTTCTGTGTTATGTTGCTTACCTGTGTCTACATATGTCTTGTAGAGAGTCATGTGCTCTGTCTATGTGTCATCATATAGACATCATCTGGTGGGTCTTCTTCATTAAGACCACTGAAGGGTCTCCTCCTGTCGCAGACGGCTCATGCCTGCGGCGTACTGGTGGAACCTGAGGCGTTTCATGTTCACGGCATCCTTTCTGATGTACAGCAGTTGTCCTCATTCTATTGCTCTCCATCTGGTGGGTCTTCTTTGTTCAGACCACTGGTTGAGGGAGGGGTACGTTGTAATTCCAATTCATGGGCATGATCCTGAAAAAGTGGCTTTCGACCCTGTTCAGGAAGGCCTGTGCATGCCCGTAGAAACCAAGAAACCGGAGTACCCATAGAAAATCAGCGCTTTGCTTGGCATCTTACACATTTGTAGTGTAGACTGGCATTCGTCAAGGTTACACATTTGCCGTCATGTAGACATGGCGAGTTGTCCTATGATGCCTGAGTTCATAGGATGCGCTATGATGATGAGGCAGAGATCATAGGCCATTATATGATGTCCTAGAAACGTGCTTTAAAGTCTGTCGTACCCAATGCTGGTGAAGGGTGTCCTCCTGTCTCAGACGGGTGTGATGTACTGCTGGAACCTCAGGTGTTTCATCTTCATGGCATCTTTTCTGACGTGCAGCAGTTGTCGTCATTCTATTGCTCTCCATCTGGTGGGTCTTCTTCTTCTTCTTCGTTGATACCACTGGTTGAGGGATAGGTGTGTCATAATTCCAGTTAATGGACAGGATCATGAAAATAGGTCTGAGCAAAAAGAGGCTTTCCAGCATGGACTCACTGTATATGACATCATAAAGACATGAAGGCTGCCTTGATGTATATGACATCGTAAAGACATGCTGCCTGATGTCTGTCACTGTATATGACATCATAAAGACATGAAGGCAGGCTTGATGTATATGACATCATAAAGACATTTGTCTATGTGCCGTCATATAGGCATCGCGAGTCCTATGATGCCTGAGTTCATGGTCTATATGACATCATAAAGACACATTTGCCTATGTGTCCTATAATGCCTGAGTTCAAAGACACATGGTCTATAATATAGACTTTCTTTATGTTCTTTATATCATATAGACTCTATATGATATCATAAAGACACATTTGTCTATGTGTGTCCTATGATGCCTGAGTTCATATAACGTCCTATGATGTTCAGGCAGAGATCATAGGCCGTCCTATGATGTCCTATGAACGTGACAGACACACACAGATTTCTTGCTTTTATAGAGTGATGAACAGCTCCTATGAAACAGTAATGGTGAGGGCTGTCAACCACTGCTTAATAATAATGCATTGGATTTATATAGCACTTTTCATGGCCACTCAAAGACACTTTACAATGGATACATTATTCATTCACTCCACAGACAATGGCAGTGGTAAGCTACTGCTGTAGCCACAGCTTCCCTGGGGCAGACTGATGGAAACGTAGCTGCCAATCCAGCCCAACGGCCTCTCTGACCACCACCAAACATTTATGCCCGGTGTCATGGACACTGGCGGCAAGGTGAGTAAAGTGTGTTGCCCAGGGACATAATGGCAGGATGGCTAGGGAGAGCAGGATTCGAACTGCCAGCCCTGCGGTTATTGGATGACCCGCTCTACCTCCTGAGCCATTGCCCACCCCACTTAGAGCTGGGGGCCCCTTTCCTTCTATTGTTTTCAGACTCTTGTCTACACTGTTGGTCTGGTTGCCCACTTTTCTAATGCCCTTCCCCTGCAACTTTTGGCCCGTCTCTGTATATAAACATGGTCTGACTCAGGACAATTGAAAGAAGGACCAAAATGTATGGGCTGCACACTATTGATATAGCCAACACCAGTCCAGTGAGTAATGTTCCCCCTTGGCTGTTTCCGGGAATAGAAGTAGATGCTCGTCTGCTAATGAGGAAAAAGGATTGGCCTATGAGTGAAGTTGGTGTTAAAACAAGCATGTAAAACGGGGCTATAAGGGACGGCTGGGTAATAAGGGACACTTTTCGACAAATTTCTTAAAACTAATATCTACCTACAGGAAAGCAAAAAGAAATATGCAACATACCATGATTTGTTTAAGGATTCATGGATATTTGACAATAACAACACAACTCAGCGTCCTGCTCAAAATAAAAAAAGCAGAATTACATTTAAAACATTTCCCAGAAAAGTGTCCCTTATTACCCAGCCGTCCCTTATAGCCCCGTTTTACGGCATTTACCTCAGGAACAATTACTATAACTTCTTACAGCTCTATACTGACAGTTCAAAGAATAAAGAGGGCTCTGTTGGAGTTGGAGTATACATTGCAGAGTTTAAAATGACCATCGCAAAAAGACTCTCCAACAATACATCCATGTTTACAGCAGCGATGGTGGCAATAATTATTGCTTTGCAGTGGGTGGAGGAGGTCAGACCAGACTGGGTGGTGGTGTGCACAGATTCACTTGCAGCGTTAAAAACCATACAGACACTAAAATCGACAAGGGAAGACTTGGTGATTGAGCTATATCACAGTTTACTGTATTTAGGGTACACAGGGGTGGTGGAAAAGTTCAGTTTTGTTGGGTTCCTGCACATGAAGGGTTGAAAGGGAATGACTGTGCAGACAAATTAGCAAAAAGCGCTCTTGGAAAAGAGAAAACTATACCATTGTCTCTTGGAAAAAGTGAAGGGAAAGGAGTAATCAAGAAAAAAGGAACTGAGCTATGGCAAAAAAGATGGGATGAAGATCATAAAGGTAGATCGTATTACAAAATACAAAAATGTATTGTAATAAAGAATTTCATAACAACCAAAAGGAGGGAAGACATCATTATGGCAAGACTCAGACTGGATCACACAGGTTTAAATGGTACTTTATTCACCATGGGGAAAAGCGAAAGTGACAAATGTAGAGAATGTGGAGTAAAAGAAAATGTCGAGCACATATTACACCGTCACAAATACAGAAATGAAAGACAGATACTGCAAAATGAAGTTTGAGAGGCCAGTAGGGAATGGAATTTAACTGAGATTCTGGGAACAGATGGAGATGGAGAGGCAATAAGAAACACGAGAAGGGCTGTTTTCTCTTTTTTAAATAACACAGGATTAAGTCATAGAATTTAGGGGTCGGGCTCAGATGACATGTTACACACTCTTGTACAGTAGGTGGTGGTATGCACCTTTCAGTTGTTTGCTATCCGCCAGTAACCGAGAAAAGAAGAAGAACCGAATGCAAAGGAAAAAAATGGCCTGTCAGCTAGCTTAGCATAGCATTGCTATCATGTTGTTTACACCTCTTATTAAACATTTACCCATTCATTGCATAACAATGCATGGCTCTGATGTACCTGTGAAATATACCGAAATATATCTTTCTCCCAGTTATTATCTGGCTATGGTTTTAAATTATTATTAACTTTTGTGTGCAGTGTTCCTTGGCTATTGTTATTAGCGTTGTTAGCTTCCCTCCAGCCTCCATCATTCTACCAGATGGGAATCTTGAGGTTTCTTTCCAGCCTAAGCCAGTCAGACAGTCCGGTGGCCTTCTGGTTTGGCCTCTTTACCAAAGAAAGCTTGCTGTTGGTGGTCCTTCCCGAGGGCTTACAGGTGGCCGCTGGAGGGCAGCACAGACCAGAAAGGCACTCTGAAATCCCTCAGTTGGTGAAAAGCTAGAGAGAAGTGTTCAAAGTTGACCCACCCGGGTGGGTGGCATGAGGGACCCGCACAACACCAGTAATGCTCCTTCTGCATGTTGACCCAGAAAAACCTTTTTATTACAACTTTTACTTTCTCTAGATAGTCAAGTTTGATCATCTTCTTGGTGGCTGACCCTGATGGGGCTAATCAGAGGACCTCACTAAACCATCCCATTGGTAGAGTTCCTTCACAAAAACAGGTAAGTCCAGTTGTGTTCAAAATGAGAAAAAACACTTTCATCTGTTGGTTTATATGTGTTTGTATTTCCAATTCAGCTTCTAAGACATGGCCACTTGAAACATGAGTATCTCAGACATAATAAAGCCAAAAATTGAACTTCAACTCATTGTTATTTTTTGGGCAATTTATGGCCGCAAAAACAGATCCAAGTCCACAAGTCCAAGTCCACAACACATACTTTTGCAAAAATAGACATGTCCTGAAAACCATGCTAGTTTGTCAGGTGAACGCATCATTGGTTCATCTGCTTCATCAAAATTATCCATATTTGACATAAAATGCAACAAAATTGTAAAAAAAAAAAAAAAAAAAAACAACTCAGAGGGAAATCACACAAAGTGAGCAGACCCAAGTAGGGGTCTCTGCAGAATGCTGCTGCAGCAAATAGACACATGATTGGCTGGTCTCAGCATCTAGATACGTGACTGGCTGATCCTTGCTGCACCAATGAGTCACATCACCCAAGTACCAAGCGCTGATTTAAGATAAGATAAGCCTTTATTAGTCCCACAATGGGGAAATTCCAGGATTGCAACAGCACAGGGATAGCAACACTCAGAGCAACAATCAGAAGGCAAGAAAAAACAAGAGCAGCTAGTATACATATGTACATATTACTATATATATATATATATATAGACACAGTGCGGAGCATTGTGGTTGGTGGATGTGCAGCAGAAAGGCTAAGCTCTCTCTCCGCGGATGCGGCGGGCCAGCTGGATGTCTTTGGGCATGATGGTGACCCTCTTGGCGTGGATGGCGCACAGGTTGGTGTCCTCGAAGAGACCCACCAGGTAGGCCTCGCTGGCCTCCTGCAGAGCCATGACGGCGGAGCTCTGGAAGCGCAGGTTGGTCTTGAAGTCCTGACCGATCTCCCTCACCAGGCGCTGGAAGGGCAGCTTACGGATGAGCAGCTCCGTGGATTTCTGGTAGCGACGGATCTCTCTCAGAGTCACGGTACCGGGCCTGTAACGATGAGGCTTCTTCACTCCGCTGGTGGCCGGAGCGCTTTTCCGAGCAGCCTTGGTGGCCAGCTGCTTCTGGGGGCTTTTCCTCCAGTAGATTTACGGGCGGTCTGCTTGGTTCCTGCCATCGCTCTTTATTATTCTGTCTTATATTTCTTGCACGCCACCTAAACTCCAGCCCGGCACCCGCGTCGGTTTCGCTTCAGTTCCCCGGTATGTCGAGTTTCTCCGTTAGCACCGGGTGGCGGTTGAGTGCTAGCTAGCTCTTCCCTGCTGTTTCATCTCCTGCTGTAGACAGTGGCTCCGTCTGCCGACTCGGGAGACCTTTGGGGCGATCTGTGTGTCCGTGATATATATAGAGTGAAAGGTGTGCCGGATCAGAAAGTTATCACCGGATCAGAAAGAAGAAGGAAGATAAAAAGACTCAGAATTGAGCCTCTGTTGCAAAAGGCAGCCAACTCGTGTGGCGCCGGAACCGGAAGATTTGCCGTGTGTGGAGTTATCTGCTTTTGTAAAAACAGGGTCCCTGCGTTTATCGGCTTTTGCAAAAAAAAAAAAACAAAAACATGAACTTCGTAGTGTATATAGCAGCGGATACAGTGGATTTTTAGAAAAACAATTTGAACTTCTATAAGTAGTTAATGTGAACAGTTGTTTGTTGTACAGAGGGAATTTTTCTTGGAAGTGCCGTTTTTTGGTTTTTGCAAACAAATTCTTCATTTTCCCCTAACGTCTTGGGGATCATCAAGATGTTTTCTGGCAAAACTGAAATGAGCCTTTATGTTCTTTTTGCTCAACAGTGATTTTTGTCTTGGAACTCTGCCATGCAGGCCATTTTTGCCCAGTCTCTTTCTTATGGTGGAGTCATGAACACTGACCTTAACTGAGGCAGGTGAGGCCTGCAGTTCTTTAGATGTTGTTGTGGGGTCTTTTGGGACCTCTTGGATGAGTCGTTGCTGCGCTCGAGGTAATTTTGGTTGGCCGGCCACTCCTGGGCAGGTTCACCACTGTTCCATGTTTTTGTCATTTGTGGATAATGGCTCTCACTGTGGTTCGCTGGAGTCCCAAAGCTTTAGAAATGGCTTTATAACCTTTTCCAGACTGATAGATCTCAATTACTTTGTTTCTCATTTCTTCCTGAATTTCTTTGGATGGCAGCATGATGTCTAGCTTTTGAGGATCTTTAGATCTACTTCACTTTGTCAGGCAGGTAGTATATAAGTGATTTCTTGATTGAGAACAGGTGTGGCAGTAATCAAGCCTGGGTGTGGCTAAAGATATTGAACTCAGCTTTCCAAAGATGGGATAAACCACAGTTAATTTATGTTTGAATGGGGGGGTAGGGCAATCACTTTTTCCACACAGGACCATGTAGGATTGGATTTTTTTTTTTACCCTTAATAATAAAATACCTTCATTTAAAAACTGCATTTTGTGTTTACTTGTGTTATCTTCGTCTAATATTTAAATTTGTTTGATGATCTGAAACATTTAAGTGTGACAAACATACAAAAAAATGAGAAATTAGGAAGGGGGCAAACACTTTTTCACACCACTGTGTATCCACATGCATGTGTGTGCATGCTGATAATAGTGGTGGTGGTGATGGGGGTCAGGGATCTCTGCCTTACAGAATACTGTTAAACATCCTGATGGCTGTTGGAACAAAGGATCTCTTGTACCTCAGTCCACAAGCGCAGCAAGATCAACCACTGACTGCAGCCACTTCTCTGTCCTACCAAGATGTGATAAAGAGACTGGCTGGCATTGTCCTTTATAACCCGCAGCTCGTCCCTTATCCACCTATCCACCACAGCCCCCAGTGGATCAAATTTCCTCCCCACCACTGAACCAGCCTTCTTAACCAGCCTATCCAGTCGTCTTTTGTCCCTTGCTGTTATATTGCCTCCCCAGCAAACAGCCACATTAAAAAAATGACACTCGCCACCACAGTCTGATGAAACAGTCAACATCTCCATGCAGACACCAAAAGACTTAAGTGTCCACAGCAAAAACGGTCTGCTCTGTACCTTCCTGTAGAGCGCCTCCATGTTAGCAGACCACTCCAGATTACTGTCCAGATACACACCCAGATATTTAAAAGTGTGTACTGTCTCAATCGGTTCACCTTGAATAATGACAGGCTGCAGGAGAGGCCTGGATCTGCGAAAATCCACAACCATCTCCTTGGTCTTAGAGGTGTTCAGAAGCAGGCCATCTAATATGATAATCAGTGGTGGTGGAAAATCCTGACGTCTCCTTTAAAGATAAATTCACAACTCTCATATGAAATGCAAAATAATTTAACTGCACAGCAGGTACCTGAAAACAGTACATCTTCTCAACTGTTATAGACTCTTGTGATGCTCGTCATCATTCAAGTTTGATTTTAAAAATTGCACCCTAAATTACCAAACAAGAAATGAAAATCCATCCATCCATCCATCCATCTTCTACCACTTTTCCGGAGGTCCGGGTCGCGGAGGCAGCAGTTCAAGCAGAGAAGCCCAGACTTCCCTCTCCCCAGCCACCTGCTCCAGCTCTTCAGAGGGGATACCAAGGCGTTCCCAGACCAGCTGGGAGACATAGTCTCTCCACCGAGTCCTGGGTCTGCCCCGGGGTCTCCTCCCAGTGGGACGTACCTGAAACACCTCAAGTGGGAGGCGTCCAGGAGGCATCCTAATCAGATGCCCATACCACCTCAACTGACTCCTTTCAATGTGGAGGAGCAGCGGTTCTACTCTGAGCCTCTCCCGGATGACTGAGCTCCTCACCCTATCTCTGAGGGTGAGTCCAGCAATCCTACGGAGAAAGCTCATTTCAGCCGCTTGTATCCGCGATCTCGTTCTTTCGGTCATTACCCAAAGCTCGTGACCATAGGTGAGAGTAGGAACGTAGATTGACTGGTAAATCGACAGCTTTGTCTTAGAACTAAGCTCCCTCTTCACCACAACAGACTGGTACAACGTCCGCATCACTGCAGCTGCTGCTCCAATCCGTCTGTCGATCTCTCGCTCCATTTTCCCCTCACTCGTGAACAAGACCCCAAGATACTTAAACTCCTCCACTTGGGGCAGGAGCCTGTCCCCAACCCGGAGAGGACAATCCACCTTTTTCCGACTGATCAGTTGACAGCTCTGCACCTCTCTTTACTCGGGTGTCCAAGACATACGGTCGCAGGTCTGATGATACGATAACAAAATCGATCATCGACCTGCGACCTAGGGTGTCCTGGTGCCAGGTGCACATATGGACACCCTTATGCTTGAACATGGTGTTCGTTATAGACAGACTGTGGTTAGCACAGAAGTCCAATAACTGAACACCACTCGGGTTCAGATCGGGCAGGCCATTCCTCCCAATCACCCCCCTCCAGGTTTCACTGTCGTTGCCCACGTGCGCATTGAAGTCCCCCAGTAGGACAATGGAGTCTCCAGGAGGAGTACCCTCCAGCACCCCAGTCACAGACTCCAAAAAGGGTGGGTACTCTGAAACATCATTTGGTGCATAGGCACAAATGATGGTCAGGACCCGTTTCCCAACCCGAAGGCGCAGGGAAGCAACCCTTTCGTCCACCGGGGAAAACTTCAATATAGAGGCAGCAAGGTGGGGCGATACAAGAATACCCACCCCTGCTCGTCGCCTCTCGCCCGGGGCAACTCCAGAAAAGGCCAAGCTCCAGCCCCTCTCCAGGAGACTGGTTCCGGAACCGGAGCTGTGTGTTGAGGTGAGGCCGACTATATCTAGCCGGTATCGCTCAACCTCGTACACCAGCTCAGGCTCCTTCCCCACCAGAGAGGTGACATTCCACGTACCAAAAGCCAGTTTAGAAAGCTTGGGATCAGTCCGCCAAGGTCTCCGCCTTTGACCGTCACCTAATCCACATAGCACCGGACCCCCATGATCCCTCCTGCAGGTGGTGGACCCACTGGAGGGCGGACCCATGTAACTCCTTCGGGCTGAGCCCGGCCGGGTCCCATGGGTGGAAACCCGGCCACCAGACGCTAGCCTTCGAGCCCCTCCCCCAGGCCTGGCTCCAGGGTGGGGCCCCGGTAACCCCATACCGGGCGGGGTACACTGAATCCTTGATATACAATTTATCATGAGAGTCTGTTGGATCGTTCTTAGTCTGGCCCTTCACCCAGGACCAGTTTGTCTTGGGAGACCCTATCAGAGGCAAATTGCCCCCGGACAACATAGCTCCTGGGATCACTGGGGCACGCAAACCCCCCCACCACGATAAGGTGACGATCCATGAGGAGGAGAAATGAAAATATTTATGCAAAAGAGGAAACGGGTCCACTCTTACTTATTAGGTTTATTTTTTCCATAAATACCTTTTGTTTCTCTTGATTAAGTCAAGCAGTGGTTTGCTACTTTCCCTCATATGTACATGTTTGATTGGTGTTAAACTGAGGTATAATTAGATGATATTGGGTTATACTGTGCCCGCCAGCATGATCTGTTTCTTAGTGGGTGCATAGTTGAACTTAAGCCAAAATATGAGACAAGGGATGTCATATAAGAGACAAAACAAATCGGCCTAAAATAAGGGATGTCCCACCTAATACAGGACAGTTGGCAATCCTAAATATAGTTGACGCTTTGTTTGGATTGGCAAAGGAAGTCCAACAGGGATTATAGGCCTTGGATGCCCTTTTTTAAAGCATTCATACTGAGAAAAAGAATTAGCTGATGATATAGTCATGTAAAGTTGGCGGTAAAAATGGCATATTGTGCCGTTAGCTTTTTTTGCACCAAACACACTCTTGTTTCCATTGAGACAAATTCAGACAAATCACACCCTCACTTAATTTTCAGCTAACCACTTCCAGACACGTCATTCATTTGTCAGAAGGTCTGAAGTTTGGATTTACTTCCAGAGAAGATGATACTGCCAATTTAAGCTTCCAAGTTATGCACAGTACCGTTAAAGTCCCAATAATGGTCACTTGTCAAGTTTTGTATAGTATTATGTCCTTATTCTTGGACATATGTCTCACATGATTTTATAAACCAGTACAGACAGGCAGAAAACTTTAAGAAGTAAACCAGCAGTTTGGGCTTTTATGGCCCAAACTGCTGGAAGAAATACATGATGCACTGGAGTGATGTCATGTCTACGTCAGCTGCACCCTGGTGCAAAAAGTCAGAAAACAGACTCTGGAGTTAGCCATTGGTAGTAATGCCAAGTGAAAATAAAACAGTACAAGGTCATTTATGGAGAAAAATCACTGTATAGTGGCATGTCCACTGCGTGTATGACCAACTAGAAGAGACATATAAAACAGAAGTGTTAATAAATAGTATGTTTGTTACTACAGTTGCTGTGCAGTGCGTAGACACAACCATCTTGGTATCTTATGTTGTTCATGTAAAGGCTCGGTCCACTTCACATACTGAAAAACTGACTTCCCAGTCAGAATTTTTGTGAGGCATGCACCTATATTGACTTGTCAAGAGTAGAAGGAATTTCACATCAGCGCCTACTTTTTTAAACATGGTTTGTTAATTAAACCAGACTTTAGCCTGATTAATAATCAGTCCAATTTGTTCATCACAGATTCCTGACATCATTTCATCTACACTGTGTCTTATACTCTGTTTAAGTGAATTTCCTCATTTGCAAGTCTGTCCTATAAGTGTGAGAGACTGAGTAAAAATGATACCTTCCCTTCCTCTGGGAAACATTCACTCCCAGTTGTTTACAACAGGTGCCGATGGCTTTATTAAAGATGACCAGTGACTCTGACCAGGACTGAGAGATGTTAATACATCCCCTGACCTTTCTAACGGGGATTACACACCAGGTCTGCCACTGCAGGAGGCGACCGTCCCCAGCATGCCACAGGATCTTCTCCGCTCAACTCAATAGGCTAGAGTAAGATTTATGGCCCCAAACCGCAGCCTGTGTGTCGGGTCTCTGCTTACAGGATACAAATGGTGATATGTGGGTATTGGGAGAGGTGCTAGACGCCAGTGTTTCCGGTTTCAAGATTTAGCTGGAATTCTGTAGCTTTCTAAGGGCAAGTGAATGATATCTTCCCAGGGGACATATACAGGAAACAGCGAGGGGCCCCTAGAGTCACTGCTGCATCATAAACACCTTCTTGTTTGCTCTCTTATTCCTGTCTTTGTCTTTTTGTCCGTCTCCGAGGAGTAATAGCATCGCCCTTAAGTCAACTGCATTACCATTATTCCTCCCGGAATACCAGCACAAGCCAAGACACTCAGCATCACCTGTCAATAGCTGGCTCCGTCCATTAATCGAATCAAGCCCCATTCTTTTACGAGACAACACAGCTGGGTGAGTCAGCGTGAAGATTTGACTCAGCTGAATCAAGAGTGATTTGCTTTTTATCTACATGCCATCATTTAAAGGATCTGTGAGCGGACTAATCATGGAATAAAAGAGAAATGTAAGCAAGGATACTACAGAATGAACAGGAACCATGAGTGGATATTTGAAAAATAAATGTTGCCATTGTCTGGATGAACAGAAAAAAATTGAAAGCAATATAAAGAACAAGACCATCAGTGATGGAGTAGCTCATTCTGGCTTGATGAAATAACCCAGAGTGCGCTCAGATCTCCTGACCTTGAGTACAACCTGGATGCAGACCCACCTGAGCGTCATTGTGAGTGAGTCTGGTGACCATGGGGGCAAATGCTTAGGAGGAGGAGTGATTCCCGTGAATTGTGGATGGACAAATAGATGGACAGGTGACGGACACCAAGTCATCACATTAGCTCCTTTGGGATTGGCCAGCATGAGCCATTTAAAATTTAACCAACTTCCATATGAATGCTGCACATTTACAAGAAAAAAAAGTTCAAAATTTATGAGAAAAAAAGATGTCAATTGTTAAGAATAAATTCACAAATTGATAAGAAAAAAGTAGAGAATTTACAAGAAAAAAAGCCACCAATACTGTATATTAGAAAAAATCCTGAATTTATGAAAAAAAATCTTGAAATTACGAGAAAGAAGTTGGAAATTTATGAGAAAAAGTTGCAACTTCCGGGGAAAGGTAATCAATTTGGAAGAAAAAAGCTGCAAATTTAAAAGAAAAAATGTATATAGTACACACACACACACACACTTTTGGCTGCTCCCTATTCGGGGTCGCCACAGTGGATAGTGGGTCTGCATAATAATTTGGCAAGGATTTTATGCCAGATGACCTCCCCATTTCACCCAGCCTTGGGGCCAGCACATGGAGTTCATTGGTTTTGTACTTACCCCATTGCTAAGTAACCAACTCCCCCCCCACCATTCTATTTATGCTGAGCACCAAGCAAGAAGGTACCATTTTTATGATATGACTCAGCCTGGGCTTGAAGACAACCTCCCAGCTGTGGGGCAGATGCTCTACCACTTGCCACCATTTCAGTTTTATGTATGTACACTACTCAAAAAGTTAGGGACATTCAGCTTTTGGGTGAAATTTCAGGATGCGCCTAAAGTGTACTATAACCTTGACAGGTGAACTTAGTTTGACCTTCTCTAACCTTTTGAATGCGCATGTCCAACTTGGCCAATGTTTCAATACTTTTTGCATAACTTACTGTTGTCTAACAAGGTGCTTAACCGCAAAATTCACAACAGGTGTTTGATCAGTGAATCAACCAATAAATTTTAGAATTGGTATTTAAACAGTCTTCATCATGCTGTTCACATTTTGACATCATGAGACCAAGATGATGCTTAACAATTGATCAACAGTACCTCGCTATTTCGAGGCTTCAAACAGGATGTTCTCAGAGGGAAGTGGCCACTGAGCTTGGAGTGTCACAGAGTGTCATCAGCAGGTTGCAACAGAGATACAGACAGACTGGACGAGTCACAGAAAGGCACAGAAGTGGACGTCTTTTGGCCACATCCCATGCTGATGACCACTTCATTGTGAACAGCGCCCTGTGGAACTGGATGATGACACAACCTTTGTCCAAGCTCTTGTGCGTATGTGTCGGCGTCTGTTTGAAACCTCAGTCACTCTTACACTTACTGGTTATTTTATCTGTTTTTATTTATTTTACCTACTCTGTTTTAAATTTTTATCTCTTTTATTGATATTAACTTTCTATTTAGTGATATTAACTTTTTAAACTGGAGCTAGAACTTTATTGGTCAGCTATATTGATCATACAGCTCCCAACGGCTGGACTGTTTATGTTTTTAGTCAAAAATGGACATGACAGTGCATGGTGATGATAAAATTCTATTGCAGAAAGCACAAAAGAAAATTGCTGACATGGAGGAGGATATCCAACGACTCTCTGATGAACTGCAGCAGAAAAACACACTCCTCTCCAACTTCACCCTACGTCTTCCTCTGCTGTCACGGGCGATGAGTCTTTTAGCGGCCCAGGAGTCCAAAAAAACGGCCTTGAGTGACTCAGCCCTCCGAGACACAGTCGCCTGGGACCCCTCCTCCTGTCCATGGCCCTCCTCCTGTTCAACGCCAAATCAGATGGCCTGGTCTGAGGTGATGGTCCGGGGCAGGAAAAGGGCCTCAGACACGTCAACCACCAGCCCTCCTCTGCCAGTCTCCAACCGCTATGAGGCTCTGGCAACGGCTGATAATCCACCTTCCACCGATGCTCCACCTTCCACCGATGCTCCAGCTTCACCGGTTCCAGTTCATCTGGGCTCCACTCGGCGCACAGCCCCCACTAACGTTGCACCCATCCCTTCGTTGGAAGACTCAGTGGCCTTTCCTCCGCTGAGGGCTGACAGCAGTGGGGCGGCTGGCGTGGCCCCAGCTGAGCCACAGCGGCTCTGGCCCTGTTCTGGAGAGTCCTGTGCCCGACGTATGATCCTGAAGTAGGCTGTTCACCGACACTCTGGGAGGCCACACCGCATGGAGCAGTTGGGGAATCCCTCCTCCGGTTCTGGCACCGTTTCCCTGCCCTGCTCGTCAGCTGGTGAGGTAAGGGGTCCTACTTGTCCCAACGACAGGACCCCCACTCTGCCACCACCTCACCGCACTGACTCTTGCTGAGGGACCCTGCAACCACCAACATCTCGCCCGCTTTTTCCTCCAACCACGATGATCGTCTGTGACTCCATCATAAGGCACATCAGGTATTTTAACTCCATCACTCACTGTTTCCCAGGAGTTACCGTCCCCGATCTGTTAGAAAAGCTCCAGGATCTGCTGCAGTCACAACCCCCCTCCATCACACGGATTATTATTCACATAGGGACTAATGACACCATCCACAGACTGTCTGAAAGCACTAAAAATGACTTCTGCAAACTTTTTAATATTTTATCAAACAGTGGAAAGTTTGTTTTTATTTCTGGCCCCCCACACTGCGCCGTGGATCAAACCGTTTTAGTCATATTCTTGCCCTCTCAACTTGGCTCAAGTCCGCCTGCAGCAGCAAAAACATTAACATTAATTTTATTGACAATTTTAATTTGTTTTGGGGCCGCCACACTCTCTATAAATCTGACGGCATACATTTAAATGCATCAGATAGCTGGCTTTTAGCAGCAAATCTGATGCATATCATTCCAGCCACAACATGCAATCGACTGTTTACATCCCACCACCCCTCCCCTCCGGATCCACTCACATCTCTGACCCCCAGGAAGACTATCCAGCACCAGTCCCATTTTTGTCAGCCTCCACCATCTGGTCTGGAAATTCGTTCACTACCCACCTTCCTCATTAGGACACTGATCACGGACAGACCTCCATCCATAAAACAGACAGTTCACAAGAACTCACGCCGACGCTGCCTAAATTCTGTGGATCAGTCTCCAAACAATAATCCACAGAAAACAAATTACCCATCTATAAATAACTCACCACCTACCCTAAATATGGCTCTTTTAAATATACGTTCTCTTGCCAACAAGACTTTTATCATCAATGACCTGATTTTCGATAATAAGATTGACTGTATATTTTTAACAGAGACGTGGCTTGGCACGGATGCACCAGCAGTTCTCACTGAGGCCTCCCCACTAAATTTTAGTTCAGTTTTTTCCATAAGAAGGGGGGGGACTGCTTCTATTTTTTCTTCCTCACTTGCAGTAAAGCAAATTTTACCTGATCAATATACTGCATTTAAGTACCACGCTTTTGTCTTTAGCAGCCCCGCAATTTTATACGTCACAGTTTACAGACCACCCAAATACTGCCCTGTTTTTATTAATGAGTTCTGAGTTTTTATCAATAATCCACTCCTCATAATTTCATTCTCATTTCCGGTGATTTTAATCTACACTCTGCTAAGCAGGGCGACCCTATGTCAGAAGATTTTAACCTCTTGCACTCCGGTGTACCGCGGACGGGCACGTCTCTGCGTCCCAGAGCGCACGAGGGCGCTGCCTCCAAGTGCGCACTGAAAAAAAAAAAAAAGTTCTTCCACTACAGACACAGCCGCGAACAGATCAGATATGATTGACCTCTCATTCGACTAATAAGAGCCTTGAATTGGGTTTCTGAAACCTTGAAGAATCAATGACTGAAAACCTAGCAAGAAGGACCCGCCTACCAACGCTGTGAATGCAGCGAGCCAATTGAAGCACAGAAGTTCGCAAGCTGTTTTTTGTAAGGCTGGGTGAAGACAGACTGCTGCAGCAGATGGAAAAAAAGGACCCGCAGGAAGAACCGTCACAGACCCAGCAGCACAGAGACCATCCATAAGTGCTACCTGTGTGACAGGGACAGCCATTCGCACATCGGCCTCTTCAATCACAGGCGGTGCTTTTTTTTTTTTTTTATTCGAGCAGAATAGACATTTAGGATTTTCTTCCATGGTCATCATAGACCGATGGAGGCCGACGACGAAGGTCGTAAATCATTCGCCAAAACCGCAATCATGGAAGCACAAAACCGCAATAATGGAATTATCTTTTGACCGGGTTGCCGAGAGCAGAACCACGAGTCCGTAACAAGGGACCAGCGTCGCGTTCGTCTGACAATGAGGAAGAGAAGTTCACCAGGACACTGCTGCTATGAAGAGGTAAGGTGTTATAAGCTAAATTATTCTTTATCCCTGAAAATTGTAATCAAAAATGACTTTTGACTGATCGGTAAATTACAGCTGTGTGGCGCACGAAGTCTGAAGTTCGTGCGCTGCGGTACACGGGTCATGTACCGCGTCCGGACCGTGAACGCCCCCGCCCCCCCACTACTCTTCTGTAGCGAGGGGGGGAAGCCGCGGTGACTGCACCGCGGTCGCCACATGACTATTCCGTCATGTAGCGATGGCCGATGTCCGTCCTCTGTAACGGGGGGGGGGACAATCCCCCCCCCCACACACACACACACACACAGCCCTGAGTGTCATCTTTCATTAGAGCCCAAGATGAAGCTTCTGTATTGAATCATTCAAAAGTTACAGACGTTTTTCCAAACTGTGCCATTTGGCACAATTTGGCACAGTTCAAAAACGCTTGGGAACTACCTGAGGAAAAAGCTGTGTAATATATTCATTTTTTGTGGTATTGTTACAAAACTTTGACCTCAGCTGGATAACACTTGGTTCTACATTTCTGTTGCATTTTCCAGCCCAGATCTGAAGCTGTGGGTTATTTGCAAGCATTTGTATCCAAAAAAACACCCAGGCCAAATTTATTTTCTTCAATTTTAGTATGTTTAAATGACTGTAACTCAGTGGCCGGAGCACTTAGAGAGATTATGACTGTTTTGCCAAAAAATTCAAAGTGTTTTCTTTTAAATGAGACCAACCCCATGAAGATGCTGCAAAGGGTTGAAGAACAGCTTTCAATTTAATTTGGGCACGTTATTTTTTGGCGTTTTTAGGGAAATTGACCGGAGTGCAAGGGGTTAATGACCTGCTTACGTCCATGGATTTTACTCAACATGTCATGCAGCCGACTCACAGCAGGGGACGCACTCTGGATCTTGTCATTAGCCATGGCCTGCCCACGAGTGTGTCCTCTGTTGTTGACTTGACTATATCTGACCATTACTGTGTGTTTTTTAACATCACTGGTTTTATGCAATGGGAGACCTCGGTGCAAACTGTGAGGAAGCGCCATCTGACACCTGAAGTGGCTGCTGATTTTATCAAACTCTTACACAACACTCCCCCAGTTATTTCATCTGCATCGTGTGATTTTATTGTTGATAATTTCAACAGTAAATTAAGATCAACCATTGACAGAGTTGCTCCAGTAATCACAAGGACAGTTAGGAATAAACCAAAGCCTCCATGGAGAAATAACCAAATCCAAAAACTGAAAAGAGAGTGCAGGATGGCTGAGAGGAAATAGAGGAAAAACAAATTAACTATCAATTACCAAACACTACGGAATAAGGTTGTCATAGCCAGGAGCGGCACTGGGGTTAAGTTCCCAGTGCTCATAAAATGCTCCTTACAGCGTGTGTCTCGAAAAGCCTCTGACAACTAAGTCCAACTCCTAGCCTGCCTGTGTGGTTTAGTCTCTAAGCCCGGCGGAACTGCTTTTACTAATAGGAGAAGGGGCGAGGGCGGATCTCTGGCGCCTTAAAACCAGATGCTTCGGGTAGATGGTGGCTCGTCAACCTGGGAAGGTAGCCCATCTAGGGGAAGGTAAACCCTGATTTCAAACCTCCGCTGCCTTGCATCACACCCGGTCACAGGAAAGGCTTCGGGAGTCAACCCTGAGAAAAAAATCCGGAGTCGGAGCCCCTAAGGCAGTTCTCTGTTGTGCTCAACATCGTTCTGGCAGCTCCTGCGACGGCGCTGGTGCCAAACTGTAGCAGCCCTGCTGTTCCTTTGGATTCATCAGTGACGTGGAGAGGGGGGACATGCTACATGGGCAACATCTTGTCCTCCATATCTTCCTGCCCAGGCTTGAATCCTACCAATGCCCAACGCTGGAAGGTAGAACACTGGATCACTGGAGAGGACACTCCAGCTTCGCCTTTGGCGTAGACAAAACACGGGGAATGACAGTTACCGGTTATAAGCCACTGCTCAATTGGCGTAGAGCGTGGCGCCAGGGGTTGTTCCCGACGGTGGGAGGGATCATCGGATCTCACTGGACAGCTACAGCCCGCCTCAAGCTGGGCAGCCCCCAGCCAATAAGGTGTTGTCCCGCCACAGCTTGCTTTCCTCATTGGGTGCATGGGGATGAAGAGAAGTCCGAACAGCAGGCTGAGAACCTTCGCACCAGGCAAGACAAAAAAACAAAAGAGACCAACTCTAAAACGAGGAACTTGGAACGTCCGCACTATGATGACAGGACTCGCTGCTAACCTCAAGGACATCAACGACACCAGGAAGACTGCCATCATCAATAGTGAGCTGAAGAGACTGGGAGTGGATATCGCCACTCTCCACGAAACACGGTTGGCCGACGCAGGCACACAGAGAGAAGGACTACATGTTCTACTGGCAGGGAAAGGGCAGTGACAAACACAGGGAACACGGAGTGGGCTTCGCAGTGAAGAACACCTTGCTGAAGATGGTGGAACCAGGCAGCAATGGCTCTGCACGACTCCTCACCCTCCGCCTCAACACCACTCAAGGCCCAGTCACTCTTGTCAGTGTGTATGCCCCAACACTGACAGCCACACCAAAGGCAAAAGACGAGTTCTACGAGAATCTCGCAACAACTGTCAGGATCATCCCCAACTCTGAACAACTCATTCTCCTTGGAGACTTCAATGCCAGAGTGGGTGCTGACCACGACTCCTGGCCCTCCTGTCTTGGACCATTTGGCGTGGGCAGAATGAACGACAACGGACAGCGGCTGCTCGAGTTCTGCACATATCACGATCTGTGCATCACAAACTCGTTCTTCAAGACCAAGCCCCAACACAAGGTTTCCTGGCAATGTCCACGCTCAAAGCACTGGCACCAGCTGGACTTGATCCTGACCAGGCGCACCTCACTGAAGAACGTGCTAATCACCCGTTCGTTCCAGAGTGCAGATTGCGACACAGACCATTCATTGGTGTGTTGCAAGGTCAAGCTGCAGCCGAAGAAATATCGTGCTAGACAGCCTGGAAAGGCACGGATTGACACCAGCAAGATGGCCCAACCAGAACTTGTTGAGCAGTTTGCCTCCACCTTTGAGAAGGAACTTGGTGTACCACAAGAAGGAGAATCTACAAAGCAGAAGTGGGAAGAGCTGCGAAACACCATTCACCGCACAGCCTTGGCTACCTTTGGGAGGAAGACCTCGAAGTCACAGGACTGGTTTGATGCCAAGTTGACCGAGATGACCCCCATCATTGAAGCCAAGCGCTCAGCACTTGCTGAGTACAAGAAGTACCCAAACGAGAAGAATCTCCAGATTCTCAGGGCTGCAAGAAGCAAAGTTCAGCAGACTGCTCGGCGCTGTGCCAACGAGTACTGGACTCAGCTCAGCCAAGACATTCAAACCGCTGCCATAACAGGGAACATCCATGGTATGTACGATGGCATCAAGAAAGCACTTGGTCCGGCTCAGAGCAAGATGGCCCCCCTCAAATCCTCCACTGGGGAGATGATCACAGAAAAGAATAGGCAGATGGAGAGATGGGTGGAACACTACTCCGACCTCTACTCCAGACAGAACACCGTGACACCGTCAGCCCTTGATGCCATCGACTGCCTGCCATCCATAGACGAACTTGACGCCGAGCCAACCATCGACAAACTCAGCAAGGCCATTGATAGCTTGGCCGCTGGCAAGGCACCCGGCAACGACGGCATACCCCCCGACCTGATCAAGCACTGCAAGACCGCCCTACTGCTGCCATTGCATGACATCCTCTGCCAGTGCTGGAAGGAAGGTGCTGTACCACAGGACATGAGGGACGCCAAGATCATCACCCTCTATAAAAACAAAGGGGAGAAAAGCGACTGCAACAACTACAGGGGCATCTCCCTCCTCAGCGTTGTTGGCAAAGTCTACGCACGAGTTGTTCTCGTTCGTCTACAGAAGCTTGCCGAACGTGTCTACCCCGAGTCTCAGTGTGGCTTCCACATTGAGCGATCATCGGTAGACATGATATTCTCCATCCGCCAACTCCAGGAGAAATGCAGAGAACAGAACATGCCCCTGTACATCGCCTTCATCGACCTCACCAAAGCGTTCGATCTGGTCAGCAGAGAGGGCCTTTTCCAGATGCTGCCAAAGATAGGATGCCCACCAAAGTTGCAAAGCCTCATCGAATCGTTTCACACCAACATGCAGGGGATAGTGCAGCACGACGGCAACATCTCAGAGCCATTCAACATACGCAGCGGAGTGAAACAGGGCTGTGTACTTGCGCCAACCCTCTTAGGGATTTTCTTTGCTATGCTCCTGAGGCATGCCTTCAGCACAGCAACACAGGGAATCTACCTGCACACAAGATCTGATGGCAGGCTTTTCAACCTCGCCCGCCTGAAAGCCAGAACCAAAGTACGTGAGGCTCTAATCAGAGACATGCTGTTCGCAGACAACGCTGCAGTCGCAACCCACACACAGCAGGAGCTTCAGACCCTGATGGACTGCTTTTCCCAGGCATGCAAGGACTTCGGGCTTACCATCAGCCTGAAGAAGACTAACGTCTTGGCGCAAGATCTAACATTTTATCTGACCAGAAGACTGCTTTTAATGGAATATTGGACTCACCTTTAGCTGAGGAACCACTGGACTGTTTTGCCCTGGTTGATGCTAAGATGCTTGGAAGAGTTTTGTCTTTTTTTCCCCTGCCTTTTAGATCCGATTCCCACATCACTTTTTAAAACATTTTATGGATTCTTCAAACATGAGATTTTAAACATTGCAAATTGCTCTCTTCAGACTGGTGTTTTCCCTGCTGCCTTTAAAACAGCTGTGGTGAAGCCCCTTTTGAAGAAGAAGAATTTAGATCCTGATATCCTCAGTAACTACCAACCTGTATCCAAGTTTTTTCATTCATTCATTCATCTTCTTCTGCTTAATCCTTTTCGGGTCGCGGGGGGCTGGAGCCAATCCCAGCATCTTTGGGCGAGAGGCAGGGTACACCCTGGACAGATCGTCAGTCCATCGCAGGGCCAACACAGAGAGACAGACAACCATTCACTCTCACAGTCATACCTAAGAACAATTTAGAATCCCCAGTTTGATACCAATTAACCTAACTTGCATGGTTTTGGCATATGGGGGTATCCAACTTACCGTATTTAAGTAAAGTTTTAGAAAAAATAGTTTTTGTCCAGTTAAACAATTTTCTTATTGACCATAACATTTTTGAGAAATTTCAATCTGGTTTTAGGACAAACCACAGTACCAAGACAGCCCTTTTAAAAATCGTTAATAATATCAGGTGTAACATGGACTCCCACAAAACTGTCAGTCCTGGTGCTGCTGGATCTCAGCACTGCCTTTGATTCAGTAGATCACCACATTTTATTAAGCAGACTCAAACCCCTGGTGGGCCTCTCAGATACTGTTCTTGAATGATTTCATTCCCATCTTGCAGATCGCCGCTATTTTGTAAGTATGGATACATGTCCTCATGTCCTCAGCCGGAAAAAGGTGGATTGTCCTCTCCGGGTTGGGGACAGGCTCCTGCCCCAAGTGGAGGAGTTTAAGTATCTTGGGGTCTTGTTCACGAGTGAGGGGAAAATGGAGCGAGAGATCGACAGACGGATTGGAGCAGCATCTGCAGTGATGCGGACGTTGTACCGGTCTGTTGTGGTGAAGAGGGAGCTTAGTTCTAAGGCAAAGCTGTCGATTTACCAGTCAATCTACGTTCCTACTCTCACCTATGGTCACGAGCTTTGGGTAATGACTGAAAGAACGAGATCACGGATACAAGCGGCTGAAATGAGCTTTCTCCGTAGGATTGCTGGACTCACCCTCAGAGATAGGGTGAGGAGCTCAGTCATCCGGGAGAGGCTCAGAGTTGAACCGCTGCTCCTCCACATTGAAAGGAGTCAGTTGAGGTGGTATGGGCATCTGATTAGGATGCCTCCTGGACGCCTCCCACTTGAGGTGTTTCAGGCATGTCCCACTGGGAGGAGACCCCGGGGCAGACCCAGGACTCGGTGGAGAGACTATGTCTCCCAGCTGGTCTGGGAACGCCTTGGTATCCCCTCTGAAGAGCTGGAGCAGGTGGCTGGGGAGAGGGAAGTCTGGGCTTCTCTGCTTGAACTGCTGCCTCCGCGACCCGGACCTCCGGAAAAGCGGTAGAAGATGGATGGATGGATGGATGTATACATGTTCTTCAGCAATCCATGAAATCAAGTGTGGGGTACCTCAAGGTTCAATTTTAGGGCCAATACTTTTTAAATCTTTATATGTTACCACTTGAGGATGTTATCAGGAGACATGGCATCAATTTTCATAGCTGTGCTGATGATACACAACTGTACATTGCCACGTCTCCTGATGACACAAAACCAATTAATGCCCTTTTGAACTGTATTTTAGATATAAAGTCATGGATGGCAGATAACTTCCTACAGCTCAACCAGGGCAAAACAGAAGTCTTGATCATTGGTCCTGAAGACAAGAGAGAAAAACTTTTACCAAAATTGCTAGGTCTAAAACCTTCAAATTGTGTCAAGAACCTGGGCGTTCATTTAGACTGACTTTAATTTTATTTCACACATTAAAAATGCAACAAAAATCGGATTTTACCATCTTAGGAATATAGCCAGAGTCCGCCCTTTTCTCTCTCTTGCCAGCATGGAGGTCTTGATGCATGCTTTTATTACTAGTCGTATAGACCATTGTCATGCCCTGCTGTCTGGTCTTCCTCAAAAAAAGAATATCACATCTCCAACTGCTCCAAAATTCAGCAGCAAGAGTGTTAACAAGGACCAGGTGCATATTACACCAGTTTTAGAATTGCTACATTGGCTCCCCGTGCATTTTAGGATCAATTTTAATGTTCTCTTAGTAGTTTTTAAATGCCTCAGTGGTCTTGGGCCTTCTTATCTATCTGAGCTGCTTTTATCTTACGAGCCCTCGCAAACCCTGAGGTCCTCTGAGGTCCCCCCTGGTCCTCTGATTTTCTTATTTTGGTGTGTTATTAGCTCAGTTTCTAAGTCTGAGTCTTTAGTTCCCTTTGCTCTGTGTGTTCTTAGTTTTATCTTGTGTTTTATGTGTTTTAGCTCCAGTGTTTCCTCAGTGGGGCCCCTCATGCCGGATGCTGCCTGGCCCATCTGCAGGGTTGTTGGTCTCATGGGTCGCTCTAGCTTGGGTGGGTGGGGGCTTTATACCACTGCCTACAGCTGTGGTGCGGGCACCGGCCTGTCCTGGTTGGGGCAGCCCTTGTGGAGCCTTCTGTGGTTACTGGCTGTGTGGTATCTCGGCGTGGGGGGCTCCACGGGATGGTTGCTCCTTCATGTGGTGCCTCGGTGCCAAGCAGTGTCTCTTATTTTTTATGTGTGTAAGAGAAGTAGGGGGTGATGTATGTGCCTGTGTGCGTTGTGTTTATGGGAGGGTTGGAAGGGATGGGGATGTATCATGTAAAATATGTAACTAAATGTGTCTACTGTTTTTATCTATGTAAAGCACTTTGCCCACCATTTATTGTTTAAAAAGTGCTATACAAATAATGTTTGATTGATTGATTGATTGATTGATGAATGCCACTCAACTCCAGGCACATTTAAGGGAGGTGAGAGGCACCCAAGTGTCACATCAGACCATTCGAAACTGTTTACATCAGTGTGGTCTGCGTGCTCGATGATCTGCAAAGGTACCTGACCACACCACCAGGCACAGGCATCATTGTCTTGCATGGGCTAGGGAGCATTTACGCTGGACAAGGGAAAGTCGATTCATGTTGAGCAGAAATGATGGCTGCCAACGATGCTGGAGACGTCAAGGAGAGCGCTATGCATCAGCCACTGTTGTTACCAGATGAGCCTTTGGTGGCGGTGGTGTTAAAGTCTGGGAAGGTGTGTCTAGTCAATACAGAACTGCCCCACACCTTGTGAACTGTACAGTGACAAGTCGATACTACCTGAATAACATCATTACCGGAGTGGTGGCCTTGTGGTAGAGCACCCACCCCTCAGCTGGGAGGTCATGGGTTCAATCCCCGACCGGGTCATACCAAAGACCATATAAAAATGGTACTCCCCCCCCCCCCCCAGCTTGGTGCTCAGCATAATAGAATAGGGGAAGGAAAGCTGTAACCTATGGACAACAGATGGAAATTAGCCACTGGCTACAATCTGCCAAGTTTACATTGATTGATATCAATGTTCATTAACTTGCATTGTCCTTAAAAACAGCAATTTACAATCAGTCCAGTCACTGTTCCCCTGTATGAACAACACAGGCTTAATTTAATCTTCATGGACTACAGCAGGGGTGTCAAACTCATTCCATGGAGGGCCAAGACCCTGCAGGTTTTACTTCCACCCAGTCTCTTCAGCAGGTGTTTTCACTGATCAGCAATCAGTGGGAAGAAATTCAGAGAAAACACCTGTTGAAGCCACTGGGTGGAGGTAAAACCTGCAGGGTCTTGGCCCTCCATGGAATGAGTTTGACACCTGTGGACTACAGCGTTCCAGCTCATTAAGGTCGCATCACTAGAGAACAGCTGCTGGAGGCTGGGGTACCTCAAATGGAGTGGCCTGCACTTTCTCCAGACCTGAATCCCATAGAAAACCTATGGGATCAGCTGAGTTGCCATGTAGAGGCTTGTAACCCTGCACCCCACAACCTCAATGACCTGAGGGCCGCCCTTCAAGATGAGTGGAATGCCATGCCTCCGCAGACAATAAGTCAACTTGTGAACAGCATGAGACATCGTTGTCAAGCTGTAATTGATGCTCAAGGGCACATGACAAGTTATTGAGACACTGATATTTTTTGTTGTGGTATACCCACCTCTGTTGCTGGCTTTTGTTGCAATAAATTGTTTAAGATGAGGAAATCACCATTGCATGCTTCTTCTTAAATGCCCCACTTTCATGATATAATATCACTGTGGTGTGAACTTTTTACATTTTCCATAAATTTCATCTGAAAGCCAAATATCCCTAACTTTTTGAGTAGTGTACAGTATATATAGCTGACTGCTTTTCAGAGGTGGGTAGTAACTAATTACATCAACTAGATGTTCTTAACTAACTTTTTTTGAATATAAAATTGTACTTCCATTAGTAGTACAATTGCAGGATACTTTTTTTTTTCCACAATATTTTTTTATTGAACCTTTGTTTTTTGTTTTTTTACAAACATAACACAAACAATCAAACACTAACACTAAAGTAATTTTTAAAAAAAAATGTACTATAAACACCAACAACCACTAACAAAGACAGGTCTTCAACAATGCTCCTCTGTTTAGTCTAGGCAATCCATTACATAAGTATACATATTATACATTCACCAGTTTGGAATTTACAAGGTCCACACACATCATTCACCTTCTTCTTCTAAAGTTGTTTAAATTTTTTACATAATCAATGAAAGGTCTCCATATATTCTCAAACACAATTTCCTTTGATTTCAGTATGTATGTTATTCTTTCTAGTGGAAGGTTTGTTAACATCTGTCTTAACCACTGAGTCAATCTGGTCTAAGAGTCTTTTTCCACAATAGTGCAATACATTTTTTGGTGTTAAGCAAACTGAGGTCTATGAATGCTCTTTCACTTTTATTAAAGTTATGCTTTTCTGGATGCAGACCCAACAAAAACAATTTAGGATTCAATATGATTTGTTTTGAAATTATTTTTTCAATTGTTACCCTCACCTCTTCCCAAAACATTCTAATTTTTTCTACATTCCCATAAACAACGAAATAAGGTTCCTTTACTTTCCATACATTTTGTGCACGTATCTGGTATGTTTTTGTTATATCTATTTAACTCCACTGGTGTAACATACATCCGCATTAACCATTTAAAATGTATCAATTTAAGACGTACATTTATTGATTTGGTTTGAGCTTCTGTACAAGCCAATTCCCATTGTTCCTCTGAGATTTCAGTTTGCAGGTCTTCTTTCCAATAATTCAATCTTTTCTGTGAGTTTTCACTTGAGGATAGTGTCAATGAGTTATAAAACTCTGAAATAATACCCTTTCTCTTACTGTCTTTCGTCAAAATTTTTTCCAAGGATGAATAAGTAGGTCGGGTGAGAGCATTATTTTGATTTGATCGAATAAAGTTCCTAAGCTGAAGATATTTTTAAAAAAAAATGTGTTCTATTAAGATTAAATTTGATCCTCAGTTCTTCAAAAGACATTATGTTATCTGAACATGACAGATATAAGTCTTGAATCTTCTGAATCCCTTTTAAATTCCATACTTTAAATACAGCATCCGCTCTCCCTGGTTTAAAATATTGATTACCCCATATTGTGCTAAATTGTGACAATAAGTGTGGTTCTTTTAAATATTTTTTGGTTTCACACCATATTTTGATCATATGCTTTACAAATGGATTTTTAACTTGTTTCTGTAATTTGTTTTGCCGAGTCTGAGTATATGAATATGGGAAGAGGTAAAGGTAAATTGTATGATTCCATTTCAGTCCAGTGAGGGAGATCATTTGATGAAAAATAATATGTCATAGACCTCAGTTGTGCTGACCAGTAATACAACATAAAGTTTGGACATTTCAGACCTCCACGATCAAATGGTAAATATAGTAAGGACAGACGTAATCTAGCCTTCCTATTGTTCCATATAAATTCCACCAACTTTTTTTAATTCTTGAGAATAGATCTGAAGGTGGTGGTAAAGGAATGTATTGAAATAAATAAAGTATTTTGGGTAAGATATTACTTTTAAGTATATTGATTCTCCCAATCATCGACATTGGTAGTGACATCCATCTCTGAAGTAACTCATTAATGTCTGTCATTAAGGCTTCATAGTTGGCGCTGGCGACTAATTCTAGCTTAGGCACAATTTGAATTCCTAAATATTTAAACTGATTTACAACATTGAATTGATTTACACTACCGTTCAAAAGTTTGGGGTCACCTCAGACAATTTTGTGTTTTCCATGAAAAGTCAAACTTATTTACCACCATGAGTTGTAAAATGAATAGAAAATATAGTCAAGACATTGACAAGGTTAGAAATAATGATTTTTATTTGAAATAATAATTTTTTCCTTCAAACTTTGCTTTTGTCAAAGAATCCTCCATTTGCAGCAATTACAGCATTGCAGACCTAACACGATTGCACAAGGGTTTTCTAATCATCCATTAGCCTTCTGAAGCAATGAGCAAACACATTGTACCATTAGAACACTGGAGTGATAGTTGCTGGAAATGGGCCTCTATACACCTATGTAGATATTGCACCAAAAACCAGACATTTGCAGCTAGAATAGTCATTTACCACATTAGCAATGCATAGAGTGTATTTCTGATTAGCTTAAAGTTATCTTCATTGAAAAAAAAGTGCTTTTCTTTCAAAAATAAGGATATTTCTAAGTGACCCCAAACTTTTGAACGGTAGTGTACCTCAAGAGCTGGGTGATTTCTCTGGGTCTCATTTAGCATTAATATTGAAGATTTAGTTTTATTTATTTTATATCCTGATATTTCCCCAAAATTCTTTATTAAATTCAACAAGGTCGGAATTGATTTTTAAAGATTCGACAAACAAAATTATGTCATCGGCATACAGGGAGATTTTATGTTCTGTTGGTCCTACTTTAATTCCATATATTTATGGATGTAAATGTACTGCCATCGCTAAAGGTTCAATTGCCATAGTAAACAGTAAAGGTGAAAGTGGACAGCCTTGTCGACATCCTCTATTGATATTGAAATATTGCTGTTTGTTAGGATTTCTGCTGTAGCATTATTGTATATTATCTGAACCCATTTTATGAAATTATTTCCAAGTCCAAACCTTTGTAAGACTTCAAAAAGAAAGGGCCATTCGACCCTATCAAAGGCCTTTTCGGCGTCCAATGATAGGAGAGCTGTATCCGGTGCTTCTTTATTAGAATAGATAATATTAAATAGTCTTCTTACATTATGGAAGCCTTGTCTTCCCTTTATAAAGCCATTCTGATCTCGGTTAATAATATTTGGTAATATTTCTTGTAGTCATCTTGCTAAAATTTTACAGATTATCTTAAGGTCAGCATTTAATAGGCTTATTGGTCTCACATTTTCACATTTATTAGAGGGTTTACCTGGTTTTGGCAACAGTATAATTAAGGCATTATTCATGTATGGTGGTAAATTACTATTTTGAAATGCTTCT
The DNA here is from genome assembly GCA_020510985.1 of Pholidichthys leucotaenia. NCBI lineage: Eukaryota > Metazoa > Chordata > Actinopteri > Cichliformes > Pholidichthyidae > Pholidichthys > Pholidichthys leucotaenia. Next base: position 159,843,412 of record CM035838.1, on the reverse strand, counting down.
AAAACCATTTCCAAAAATGGTTTTATTAATTTATTCTTAAATTTTTTTATAGAGGTCAACTGGAAGACCATCTGGTCCTGCACTTTCCTGATTTCATATTATCAATGGCTAGCCCAACTTCTTCTTGACTAATTTTAGACTCCAGCATCTCCCCGTTTTCATTTGGAATACACGGTATTGGTAATCCATCCAAAAACCCATTTAGTTTTGTTAAGTCAGTTTCATTTTTTGTATCATATAATTTTTCATAATAATCTCTAAAGGCACTGTTAATTTCTAAAGGATCTACAACTGCCTGTCCGTTACTTATAATACTGGTAATTGGTGTTTTAAATTCTAATTGTTTAATCTGCCATGCCAATAATTTTCCTGATTTTTCACCTTGTTCATAAAAAGATAGCTTCAATCTTAGAAGACTCGAGGCAGCTCTATTCACTGATTTTTTGTCATATTCAGCTCTCAGAATCAGTAATTCGTTCTCTAACTTTGGGTCACTTCCTGCATACACTTTTTCTTGAAGAATTTTTATTTTATGTTCCAATTGGACTCTCTCCTCTCGAGTCTTCTTAGATTTTGAACCTGTATAACTAATAATATGCCCCCTAATAAAAGCTTTGAAAGCCTCCCACTTTATACATGCTGATGTTTGTGTAGTATTGATATCAAAGAACTCATCTGTTTTTCTATGTACTTAAATTCCTCATCCTGAAGCCATTTATGCTGAAATTGCCACCTACCTGGTTCCTTTGTCAATTTCTTATCTACATATACGTATTAGACAGCAGGGTGCATGATCAGAGATCACAATATTATCATAGAAGCAGTTTTGAATCTTGGACCTTAATTCTGTGGAGATCAAAAAATAGTCAGTACGTGAGAATGTCTTGTAGGTATTAGAATAACAAGAGTAGGCTTTAACTTGTGGTTTCATTTCTCTCCATATATCTAGCAATCTCAGTTCTTTCATAAAATGATTAATGATCATCCTGCATCCATTGTGCGTACAGTCCAGTCCTGTTGATCTATCTATACCGGGATTCAATGTACAATTAAAATCCCCTGCTATTATATGTTGCCCTGTAAGTGATGATAAAATAAGAAATAAATTGGCAAAGAAATTTTGATCATCTATATTGGGACCGTATAAGTTCACCACATTTATATTTTCTAATAACAAAGATCCTTGAATGATTAGATATCTTCCAAATTTGTCTACAATTACATTTTTCACTTGAAATGGGACTGATTTATGTATGAGAGTCATAACTCCCCTGGCTCGGGATGAAAATGATAAGGTGAACACACTTCCTTGCCATCTTCTCCCAATTCTTTTAACATCCTCCTCTATTAGATGAGTTTCTTGTAAAAACACAATTTTTGAACCTATGTCTTTTATTTTATTCATAACTTGTTTAAGTTTTTTTTAAATTTTGTAGACCTCTGCAATTCCATGAAGTTAAATTAAGATTAACGCTTTGGTCTATGATCAATGAGTTTGAGATTACCTCGCAATGTAAACATGCTCACACAGAGAAGCAAAAACATGAGTGGTTGAACATTCATCCTACAAACTACACACAAACAAATTCCCCTTCCCACATTCGTGGTAATCCCCCCAAAATCAAAAAAAAAAAAAAATTCCGTCTCCCGCTATAGCCATTGACTGCTTCACACCCGTGAGGATCAGTCAAAGCCACTCTTTATCCTCTCACTCACCCTAACTCTACTGCTTTTAATGACGTAACATTAACTCTCTTCTGTAGTTTTCCAACTTAACTCCAAAATTTTATAGCAACTTTGTACATCATAGGTTTATTTTTTTTTTAAATATATAATACAATCCATATTTTGTAAACTTGCTATATGCTTCAGATCAGTCAGATGCCTGTGCAAATGCTTAAATATTCTACCTTATATTTTGTTCATGCTTCATGCTTAGCTCCCACCAGTCTCATCTTGGATCTGCTTGATGAGCTCCTATGCCTCCTGAGGGGTCTTGAAGGTGTGGGTTCTGCCCTTATATGTGACCAGCAGTCTTGCAGGATGAATCACTCCATGACGAATCCCGAGGTTGCGCAGCTCTTTACGGGCGGGGTCAAACTGTTTCCTTAATTGTTGGATTCCTGTGGCCAAATCTGGGTAGAACCGCACCTGTTGATCCTGGTATTTAATTTCTCCTTTGGCTCGCGCCGCGTTGGAGATCATCATCCTGTCTCTGTAGCTGAGGAACTTCATAATCAGCGTCCTCGGTGGTGCCTTATTATCTCTCGGTGGGCCGATTCAGTGGGCTCTCTCTAAGACGACCGATGACTGCAGCTCCGCGTTGTTCAGCGCTTCTGGAATCCACTTTTCCAAAAAGGAACATGAGTCCCAACCCTCCGTTCCCTCCGGGAGGCCCACCGGCCTCAGGTTGTTCCGTCTTGACTGGGATTCTAAGTCCAGGACATTATCTTCCAGATGTTTATTTTTTAATTCCAATGTGCGCACCTTTAATTGTAGGCTGGTGACGTCATCCTCAGCGCTGGAAATTCGGAGCTCCACCTGCGATACTCGTTCCATACAGTCGCTTATTTCCTTTCTCATTCCTTCTATCGCTGCTATAATCCCATCAAATTTAGTGGAAAAGTCTGCTCTCATTGAGCTAATGGCAGCGAGCACCGCACCTGTGCCGTCGCCAGCAGTCACTGCTCCGCCGCTAGCTTGCTCCGCCATATCTGGAGATTTTTCTGCTTCGTCACGAACGTGAAAGTCTGTTAACTTGGACTGTTTCAGCGGTTCAGTTTTTCCTCCACCTGATTTCCCAGCCTTAGGCTTTACCGGCATATCCTCGCCCAAACGCTGGGATAGGTTTTGTTCCAATTGAGAGCGTTATTTGCCGACTTTTTATTTTTAGGAGCAGAGTAAAGTGAAACACATCTTCCTACATGGCCGCCATAACCGGAAGTCGCCACTTTTTACTCTTATGTGAGGACATTTTAAAGACAAAATTGTACTTTTATCCAAGTTTAAAGTTGATCATATACTCTGAGGTGATTTTAATTTGTCTTATTTGAAAACTGATTAGAAATGTAGTTGCTTTTATTTTAATAATGTCATAAACTGGCCCAGCAGGGGCGGAAGGAAGACCCAAATACTGAACTGTGAGTTCCTAACATTTAATAACAAAGACAAGAATATAACTGTGGTGATCCAAGTGCGGAGCTGATCCGCGCCTGAGTCACTCAGTATTTTCCCTTTTCCTCCGCATTTCTAGTTCTGTATTATTTGTACCACGGGGGCTTTTACTGTGACAGCACCGCAGCCGGACTTCCGATTGTCAAGTCGAGCTGGCCGTGTCACAGCTGATCTTGATTCTGTGATTATGTTTTCTCTTCACCTTAGCTTTTGTGTTTTAGTATTTAAGGGGGCAGCTGAGGCTCACTTCTCGCTGTGACCTCGTCATCATTCCAGGCTGGGGTCCCTATCCCCGGTTCCAGTCTTCTTCAGCGTAGGTTTTGCCCTCGCTTCATTCATTCGTAAGTGCTACTCTACAGCGCTAGGTTTCGCCCTCACTCTTTGTATAAGTACTTGTGACTTTTTATACCTCTCCTTATTTCACCCTCCAGGGTTGCATGTATTGTTATTTGTATTTTGCCCCACATGGCTTGTTATTTTGTTACCCCTCTTCAATAAATATACACAAACTCTGTCGGCACCTGGCGCCTCATTAATGCCCTGAAAAGGGCGAACATGACAATAAGACAAAGACTTACTTAAACTGGCAGGATAACTGGGAGATAACAGCATGCGGGAATGCCAGGAAAGATGTGAGGCTCACGTCTGGAAAAAAAACGAGAGAACAGCCTGGATGGAACCAGGCAGAGGTGTGAAGCACATGCCGGAGGGGAAAAATAAGATGGGGAACTCCCATCTAAACACTTAGGACGCTGCAACAGATTGCGTTGCAGCGGACCTTAAATAGGCACAGAGGCAATGACCAAATGATGGCAGGTGATTACAGGTGTGGGTGACATGAGTGAGGATAATTAAGACAAAACTAATGACAGCTGTGACAGCCTGCGAACTAGAGCTAGAAGGGGAAGTAAACATGGGGCGCTGTCAAAATAAAAGCACAGGAGAGTATAACAAAGAGCAGCTGGCTACAAACATGAAGTTATCACAACAATAAGAAACAGACCAGATAAATGGGGAGAAATGACTCAAAGGCGAGGATGAGATACATACAAAAACAAGAGATGCAATTACAGAAGTACTACATTACAAAAGGGGAACTGAAGGAAAAGGTGAGGGTAGGCTCATGTCAGAACGGATAATATAATAATGCCAAACTAGATGGACCTAGACATAATAACAGACTAGATGGGACTAGGAATAATTAAACTAAGAAACAGGAATGCTAATGAACAAACAAAGAACAAAAGACAACTCAAATATTATCATACATATTAAATACAACACAGAAGTGGGGAATTACAGAAAATAATCAAAATGAACTTAAAGCATGAGCACGGCTTCCACCCGTGCTCAGCATCGTGACAAATAACTTATCTAACTGTACCTTATGACATTTTTGTAGATGTATAGTCTTATTTCGTCAACAACAGTACTGATATTATTGTTCCTCTAGTCTGAACCAGTTGCAAAGGAGTGAGAAAAAAAATAATGAGAAAAATGTCACAAAATTTAGATGAAAAACAATTCACAATATTGTCAAAGACAATCACAAATTCATGAGAAGAAGTAATAAACTTGAAAGAAGTCTGCACCGTAAAAGATCACAAATGTATGAGAATAGTCTTCATTGCACAAAAGTTATAAATTTATGAAAAAAGTTATGAAGGGAATAACGTTGCAAATTTAGATGGTAAAAATCAAAAATTTCTTTAGAAACATTTGAAATTCACAAAAAGGTCCTAAAAGTAAGAGGAAAAATACTATGATAAAAGAGCCACAGGTTTATGAGAAAAATCTCACAAAATGGAAACCAATGTTACAACTGAAGTAACTTTTTAGTAAATACATTATTACTCTCACATCATTTATTTGTTGATTTCAACAAGGGATAAACATACAAAAAAACATTAATTAAAATGTATACATGTCTGAAATATAATTTTCCACACTGTCCCAACAGCATGTGTATCAGTCAATGTTTTTAGGTCTGTCCTCCGTGCTGCTGTCTTCTGCCTGTGAGCACACACTCTGCTGTGGTTGGTCCTCCGAGCTCCTCTTGATAGTCCGCTCTCTCTCGACCTCCTCCTCATCATATGGAGCTTTGGCTGCCTGATTGTGGAGATACCTGTCTGGAGACAGGCAGCAGGTGACGGACTCAGGGTTCAGCCCTTCAGGCAGATCAAACTCCTGTCTGAGCTCCGGCAGTCTGTAAGAGGAGCAACCTTTCCCATCCTCCCACTTCTTCTCTGTCCTCCCACTGACTCTCAGCTTCCTGCCCACCTGCCTGACACACAGCTCCTCTGGCGAAAAGCCTCCAATGTTCAGGGTCAGACCAAAGTGATCTCCCTTTTTCTCCAGCTGGTAGGAGACTGGTTTCAGGGCCACGCTGCTTTGGAAAGGCTCCGTCTCCTCCAGGATCTTGTGTTGAAGTTTCTCCATCAGCTCCAGACTGCTGTGCAGCTCCTGTAGGTTTCTCTGCAGGAGATCCTGCTGGATGAACAGAGGTTTGACCTCTGGCCACAGACTGCGTACGGGCCAGTAGAAGTCCATGAATGGACTGAGGGCAGACTGGAATCCATGAGAGCAAAACATCTTCATTGTGTTACAGCTGAGTCCTCTTGTTGTGAGATGAAACTGTTCAGGAGTCTGTTCTCTTCTGTGCTGCTTTCTGTCTCAGCAGTGGGACTGTCCCAGCTTTTATATTCTAACTGGAGGACGTCCAGTGTCTCCAGGAGCTTTCCTGTCATTACCACACACCTCCACTGGGAGGAGCTGGTTCACAGGGTGGATGTATGTATTTGTGCAGAGATGGAGACCACAGGATTTCTAAATTATCTCCACACTTCCTGTTGAATCAAGAATTTTGATGTTTGAAATAATCTGACATGGACTTTAAAAAGCAACCTGTCATGTTCATGATAACTCTTACGACATTCTGAAATCACAGAGCTATCAACAAATATGTTGTGTGATAAATCAGTCTTCTTTCATCAGTGCCCACTGTTGGATAGTTAAAGTGTAAGAGGGACACACACCGCCAGGTGGCGCATTCCACCCCGCGCTATATAAAGCCGGGTCGGCCATCTTATGGTCTCTGTTCTCGCCTGAAGCTTAGCCGCACATCTGTCAGTAGCTGTCAACGTAGCTGTCAGAGGGAGTGTTCAGTAAAGCTGTGTTTTCCCAGCCACCTCGCTTCTTCTGTCCAGCAGGTACACTACCGTTCAAAAGTTTGGGGTCACCCAGACAATTATTTTGTGTTTTCCATGAAAAGTCACACTTATTTACCACCATGTGTTGTAAAATGAATAGAAAATATAGTCAAGACATTGACAAGGTTAGAAATAATGATTTGTATTTGAAATAATAATTTTTTCCAGATACTCAACCTGCTCAAAGTGAGGTCAGTTTTATAGCTTCTCTAACCAGCTAAACTGTTTTCAGCTGTGCTAACATGATTGCACAAGGGTTTTCTAATCATCCATTAGCCTTCTGACGCAATGAGCAAACACATTGTACCATTAGAACACTGGAGTGATAGTTGCTGGAAATGGACCTCTATACACCTATGTAGATATTGCACCAAAAACCAGACATTTGCAGCTAGAATAGTCATTTACCACATTAGCAATGTATACTAGATATTAGAGTGTATTTCTGATTAGTTTAAAGTTATCTTCATTGAAAAAACAGTGCTTTTCTTTCAAAAATAAGGAAATTTCTAAGTTACCCCAAACTTTTGAACAACAGTGTAAATTATAGACATAACATTTGGCGAGGTCGGATTAAACCATGGAAGCATCCGTGGCCCCTATTCGCCCTTTCCTTGAAGTGCCAAGAGAGCCGCCGGTGCCATGGACCAGGTGGTACGAGGCCTACAAAAACCACATTGTCGTGCAGGGTCTCAGGGAGCTTGACAAGCTGACAGCCCGGGCGCTACTGGTGCACAACTTGGGCATAGAGGGCCAGTGTATCTTGAGAACGCTCAGTGCTGCAGACATTTGCGAGGAGGTGGCAGAGATGCTAGCTAGCCACTTCGAGACCCTGGACAACGTGACAGCCCGGACGATCCGTTTTCTGCAGCAGCGTCAACGGGTAGGTGAGCCAGTCCTACAGTTTGTCACCGACTTGAGAGTGGTAAATATTTTTGTCAAAAAAATAGTTCAGATTTCCAAGGCTATAACTTGAAAGTGGTAAGAGATAATGGCTGTCAATTAGAAAGATGTAAAATATGATCCAAAGTTTCAGATAGGAACAAATTTACGTATCTAATTTGCATAATGTCACGGCAGCTCTTTAAATTCCATAACTCAGTCAAAACTGGACTTTAGACATATTTACACAAAGAATGTGTAATATTTACACAAGAATTTTGACACCGTTTTTTGTACAGAGGTACCTCATCATCTTATCTTCAAAGTATATGAACAAGAAATCAGTACATTATTAAAAAAAGGCCATGGTCGCTGTGTTTTCACCCATCATGATCGTTATTTTGCATCCTGTCAGTGATTTACGCTCTCTACCACATCTACAAAGTCTTATGATTATCCCACATAAATCTTGCTTGTATCCCACAGCTACTTTCCATGTACAAAGCCATCTAAGTGAAGGTGACGATGACCGATCGTGGCCATATTAGCTTTCTGAGCTAAAAGAAGGGAATACAGGAAAAGGAAATGAGGAGTTCCTCTTCTTTGGTGTATTACGTGTCATCCATTGAGTCCTCCAACGGATGTCTGCCACCTTTTGAAACTGGTAGATCAGTACAAATCCCCAATGCAGCCGGCAATGTCAGAGTGAAATGACAGGTGCAGCGCCGCGCTCTGCCACTAGGGGCACGGAAATTCACACACTCAGAGGGTTAAGACAGTTGGCTGGTGAGTGCCGTTTCAGAGCACTGGAGGAGGAAATGGTTCGTGACCAGCTGGTGGAGCACTGCTGTAGCGCCACGTCGTGGGCTAAGCTAATTACAGCGCCAAGGGAGCCCATGCTAGCTGAAGGCATTAAGCTAGCTCTCCAGATGGAGACCATGGAAAAGCTAGCTCCGGAGCAAACCAGTCACAGCAGCCGTTGGAAACCTTTTGCTGTGGCAAATGCCACGGCCCTGGACAGTGAAGACAGCTCGGACGGAGAGGAGATGGAAGCCAACGCTGCTGGCTAGGGGGCGGCCCCGGGAAAGTCTGCTTGTATGGGCCATGGGTCTAGAACGCACCGGAAAAAGGTTAAGGACTGTCCAGCGAGAGGAGCATGGTGTAACCGATGCGGTCACTCGAACCATTTTGCCAGGACGTGCTGTGGACCTAACTCAGAGAGCCCACGGAGGAAATCACTTTGCCCGCCCCCGACAATCACCCACACAGTGTCTCCAGAGATGAACGGGTACGCGTTTTGTATGGTGAGGCTGGACGGCGTGGAGGTCCCACTGTTGATCGACCCAGGAGCGGAGGGTTCGCTGTTGAATTGGGCCACAGTGAACAGGTTTTTTCCCCACAACAAGGTTAGAGGTGACCCAGTGTCGCTGTATGGTTATGGAGGTGGAAAGCTGGACACGGTCGGGACTTTGGAGTCGACTGTTCAGTACAGGTCTGCGACGATGCTCAACTTCACACTTCACGTAACAACACAGGGTGATAACATCATGGGCTGTGACTTATTTTATGGACTGGGTTTTGCTATCAAGAACGATGTTGGGGAGGAGTGGTCGGGCTGTGGCCAGTGGGAACCCCACCCAATTCTGGCATCTGATGAGGACGTGGTGTGGGATGAGGAGCTGCCGAATGCTGTGGTGGTCAAGCAGGACAAAATTTGCTCTGGGCGAGTGCAGGAGGGTCTTAGGGCCAGCACTCAGGAAACGGTCGAGGGGAGTACCGAGCGTGACGGCAAGGCACCTGCGCCAGCGAGTGGCGCCGATGGGTTGGCTCCGGGTGCCTCCAGGGTTTGGCCACGAGGAGACGGAGGGCCTGCGGCTACAAGGACACATGTTACCCGCACCAAGAGAGGTCGGGACAAGACCAATGAGTGCTAGGGATCGGCGTGCTCATCAGCAACACCTCAAGCCGAGCCGGGCCCCACTGAAAGGTCCTGGATTGGGTCCGGGTTTGAGGTGAGGAGTGCCCGCAGCGAAGGTGGGCCAGACGTCAACCTCAGGAACGTCAGGAGCGTCTGCGCATAGTGGCCAGATTGGAGATGGCGCACTTCAAGCTCTCTGACAGCTCGGCGTGGCATGCGGACCGGCTTTGGCATGTCCAAGAGGAGGCTCCAGGAAACGAGGCTAGACGAGAGATGAAGTTGATGATGGGGAGGAGTGGCTTCAGCATCCGGAGAGTCGATCATCACCATGAGAACCAGCCGTTTCTACGGGCACATCAGCTGAGAGGGTGCCCTGGGCCCCCATACCAGTTATGTCCTTGCTATTGGAACACTTGGGTTGTAAATAATATATATTTACGTTCTATGTTGTATTGGTGTTTTTTTTGTTTTGTTTTTTTTTAAAAAGTGTTACATATTGAATGTTGATAATAATTATTAAGGGATTATTTTGGTTTTGTCTGTCTTAGTTTAGGAACACGGCATATAATTTTAGTCACTAAGGGACTTTAATTTACTTTAGCAGGAGGCAGAATAATCCTCCTTGCCATGTGGGCAGGATGGCAGTCCACCCGTCCTCCCTATTTTAGGTTTTGTGGTGTGAATGTGTTAGGCCATTTAGAGACATTAGTTTTTGTTTGTTTTGGACCTTTTTGGGGGGGGGGGGGTTTGCTAGTTAAAGTCCAAATGTCACGTAATAGGGTCCTTGAAATGTCTTGAAACTAGATATAAAAGGGAACCGATCCGTTCGGGTCTCGGTGCATATGCTTCAGTAACGCCGGAACATTCGTTAATTTAAAACTGCCGCACTTGGCCTGACGTTCCTACTCACGGCCCCCGGAATCGTCTGGGGAAGAAGGCAGAAGTGACGAAACAGATTGTACCTTAGTTTGATGCTTGGGGTATCCCGATTGATTGTTTATATGGAGACTGGAAGAGGCACCGCATATTTTTAATACATAGTTTTTTTTCCTTTGTTTGTGGAAGGCAATCACTATTTTTGTTCTTAGTTACCCCTCGTTACCAACGTAACAACGACCAACAATTTTATCCTTAGAAATAAATCATCTATCGTATTGCTGGATGGCACCGTAAAAGGGGCTATAAGGGACGGCTGGGTAATAAGGGACACTTTTCTGGGAAATATTTCAAATGTAATTCGTGTTGTTATTGTCAAATATTTTAAGGATTCATGGATATTTGACAATAACAACACAACTCAGCGTCCTGCTCAAAATAAAAAAAGCAGAATTCTGGATTTGGAAGGCGATTCCTCTCTGTTCTGGAGACGCAGGACAGTCGAAAGTGTGAGGCCATCAGCCTAATGATTGAGTCCACACTTCTAACTGTAGTGATAATAGCTCACGCTGAGCGCTTTGCCCGCCCCGGCCATCAGCCTAATGATTGAGTCCACACTTCTCATTGTAGTGAGAATAGCTCACGCTGAGCGCTCTGCCAGCCCCCTAGCTGTGGGGGGTCACACACACGATGTGTTCCTCAACACAATCAATTTTTTTCCCCGTATATTTTTCTTTTGGGCGTACAGAAATGGCAATACGCCCGTATTTGCTAAAATTGCATTTTCCCCGTATTAAAATACGGCGAAAACGTATCACTTGACAGGTATGCGCCTCCATTCTCATTCTGATCTGGTCAATTTCTTGACAGCAGCGGCTCTCCTCCACTGTTGGCATTGCTTTGCAACACTCACAGATGCACCTATTGAAAAATTCAAGTACAAGAATTTGCAAATATTTTCTGAATGCATGTATACATAAATATGCTTGTTTGTTGATATTGTAAGCACAGGTTTGTTGATATTGCAATTGTGAGCTTTTATAAATTTTGTAACAATATATATAATATTCAATAATGTGTTCACATCCTGTCCATATTATTTACACTATATCCACCTCATAAATGCCTTGCAGAACTCATGTAAAATAAAGCGAAAAGATCCATTGCATTATTCATGTTGTCTTTGTTTATTAATAGAACTTTCAAGCCCTCCCCATGAAGTGCCATGTGCTAGAGACAGTTTTTTCCCAATTATTTCTAGTTATCAAACCTTGAAGCTGGCATACAAAACAACAAGCTAGATTTCTAATTTGTCTACAGTGAGAAAGGAACATTCCTGGTTATGGCCCTATACACACGATCCTGGGGATTTTAATACAAGTCATTTTCCACAATTACTTCCATTTCATCCTTGATTTTGTTGCTACAACTGAATGAGGAAAGAAAGGGTTCTACTCTAAGCTAGCGCCCCACTGTATCGTCATAATAATGGCTTCCGAAAAATCGATATTTATGGGGCGCCCTCGACAGACCCCCTTCGGCTTCCCAATTTTGCCGGTGGTTATAGTTAATTTATTAAACATCACAGATTTCTTTTGGCTTACCATTCAACATTCTGGAGGCGATTAATGTCCAATTCAATGACATTTTCCACTGGTTCTGCTCTCTGGTCATCGTTGGAACTGTTGTCATCAGACAAAGCATCTGATTCCGTCTCGGACGGCTCGAACCTGTAAGGTTCTATGCCTCTGTCACTGTCTGAACCACTGTCATCAGTATCTGGGGTGTCGTCTTCCCTGAATTCCAAGTCCGATTCACCAGAGGACAAAACTAAACTAATTTGTTCACAATCGCTGTCACTTTCCGTCATGATTGTCCAATGTTGATAAGTGTGAATGTGGATACGGCAGGGCAGCCAGGGTTAAATTTGTGACATCAAAAACATGGCCGCGGTCTGGATTGGCTGTCACAAGCCAGCGAGCAAGGCGGGGCCTTCGCCTGGTGTATTTTGTGCAATTATGTAAATACGGGTGGGTGATATGGTCTCCGGTATGAATATTTGATTTAAGCTATGTGTATTTTATCAAAATTCGTTGGCATTTGGAAAAAAAAAAATTACGTGACATTTGGACTTTAAAGTGTAAGATGGACACGCACCGCCAGGTGGCGCCTCCGCCCCGCGCTATATAAAGCGAGGTCGACCATCTATACAGTCAGTCTCTGTTCATGCCTAGAGCTTAGCCACACATCTGTCAGGAGCTGTCAACATAGCTGTCAGAGGGAGTGGTCAATAAAGCTGTGTTTTCCCAGCCACCTCGCCTCGTCTGTCCAGCAGGCAAATTATAGACATAACACCCACAACTGCAGAAATGCCTTCATTCTGTACATATGAACAGATTCAGTCACAAAACTGGTGAAGATTCAGTTAAAACTCTCACATGGTTTTATTTTAATTATGTTGGTGATGCACAGTCTGTTAATTGGTTGGAGCTTTTATATCCTTGTTTATTTTTACAATCATTTTTCATTGTTCTCACTGTCCTTTTTGTGTATTTCATTCATTTTTGCCATCATTTCTCTCCATTTCTGGTCTTCTGTCCTACTCTGATCATCATCTATAAATAAATGCAGCACAAATCCACACGTCCACCCTGTGAACCCTGTGAGAGAGCAGCCCAGGACAGAGCACTCTGGCGGACTGTTGTCGGCGCCTATGCTCCAGGAGGAGCGATGGGCCTAACTAACTAACCCTGTGAACCAGCTTCTCCCAGTGGAGATGTGTGGTAATGACAGGAACAAATAAACAAATGATGTGAGTAATAATGTATTTACTAAAAAGTTACTTCAGTTGTAACATCAGTTTCCATTTTGTGAGATTTTTCTTGTAAACCTGTGACTTTTATGTTTTTTTCCTATTACTTTTAGGATCTTTGTGAATTTCAAAGGTTTTCCTAAATAAATTTTTGATTTTTATCCTATAAATTTGCTACTTTACTCCCTTCATAGCTTTTTTCAGAAGTCACAAAAGAATAAATCACAGAAGAAGAAGAAGAAAAAGCAATAAACTCACTCAAGATAAATCACAATCCTCCCATCAGATAAAGGCAGAACCACAGTAGTAATGGACACAGAAACGTGTGAAAAACAGATGGAAACCATGTTGGCACATATGAAATCATAAAAACAAACCCCACAGAAGGAAAGAAAAAAATGCTAAGAGCCCTTCTCAAACCCCTATTAGAAAGCAAAAAAATAGCAAAGGACACATACGAATACCTGATAACCACAGCCAGCATCACCCCCCGGATCTATGGAACCCCCAAAATACATAAGGACATCCCAATGCAACCAATAATAGACAGCATCGGATCAGTCACATACAACTTATCAAAAGCCCTGGTTGAAATCATCAAACCCCTCCTTGGGCTATCAGAACACCACTGCAAAAACTCAAAAGAGCTGGCACAAGAACTCAAAAATATGAAAATACAATCAGACGAGATCTTCATTTCACATGATGTTATTTCATTATTCACAAAGACCCCTGCACTACACATAGTGCAAGAATGCCTCAAGAATGACAGAATCCTGGACTTCCGGTCTGGATGCCATGGTGATAGCAACTTAACGCTGAAACTCCCAGACCCAATCCAAGGAAAACATCTTCAAAATCAGACTTAACGGATTTTTGGAAGAATAAAAATCAAAAGACAAAAACACCATGCCTAACCAAAAGCAGAAGAAACTGACATTCCCCAGGTCAGGACGCGCAGCGGCCGCAGAATCTGAACCGGAGGACCTCCGTTCAGAAGACGAGGAGCTGGACCTAGCTAGCAAAAAAGTTAGCTTGAAATCGCTATTTGATGAATTACGACGATTTCGGGCCGAATTTCATGAATTCAGAGAGGAATTAAAAAGGATGAACAGCAGAATGGACCAGGCCGAAAACCGAATCTTGGAAGCTGAAGAAAGAATAAAAGTGCTTGAAGATTCTATGCTGGATTTACACAAAAAACAGTCAAGGCTGGAGGCTAAGCTAACCGACCAAGAAGGAAGACAAAGACGAGACAACATCAGAATTCACGGTCAAAGAAGGAGCTGAAAATAGTTTCAACACAATGGCGGAATGCGTGGAATCCTTATTGAGAGAGAAGTTGGATATTCCACAAACCACCGATTTGAAGATAGAAAAGGCCCATCGTACATTAGCCGCAAAGCCAGCGGCAGAAGCGCCCCCACGTTCGGTGGTGGTAAGATTCTCCGATTTCAAAATAAAACAAGAGGTTGTAAGACGGGCTTGGCAGAAAAAAGGATTTATGCATCAAGTGAGAAAAGTCTTCGTGGAGCATGATTACGCCCCGGAGGTTCTTAAAAAGCGCCGGGAATATAACGACGCCAAAAAGGTTCTACGGGAACAGAATCTACGCTTTCAGACACCATTTCCTGCGAAGTTAAGGGTCTTTTACGGTGAAGAGTCATGTCTCTATAATTCGGCGGAAGAAGCAACAATTGACATGGCGAGAAGAGGGCTCCCGGTAACGGTGTTTAAACCCGCAGCGAATCTGAGCGAGAAGATCAGAGCTCAAACGTGGTCCACTCAGAGACCTTCAAAATCCACGGGCCAGCAGCGGGAAACCCAGCCCCAGAGCTACAAAGATAAGCTTTCCAGTTCCAGGAAGGAATAGCGACCTTTTTGTTTTTTTTTTTTCTTTTCAGTCATTCTGCACTTCCATCCCCCCTCCTACAAGGTAACAAACATTAAAGGAGATGCAGAATCAGCATGTGGTAAAACCTTTCATGGAGCAGTTATAGCATTAGAAACAAATGTCTTCTTAATTTAAAGGAAAAAAAAAAATCTTGTTAAAATAGAAATGTAACAATAACCCACATGTTCTCCCTACACTAACAAATACTGTATTAGAGTGAATGTTTGCTGTGATGGGGGTGGGAGGGTGCACACAATCTCATAGGGTATAGGCATAAAAAAAAAAACCATTACAAATTCGGATTGTGATCTGAAATTCACGTTAAAAACATGGGACAACTTACAGGGGTAAGAGAGGGCCCTCAACACGTAACAGAGTTTGAGGAATTTCCCTCAGAGCCTACACTCCATCAGGGCTCTTACAGGGTCTTTAAAGAGACCCCAGCTCAGGAAGTTTTTTGACAGATTTTTGTTTTAAAGTTTCGTACACTATGTTCTTAATGTTTTTTATGTTCTTAATGTTCTTTCAGTTTCTGAGTAGCAAAAAAGAGGGCCACCACACTGTTATACTAAATAAGAAAATACAATGGATTAACAGGGTGTAACCAAAATAGCCTCATATAATGTTAAAGGGATCCTGAATCCAGTTAAAAGATCCAAGATTCTACGCAAAATGAAAAAAGACAAAGCAGAAATAATATTTTTACAAGAAACCCACCTAACAGACGTGGAACACACTAAACTCAATAGACAAGGGTTTAAAATGATCTCTTCATCTTCATATAAGTCAGGGAGGAGGAGGGGAGTAGCGACATTGATATCAACCAAAATTACATTTGAAAAAAAATCAGAACACAAAGATAAAGAAGGGAGGTACAGTTTGGTAATTGGGCGGCTAGAGGGAGAAGATATCACCCTGCTGAATGTATATGCACCACCAGGGGCTAAATGGAAATTTTATAGAAATGTATTCGACCTAATGATAACTAAAGCCCAAGGTTTAGTGATATGTGGTGGAGACTTCAATCTAAGACTGAATCCATACTGGGATGCAACAGGTAATTCTTCACATCAAAATAACACTCAAAATAGGAAAACTCAGATGCTATTAAAAGAAATGGGAATCTGTGACGTATGGAGGGAATTCAACCCCAATGTAAAAGATTATACTTTTTATTCAACGCCACATTCATCTTACTCAAGGATTGATTACTTTTTTATGTTTAATAGAGACATTGGAAGAGTAAAAACATGTAAAATAGGACTGATGGATCTCTCTGACCACAGTCCGATCTATATGGACTTAAACATCCAAAAATACACAAATATTCCCACAAATATCCCACTTATATCACGGACACACAGATCGTCCTAAATGTCTCCTGAGCCGGTGGACGGAGCCACTGTCTATAGCAGGATACGATACAGCAGAGAACAGCTGCTAGCATTCAACCGCCACCCGGTCCCATTGGAAAAACTCGACATACCGAGTGAACTGAGGCGAAAACGCCGCGGCTGCCGGGCTGGAGTAAGGCGGAGGACAAAAAATATAAGGTACAGACCCTCCCTTCCATCTGTTGTCATGGGAAATGTACGGTCGATACTGGGAAAGTTAGATGAGCTAGCGGCTATCTCCCGTTATGATAGCACATACCGGGAGTGCTCTCTCCTTTTGTTTACTGAGACGTGGCTAACTGAACTAGCAGCAGATGCTAACATTGAGCTGGAGGGTTTTCACATGATACGAGCTGACCGAACACCAGACAGTGGCAAGGCTAGGGGCGGTGGAGTGATCATGTATGTTAACAACAACTGGTGCAGACCGGGACATATCACTGTTAAACAACGACACTGCAGCAAAGACATTGAGTTGCTAGCTGTTAGCATGAGGCCTACATATCTCCCGAGAGAACACTCACACGTGATCTGCATTGTTGTTTATGCAAATCCGACGGCGAACGCTGGGACAGCACGTGACGTCATCCATTCAGTAACCAGCAGGCTGCAGACAGAACACCCAGATGCTCTTCTCCTCATCTCAGGCGATTTCAACCATGTTTCACTGTCTCCCATTCTACCCACGTTCACCCAGTATGTCACATGCCACACTAGAGACAATAAAACACTGGATTTATTCTACGCAAACACTAAGGAGGCGTACACCTCATCACAACTACCCCCACTCGGGAGATCGGATCACAACTTGGTTCATCTCCGGCCGGTGTACAAACCCCTAGTGCACAGACAACCTCCGGCCATGCACACTGTGGAGTTATGGTCTGAGGAGACAATGGACACCCTAAAGGGCTGTTTTGAAGCCACCGCCTGGAAGCAGCTCTGCGATCCACATGGTGAGGACATCGATGGCCTCATTCACACCTTCACGGGCTACCTCAGCTTCCGTGTGGACAAATCCGTTCCCACCAAGACCATACGGCGTCACTCAAACAACAAACCCTGGATCAACCCTGAGATAAAAACACTTCTGAGAGAGAAGAAGAGGATCTTCAGGTCGGGGAACAGGGAGATGCTGAAGTCCGTACAGAGGGAGCTGAGGAGAAAGATCAGAGAAGGCAAGGACAGCTTCAGGAAGAAGATGGAGGACAAGCTGCAACAGAGCGACATCAGCGGGGTCTGGAGAAACCTCAAAACCATCTCGGGGCTCCAGAATACCTCCCCCCAGGCCACAGGGGGCAGGGAGTGGGCGAACAACCTGAATCTGTTTTTCAATAGATTTGACCAACCGCCCTCCCCCCTGACTGCACAACAACCACTGCTGCCTCTAAAGAAATCAAGTCCTGCTGCCCACTCCCCACTCTACCAACACCCCCCCACTCCCAACACACAGCCCCCCATCCTGACCCTGACCAGGACCCAGGTGAGGACGGAGCTGAGGAAGATCAAGGCGAGGAAGGCGCCGGGACCGGACGGCATCAGCGCAAAGCTCCTCAAGTCCTGTGCAGACCAGCTGTGTGGGATTGTGACGTATATCTTCAACATGAGCCTGAAACTGGGGAGGGTACCACAGCTGTGGAAAACATCTTGTGTGGTACCTGTACCAAAAACTTCCCACCCCAAAGACCTGAACAGCTACAGACCGGTGGCCTTGACGTCCCACTTGATGAAGACCCTGGAGAGACTGCTCCTTGCTCACCTCCGCCCCCTGGTGGAACCAGCGATGGATCCACTCCAGTTCGCCTACCAGCATGGCATTGGGGTGGAGGATGCGGTGATCTTCCTCCTTCACCGTTCTCTGTCCCACCTGGAGAAGCCCGGGAATATGGTGAGGATCATGTTCTTTGACTTCTCCAGTGCTTTCAACACCATCCAACCGATGATCCTGAAGGACAAGCTGCTGCGCGCAGGGGTGGACCAGCACCTGTCATCATGGATCCTGGACTACCTCACGAACCGGCCTCAGTTTGTGAGAACCCGGGACTGTGTGTCCGACACGATCATCAGTAGCACGGGGGCCCCCCAGGGAACGGTGCTGGCTCCCTTCCTGTTCACTCTTTATACTGCGGACTTCTCACACAACACAACACACTGCCATCTACAGAAGTTCTCTGATGACTCTGCGATCGTTGGCCTCATCTCCAATGGAGATGAAGCTGAGTACAGAGGGCTTATCCAGGACTTCGTGGACTGGTGCCATCGGAACTGCCTCCAGATCAACGCGAGGAAAACTAAGGAGCTGGTGGTGGACTGCCGCAGGCATGGGCAGCCCCTCACAGTACCAGTAAATATACAGGGAACAGACATCGAGATGGTGACATCCTATAAGTACCTGGGTATTCATCTGAACAATAAACTAGACTGGTCACACAATACTGATGCACTCTACAAGAAGGGACAGCGCAGGCTGTTCCTGCTGAGGAGACTCAGGTCTTTTGGTGTACAAGGGGCGCTGCTGAAGTCATTCTATGACACGGTGGTGGCATCAGCCATCACTTTTGGAGTGGTCTGCTGGGGCAGTGGCATTACTGCAGCCGATAGGAAGAGACTGAACAAACTGATTAAGAAAGCTAGCTCTGTCCTGGGGCAGCGCCTTGATCCGATGGAGGAGATAGGAGAGAGAAGGACGGTGGCTAAACTGTCATCTCTGCTGGAGTCCGAGTTCCACCCTATGCAGGACATACTGAATGCACTGAGGAGCTCATTTAGCAGCAGACTACATCATCCCAGGTGCACAACCGAGAGGTTTCGTAGGTCCTTCCTACCAACGGCTGTCAGACTGTACAACCTAAGCAGGGCTGCTCGCAGAGATAGCAAAAAGACGTAACAAACTAATAGTTTTTTGAATGCAAAAGATGCAATAGACTTACACAATGGTCCTCTCCGGCATACAACTAGGAACATACCGGTCGCTATGGAGGGTGAGAATATGTATGGGCACATAATCATACCATGTAGGATAACTAAGTAGACGGTTATGCTGTTTCATTCCATCTAGCAACAATGCTCTGCACTGTGTGTGTTTATATATTTGCATATTTATTCCATCTAGCTACAATGCTCCGTACTGTGGGTGTTTATATATTTATATATCTACATATTATTCCATCTAGCTACATTGCTCCGCACTGTGTGTGTTTATATACTTGCATATTTATTCCACCTAGCTGCAATGCTCCGTACTGTGGGTGTTTATATATTTACATATTTATTCCATCTAGCTACAATGCTCTGCACTGTGTGTTCATATATTCATATATTTATTCCATCCAGCTACAATGCTCTGCACTGTGTGTCTGTGTGTGTGTGTATATATATATATTTTATAGTAATACGTACATATGTTTATTAGCTGCTCTTGCTTGCTTGTTTTTTTTTTCTTGCCTTCTGATTGTTGCTCTGAGTGTTGCTATCCCTGTGCTGTTGCAATCCTGGAATTTCCCCGTTGTGGGACTAATAAAGGCTTATCTTATCTTATCTTAAATAATACATTTTCCTGGAGGTTGAATTCAAATGTCCTGAAAGGACCACTGAAAGATGAATTGGAATCAGATATTCTCAGATATTTGGAAGAAAACGATAATGGAGAAGTATCCCTTTTAATACTGTGGGATGCGTGCAAAGCTGTAATAAGGGGAAAAATTATTGCAAAACTGGCAACCCAAAAGAAACTGAGACAAGAAAAACTAATCACACTAGAGTCAGAACTCAAGAACCTAGAAAAAGAACACAGAGACAACACTCATTCTAATGGCTCGCTCAAGATTAAAGAAATTAAAAATCAAATAAATGAGATCTACACAATAGAAATCCAGAAGAAACTTACATTTCTGAAACAAAAACACTATGAAGCAGGCAGTAAATCGGCAAAATTACTAGCCTATAAATTGAGGAAACAACAAACAGAAAGAGCAATCTACAAAATCAGAGACCCAGTATCAAAGGAAATAAAATTCAGAATTCAGGATATTCTTAAAAGCTTCGAGAATTACAATAAGAACTTATACTCCCACAAAAAACATAAAAACGCATCCGAGACATTCCTAAACACATTAAACCTTCCCCAACTTACGGAATCACAAAATAAAACACTACTGTCAGAAATACAACCTAAAGAATTGGAAAAAGCAATATGAAACTTAAAGCTAACAAATCCCCAGGAGCAGATGGCTATACAGCAGAGTGGTACAAAACCTTTAAACAGCAACTATCTCCTCTCCTCCTGAAAACATTTAACTGTCCTCCACACAGTGGAAATCCCCCCTCCTGGAGAGAAGGGGTCATTACAGTTATACCTAAACCCGAA
This sequence comes from Pholidichthys leucotaenia, assembly GCA_020510985.1. NCBI lineage: Eukaryota > Metazoa > Chordata > Actinopteri > Cichliformes > Pholidichthyidae > Pholidichthys > Pholidichthys leucotaenia. The sequence goes on along the minus strand of CM035838.1, from coordinate 159,822,887 downwards.
AAGGATAAACTAGAATGCTCCAACTACAGACCAATCAGTGTATTAAATCAAGACTATAAGCTTTTTACCATTATCCTTGCCAAAAGGTTAGAAAACATACTGACAGACTTAATTCACTTAGACCAAACAGGTTTTATAAGACAAAGACAGACAAGACAACATTCGACGCACTTTACACATAATTCATCATATAAAAAAATATAACTTAAATGCAGTCATATTGGGATTAGATGCTGAAAAAGCATTCGATTCGGTTGACTGGTCTTTCCTATATAGAATCTTATCCAGTTTCAATTTTCATAATTTCATTAGAACTATACAGGCATTATATAAAAAACCAACAGCTAAAATAAGGATTAACGGTAATTTATCATCATCTTTTGAGCTGGAAAGAGGATGTCGTCAAGGCTGCCCCCTGTCTCCACTGCTCTTTGCAATCTTCATAGAACCTCTGAGCCAATGGATAAGACAAAATCAAGAAATTCAAGGTATTACACTTGGTCAGAAGGAACATAAAATAGCACTCTTTGCTGATGACATTTTAATATACCTAGGGCAGCCAGACACTTCTTTACCAGAACTAATCTCAGTTTTTTCAGACTATGGAGATTTATCGGGGTACAAATTAAACATGCATAAAACCCAAGTTTTAACATTCAACTATGACCCAAATCATTATTCACTAAGTGAACTCAAAACTAACTGGGAGTTGGAATCTATGAAATATCTGGGGGTCAATATCCCGAAACAACTCAACAAAATTATAACACTAAACTATGATCCACTGGTGACAAAAATAAAATCTGACCTAGCAAGATGGAATATGATACCATTCTTAGGTACTGCACAAAGAATTAAAGCAGTCAAAATGAATATACTTCCATGTCTTCTATACCTTTTCCAAACAATACCGGTAGAACCTCCCAAAAAAACATGGCAGGAGCTGGACAGAAGGATCTTAAGATTCATATGGCAGGGCAAGAGACCTAGAATCAGATATAGAACCTTACAGCTAAACAAAGACAAAGGTGGGCTCACGCTGCCGAATATCAGGGACTATTTTAAAGCCGCACAAATTAAAACTTTAATAGAGATATGTAACCCAGTCTACACTGCACAATGGAAGGAGATTGAATGCCAAATAACAAGTGACATCCCCCTACAGGCGATAATAGGGAACAATGCCTTACCTAAACTCTTGAATAACACTAACCCGTGGATAGAGACCCCGCTAAAAATTTGGTTTAAGATAGTCAGAGAGAATCAAGCTAAAGAGCCCTATCGACTTCTGCAATGGATTGCCTATGATCAAGACTTTACCCCCAATAAAACAGACACTAGATTTAAAGAGTGGAAAGAGAAAGGGCTGATAAAATATTACGATTTTTTTAAGGGGCAAACTTTAAGAAGTTTTGAAGATTTGAAAAAACAAGGTCTAATAAATCAAGATCTTTACAGGTTCTTTCAGCTTAGACACCACAAACAATATACTTAAAAAGGAGGATTTGGAAAGGGCCCAGTCAGGTGTTCTGAAGGTCTTCTTAATGGCATATAAAGGGATCCCAGGGATCAGCTACATTTCTAAAATATACCAAGGTCTTCAAGACTTAAAAGGAGACAACACATCATATATAAAAGAGAGATGGGAAAAAGAGGGGAATTTCACTTTACAATTGGAAATATGGGAAAAGCTAAATAAACAGCAATGGAAAAGTACCTCATCCCTGCAGTGGAGAGAATTTGGATGGAAAAATTTGGTAAGATTTTTCAGAACACCTGCACAAAACAAATTTACCCATAAGGGGTTGAACTGTTGGCGCTTGTGTGGTGAAAAGACTGCAAATCATTTTCATGTGTTTTGGTCATGCCCAGTTATCCACCAATATTGGACCAACGTACAGATAATATTGGGGAAAATATTCAAAATAACAGTTCCCTTTTCTTTTGTAACTTTGTATTTGGGTTTACTACCGGACTCACTGGAAAGACGAGGAGATAAATACTTATTCAATGTTTTAATACTGGCAAGTAAAAAAGTCCTAACTAAAAAATGGATGCTGAAAGACTGTCCTACACCTGAAGATTGGATTAACGTGATTCAAGACATTTACTTGATGGAAAAGTTGACATTCGCACTGAGACAGGACATGGATGGGTTCATGAACTTTTGGCAACCCTGGATCGCATATGTGTCTTCCATTAGATCTAATCTTTGACAAATACCATTATTGAAATGGTACTCAGATGCTCTTTTACTTTTAATTACTTAATTTTCTGTTTGTTTTTTGCTGTTCTGTTTGTTTGGTTTTTTTTTTTTTTTTTATTTTATTCTCTTTAATTTCACTTTTTTTTGTTTTGTTTTTTTTGTTACTTATTTGTACCCGTAGGTAGACTTGGTTTGCAGTCTGGTGACAAGCCACCGGCTGCTGGTCGCTGCGTGCGCGAGCGCCCTAAACCTACATGTTTTTGGTGTGCGGGAGGAAACCGGAGAAATTTTTCTTTCACTTTAAATTTGACATTTGAAATTTTTGAGAAATTTTTCTTTCACTTTAAATTTGAAATTTTTCCTTTCACTTTAAAAAAAAAGGGGGGGCTGTTGTAATAATTATCCTACCAATGTTGTCAAATAGCAAAAAATAAGGGAACATGTGATGAAAATGTAAACAATGCAATGCTGTAATGACCTGTATACCCTTTACAAAAACTTAAAAAAAAAAGAATGACAGAATCCTTAAAAGATGCACAAATTTCACAGTTGACAACATACCTGAACTATTACAATTTGTTGCAAAATCCACCTATTTTCAATACAGAGAAAAAATCTACACACAGAAAGAAGGATTTGCAATGGGAGACCCACTATCAGCCATCATGAGCAGCTTTTTCATGGAGGATCTGGAAAATAAAGCCATCAACACAGCACCCCTAAAATGCAAACCCACCATCTGGAAGAGATACGTGAACGACACATCAGAAAAAATAAAGAAAGGACACACATAAGAACTCAGACCATCTGAACAACACAGACAGCACTGGGAACATAAAATGGTACCATAGCCTTTCTGGATATGAAAATCCACCACAATGATGATAGAAGTATAAAAATCACAGTCTACAGGAAACCAATCCAGATGGATCAATACCTACCATGGACATCAGAACACCCCACAGTACACAAACTATCAGTTGTCAGGATGTTGCACGAAGAGGCTACCATCATCACAGACCAAGAAGGCAGACAGGAGGAGGAGAACCACAATAGACATGCACTCACACGCTGCAAATACCTGATACGAGCCATGAACAAAGGAAAACGGCAAGTCAAAAACAGAAAACAAGACACAGACCAAAAACCAAAATCAAAAACAGGGACACCATAACCATACCATACACCCAAGGGATAACAGAACCAATACAAAGGATCATTAAAAAAAAAACAAACCACATAATAAACACAGCAGTAAAACCATACAAAAAATTAACAGTTATTAGTACACCCCAAGAACAAAATAGAACAAAGCAAAAAATGCAATGTAATATATGAAATATTATGCAGATCATGTATCAAAATCTACATTGGAGAAACAGGAAGATCATTCACCACAAGGAAAAAAGAACACCAGAAGGAATGTGAGAAGGAAACACAAGGATGGCTCACAAGATCACAAAAAGAAAAGGCAGAACAAACAATATTAAAATCAGCTACCGTGGTGTGAAAAAGTGTTTGCCCCCTTCCTGATTTCTCATTTTTTGTATGTTTGTCACACTTAAATGTTTCAGATCAAACAAAGATAACACAAGTAAACACAAAATGCAGTTTTTAAATGAAGGTGTTTATTAAGGGTAAAAAAAAAAAAAAATCCAAACGTACATGGCCCAGTCTGGAAAAGTGATCCTCCTCCACCCCCCCTTAAAACATAAATAAACTGTGGTTTATCACATCTTTGGAAAGCTGAGTTCAATTTCTCTAGCCACACCCAGGCTGGAAAAGGTTAAAAAGCCATTTCTAAAGCTTTGGGACTCCAGCGAACCACAGTGAAAGCCATTATTCACAAATGGCAAAAACATGGAACGGTGGTGAACCTTCCCAGGAGTGGCCAGCTGACCAAAATTACCCCAAGAGCGCAGTGACGACTCATCCAAGAGGTCACAAAAGAGCCCACAACAACATCCAAAGAACTGCAGGCCTTACTTGCCTCAGTTAAGGTCAGTGTTTGTGACTCCACCATAAGAAAGCGACTGGGCAAAAATGGCCTGCATGGCAGAGCACCAAGACAAAAACCAGTGCGGAGCAAAAAGAACATAAAAGTTCGTCTCACTTTTGCCAGAAAACATCTTGATGATCCCCAAGAATTTGGGGAAAAAACTCTGTGGACTGACGAGACAAAAGTTTAACTTTTTGGAAGGTGTGTGTCCCATTACATCTGGCATAAAAATAATACCATTTCAGAAAAGGAACATCAAGCCAACAGTAAAATATGGTGGTGGTAGTGTGATGGTCTGGAGCTGTTTTGCTGCTTCAGGACCTGGAAGACTTGCTGTTGTAAATGGAACCATGAATTCTGCTGTCTACCAACAAATCCTGAAGAAGAATGTCTGGTCATCTGTTCATGACCTCAAGCTAAAGCACACTTGGGTTCTGCAGCAGGACAATGATCCAAAACACACCAGCAAGTCCACCTCTGAATGGCTTAAGAAAAATAAAATGAAGACTTTGGAGTGGCCTAGTCAAAGTCCTGACCTGAATCCTATTGAGATGCTGTGGCATGACCTTAAAAAGGCGGTTTATGCTCGAAAACCCTCCAGTGTGGCTGAATTACAACAATTCTGCAAAGGTGAGTGAGCCAAAATTCCTCCACAGCGCTGTAAAAGACTCATTGCCAGTTATCGCAAAGGCTTGATTGCAGTTGTTGCTACTAAGGGTGGTCCAACCAGTTATTAGGTTTAGGGGGCAATCACTTTTTCCACACAGGGCCATGTAGGTTTGGATTTTTTTCCCCCTTAATAATAAACACCTCGTCGTGAATGGTGTCCTTCAATAGCCCACACTGTGGTTTCTGCACATTTATTAACGTAAAGACAGACACAAACGTTAACATACAAAAACTGAATCATAAAGTACTGTGCGCTGACATCGTCACTGACATCGTCGGCCTCCGTCGGTCTATGATGACCATGGAAGAGAATCCTTTATGGAATCATAAAGTACTGTGCGCTGACATACAAACGTGGTAAACACTGGAGGAGAATGGGGCTCGACGTCCAGGGGGACCTGAAGCCGGGAACACCGAGCAATGGGGGCAGAATCCAGCCAGAGCACACCCGAAGGCTGCGGGGCTCACGGCTGGAAAAAAAGGGGAAAACATACCTGGACAGAGCACTCCTACTCACCTCAACAGCGGGACCCAAACACACAGCACTGCTCCTGAGGACAGGCATACATGAAAGAAGGACATGACAAACCCCAGAGGTTTGCCGTGCCCTTAAATGCAGTATATAATTAGTCACAGGTGTGGATACATGAGTGGAGGAAATAACAGAATGAATAGCAGCTGTGCAGCTCCAAACAATTTGACAGCCAGAAGCTGCACAGTGCTGTCAAAATAAAACACAAACCGGAAACCATAAAGATAAAAACACAACAGAACCCAAAATGTACATAATAATACTACAGGTGCAAAATGACAAGAATTAAACAGGAACCAAATACAGCAGACATGAAAACAAGGAAACAAGCGGACAGAAAAACATTGAACTAGACCGGAAACTGAGCACACCCACCCACCCACCCACCCCCGCCCCAGGATCATGACACACTTTCATTTAAAAACTGTATTTTATGTTTACTTGTGTTATCTTTGTCTAATATTTAAATGTGTTTGATGATCTGAAACATTTAAATGCGACAAACATACAAAAAAATGAGAAATCAGGAAGGGGGCAAACACTTTTCACACCACTGTATTTCTGTGATTTTTCGCTATAACAATCTTCTTCACGATATCACAGAATACAGTTTTTTCTTTTAAATTTATAAAGTACAGTTTCACAGGCCAGCGTTAATTATGTTCAACATATTCAGTGAAAACAAACTCTTAATTCTTCAGTTTATAAAGAGCAGTTATATTACCAGAAAATATTATAAACCACCACATCTTCAGTGCACTGAGAGGTGGACTGGGACAAAAATTCAGGACGGGAATGTGACTTCATCCTCGGCCATCCTGTTGTTGGAAACCAGAAACCAGCACAGTTTTAGTTGGCCAACATTTCAAAATAATGGGTATCAAACTAGTTAAAAATATAATTATAACCTTCAGCTGAGAGGAAAATTATAAATTTGGATTTTAATAGTCATCTGATCTATTGATTATTAAAACAACTGATTGACTAATCTTAATTTTGTGCTGGTGCTGCTTTTGATTTGTTCACCTTTTCTGAATAAAAACACAAGGTAAGAAAGAGGCTTTAAGTAAAAAGTTACAAATCTGCATGAAAAAGGTCATGAATTTGTCACCAAAAATGTTCAAAATATATATCAAACAAAAGTACCATTATAGGAAAAGATGTTTAAAAAATGAGAAAATAAAACAAATTTAGAAGTGAACGGTAGCAAGCAGATGAGAGTGAAGTTGGTACTGCAGACTCCATACAGCCCATAGTTTTAAAAATTATAAAGGTTTTTCTTAAAACATCTGAATAGTCCTGAAAATGTTGCCTAAATGTAAGAGCAATTTAGCTATGGTTAATGCAACCTACTTATTACATTTAAAACGTAAACCCTAAACTACAGCAGTATAATATAACCACAGACATCATTCACCACATTACTTCCGTCTTCATCACATTTCTATGCTCTGGGGCATGAGGGGGTTTTGGTCATTTTAACATATTAAATTAATTTAGTATGTTATGTCACCGGGTCAGGAAGAGGGTCTAAATAAAACAGGGAGAGAGAGAGAGAGAGAGAGAGAGAGACTTTATTTCAAACAAAAAAGTATAACAAAAACAAAACAAATGCAATAAAGTAACAGTATACAGTGTTCGAAAGGGAGAAGGAAGAAGTGAACACTTATTAATTCCATCTCCTCTTTTCCATAAATACACCCATGTGAATTATATACAAATTACCACATTTAAGACCCCAAGTAAACAATTAACTGTATTTTGTACATATCAACATTAACACTAACTAACTAACCTGCACTTATATAGCGCTTTTCTAGTCACAAAGACCACTCAAAGCGCTTTCATTAATACTAACCCTCTATTCTAAGGGCCGATAGGAAACAGATATCTAGGGACAATTTAGAACAGCCAATTAACCTAACATGCATGTCTTTACCTAGGGCCACTTTAGAGTCTCCAATTAACCTAACCTGCATGTTTTTGGCATCCAAAACACCCATCCATCCTAACATACATTGATGTCCATACATCAAAACCAGCCTCAAACAACACAGATATACACAGCGCTGTCCCACCCACCATTCCATAGTGTCCCAGAGTGAGCATAGTGAATCGTTCATATAAATACTACCCTTCTAACATATATCCTTTCAGCAAATAATGTTTATACCTCTTTTTGAATTGATTTCTGTTTGTACATAGTTTCAGTTCCGGCTCCAGACTGTTCCACAAATCCACCCCACAGACAGATATGCACATACTTTTCTTGGTTATTCGTATCTTGGGTTTTGTAAAGTTTAAGTCTCCTCTCAAATTATGATCATTGTCTCTTTTTTTAAATATTTTTTGTATATTAGTTGGGAGTTGATTATTAATTGCCCTGTACATGACTTGTGCTGTCTTAAATTTAACTAAATCGATGAACTTTATGACATGTGACTTTAAAAACAACAAATTGGTATGGTCTCTATATCCTACATTATTTATTATCCTTATAGCTCTTTTTTGTAATGTGCATATTGACTGTAGGTTGGTCTTGTAGGTGTTTCCCCAGACTTCTACACAGTAGTTAAGGTAGAAACAGTGAATTGTACAGTAAGACCAATGATTTATAGTCCAAGATGTGTCTTGTCTTCCCCAGTATGCCTATACATTTTGCCAACTTGGCCTGGATGTGACTGATGTGAGGTTTCCAGCAGATTTTATTGTCTAGCGTCACCCCCAGAAACTTATTTTCCTGTACTGTTTCTATTCTGGTATCATCTATCATTACCATTATTTCATGATTTATTTTATAATTTCCAAACATAATCTTTGTTTTTTTTAGATTTAGAGAGAATTTATTTTTGTTGAACCACTGCGTTAACTTTTTCATTTCAGTTGTGACCACCTCTAAAACCTGCTGCAAATTCTCACCAGTGCAAAGGATATTTGTGTCATCCGCAAACAAAATAAATTTCAGAATTTTGGATACTTGGCATATGTCATTTATATACAAAATAAAGAGTTTGGGTCCCAAAACTGACCCCTGGGGCACACCACAAGTGATGTCCATGAAGGGTGATTTGTGCTCACCAATTTGTACAAATTGTTGTCTGTTACTTAAATAACTTTCCACCCAACTCAGTCCGACCCCTCTTATCCCATACCTTTCCAGTTTCCTTAGTAGTATTCTGTGGTCAATGGTGTCAAAAGCTTTCTTTAAATCTATAAATACTCCTTCAGCAAACTTTTTTTTTTTTTTATCTATACAACTAGTAATTTCTTCTATAAGTTCAATCAGTGCCAAAGATGTAGATTTATTTGCTCTAAAACCATACTGGCTGTTTGTAAGGAGGTTGTGTTTTTCAATGAAATCATCCAGTCTTTTAGTGAAGATTTTTTCAAGTATTTTGGAGAATTGTGAGAGTAAAGAGACTGGCCTGTAATTTGTGAAACAATGACTGTCTCCTGTTTTGTATAGAGGTATTACTTTTGCTATTTTCATTTTGTTTGGAAATTTACCAGTTTGAAATGATAGGTTACAGATGTGGGTGAGTGGCTTAACAATTCCTTCAATTACTTTTTTCACTATTGTCATGTCAATTTCATTCCAGTCCGCTGATTTTTTGTTCTTAAATTTACTCACAGTCTCGATAATTTCCTTTTCAGTAACTGCACCCAAAAAGATTGTGTTTGGATTTCTATCTTCTATTTCATTTATAGAACCACTGTTTGTTTCTGTTGTCACTATTGATTTTGCTAATTCAAGACCAACATTTACAAAAAATTTATTGAAACCACTGACCACATCCTCCATATTATTTAAATTGCCATTTTCAATAAAATATTCTGGATAATTAGCATTCTTAGGTCGATTACTAATAATCCCATTGAGTACTTGCCATATTCCTCTTAAGTTATTTTTATTATCCTCTAATATTCTGTTGTAATATTCTTTCTTACAGGTCCTCATTATATTAGTAAGCTTATTTTTATATCTTTTATATTTGATCTCAGCCTCCACCATTCTGCACTTAATGAATTGTTTATATAATGTATTCTTCTTTTTACATGCATTTATTAACCCCTTGGTGACCCAAGGAATATTTTTCTTTTGTTGTCTGTCACTGTATTGTTTTATAGGACAGTTTTAATTGTACAATGATTGAAATATTTGTAAAAATTTATCATATGCTTTATTTATATCATTTTCATCAAACTATCTTCCAATCTTGTATTAATAATTCCTTTGTCAGTAAATACATAGATTCTTCGGTTCTTATTCTTTTATATTTAATATTTTTGGTATACTTTTTCTTCCTATAACCACATTGATAGACAACAAAAATCGGCAGGTGGTCACTGATATCATTCAATAAAAGCCCACTCCTGATATTATTTTCCATAATGTTTGTGAATGCATATGTTCTCTATTAGTGTGGCACTGTGTGACGTGATTCTGCTAGGTCCGGTAATTGTTGGATGTAAGCCCATACTGTACATTGTGTTGATAAATTCTTCTGTCAAACTATGTTGTTTTGAATTCATCAGATCTATATTGAAATCCCCACAGATGAACATAACTTTGAGTTAGTTTTGCATACATTTTTTCCATCCAGTCCTTAAATAAGTCAATGTTTGATCCAGGTGTTCTATATACACAGCTCACTACTATATTCTTCACATTGTCCAGACAGATTTCTATTGTAATACATTCAAATAAATCATCCACAGTTACTGACAGATTTTCAACAACCTTGTATTTCAAGCTCTTGTCAACATAAATTGCAACTCCTCCTCCTTTTTTCACTTTTCTATTTATATAATTTAATTCATAGCCATCCATGGTAAAATCCACTCCTTTCTCTTCACTGAGCCACGTCTCTGATATTGCCACAATATTGAATGGCTCTTTAAACTGATGTAAATAATCTTTAATGTTATTAAAGTTGGCATAGAGACTTCTGCTGTTGAAGTGGATCATAGAAATATTGAAATCAGTTGTGACCATTGTGTTAAACTGTTCATCCGTGTAGTAACTACAGTTATTATTGATGGAGCTAAATAAATTATCAGGGTCTATGTTATATTCTACGTCCTGTGGGTTGTGATCTGTATATTCAAAAACTTTCAGTTCCTGTTGTTCCTGTTTGTTGAGCTTTTGTTTCATGTTATTAAACGTCTTGTAGCAGATGAATATTTCCCTTCAGTGTCCTACAATTGTTTCTTGTTGCTGTGACTCCAGTTCATAACATTCATTGATATTTGTCCAGTTCCATAATATTACGGATGTTAATGACCTTGGCTTCTTCAGGTGACCCGTTTAATTTGATATATATTTTACAGTTTGATGTCCAGGTGTTTTGAATCTTTTTCTGCTTTCTCAGGTATCTTGCTTTTCTGGCTATTACGGCGTTTTCTTTTGTGAGGTGCTTGTTTATGTAAATGTTCCTTCCTTTCAGTTTCCTACCTTGTTTTAATGACGCAGTCTTGTGTTTTCTGTTGACAAACCTCATGATCACAGCCAGTTTGTCGCCGTTTTTCCTGGGCAGAGGGTGGCAGGCCTCAATGGTGTTACAGTCCAGCTGGATTCCTTTGGACTGCATGAAGGCCGCCACTTATTGCTCGGTCGATTCATCTTCCAGTGCATTGAGCCTCCCTCCGCTGTCCGCAGCCACCGCTCGCACGTACGATCGGGGTTTAATGTGGAGCCCTGTGATGATCACGTCGTTCACCCAGGTGTTCTGCTCCAGTTCCGACACTCTGCTCTCCAGATACGCCAGCTCTTGTCCTTCTCAGCATTCTGGATCTGCAGCGCTTTCACCTCCTTGACCAGGTCCAGAATGTTTTTTTGCTGCAGCTTAACAGCAGAAATCTCTTCAGCCAAGAAGTCCAGCGATCTTTTAATATCATCCACCTCCTCAGTCTGCTGAGCTTTCTTGGGACCCATGATCCCGGCCGATGTACATTGATTGTGATCGTAGGGGAAAAAAAACACATTTAAAAGTATTATTTCATCATTTGGCCTACCTGTCTGCTGTTTCGCCAAACAAGACACTTCTCTCTCTCAGTTTACCTGCATTAGAAATATCCATTGCATAGACAACTCCTGGGGCTATTAACAGATTTTTTTTTTTTCCCCCCTTTCGGTTGGTTGAATAAATCAAGATGAAGCAGCCACAAGGGAACGAAAATAAACCTCTGGACACTTCAGAGTCCGGACGTCGTCAACACGCCTTTTAATTAAATCACCCTTTATTGTCATTCAACCATACATGTACAGTAGAACGAAATTGTGTTTTATCCTATCTACAGTGTTAATCACCCACACCCCATATGTAGAATCAGAAGGGCCGCTGCCATGCAAGGCGCCGCCACAGATTTCCCTCCTCCATTCCATTATTGCTGAGCACCAAGCTTGACGGCAGGAAGTTCCGCTTTTTATATGGTCTTCGGCATGACCCGGCCAGGATTTGAACCCCTGCCTCATGGGTGTGGGGCGGATGCTCTACCAACTGAGCCACCACTCCGGTTCTTCAGGGTGAAGTAAAACTTTTCACTGAAGCCGTGTTATTGACGTGCAGGAAAAAATGCGGGCAGATTATATGCATCACTGCACCATTTTTTTTTAAAGAAGGCAGCAGCCTCAAAACTAATTTACTTCCTCACAACTAGACACAGACGGGCCAAGCACAGAGTGCCACTTCTTGCGCCATGTTTTTTTCTTTATCATTTCTATGGTAAAGTGTACAGACCCCAAATATTGCAATATTCATTTTTACACCGGTATCAAAAATTATACCCGTATTATCGTGAACGATACGATATGGCACACCCTAGTGGAGAACATGGCCCATTCAGACTCCATGTCTCCAGACTCCCTCGGAATGTGGTTGAAATTCTTTCGGAGGTGGGAGTTGAAGACCTCCTGGACAGGGGCCTCAGCCAGATGTTCCCAGCACACCCTCGCTATGCCTTTGGATCTACCAGGTTTGAATGGCATTCTTCCCTGCCATCGGAGCCAACTCACCACCAGGTGGTGATCAGATGACAGCTCTGCTCCTCTCTTTACCTGAGTGTTCAAGACATATGGTCGCAGGTCTGATGACATGATAACAAAATCAACACTCTAGGTTGACCTGCAACCTAGGGTGTCCTGGTGCCAGGTACACATATGGACACCCTTATGCTTGAACATGGTGTTTGTTATGGACAAACTGTGGTTGGCACAGAAGTCCAATAACTGAACACCACTTGGGTTCAGATCGGGCAGGCCGTTCCTCCCAATCACACCCCTCCAGGTTTCACCACATTGCCCACGTGAGCATTGAAGTCCCCCAGTAGGAGTCTCCAAGAGGAGCACTCTCCAGCATTTCAGTCAGAGAGTCCAAAAAGGGTGCGTACTCTGAACCATCATTTGGTACATAGGCACAAATGATGGCCAAGACCCTTTTCCCAACCCATAGGCACAGGGAGACAACCCTTTCACCCACTGGGGCAAACTCCAGTGTAGAGGCAGCAAGCTGGGGGATACAAGAATACCCACCCTTGCTAGCCTCCTCTTGCACAGGGCAACTCCAAAGTAGACCAAGCTCCAGCCCTTCTCCAGGAGACTGGTTCCAGAACCAGAGCTGTGTGTTAAGTTGAGCCTGACTATATCTAGTTGGCATCTCTCAACCTCGTGCACCAGCTCAGGCTCCTTCCCCACCAAAGAGGTGACATTCCATGTCCCAAAAGCCAGTTTAGGAAGCTAGGAATCAGACCGCCAAGGTCTCTGCCTTTGACCACCACCTGATCTGCATAGCACCGGACCCCCATGGTTCCTCCTGCTGGTGGTGAACCCACTGGAGGGCGGACCCATGTAACTCCTTCAGGCTGAGCCCAGCCGGGTCCCATGGGCAGAACCCCGTCCACCAGACACTCATGGTCCAGCCCCTCCCCCAGGCCTGGCTCCAGGGATGGGGCCCCAGTAACCCCATACCGGGCGGAGTACACTGAATCCTTGTTCTAGTATTCATCATGAGAGTCTGTTGGATCGTCACTTCCTGTGGTACCATATTGTCACCTCCTGTTTTGCTAACTGTCGATGTGGCTGCTATACTTAGCTCTCCTTCTCCGAAGGATTATTGCCTTTAATGGCATTTTAATCACCTTTGTTTCATCTACTGTCACCTCTCACTGTTGTTTAACAAGCCCCTTGCTCTTGTGTGGGCACTTAGTGTCACTTAATCTCCCTCTTTAGCCTTCTGTTCACCTTTCATCAGTGTTTGTGTTGGCTTTGGGTTAGCCACTAGCTATGGCTACTACCTCTCCTTCCGCTCCTCCTCTGGTGTGCTCTTTGTGTCGGATGTTTAGCTACACTTCTGCCTCTTTTAGTGATAATAGTAAATGTAATAAATGTCTTTTTGAGGCACTCGAGGCGAGGTTGTGTGATTTGTAATCCCGGCTCCACTGCATTGAAACTCCGTCAGCACCAGTTAATGACAGATTCCCATTAGCCACAGCACAGCAGCATAGCATAGGGCCTGCTATTCATCCCCCGGCATCTACCTCTCCTAAGCAGCCAGAAAAGAACAGGTGGGTGACAGCGAGAAGGAAGCATAGTCACAAGCCCCTGGTTCACCACCAACCTATTCACGTTTCTTATCGATATTCCCCGCTCAGCGACACACCCGCTGAGGGAAAAAAAACTCTGATCATTGGTGACTCTGTAGTCAGAAACATGAACCTAGAGACTCCAGCAGCCATAGTCAAATCCATTCTCAGGGCCAGAGCAGGTGACTTTGAATCAAATCTGAAAATGCTGGCTAAAAGTAACTAAATACTCCACAATTGTTATCCACGCCGGCATGAACGACATCTGACTCTGGCAGTCTGAAGTCACAAAACTTAGTGTGGAATCAGTGTGTGACTTTGCCAAAATGATGCCAGCCTCTGTAGTATCAACCTGACCAGTGATGACATGTTTAGATGCGTGTTATCCTTCAACCGCTGGCTGTCTGTGTGGTGTCCTGCAAACAATGTGGACTGCATAGACAATTGGAACTCATTTTGGGGAAAACCTGATCTTTTTAGGTGAGACGGTGTCCATCCCCCTTTGGATGGTGCCTCTCTTACGTATCTAACAATCTGTCATCATTTTTATCCAGAGTTCCAAAGCCTTGACAACTACTCAGTGTTGGAACCAGGAAGCAGAGTCGCAGTCTTTCTCGCCTCTCTGCAGCTTCTCTGCATCCACCACCCCTCAACTTAACCCCTGTCTTCCCAATCACAGAAACACTGTCTGCCCCTTTTAAAGTAAATAAAAATACAATGCATAAGCACCCCAAAGTTTTTAAACAAAAAGCTGATAAAACCCAAATTAAACATGTAGCCTCTAAATCTAATGACTTGGCCTCTGCTCCTCCTCATAATTTAAAAATTAAATGCTGTTTGTTAAATATTAGGTCTCTAACTCCCAAGTCACTGCTAGTCCATGAGCTGTTAATTGATCATCAGATTGATTTACTATTCCTGACAGAGACTTCGGGCAAGAGGATTATATTGGTTTAAAGATGAACTGAAGTGAACGGCATTGAACGGCACTGGGTGATAGTACATACAATTATAAAGATAATTTATCATTGGCACCCCCTCCACCAATCCCGGAATCTTGGAGAAAATCGTGATTTTGAATTTCCCACCCTGAAAAATCCTACGAATCCGCCGATTATCCGGAAGTGCAGCCGGAGTTCCGCGTGACATCACGAATGTGACCCAGTCCTCATGTTTACCATTGCGAGCACGTCGACACTGGTTGTTTTTGGTGCATTTTGTCGTGATAGTCGACTACAAAACACTTCCAACACCTGGGAAGATCTGTTCAGTGGCCAAGGAAAGCTGTCATGGCGACGAAAGAAAAGAAAGGGGGAGGAAAAGCGACCGGGAAGCGATGCGTTTCTAGATATACAGTGATCCCTCGCTACTTCACGTTTCACCTTTCGCGCCCTCAGTGCATCGCGGATTTTTCAAAAATATTCATCAAAAATTCAAAATTGAGAAAAAATGGCACGAAAGTTGCCCGGGCGCTAGCAGAAGGCAGGGAGACTACATTAGAACATCAGGTATCAACACGGAGAGCCCGCACAACTCAAAATCCACCTCTCTGACCACCGCTCCACTCCTCTCCGCCCACCTCTTCACCGCTCGGGAATCTCGCAAGCTGATTGGCCGAGACGTTTTACCCAGCTTCTCTCCCTGCCGAGCGCCCATACCCAGCGAAGGAAGACCGCATTCATTGTTCTTTATCGCTCGTGTTGCTTAGTGGCACTTTTCGCTGTTCTCTTGTGCCTTTTTGTGCAAAATAGTGCTTGTGACGCCCTTGGGGGGGGGGGGGGTGACGCTACTTCGCGGTTTTTCACTTTTCACGGTCGGTTCTGGTCCCCATTAAACACGATAAGTGAGGGATCACTGTAGATATTATTTATAAATAGCACAGTCAAATGCAGAGGCCAGTTCTGTTCATGTGTATTGCCACTATAGTCTGTAGAAGTATTGTAATACATAGCCCATGGTCATGGAACCTGTCCTGAATACACGTGTTAACCCTACGCCACGGATGTGTCTATTCAATGCCAAGTGTGTACACGGCCAGGCTATTGTACAGTCCTAGCCCTATGTATAAATAATAAGTTGGAAAAATGCTGATGTGTTTTTTTTTCCCCCCCTTTCTTTTTTATTGTTAATTTTCCTTATCCTGACACCCCAAACATGCCAAAGTAGAGAAGTAAAGACTCACCATTCTGTATTCAATAAGCGACTCTCCTCCCCATCACTGCTGCGGTCTGACTGAGTCGGTGCTGGAATCCCCCGAAAATTCTGGCTCGAATCTGTACGGTTCGATGCCTCCCTCGCTCTCTTCCTGTTCACTTGACACTCCTGCATCCTCCTCTGTCTCGTCACCGATCCTGAATGCCTCTTCACTCTGAAAACTCTGGTTTTCTTGACTGCTGGAACTGCTATCATCTGCCATTGTTGTTTTGATAAGGGTCACACTCGTGACGTCACGCAGCGTCGTCTGCACTACTTCCGGTTTGTTTGGCACTGCCAGCCAGAGGCAAAAGTTTATCGGCTTATAGCTTGGCCATCGCACGGCCTAAAAATTTCTTTTATGTGTTGAAAAATACAATAGGTAATAAGGAATTAATCCGCTATTCTACTTTTTGCGCAAAAAGGTGGTTTCAGTTCACCTTTAAATGAATCAACTCCCTCTGGTTATTTAACTGTCAAAATCCCAGAAGTTCTGGTTGTGGAGGAGGAGTATGAAGCAACAATTTACCATTCCAAATTACAAGTGAATTAATTAATTCCTTTGAGGGTCCTCGGTATTGGGCTTTTTAACAATTTTAGGTTAAAACCAACTTTATTTGCCATAGTTTATCATCCTGCTGTAGGGAGCGTGAAATGAAGAGGCTGAATTATTTCTCAATTCAGATTTATTACAACTTCACATCCCCAGCTCGCTCTCTCTAACAGGAACAAGAGGGTGAGCTGCAGTAAACCCCCACATTTATACCAGGTACATCAAAGTCACAATCACACCATCAAGTCAAATCCCCCTATTCACAACACATCTCTTCCGAGTCCTTCAGCCGTCCTGTCTGACCCCAGGAGGTCAGGAAGTCCTTTCAGGATCTCGCCCCCGGTCTTCTGTCCTCCTTTCATTTCCATAGGGGGTCCAGACGCATTGTCCATCTGAGGCGTGAGGTCAATCCACACATGTAAGCTTTAAACATCCTTCTTGTGCTTAAACATATGCAGTTACAAATATGTGAGCTACATAACCCCCCCCAAACGCCAAAGAATGGGCAATGTAGCCTATGTCACACCACCATGACAGAATCAGAAAAGGCAATACAGCATATTTCGCACCATCGTAACAGCATCGACAGCGCAGCCTAAGCACTTTGACACATTACACATCAGTCTGCACATAGTCTAGGTTTCAACCGCCTTCCAAACCTGCTGTAAACAGGTTTCACAGTCTGCGTGGCGCCGTCCTGCGGCGAATCTGTTAATTGAGGGAGAGAATGGTTATTTGATCCCTGCGGGGGCTCTAGGGCGCATTCCCTGGGGGGTCTGCCTCGTCGAGATGCTCTCGCCAGCTGTACAGACTCGTCACTCAACACAAAGGCAGGTTTTAGTCTGTCAATGCTAATTGTTTCTTTCCTGCCTCCCAAATCCAGCACAAAATGCTTCTCCCCGGTCTCCAGCACTCTAAATGGACCGTCATATGGTGGGCAGAGGCTGTGTCGCTGAGCCTTGTGTCTGACAAAAACAAACCCGGCATTTTTCAGAGCTTTGGGAACAAAAACACGCGGGAAAGTGTGATGAGCGGGGCCCGGAAGCATGTCCGCTCCCGTGCTGATCAGTGGTCCATGCGCCGGGGGGCGCCTCGGCGCCGTATGGGATGGTAGGAACTCACCAGGCAGCCTGAGCGGTTGCGCAAAAACGAATTCAGCGGGGGAGGCATTTAAGTCCTCCTTGGGCGCCGAACGCAACCCCAATAAAACCCATGGTAGTTTGTTCACCCAATCTGCATCCGTAAGCGACGCTCTGAGGGCTGCCTTCAAAGTCCTGTGAAAACGCTCGCATAAACCATTAGCCTGTGGGTGATAAGCGGTAGTGCGGTGGATTGTCGCTCCTAAGCTGCTGGCCATCGCTGACCACAGCTCAGACACAAATTGAGGTCCCCTATCGGACGTAATGTCCGACGGGACCCCGAAACAAGCTACCCAGGCCGTTAAAAAAGCACGAGCCACCTCTGCCACTGTGGTCGCCGTTAGCGGGACCACTTCCGGCCAGCGTGTGGTTCGGTCCACCATCATCAAAAGATGAGTGAACCCCTGCGACGGCGGTAGGGGGCCCACGAGGTCTACATGCACGTGATCGAATCTCTTAGCCGGAATGTGGAACGGTTCTAAGGGGGCTTTCATGTGCCTGTGGATTTTGGCCCGCTGGCAAGCCATGCAGGCTCTTGCCCACTCTTTCACGTGCTTGCGCAGGCTCGGCCAAACAAACTTCTCCGCTACCATTTTCACAGAAGCGCGTACCCCTGGGTGCGCCAGGGAGTGAACCGAGTCAAAAACGCGACGACGCCACTCGGCAGGTACCACCGGGCGCGGTCGCCTGGTAGATACATTGCAGATTAGGGGGGGCGAACCGGTTTGTAGACTCCTGCTCTCCAGCCTTAACCCTGTTGGTCCAGACTGGAGCGCGCGCACGTCCGCGTCTCTACCCTGCTCCACTGCCATGGCTGCATAATCTATCCCCACGTGAACCGGGGCCGCGTGCGCTTCCGCGCTGCTACTCTGCCCTGCGGCTGCGGTAGTATAATCTGCTTCCGTGCGGTCAGGCGCTGTTACTGCGCGCGAGAGACAGTCTGCCACTACATTTAGTTTACCTGCCACGTGCTGAATGTCAGTGGTAAATTCCGAAATTGCAGCCAGCTGTCTCTGCTGCCGTCCCAACCACGGCTCTGAAATTTTGGCCATAGCAAAAGTGAGCGGCTTGTGGTCGACAAATGCGGTGAAACGCCAACCTTCCAGCCAGAACTGGAAATGGCGAATGGCCAGATGGAGCGCTAACAGCTCCCTGTCAAACGCGCTATATTTCCGCTCAGCTTTGCGCAAGGATCTGCTAAAAAAAGCCAGCGGCTGCCACACCCCAGCGACCTGCTGTTCCACAACGGCTCCTATGGCCACCTCTGATGCGTCCGTGGTGATCGCTATGCGGGCTGATGGGTCTGGGTGAGCCAGCAATGCTGCGTCTGCAAGTGCCTTTTTAACTCCCGTGAATGCGCGCTCCCGCTCCGGGGACCACTCGACCATATTGGAGGGCTTCTGTTTTTTAAGCGCGGCGTATAATGGTTGCATGAGCTGTGCTGCGTGGGGTATGAAACGGTTATAAAAATTTACCATTCCCAAAAACTCTTGTAACACTCTGACCGTTTGTGGCCGAGGAAACTCTGCCACTGCGCTTATTTTGTCCGGAACAGGGACTGCCCCCTCTGGGGAGACGCGATGCCCCAAAAAAATCGATCTGCGCCACGCCAAACTGGCACTTGGCCGGATTAATTATTAACCCGTACTCCCCCAACCTCTGAAAAACTGTCGAGGTGTTTTTCGTGTTCTTCCTCGGAGGTGCTAGCGACCAAAATGTCGTCGAGGTAGACGAACACGAAAGGGAGATCGCGTAACACCGCATCCATCATGCGTTGGAAGGTTTGCGCAGTGCCTTTCAGGCCAAACGGCATGCGTAAAAACTCGAAAAGTTCAAACGGGGTTATTACCGCTGTTTTTGGAATGTCCTCGGTTCGGACCGGGACCTGATGATAGCCGCGGACCAGGTCTATCTTAGAAAAAATGCACGCCCTCGCCAGGTGCACCGAGAAATCCTGGATGTGTGGGATGGGGTAGCGGTCATGCGCTGTGGCATTGTTTAGCCTGCGGTAATCACCACAAGGTCGCCACGAGCCGTCACCCTTAGGGACCATATGCAGTGGGGAGGCCCATGGGCTCTTCGAACGGCGAATTATGCCCAACCTTTCCAGGTTGGCGAACTCCTCGCGCGCAATGGAGAGTTTAGCTGCATCCAAGCGCCGAGCCTTCGCGAAAACTGGCGGGCCAGCTGTGGTGATAAAGTGCTCCACTCCGTGTTTCACAACCGTAGCTGAAAAAGTGGGAACTGTGAGTGCTGGAAACTGGGTGAGGAGAGTGTGGAACTTACCGCCTGCTGGTTGCGACGTTGGTCTGAACTGGTGGCGGGGACACTCGAGCTGAACAGGGGATAAAATAAAACGAGAGTGCATTAACCAGGCGTCTATCAGCAAGATCAACTAACAAACCATGTGAGCACAGAAAATCAGCGCCTAACATGTTGAAACTCACCGCCGCTACAATGAAAGTCCATTCATAGGTGCGGCCGTGTAAGGACAGGCGCAGAGTCCTTTCCCCAAAGGTGTTGATGCTCGAGCGTTCGCCGCCGTTGCCCCGTTTCCGCGGGGGCCTGCCAGCCGGTCAGCGTAGGTCGCGGTGATGAAACTCACTTGGGCTCCAGTGTCCACGAGGAAGTGCCGCCCGGAGCTCACATCCGTCAGATAGAGCAGCTTGTTTTTTTCGCCGAGAGTCGAAGCTGCTAATGACCCCCGGTCCTGGCGTTTCCCTGGTTCTTGTAGTTGCATGGCGGTATACATCTGCGCGCCTTCTCTGCGAAACGTCGATGGTAAAAGCAAAGGCCATCCCCTCCGCTGCCTCGGGACCGCGCCACCGCCATCGTCGGTGGGGTGGCTTCCGCTGCCTCCGGATTTCCACTGCCCCCGGTCGCTGCGCCGAGGCCTGCTGCTGCCGCGGAGGTCGTCTGTTCGCCGCAGGCGTCGAGGAGCCGCTGCGCCTCTCTGGCCAGCGCGCAAAAGTCTCGCCGGGTCACACAACGCATGTTGGATAGGGTTCCCCTCGTGTGTTGGGAGGGTCCTCAAGAAGATATGCTCGAACAGAAATTCGTCGTTTTCTGTATCCCTCAGCTGCAGCATGTCCTCCATAAGGTCGACCGGCCTGCGTCCTCCTCGGTCGCGCAGGTCCAGGAGCCTCCTAGCCCTCTCTTTGGCTGAGGGCATGAAACACTCGATGAGGGCAGCCTTTAACTCGCCGTACTTGTCGTCAGCGGGCGGCTGCTGCACCAGGCTCCGCACGCATCGAGCTGTGCGGTTGTCAAGTTTTGCAATGACATGGTGAAACTTGGTGTCATCTGCTGTTATTCCCCCGAGGGCAAACTGCGATTCAGCGTGAAGGAACCACGAGTGCGGGTCGTCTTGCCAGAACTCAGGGAGTTTAATCGAGACGGCGCTCGTACGAGCGGTCTCCGACAAATCTGGGCCAGGGAAATCGCTTCTCGGCATCTCACGTCTTTGGTCACCAATGTAGGGAGCGTGAAATAAAGAGGCTGAATTATTTCTCAATTCAGATTTATTACAACTTCACATCCCCAGCTCGCTCTCTCTAACAGGAACAAGAGGGTGAGCTGCAGTAAACCCCCACATTTATACCAGGTACATCAAAGTCACAATCACAACATCAAGTCAAATCCCCCTATTCACAATACATCTCTTCCGAGTCCTTCAGCCGTCCTGTCTGACCCCAGGAGGTCAGGAAGTCCTTTCAGGATCTCGCCCCCGGTCTTCTGTCCTCCTTCCATGTCCATAGGGGGTCCAGACGCATTGTCCATCTGAGGCGTGAGGTCAATCCACACATGTAAGCTTTAAACATCCTTCTTGTGCTTAAACATATGCAGTTACAAATATGTGAGCTACACTGCCACAACTTACTCAAAGTTTTTAATTGAATTTGCAGAACTCTTAGCTGATTTAGTGCTTAAATTGGATGGAATAATTATAGTAGAGGACTTTAATATACATCTAGATGTAGATTGTGATTGCCTTAATGTGGCATTTAACTCAATATTAGACTCAACAGGGTTTTCTCAGAATGTAGGCCATTCTACCCATTTTCTCCACCACACATTGGACCTTGTGCTGACATATTGCATAGAAATAGAAAATCTGGTAGTGTTTCCTTATAACCCCGTTCTGTCAGAATGTTATCTGTTAACTTTTGACTTTACTATTTTTGACTATTTGGCTCCTAAAGAAAAATATTACTACAGTAGATGTCTCTCGGATGATGCTATTTCCAAATTTAAGCAGATTGTTTCCTCAATGCCATGTGTCAACACAACGGAGATAAGTTATGGAGATTTTACTTCTTTTGTAATTGATAGCATGGTAGATGGTGTTACAGCTTCTCTGCATCAGACTCTAGACATGGTGGCCCCTTTAAAAAAGAAAAAAGTCTAATCAGAGATTTCTGACTCCTTGGTTCAACACAGAAACTCGTAGTTTAAAACAGAAGACTCGTCAATTAGAAAAAACTGTGCTCCACTAAATTAGATGAAATCTATCTAGCTTGGAGAAATTGACTTCTAATTTATAAAAAAAAAAAAAAAAAAGATCTTGGGAAAGCCAGAACAACTTATTATTCTGCATTAATAGAAGAGAACAAGAATAATCCCGGGTTTCTTTTCAGCACTGGCTGACAGAGTCATGACTCTGTCAAATCTAGCATTCCCTTAGAGCTTACTAGTCAGGACTTTATGAACTTTTTCAATAATTAAATTTCATCTATCAGAGATAAAAATCAGTCAGATCCTTCTCACCATTAATTTAAATACTGCAACAACTACAACTCCTTCAACTGATATCCATTTGGGTGAGTTTAATTCAATTCAACTTTATTTATATAGCGCCATTTCACAACAACAGTCATCTCATAGCACTATCAACTGTAGGGGGGACCCCCACAGTTGCAGAAAGACCCCAGCAATCAGGCGATCCCCCTGTGAGCAAGCACTTGGCGACGGTGGAGAGGAAAAACTCCCTTTTAACAGGAAGAAACCTCCAGCAGAACCAGGCTCAGGGAGGGGCAGTCATCTGCTGCGACTGGCTGGGGGGTGAGGGGATAGAGAAGAAGAAAAGAACAGACATGTAGAGAGCAAACAGCACGATGGGGACTCAATCTATGGGAGAGAACAAACAAATGTTAATGACCAGCAAAAAAAAAAATATTTCATAGAGAGTGAGGAAAGGAGTGAGGCCCAGTGCATTACTGGAGGTCCCCCGGCTGACTAAACCTATTAGCAGCATAACTAAGGGAGGGTTCAGAAACACATGATCCCTCCCTAATTGTAGGCTATATCAAAAAGGTAGGTTTTAGCCCTATTCTTAAAAACAGAGATCGAGTCTGACTCCCGAATCCAGATTGGCAGCTGATTCCACAGGAGAGGAGCTTGATAACTGAAGGCTCTGCCTCCCATTGTACTTTTGGAGATTCTAGGTATTACAAGTAATCCTGCATTTTGGGAGCGTAGTGCTCTGTTAGGATGATACGGTAGTATCAGATCTTTTAAATAAAAAGGAGCCTGATTGTTTAGAGCTTTGTAAGTAAGAAGAAGGATTTTAAACTTAATTCTAAACTCTATGGGAAGCCAATGAAGGGAGGCCAGAACCGGAGAGATATGATCTCTCTTTCTAGTACCTGTTAAAACTCTTGCTGCAGCATTTTGGATCAGCTGAAGACTTTTTAAAGATGTTTTAGGACAGCCTGATAATAAAGAATTACAATAATCTAATCTCGAGCTAACAAAAGCGTGGATCAGCTTCTCAGCATCACTCTGAGACAAGATGCTCCTAATCTTGGCAATATTACGCAAATGATAGAAGGCAGTCTTAGAAACAAATTTAATATGTGAATTGAAGGACAAATCCTGATCAAAAATAACTCCAAGGTTCCTCACAGAGCTATTAAGAGAAAGAGTAACTGCATCCAAACTGAAAGTTTGATTTGGAAAGGAATTTCTAAGGTTTTTTGGACCAACAAGAATGACTTCAGTCTTATCTGAATTTAATAGCAGGAAATTACAAGTCATCCAAGCTTTGATTTCCTTAAGACAGGCTTCTAACTTGGCTAATTGATTAGTATCATCTGGCTTCATTGACAGGTATAATTGTGTGTCATCTGCATAACAATGAAAATGAAAAATTACTCCAATTGACCTTTTAGAATTAGATAAAATAAACTTCCTCATCCAAGCCTTCAACTTATCTACTAGACCCTATTCCTACCAGGTTATTTAAAGAAGTCTTCCCATTTACTGGTAGCTCTATTATTCAAATAATCAATGCTTCAATAACATTAGGCCATGTACCACAGGCTTTTAAAACTGCTGTAATTAAACAGTTACTTTAAAAATTAACGCTGGATCCAAGAGTTTTAGCCAACTATAGATCAATCTCTAATCTGCCTTTCATTTCAAAATCTTAGAAACAGTTGTTGCTACACAATTATTTGACCACTTGCAGGGAAATGGTTTATTTGCAGAGCTTCAGTCGGGGTTTAAAATTTGTCATGTTACTGAAACAGCTTTAGTGAAGGTCACTAATGACCTCCTTATGACATCTGATAATGGACTTGTTTCTGTACTTGCCCTTTTAGACCTTATTGCAGCTTTTGATACCATCAATCATAATATTTTACTTGATAGATTAGAACACCATATTGGACTAAATGGAACTTTGTTGCAGTTGTTTAACTCTTATCTGATAGGTTCCAGTTTTTTCATGTCAATAATGAGTTTTCTTCTAACTCAAAGCTCAACCACGGAGTTTCACAGGGATCTGTGCTAGGCCCTATTCTTTTTAGTTTATACACTACTCACAAAAAGTTAGGGATATTTAGCTTTTGGGTGAAATTTATGGAAAATTTAAAAAGTTCATGCGACAGTGATGTTCTATCATGAAAGTAAGCATTTAAGTAGAAGCATGTAATGGCGATTTCCTCATCTCAAAGAATTTATCGAAACAAAAGCCAACAACAGTGATGGGTATACCACAACAAAAAATGTCAACATCTCAATAACTTGTCATGTGCCCTTGAGCATCAATTACAGCTTGACAATGATGTGTCATGCTGTTCACAAGTTGACTTATTGTCTGCTGAGGCATGGCATTCCACTCTTCTTGAAGGGTGGCCCTCAGGTCATTGAGGTTGTGGGGTGAAGGGTTACGCGCCTCTACACGGCGACTCAGCTGATCCCATAGGTTTTCTATGGGATTTGGGTCTGGAGAAAATGCAGGCCACTCCATTTGAGGTACCCCAGCCCCCAGCAGCCATTCCCTAATGATGCAACCTCAATGAGCTGGAGCATTGTCATCCATTAAGATGAAATTAAGCCTGTGTTGTTCATGCAGGGCACAATGACTGGATTAATGATGTTATTCAGGTAGTATCGGCTTGTTACTGAACCATTTACAAGGTGTAGGCCAGTTCTGTATTGACTAGACACACCTTCCCAGACTGTAACACACCACCACCAAAGGCTTGTCTGGTGACAAGACTGACTGATGCATAGCGCTCTCCTTGACGTCTCCAACATCGTTGACGGTCGTCATTTCTGCTCAGCGTGAATTGACTTTCATCAAAGCACAATACTGAGGCCCACTGGTCCCCTGTCCAGTATAAATGCTCCCTGGTCCATGCAAGACGATGACGACTGTGCCTGGTGGTGTGGTCAGGTACCCTTGCAGGTCGTTTAGCAAACAGACCAAACTGATGTAAATGGTTTTGAATGGTCTGACGTGACACTTGTGTGCCTCTCATCTCCCTTAAATGTTCCTGGAGTTGAGTAGCGTTTATCATCCAGTTCCACAGGGCACTGTTCACAATGAAGCAATCATCAGCGTGGGATGTGGCCAAAGGATGTCCACTTCTATGCCTTTCTGTGACTCCTCCAGTCTCAATCTCTGTTGCAACTTGCTGATGACACTCTGTGACACTCTAAGCTCAGTGGCCACTTCCCTCTGAGAACATCCTGTTTGAAGCTTTGCAATGGTGAGGTACTGTTGATCACTTATGAGGTGTCATGTTTGTCTCATGATGTCAAAATGTGAACAGCATGATGAAGAGGACTGGTAAAATACCAGTTCTAAATGAACCAGAAAATGTCTTGGTCGATTCATGGATCAAACACCGGTTGTGAATTTTGCTGTTCAGCACCTTGTTAGAGAATAGCAAGTTATGCAAAAACCACTGAAACATTGAACAGTAGGAAATGTGCATTCAAAAGGTTAGAGCAGGTCAAATTCAGGTCACCTGTAAAGGTTATAGTGCATTTCAGGTGCATCTTGAAATTTCACCCGAAAGCCGAATATCCCTAACTTTTTGTGAGTAGTGTGTATGCTTCCGCAAGGCAACATTATTTGAAATCATTGAATACATTGTTATGCAAATGACACACAATTATATTTGTCAATGAAGCCAGATGACAGTCATCAATTAGCCAAATTAGAGGTTTATCTTACAAAAATCAGAGCTTGGATGACTTGTAATTTCTTGCTATTAAATTCAAATAAGACTGAAGTCATTCTAGTTGGTCCAAAAAACCTTAGAAATACTTTCCCAAATCAAGCTGTTAGTTTGGATGGGGTTACTCTCTTCCTTAATAGTTCCGTGAGGAACCTTGGAGTCATTTTTGATCAAGATCTGTTCTTTAATTCACATATTAAATTCGTTTTTAAGACTGCCTTCTATCATTTACATAATATTGCCAAGATTAGGAGCATCTGGGCTCAGAGTGATGCTGAGAAACTAATTCACACTTTTGTTAGCTCTAGATTAGACTAATGTAACTCTTTATCATCAGGTTGTCCTAAAACATCTTTAAAAAGTCTTTAGCTGATCCAAAATGCTGCAGCTAGAGTTTTAACAGGTACTAAAAGAGAGATCACATCTCTCCAGTAGTGGCCTCCCTTCAATGGCTTCCCATAGAATTCAGAATTAAGTTTAACCCTTTAACTGCCCAGATTAAATGGACGGGTCACACGCCCCCAGTGGCACAGCGCAGCAACTGCACGTGTCAACTTACTGACGTCCCCCTGCTATACTGAGAATTTGTTCATTCATTCATTCATTCATCTTCTTCCGCTTAATCCTTTTTGGGTCACGGAGGGGGGGGGGGGCTGGAGCCTATCCCAGCATCATTGGGCGAGAGGCAGGGTACACCCTGGACAGATAGCCAGTCCATCGCAGGGCCAACACAGAGAGACAGACAACCTTTCATTCTCACAGTCATACCCAAGGACAATTTAGAATCCCCAGTTTTGATGCCAATTAACCTAACTTGCATGTTTTTGGCATGTGGGAGGAAACCGGAGAAATCCCGGAGTAAACCCACGCAGACACGAGGAGAACATGCAAACTCCACACAGATCACTGTTGGTCGGGGGCTGGGATCGAACCCAAGATCCCCCAGCCAAGGGTGAGTTGCTGTGCTGCCGCAGTGCTAACCACTCCGCCATCGCGCTGCCCCACTGAGAATTTGTACTAATCTCTATTGATCTGATAGTTTTGAAGGTGACAGACACACGCTGAAGGAATCATGGCTGACATGGAATATAGCAAAGAAGGAGAAATCCTCATTATTATTATTCCTTTTTCCGCTTTGAGCTCACACACCAATGTGTATGCCTTCAAGATCGGTCATCGTGTAGCAATGATGATGGAAACTGCATGAAACGGGAAAAATAGCCACGTAATACAAATGAAATTCACGTGGGATAATCATAAAAGTTTGAAGATGTGGTACGTGGGTGTAAATTACTAAGTAAACGTGTTACATCGAGGTCAATGAAACAAAAAACTGAGCTCCCCGTACCAAGATGGCGGCACCCACGGGCGGCATGGATTCCCACAGGAAAAATGCACCAAACAGAAAAAAATAGCCATGTAATACAAACGAAATTCACGTGGGGTAATCATAAGAGTTTGTAGATGTGGTACACGGTGTAAATGGCTGAGCAAACACAGAAACATCGGCTACGATGGACAAAAAAGGACCGGTCACGTGGGCAGGCGAGCCCCCCTCCTGGAAACAGGTAAGAGAGAAATATGTTTGACATTTTATTGATTTTCTGCTTCATATACTTTGAAGATTAGAAAAAAAACATAACCCTGTAGACAAATCGGCGTAAAAAAAAAACGGACCATTCTTTATGTACAGTGGGGCAAAAAAGTATTTAGTCAGCCACCAATTGTGCAAGTTCTCCCACTTAAAAGATGAGAGAGGTCTCCAATTTTCATCATAGGTATACCTCAACTATAAGAGACAAAATGAGGGGAAAAAAATCCAGAAAATCACATTGAGGGATTTTTAATGAATTAATTGGTAAATTCCTCAGTAAAATAAGTATTTGATCACCTACAAACAAGCAAGATTTCTGGCTCTCACAGACCTGTAACTTCTTTGATAGGCTCCTCTGTCCTCCACTCGTTACCTGTATTAATGGCACCTGTTTGAACTCGTTATCAGTATAAAAGACACCTGTCCACAACCTCAAACAGACTCCAAACTCCACTATGGCCAAGACCAAAGAGCTGTCAAAGGACACCAGAAACAAAACTGTAGACCTGCACCAGGCTGGGAAGACTGAATCTGCAATAGGTAAGCAGCTTGGTGTGAAGAAATCAACTGTGGGACCAATTATTAGAAAATGGAAGACATACAAGACCACTGATAATCTCCCTCGATCTGGGGATCCACACAAGATCTCACCCCGTGGGGTCAAAATGATCATGAGAATGGTGAGCAAAAATCCCAGAACCACACAGGGTGACCTAGTGAATGATCTGCAGAGAGCTGGGACCAAAGTAACAAAGGCTACATCAGTAACACACTACGCCGCCAGGGACTCAAATCCTGCAGTGCCAGATGTGTCCCCCTGCTTAAGCCAGTACATGTCCAGGCCCGTCTGAAGTTTGCTAGAGAGCATTTGGATGATCCAGAAGAGGATTGGGAGAATGTCATATGGTCAGATGAAACCAAAATAGAACTTTTTGATGAAAACTCAACTTGTCGTGTTTGGAGGAGAAATAACACCATACCTACTGTGAAACATGGGGGTGGAAGCATCATACTTTGGGGCTGTTTTTCTGCAAAGGGACCAGGACGACTGATCCGTGTAAAGGAAAAAATGAATGGGGCCATGTATTGTGAGATTTTGAGTGAAAACCACCTTCCATCAGCAAGGGCATTGAAGATGAAACGTGGCTGGGTCTTTCAGCATGACAATGATCCCAAACACACCGCCCGGGCAACGAAGGAGTAGCTTCGTAAGAAGCATTTCAAGGTCCTGGAGTGGCCTAGCCAGTCTCCAGATCTCAGCCCCATAGAAAATCTTTGGAGGGAGTTGAAAGTCCGTGTTGCCCAGCGACAGCCCCAAAACATCACTGCTCTAGAGGAGATCTGCATGGAGGAATGGGCCAAAATACCAGCAACAGTGTGTGAAAACCTTGTGAAGACTTACAGAAAACATTTGACCTCTGTCATTGCCAACAAAGGGTATATAACAAAGTATTGAGATGAACTTTTGGGATTGACCAAATACTTATTTTACAGAGGAATTTACCAATTAATTCATTAAAAATCCTTCAATGTGATTTTCTGGATTTTTTTTTCCCTCATTTTGTCTCTCATAGTTGAGGTATACCTATGATGAAAATTGGAGACCTCTCTCATCTTTTAAGTGGGAGAACTTGCACAATTGGTGGCTGACTAAATACTTTCTTGCCCCACTGTAAATGTGTCCAAAGTCCACTTTTGACTGAGTTATGTAATTTATATAGCTGCCGTGACATTATGCAAATTAGATGCATAAATTTATTCCTATCTGAAACTTTGGATCATATTCTACATCTTTCTAATTGACAGTAAGCCATTATCTCTTGTAACTTAAGTTATAGCCTTGGAAATCTGAACTATTTTATTGATAATTTTTTTCCCCCACTCGTGACCACTGGGGGGGGGCCTTGAGTTGCCTTGCATTGCCCCAGGCGCCACATGGCACCTAGGGCAGTTAATGGGTTAAAATCCTTCTCACTTACAAAGCTCTAATAATCAGACCCCTTGTTATTTAAATGATCTGATAGTACCTTATCATCCTAACAGATGACACTTTGCTCCCAAAGTGCAGGATTACTTGTAATACCTAGAATCTCCAAAAGTATAATGGGAGGCAGAGCTTTCAGTGATCAGGCTCCTCTCCTTTGGAACCAGCTGCTAATCTGGATTCAGGAATCAGACTCGATCTCTGTTTTTAAGAATAGAGTTAAAACCTTCCTTTTTGACATAGCCAATAGTTAGGGTGGGATCATGTGCCCCTGAACCCTCCCTTAGTTATGCTGCCAATAGGTTTAGACAGCGGGGCATAGTTAGTTAGTGGGACCTCCAACAATGCACTGGGCTTCACTTCCTTCTTCACTCTCAATGAAAGATTTTTGCTGGCCACCAACAGCTGTTTGTTCTCTCCCATAGATTGAGTCCCCATCATGTTGTTCCTCTCTACATGTCTGTTCTTTTCTTCTTCTTCTCTATCCCCTCACCCCCCCAGCCAGTCCCAGCAGATGACTGCCCCTCCCTGAGCCTGGTTCTGCCAGAGGTTTCTCCCTGTTAAAAGAGTTTTTCCTCTCCACTGTCGCCAAGTGCTTGCTCACAGACCTGATTGCTGGGGTCTTCCTGCAATTGTGGGGTTTACCCCTACAGTTTCAAAGTGCTATGACTGTTGTTGTGAAATGGCTCTATATAAATAAAGTAAACTGAATCGTTCTTAGTCTGGCCCTTCACCCAGGACCAGTTTATCTCGGATGACCCTACCAGAGGCAAATTGCCCTGGACAACATATAGCGCCTGGGATCACTAGGCCACCCAAATCCCCACCGCAATAAAGTGACAACCTATGAGTTTTCATTTTCATTTTTAAAAAGTTTGACATTTCAGTTTGTCAAAGACAAACTGAAATGTTATAATCACAACTTTTCTCACTCCAATTTTTAGGGGTGCCAAGTTTCAGTTTAGGGGTGCTGCAGCACCCCTAAAAAAGACCCAACACCACCCATGGAGCCAACACAGGAACACAGACAACCTTTCACACTCACATTCATACCAAGGACAATTTATCCCTAGTTAATGCCAATTAACCTAACGTGCATGTTTTTGGCCTGTGGGAGGAAACCATAGTACCCAGCAAAAACCCACGCAGACACGGGGGAGAACATGCTAACTCCACACAGAAGGGTCACCAGTGACCAAGGGTGGGATCAAACCCATGACCTTGTTGCTGTGCTGCCAGAATGCTAACCACTGTTCCTGCACTTTATGTTGTGCAGTTTTTTTGTAAGATTTTACTTGCTTTACAAAACTTTGTATTTGTTTTAAGCAATTCAATCTTACTTTGCTGGCAGATATTTTGTTCTAATTTTAACTAGAATTATCTATTACTGAATTTTTTTTTGGCTTGTTTATTTTAAGTAAAGTTATCTTCCAACAGAGTAAGAAAATTTGACTTGCATAAAACAGGTTAAAACTATTGGAAAGCATGTAAAGTTTTCTTACACAAACTGCACAGCAAGAATAAATATCTTGTCAGACACAAGGACAAGCATAAACAGCCTTAATTTATTTCATTTTACTTATATTTGACTTTTTGCAGTGTAGTTGTGTTTTGTAGCTCACAGCTGCATTATTTCTCAAAGAGAAACAAAAATGAGGCCGTAGTGGCTTTAGGGTATTATCAAAGTAAAAAAAATCCCAGTATTATGACAACACTAATGTTCGCAATATTGTGGCACCGAGCAATAGTTAAAACTCTCTGTCCCTTATTTGGCTGTCAGAAAGTTGGCAACTCTAGTGAGTGGAGTAAGCTAGACAACCGACTTAGAACTTGTCTCACGTCAGGGCTGTAGCATAGCATAACACATATGAATACAACAGTGTATTTTGACCAGTGCTGTGATTAACTCAATGCAGATGCAGAAGTACAATTGTTCACCACTGTTAAGGTACACATATTTACCTGATGTTAAAAGCACAATATGAGGGCAGCGCGGTGGTGGAGTGGTTAGCACTGCGGCAGCACAGCGACTCACCCTTGGCCGGGGGATCCTGGGTTCGATCCCAGCCCCTGACCACCAGTGATCTGTGTGGAGTTTGCATGTTCTCCCCATGTCTGCGTGGGTTTACTCCGGGATTTCTCCGGTTTCCTCCCACATGCCAAAAACATGCAAGTTAGGTTAATTGGCATCAAAACTGGGGATTCTAAATTGCCCTTAGGTATGAATGTGAGAGTGAATGGTTGTCTGTCTCTCTGTGTTGGTCCTGCGATGGACTAGCGATCTATCCAGGGTGTACCCTGCCTCTCGCCCAAAGATGCTGGGATAGGCTCCAGCCCCCCCGCGACCCGAAAATTATTAAGTGGAGGAAGATGAATGAATGAATAAAAGCACAATATGGTTGTTTCACCAACTATACCCATAATAGTAATTCACCTAAGGTTCCCTTCACCATAATATATACTGTACCACTTATATGAACGTGAGTAACCGGGTAGACTGCCGGTATAACCCACTTGGTTAAGTGGATTATTCTGCCACTTTAAGAACCAACCATGCTCTTTCTGAACATTTTAAAACAGAGTTACTTTACAGTTCAACCTCAGGGGGCCTCTGGCGAGCCCATGGTGGGCGCAGCTGTGGTGGTGCTGGCCGCGATGGACCTGGGTGCCATCCTGCTGGAATCATGGCCTGCTCATCAGCAAAGTCCCAGTCCGGGTCCCACACTGGCTGGGTCAGTTCCAACGTTGCGTCTTGGTCCGGGACAGCTGGTGGTCATACCTTCCTCAGACAGCTGGCATGCCATCGCGAACCATCGGCCATCTGGAAGGTGGCTGGCTCCAGTTGAGCTGTGATCTGCATCGGCAGTGACAGGAGCATCTGCAGGTCGTCTGGACAGTCGGATTGGCAGACCCAAACCCAATTGAGCACCGTGAGCAATGATCTGATCAGCTTCAGGTGTCATTGCTGCTGCTCTGTCATCCCATAGGTGGTGAATGATGCTGTTTTTGTTTGTGGGGGCATGATGGTCTCGCCGTCGGCAGGACGAGCTCCCGGTTGATGTTGTTCACCTGGGTCCTGCTTGGCCACAAACTCCATCTCCTTCTGCTGAACGGCGGCTCCACGAGGCTTGTGCTGAGCGAGGATCTATGTCGAGTCCGTGCTCTGCTGTCCGTGCGGTGCGAAGCTGGGAGCAGTTGCACCCGCGTCTGGGTGAAATGTGCTTCGGTCATCAGCGGTCAAACAAAGTCCTTGGTGGTCGGTGATGTTGAAACCCAATTTGTCAAACAGGTCACACCCCAGGATGTTGTCACCATGCGTCGCTACCTGGAAGGTGAACGCTGGAAGGACTTTGAACCTGTTGTGAACGGATAATGTGATGGCTCCTGCCAGGCTGATTTTGGTGTGCCGTATCCGTAGAGTTCCACTGTGTCCTGCTTGATTGGACGCCATGGGAAGAACTTCTTCACTGTGATCTGGTTCATTGCGACCTCGTAGTCGCGGTGTCCAGTACCAATGCTGTATTACTACAGTCCACTGAATGCATGGTAGTTGGCATAGGCAGTCCAATTGAGCTGGGTGGTGAGCTTATCATTAACAATGTTGAACAGCGCACTTTTGCAAAATGATTAAGCTTACTGCAGCGCTGGCATCTCTGTCCTTTGGCTGAGCAGGAGCGCACACACATCTAGTGCATGGGGGAACCACAGTTACCACATGGTCAGCATGCCACGATGACTTGTCCCGTGATGTTCACCTCGGTGTCCTCCGAAAAGGACGCGAGGTCAACAGGCTCCTCTGCCAGGGTAACTGCATGTGCTAGCTAGTGGAGATTGTTGTTGTGAAGCTCCTAGCTGCGATGTTAGCTAGGCGGCGGCCTCCAGCTGGAACGCCAACTCCACCGCTCTTGTCAGGAACATGTCGTCCGGCGCCATTAACAGCTTCTCCTGCAGCCTCATGTTGGTGGTATGCTCTGGTAGCTGGTCCCACACCATTTTGTCTTCCAACTGGGCAAACCTGCATGTACTTGCCAGACAGCAGAGGTCAGCGACGTATTGATGTATCGTCTCTCCCTCTCCCTGTCGGC
Organism: Pholidichthys leucotaenia; assembly: GCA_020510985.1. Classification (NCBI taxonomy): domain Eukaryota; kingdom Metazoa; phylum Chordata; class Actinopteri; order Cichliformes; family Pholidichthyidae; genus Pholidichthys; species Pholidichthys leucotaenia. The sequence continues at coordinate 159,788,882 of CM035838.1, read as the reverse complement.
ATTGGCAAAACCTAACTCTCCGCACCAACACACTCTCAGGTGTCGTAAAATGTCCGGCCAGCAAGGCAACACATTTGTTATAGGTGTCCGCGGGCCCCAATATTCTAAATACACATTGTCCCATGCTGCTGAGGCTGTGCACCAACATAGCACATAATTGAAGATTGCTAGCTTTAGCTACATCCATAGCTGACATGTACTGTGTGTCTCAAACCAAACCAATGAGGCCACGGAATGAGTGGCTCGCCTGGCGCAGTGAGGAACAGTGGTCGGGGTGCCAAGCATGCTTCCATTCTTCAGGAAAATATTCAGTTCTCCTCCAGAAGACCAATTTGTTACCTCATTGCCACTGTTGCATCTGTGTAGGCAAGGAGACCAGTGAACTCATCCACGTGTTGAGGGTAGCTTTATTGAACAAGCTAGTAATTAGCAACAGCTAGCAGAAAGGTGGTACAGGCAGGTAGTGTGGTGGAAGGCGGCGTGGCAAAGAGGACGGTTACTTCCATCAGTCCCCTTATATCACCACAACATGGTGATGTCACCCCGTGCGCGCATCCCCACATCTGTGGCGTGTGTGGTGGTATTTCCTATATGCCACAATCCAAGTAATCCATACATACACAGAAATAAAAAAAATGTCCATATATTATGTGTAATAATGTGAAATAGGCGAAAAGTATTGAACAAGCATACTGAATACTTCATACAAGTCTTTGTTGATAATTGTTATGTCTGGAAATAATGGTTTGCAGATAGGTCCACATATTGAGATTAGCTTTTATCGAACATTAGCAGAACATGCTAAGGAGGGAGCAAACAGCAAGGTGACTGGGAGGTGGTACCAAAAGACCGGCTCGCTCTGGGTAGCTGGCTGTTATACCTGCGGTGTGATGATGTCACATACATACGTACAACCGCAACGTGGTCCATGGTGCTGTTTCCCATATATCAGAGTTAACCCCATTGGAAAAGCCTAGAACAGGGGTGGGCAGTGAGGGCCATTCCACTGCAGGTTTTCTGTTCCACCCAATTTCTTCTGCAGGTGTATGCTCTGATCAACTTCAAGGATTGCTAATCAGTGAAAACACCTGCTGAAGAGACTGGGTGGAACAGAAAACCTGCAGTGGAATGGCCCTCCATGGCACATGATTGCCCACCCCTGGCCTAGAACTATGTCCGTGACTAGCCTTAGCAAGGGTGGCAAGCAACAATAAGGAAAACTAGCATACGGGCTAACATACAGTGGGTCATATGTACACACATGTGGGTAACTTAAAGCCAGTGATAAAGGAAAAGTGCACATATGGTTTGGCCGATAATACTGTTAGTATATTGCCTAATGTAAAATAACATACATAAACACAAACAAAACACTTCATGACTACAGATGTGAGTGCTATGGGTCTGTAGTCATTCAGGCTGTCAATTGCAGACCTTTGGAGATGGGGATGATGGTGGAGGCCTTGAGGCAGGAGGGGATAGTGGCATGCATCAGGGAGAGGTTGAACAACTTGGTCAGGATCTCTGCCAGCTGGTCTGCACATGTTTTAACCACTGCTCTTTGGATGTCATCAGGAACAGCAGCTCTGCGGAGGGTTCACTGCTCTCAATTGCCTCCTCACCTCATGCACCTGTAGGGGGAAGGGGAGCTCAAGCTGGGCAAAAGAAGTTGTTAAGCTCCTCTGCCAGAGTGAGGCTGCTGTCCAGTATTGAGGGGGCCTTGGCCCCTGTAGTTGGTGAGGGCCTGAATGCCTCTTCACATCTGTCTGGGTTGTTGTCTGTGAGGAAGCCCTCCACTGTCCTCCTGTAGGTGTTCTTAGCGAGCTTTATGCCTCTTCTCAGGTTGGCTCTGGCAGTGCTGTACAGAGAGCTGTCTCTCTGCCTGAAGGCAGATTTGAGAGCTCTAATCAGAGCCTAGACCTCACTGGTCATCCAGAGTTTCCGGTTTGGAAAGACCCGGATGCGTTTGGTGAAGGTCACATTTTCTACACAGCATTTAATGTAGAAGAGAACAGACTCTGTGTAGAAGTCCAGGTCCTGCTGTTGAAAGATGTTCCAATCTGTACAGCTAAAGCAGTCCTGTAGCTGGAGGAGAGCATTTTCAGGCCAGGTTTTGTTTGTTGGTTGGTGGGGGGGGGGGGGGGGAGAGACTCTTCCTCGGGGGTGTAAGCAGGTATTAGAAGCAGGGAGAGATGGTCTGATTGTCCAAGGTGAGGGAGAGGGGTGGCTCTGTAGGTGTGCTTAATGTTGGTGTAAACCTGATCCAGTGTTCTTTCCCCTCTTGTGGGACACTTAACATGTTGGTGGAATTTGGAGAGTACAGTCTTTAAGCATGCTTTGTTAAATTCCCCTGCAATAATATGGACTGCATCGGGGTGATCTTTCTGTTGCCTGCTAACGATGTGCTGGAGGTGGCTGAGTACTATGCTAACGCTAGCATCTGGAGGGACGTTAACAGCTGTTACAATTACTGCTGTTAGCTTGCAGGGCAGATAGAAGGGCCTACTTAGAAAGGACATGGCCTCTAAGTCCGGTGAATAGTGGCTTTGAATTATTCTGCTATTAATACACCAAAGCCTGTTTTCCACTAGCCCAGCACACCTCGGTACGGCTCGATTCACTTCAGTACGGCTCGGAATGCTTCTGTCTCCATTAGCATGGTGTTGTGCTTGTGCTGTGATGGTTTGTGTAAGCGAGGCAGCGGCAGATTCTCAGCGAGGCGGGGCCACACTCCCATGACGTTACGCACCCGACTGAGTCCTTATTTACACGAGACAAAAAATGGAGGATCCAAGGATTATTGCCTTGCTCGCTCTGTGGTTTTATCTCACAATTAATTTTATCTCATAATTAAGCTGCAACAACACAAGTCACTTTTGTTTTGAATTAACTGCCAAATGACCTAGAAATAATGAGCTGAAACTTGTTTTTATTCGTATTAAATAATGAGACAGTGGCACACTGCCCAACACCAAATTGTATTATTTTTTACATCCTAGGGCATTTTGGATGTACTGAATTAAAAAAATTCATGTTTTTCACCTTCAGGTCAACGTTTGGAACAACAGTATTATTATTTTCCGTTTAGATGATGCTACACTCCTAAAGTATTGTAAATCTCTGAATTTGGAATGCCGATAGAACATTCAATTTACATATACTTGTACCTACTTTGACTTGGTGCTAATTTTTTATGATATTTCAATAAAAAGAACAGAAAGCTTACAAAAAGATTTTTTTGGTCTAGTTAAAAATTACATTACCTTTACCAGCTGGCGTCCTGGTGCAGCAATAACAACCTGCAGCTGAACGCTCTGAAGACAGTGGAGATGATTGTAGACTTCAGGAAAGTCACTACTCCTCTGCCCCCCCTCACCCTCTCAGGGTCTCCCATCACCACTGCTGATTCCTTCCGCTTCCTAGGCACTACCATCACCAGGGACCTCAAATGGGAGCTGACCATCAGCTCACTCATCAAAAAAGCCCAGCAGAGGATGTTCTTCCTGCGGCAGCTGAGGAAGCTCAAGCTACCCACCAAGATGTTAGTGCAGTTCTACACAGCCATCATCGAGTCCATCCTCACCACCTCCATAACCGTGTGGTACGCAGGAGCCACAGCCAGGGACAGACTAAGGCTGCAGCGCGTCGTGCGCACTGCTGAGAAGGTGATCGGCTGCAAGCTCCCATCTCTCCAGGATCTGTACATCTCCAGGACCCGGAGGCGTGCTGGCCGGATCATAGCCGATCCCTCACACCCTGGTCACGTACTGTTTGCCCCCCTCCCCTCTGGTAGAAGACTTCGGTCCATCCAGACTAAAACCTCCCGTCACATGAACAGCTTCTTCCCCTCTGCCATTAGACTGCTGAACACTAAGTGACTTATTGACTCTCGTGCACCATGTACAGCAGCTCAACCAGACTCATGTCAATCATCACTGTTTTCTTCCTGCATTACCGACTGCACTATATAGTTCTCCACAGTATCTGCTGCTGGCTAATATATATTTTAACTGTTGACCAGTATCACTTAATCTTATCCTACACTTTATTACATGTATAGTTTATTTCTCTTATCTTATCATGTTTAATGTTGCAGCATTGTACCGAGACAAATTCCTAGTTTGTGTACTACATGAACAATGGCAATAAACCTGATTCTGATTCTGATACAATGGTTGACCCCTGACAGGATGATCAGCATCATTTTAATCAGACTAGGCAATGGAATTTCTATGTAATTATACTGTTTTATAATTCAGTGTTATAACAGACAAACCACACTTTCCAAAACAATTCCATTTTATTATATACAAAATATTAAAATAAAATAAAAAACTTTGCAACACAACATGAAGGTTAATCGACATTTTATACACGCCGACCACTGAGTGTCTACACCAGCTTCCCAAACTGGTTCACGAAGGCTCGGTTGAATGAAGCCGTCTGCCAGCTCTGGTTCAGGAAGGAAGGCTCGGTTGAATAATCCATGCGGGCTGTCGCGGCGGACGCGTGGGATGATTCTACAAGGAAAATGCACACAATAAAATACAGCACGAAAGTGCAATATATACAGAAAAGACAATAGTTTTTAACAAGAATACATAAGCTTATTTCAGCGTATTGTTCACATGAATAATTAAAATAAAAGCTTTAGTCCGCAGTGTGCTGCAATAAAGCAGCGATCATTATCCACAAATAAACAGCTTTTTTATTGCATAAATAAACTGAGCGTCTTACCGAATATATTTGCGAAAAAACGCACAATAAAAAAAATTAAAACTCACCATTAAAGGACTCCGATGTCGAGACCTCCCGGTATATTTTTTCATTCCGGGCGGCTCCGTCTAACTTGCGCTGAATACGTTCATCTGACAATGCAGTGAGCAGACACTGCACCTTCTTATTGGTCCATGGAACACCCTTATTACGCGAAGCCATTTTTGATAGAGAATAAATGAAAATATCACAGCAATACACTGAAAAGAAACCGCCAACAGTGGTTGCGTGCTGAGTAAAGGCGGTCGTGAAGATTCTTTTTTTTTTTTTTTTTTTTCAAAAACTTTATTGAGAAGGTCATGAAGATTCGGTAGAAGAGGAGGAGGAGAGGGGCGGTTACAACCTGACCAATCAGCGGCGACCAGTCTGTTAACATCACAACACGGCACAGCTCAGCACTGCTGTACCCTGCCCTGGAGCGGGGCTGAGAATAGTGGCTGTTAAACCGTGTTGGGGCTTGTGGAAAAGCGTACAAAGCGTGCTGAGCCGTCCCGTGTCGCGCTAAAGCGTGCTAGTGGAAAAGGGCCTCAAGTCTGAAGCACAAAAAAGAGCCCACCACCACTGCCCTTACCTGAGTCAGTAATGCGGTCAAAGCGGAGTGTAGTTCGGTCGGGTAATTCCACAGTGGCATTTGGGATGAGCGGGTGGAGCCAAGACTCGATCACAATCAGAATACAACAGTCCCGGACGTAGCGATTGTAGGAGATCTCCGACTGCAGCTCATTCATTTTGTTGGCGAGGGATCTGGCATTAACCGATAATCCATGAGCACCCGGAGGTCTCGCATCCTCAGGGATGTGGTATTGATTACTGGAATAAGCACTGGAGATGTCGGAGTTAAGCTGGCAGCCAATGCCTAGAAGTTCCTGGTGACTGTAGGTAATCAGTCCGTCGCAGGAGGACAAAAAAAAGACAGGAGAAACAAAAACAAGCACAGTAGTATGGAGTGTCTAGCCACAGCATGTGGATGTGCAGCCATCTTGCTTAATCTAATTCATCAGAATCAGAATAAAGTTTATTGCCAAGTACATTTACAAGCAGGTAAACATACGAGGAATTTGACTTGACATTGGAAAGCGCCTGATAGGCGGATCCCAATGACGCGGCAAGCCATGAAGGCGCCTGTCAACAGAGGAGAATAGAGGGCAAAGGTCAGGAACAAAACAATAGGTAGAGAGAAAAAAATCATAGTTAATCAGAATAATGCTCTTAAGTGAGCCGAATTATGATCACCAGAAAAAAAAACCCTCGATGCACAATTAGCAGACAATATATCACACTTAACATACAGGCAGAGCCGCTCCTTCCGCTTATCTTATCGAGGAGGAATGTAAACAGGGCACCAAAAACAAGGTCAAATCTGCACAGTACACTCAGAGAATAGAATAGAATTTTCCTCCCCGTGTGATTCTGTGCTTCATAATTTCCATGTACAGGCTTAAACTTTAATCATTCTCTGGAAAGCACGAAGCGACTTCAGAATCCAGATGTTTCCCCTCTAAACACAGATGAGCATGTCCGGTAGAGTCCATCTCTCTACAGTGCACGCAGATGGTAAATTCCATGTTGGTCATTAGCCGCTATCAGTGCGCACCCCATCTGGTCGAATTGTTGAAGAAGCAGCTACGCCGGGTCCGCTTTTTGATTAGCTCTTCCAGTTAAATTTTCAATACACCAGGAAAACTATCGTAAAGTCAAAACAGAGTTCAGTCGAATCACGCAGGTTCCAATTCTTGGGCTCCCCCCTGGCCCGGTTCTTGTTGAAAAATGGTGACAACAGTACATTTAAGCCGCTTCCAAATCCATAATTTCCGTTTAGATTAAGATTCAGCAGAAGAAGAGCGACTAAACACAGACACAAACGCAACATTGCAAGCTGGAATCAGAGGGGAGGAGGATTAGGACGGAGAAGGGAAGAAAGTGACTGCTCTGTCTGAAGGGCAGGAAGAAACAAGGCCAAGTTGCTGCGTAGAGGCTTGTAACCCTGCACCCCACAACCTCAATGACCTGAGGGCCATCCTTCAAGAAGAGTGGAATGTCATACCTCAGCAGACAATAAGTCAACTTGTGAACAGCATGAGACATCGTTGTCAAGCTGTAATTGATGGTCAAGGGCACATAAGTTATGGAGACATTGACATTTTTTGTTGTGGTATACCCACCATTGTTGTTGGCTTTTGTTTGAGATGAATTGCTTCAGATGAGGAAATCGCCATTGCATGCTTCTACTTAAATTCCCTTTTTTATGATATCACTGTAGTGTGAACTTTTTACAGTTTCCATAAATTTCATCCGAAAGCCAAATATCCCTAACTTTTTGTGAGTACATTTACTCAGAAAATGGTGACGTGTTCAATATTTTATCCATTGTAAATGTTACAGCTTACATCTATTATTTTTTATTAAAACTGAAATAAATGTGACCGTACATGCTTGATCGATGACAAAATGTATCAAAAACAAAACTTAACCCTGAGAGGATTTCGGTCACAGATCCGTACCATCTGCATGCACCCTCTGGTGGCGACGACTTTTTTCAAGAAAATATTCAGTTTAGATATCACAAATTCCAAAGGCTGTAACTTGAAAGTGGTAAGAGATAATGGCTTACTGTAAATGAGAAAGATGTAGAATATAAGCCAAAGTTATAAGTTAAGATCATAGGATTCTCTGACACCATCAAAGCTCAAAGGCAGGCATCACTGAATGAGTGCTGATGTGCTTGCTTACACTCGCTTTCTACAGGCATGCAGAAATACAGGTACATCTCAAAAAATTAGAATATCATGAAAAAGTTCAATATTTTTTGTCACTTATTTCAGAAAGTGAAACCCATATATTGTATTGATTCATTACACAGAGAGTGATATATTTCAAGTGTTTATTTATTTTAATTTTGATGATTATGGCTTACAGCCCATGAAAACCCCAAATTCAGCTTCTCAAAAAATTAGAATATTACATAAAATTAATTTTAAAAAATAGTTTTTTTAATTCAAATGTGGACCAGCTGAAAAGTATGTCCATGTACACACTCAATACTTGATCGGGGCTCCTTTTGGATTAATTACTGTATCAATGTGGCGTGGCATGGAGGTGATCAGCCTGTGGCACTGCTGAGGTGTTATGAAGGTCCAGGTTGCTTTGATAGTGACCTTCAGCTCGCCTGCATTGTTGGGTCTGGTGTCTCTCATCTTCCTCTTGACAATACTTCATAGATGCTCTATGGGGTTTAGGTCAGGAGAGTTTGCTGGGCAATCAATCACAGTGATGCCATGGTCATTAAACCAGGTTTTGATACTTTTGGCAGTGTGGGGGGGGTACCAAGTCCTGCTGGAAAATGTGGACAAACACCAGCAGATGACCTCTGTTCAGATAAAAGTAAATTTTGCATTTCATTTGGAAATCAAAGTCCCAGAGTCTGGAGAAAGAGTGGAGAGGCACAGAATCTAAGTTGCTTGAGGTTTAGTGTGAAGTTTGAAGTTTCTACAGTCAGTGATGATTTGAGGAACCATGTCATCTCCTGGTGTTGGTCCACTGTGTTTTATCAACACCAAAGTCAGCGCAGTCATCTACCAGGAAATTTTAGAGTACTTCATGCTTCCCCTCTGCTGACAAGCTTTATGGAGAAGCTGATTTCATTTTCCAGCAGGACTTGGTACCCCCCCCCCCCACACACACACACACACATTGTCAAAAGTATCAAAACCTGGTTTAATGACCATGGCATCACTGTGTGAACGGTTGTTCACACCATCTCTCAGAGCGCAGATGGGCAGATTTACTGTGACGTGACGCTGGATGGCGTGGAAGTGCCATTGTTGATGGACACGGGAGTAGGAGTTTCCGTGTTGAACTGGCCTATTGTGAGGATCTTGTTCCTGTATTACCAAATGAAAGGACTGTCGATGCCATATTGTTGCTACGGAGGTAATAGGCTGGCCATTGTGGGTTTGCTGGAGTTGACGGCGAGATACAAGTCGGCAGTGATGTTCAACGTCCAGTTTGTGGTGACCGTTAGTGGGTCGAATGTGATGGGCTGCGACATGTTCTACGGCCTGGGTTTCACAATCACCAGTGGCATCAGAGAGGAGTGGTCAGGCTGTGGTTTGTGGGAGTGACCGGTTCCGAGCATGGTGGACGATGTGGTATGGGACAAAGATTGGCCTAGTGTTCTGGGAGATGGACAGGACCAATTCCATCCAGGGCCATCACGAGAGGGTTCCGGTGCCAGGACCCACGTTACCCTGGATGTGGGAACTGGACGGCACAGTGGAACGCCCATGACGGATATCTCTCTCTGCTTCCGGAGTTTGGCCTGGAGATACCGAGAAGCAAGGGGGTGCAACAGCTTCGCCGGTGTATAAATTAAAGTGAGCGGGGCAGGACCAGCTGTCACGGTGGACAGATGTGTCACACAGCAACACTGAAGGCCGAGTCAGGCTTCGCGTGGGATTGGTGGAGCTGTTCAACCCAGAGAGGAAGCCCGGTCTAGACGTCGTAGACGTTTGAAGCCGAGTTGAGCTCCCCTGTGGGTCGCTGACGTGGATCGACCCAGGAAGTAGGCTCAGCTAAGGGAGGTCCATGACAAGAGAAAACAATGAGATGACCAGGGGCGGCTGCAGGTGGTGGCTGTTCAGGAGGACGGTTACCTCCAGCTGTCTGATGACTCCTGGAGACACCCCAATGAGCTGCAGCGCACAAACAATGAGAAGGAGGTGTCGAGACTCCAACATGGCTCGTCTCCAGGGGTGAAGATGCTCTGGGCGGGATCCGCCAGACGGGTCCCCAGGGGTGGCTTCTCTAATTGGGACTGTATGGTAGCAAGGGGGTGATGGGTTAAACAGCATGTATTGTGAATTGCCTAGGCTACAAGATCTACTTCCAGCGCCACACAAGTAGGCTGCCTTTTTGCAACAGCGGATCAATTTCTGCCTATTTCTATTTACTATCTGGCTCTCTTGCTAATCTTTCTGATCCAGCAACACCTTTATTTCATCCAAACACGTAGATTGCCCAAATGTCTCCTGAGCCAGCAAACAAAGCCACTGTTTCTTGCAGGAGGCAGTACAATAGAGACCAGCTGTTAGCACTTAACCGGCCCATGATGCTAACCCAAAAACTCAACATACCGGGAGAAATAAGATGGAAACGGCATGGATGTCGAGCTGGAATAAGACGGCGGGAGAGGAATATAAGGTACAGACCCGTCCTCCCATCTGGCATTATGGGGAATGTTCAATCGCTACTCAATAAAACTGATGAGCTAGCGGCTATCTCCTGCTACAAGAGCGTGTACAGAAAGAGTAGCCTGTTGTTGTTTACCAAGACGTGGCTAACAGAACTAGCAACAGATGCTAACATCGAACTGGAGGGTTTCCACACAATACGGGCAGACCGGACACCAGACAGTGGAAAGGCAAGAGGCGGGGGAGTGATAGTGTATGTCAATAACAACTGGTGCAGACCGGGGCATATCACGGTTAAGGAACAGCATTGTAGCAAAGACATCGAGTTGCTAGCTGTTAGCATGCGGCCTACCTATCTCCCGAGGGAATACTCACATGTGATCTGCATTGTTATTTATGCAAATCCGACGGCGAACGCTGGGACAGCGCGTGACGAAATCCACTCAGTAACTGGCAGGCTGCAGACAGAACACCCAGATGCTCTTCTCCTCATCTCAGGTGATTTCAACCATATTTCACTGTCCTCCATTCTACCCACGATCACCCAGTATGTCACATGCCACACTAGAAACAATAAAACACTGGACTTATTCTATGCAAATACTAAGGAGGCGTACACCTCATCACCACCACCACCCCCCACTCGGGAGATCAGATCACAACTTGGTTCATCTCCTGCCGGTGTACAAACTCCTAGTACACAGACAACCTCCGGTCTTGCGCACAGTGAAGTTATGGTCTGAGGAGGCAATGGACGCTCTAAAGGACTGTTTTGAAACCACTGCCTGGGAGCAGCTCTGCGAGCCACATGGTGAGGACATCGACGGCCTCACTCACACCATCACGGACTACATCAGCTTCTGTGTGGACAACACTGTACTCACCAAGACCATACGGTGTTGCTCGAACAACAAACGCTGGATCAACCCTGAGATAAAAACACTTCTGAGAGAGAAGAAGAGGATCTTCAGGTCGGGGAACAGGGAGATGCTGAAGTCAATACAGAGGGTGCTGAGGAGGAAGATCAGAGAAGGCAAGGACAGCTTCAGGAAGAAGATGGAGGACAAGCTGCAACAGAGCAACATCGGCGGGGTCTGGAGAAACCTTAAAACCATCTCTGGGCTCCAGAATACCTCCCCCCAGGCCACGGGGGGCAGGGAGTGGGCGAACAATCTGAACCAGTTTTTTAATAGGTTTGACCAACCGCCCTCCCCCCCAACTGCACAACAACCACTGCTGCCTCTAAAGTCATTGAGACCTGCTGTCCACACCCCACTCCACCAACACCCCCCCACTCCTAGCACACAGCCCCCCAACCTGACCCTCACCAAGACCCAGGTGAGGACGGAGCTGAGGAAGATCAAGGCAAGGAAGGCCTCGGGACCGGACGGCATCAGCGCGAAGCTCCTCGAGTCCTGTGCAGACCAGCTGTGTTGGATTGTGGAGCACATCTTCAACCTGAGCCTGAAGCTGGGGAGGGTACCATAGTTGTGGAAAACATCTTGTGTGGTACCTGTACCAAAGACTTCCCACCCCAAAGATCTGAACAGCTACAGACCAGTGGCCCTGGCATCTCACATGATGAAGACTGGAGAGACTGCTCCTTGCTCACCTCCGCCCCCTGGTGGGACCAGCGATGGATCCACTCCAGTTTGCCTACCAGCATGGCATTGGGGTGGAGGATGCAGTGATCTTCCTCCTTCACCGTTCTCTGTCCCACCTGGAGAAGCCCGGGAATGCGGTGAGGATCATGTTCTCTGACTTCTCCAGTGCTTTCAACACCATCCAACCGATGATCCTGAAGGACAAGCTGCTGTACGCAGGGGTGGACCAGCACCTGTCATCATGGATCCTGGACTACCTCACTAACTGGCCACAGTTTGTGAGAACCCGAGATTGTGTGTCCGACACGATCATCGGTACCACGGGGGCCCCCCAGGGAACGTTTTGGCTCCCTTCCTGTTCACCCTTTATACTGCGGACTTCTCACACAACACAACACACTGCCATCTACAGAAGTTCTCTGATGACTCTGTGATCGTCGGCCTCATCTCCAACGGAGATGAAGCTGAGTACAGAGGACTTATCCAGGACTTCGTGGACTGGTGCTATCAGAACTGTCTCCAGATCAACGTGAGGAAAACTAAGGAGCTGGTGGTGGACTACCGCAGGCAAGGACAACCCCTCACAGCACCAGTAAACATACAGGGAACGGACATTGAGGTGGTGACATCCTACAAGTACCTTTGTGTTCATCTGAACAATAAACTAGACTGGTCACACAATACCGACACACTCTACAAGAAGGGACAGCGCAGGCTGTTCCTACTGAGGAGACTCAGGTCTTTTGGTGTACAAGGGGCGCTGCTGAAGACATTCTACAACACGGTGGTGGCATCAGCCATCATTTTTGGAGTGGTCTGCTGGGGCAACGGCATTACAGCAGCCAATAGGAAGAGACTGAACAAACTGATCAAGAAAGCTAGATCTGTCCTGGGGCAACGCCTTGACCCAGTGGAGGAGATGGGAGAGAGAAGGATGGTGGCTAAACTGTCATCTCTGCTGGAGTCCGAGTCCCACCCTATGCAGGACATACTGAACACACTGAGGAGCTCATTTAGCAGCAGACTACATCATCCTAGGTGCGCAACCGAGAGGTTTCGCAGGTCCTTCCTACCTACGGCTGTCAGACTGTATAACCTAAGCAGGGCTGCTCACAGAGATAGCAAAAAAACGTGACGACCTAATAGTATTGAATACAAAGGACGCAACAGACTTACACAAATGGTCCCCTCCAGTATACAACTAGGACAATATCAGTCGCTACGGAGGGTGACAATATGTATGGGTACATATTCATACTATGTAGGATTAACTAAGTAGACGGTTATGCTGTTTATTCCATCTTGCTACAATGCTCCGCACTTTGTATATATATTTATGTGTACGTATGTATATTCACTGCTCTTATTTTTATTTTTAGTATCTTCTTAATCATTGCTCTGAGTGTTGCTATCCCTGTGCTGCTGCAATCCTGGAATTTTCCCATTGTGGGACTAATAAAGGCTCATCTTATCTTACGTAGTCAATATGTTCCTTACACCGAGTACTATGTAAGTGCCCATGTACAAAACAACAAAAAAACCAAGTGATGATTATTCTTCTTTTAGATTTGATTGGCGGTTGCAACCAGCTTACAGGTGCATTACCGCCACGTACTTCACTCTATATCATCATTTTATCTGGTCAGGAGCTGTTGTCCTTACCGCCACGTACTTCACTCAGTAAACATCACTGTGTATCAAAAGTCAGAATTCTTCTCGGTTGGCAACCTCTTCTTCGTCAATCTGGTCATTACTGTATAAGGAGTTCTTATAAGGAGTTCTAACAATCTTCTTCCAACAGTGAGATTTCCATGTCTACATGACGTCTATGACACTATTTGATTGGCACACTCTATATGTCTGTCTGTGTGTCTCTGGACTTCCTTTTCTTCTTCTTATAAGGAGTTCTGAACAATTTTCTTCTTCTTCTTCAAACAGTGAGATTTCCATGTCTACAAGTGTGTATATTACTGTGTGGTTTGTCCAGGTTATGGGGGTGGTTTTGTTGGGTGTGCCAATAGCAATGTGTAAATGTAAATATTCCCACCATCGAGGAGCTCAGCAAGGCGATAGACTCCATCTCAAACAGCAAGGTTCCAGGCAGTGACAACATCCCCCTTGAAATCGTCAAAACCACAAAGGAGAGCTCGCTCTTGAAACACCTCCATGAGCTCCTGCTGCAGTGCTGGGAGGAAGGGGCTGTTGCCCAAGATATGCGTGATGTCAAAATCATCACTCTCTACAAGAACAAGGGGGAGCGGAGCGATTGTAACAACTATCATGGTATCTCACTCCTAAGCATAGTTGGCAAAGCCTTTGCCCGTGTCGTCCTCAACAGACTACAACTACTTGCCGAACGTGTGTATCCAGAGGCGCAGTGTGGATTCAGAGCAACCAGGTCAACCATAGATATGGTCTTCTCTATAAGGCAGCTGCAAGAAAAGTGCCGGGAGCAGAGACAACCCCTCTTTTTGGCCTTCATCGACCTGACCAAGGCTTTTGACTTCGTCAGCAGGGATGGACTGTTTGCCCTCCTCCAACTAATTGGATGTCCCCCCAAGCTTTTGAGCATGATCAAGTCGTTCCACCAGGACATGAACGGCATTGTCCAGTTTGATAGATTATCCTCAGACCCTTTCCCGATCAAGAACGGTGTGAAGCAGGGTTGTGTTCTGACTCCTACCCTATTTGGCATCCTTTTCTCCCTGCTTCTGTGCTACGCCTTCCGGGACTCTGAAGACGGTGTCTTCCTCCACACCAGGAGCGACGGAGGCCTCTTCAACATGGCACGCCTCAGATCAAAGACCAAGGTGCGGAGCGTTCTAATCAGGGAGCTGCTCTTTGCTGATGATGCTGGTCTTGTTGCCCACACCGTGGAAGCGCTCCAGCGTCTCATCAACTGCTTTGCTTTCATCTACTCTTTTTAAGGCCTCACCATCAGCCTTAAAAAGACCGAGGTCATGGGCCAGGATGTCAGCAGTGCTCCCAGTATCAACGTCGGCGACCACACACTTGCGGTGGTGGACAAGTTCACCTACCTCGGGTCGATCATCTCCAGCAATCTCTCCCTAGACGCCGAACTGAACGCTCGTATCGGCAAGGCATCGACGGTGATGGCCCGTCTGGCAAAGCGAGTCTGGGACAACTCTATGCTAACCACCAACACCAAGATAAGAGTCTACATGGCCTGCGTACTGAGTACTCTCCTATACGGCAGTGAAGCATGGACCCTCTACTCCTGCCAGGAACGCCGGCTGAACGCCTTCCACCAATGCTGCCTTCGCAGACTACTGCGCATTACTTGGCAGGACCGTGTCTCCAACATCGACATCCTGGCCAGAGCAGATGTGCCCAGTATGTTTGCCATCCTGACAAAGAGACGCTTGCGATGGCTTGGCCACGTCAACCGAATGGAGGATGGCCGCATCCCCAAAGACTTACTGTATGGGGAGCTGGCTACTGGAATTAGATCAAAGGGACGCCCAACTCTCAGATTCAAGGATGTTTGCAAGCGCGACCTCAAGGCTGGAGGCTTCAACCCCTCCGACCTGGAGTCAGCCGCCTCCGTCCACTCCAACTGGCGGACCACCACCCAGGATGTCATCCGAACAGCAGAGGACAGAAGAGACACTCGCTGGGGGGAGAAGAGACTCCGCAGACAGAGGAGACTATCGAGACCCCCACTACACTGTGGGGGTCTCGACAACCTACAACCTACCTACAACCTCACCATCTGTCCTACTGCTTGGCGATTTC
This sequence comes from Pholidichthys leucotaenia, assembly GCA_020510985.1. NCBI lineage: Eukaryota > Metazoa > Chordata > Actinopteri > Cichliformes > Pholidichthyidae > Pholidichthys > Pholidichthys leucotaenia. The sequence continues at coordinate 159,773,557 of CM035838.1, read as the reverse complement.
AACCTCCACATTGATTCCCCTGACTGCAAATACGCAAACGATTTTCTGGACTTACTAAAGTGTCTAAACTTAACCCACACATAACTTTCCCTACCCACAGACGTGGACATGTCCTGGATCTGGTTTGCTCCACTGGTCTCCACATTCACAACATCTCCAGCACTGACCTCACCATCTCGGATCATCTCGCCATCACACTGGACATTGACATCCCAGCCCCTCAACCCAAACAAGACCGAACAATAACCTTCAGGAATCTTAAGTCCATCTGCTCAGTTTCTCTCTCCACATGCATATCTAACACTCTCTCCAACCTCACCTTCCCTGTAAACCCAACCCCTACGGACTTAGTAAACATCTACAACAACACATTGTCTACCTCCCTCAACAAACTGGCCCCCATGAAAACAAAATCCGTCACTTTCATTCATTCGGCCCCCTGGTACACCTTAGAACTTCACAAACTCAAAAAACAACTGCGGCAGCTTGAACGCCTGAGCTGCAAAACTGGTCTGACTGTACACACCCTCGCTCACATAGAACTGATGCACCTATATCAATCCTCACTCAATGAAGCTCGCTCTGCCTACTACTCCAGCATCATTCACTCTGGATCCTCCAACCCCCGCACTCTGTTCTCCACCATCAACAAACTCCTCAAACCCCAGGACATCATTTCCTCATCCTTCACCCCTGAAAAATGCAATAGCTTTCTATCATTTTTCCATTCCAAAATTGACAACATTCACAACCAACTTGCCTCCTCCCCAGCCATCACCCCTGACCCAGAACCCACTTTTTCTCCACCCATAGATAAACAGCTCTCCCTTTTCTCACCCATAACCACTGATGAACTTTCCAAAATACTCTCCAGCATGAAATCATCTACATGCCCCCTGGACCCCATCCCCTCCCCCCTTATCAAAGCCTGTCTCACCCCTCTTGCCCCCCTTATCATCGACACCATCAACTCCTCCCTGACCACTGGCATTGTCCCCCCATCACTTAAGATTGCTGCCATCACCCCCCTCCTTAAGAAACCTGGCCTGGACTCTGACGACCCCAACAATTTCAGACCTATCTCCAACCTCCCATTTCTGGCTAAAATATTGGAAAAAGCTGTTGCCACCCAACTCAAGAAACACCTCCTCTCCAACAAACTCTACGAAACATTCCAATCTGGATTCCGTTCTCACCACAGCACTGAAACCACCCTCCTCAGGGTCACCAATGACCTGCTCGCCTCTGACTCTGGCTCCCTCACCATTCTTCTCCTTCTCGATCTCAGCGCTGCTTTCGATACCATCAATCATTCCATCCTGCTCCGTCGTCTGCTTTCTATTGGCATCACTGACTCCACCCTCTCTTGGTTCACCTCCTACCTGTCAGAGATTCCAGTACATCTCCATCAACAATCATAAATCACGCACCACCCCCGTCTCACACGGTGTCCCTCAAGGCTCTGTGCTCGGTCCAACCCTTTTCACTCTCTACATGCTTCCGCTTGGTCACATCATTCGTCAACATGGTCTTCACTTTCACTGCTACGCCGACGACACCCAGCTGTACATCTCCTCTAAATCCATCAACCCCGCCATTCTCTCCACCATCACCAACTGCCTTACAGACATAAAAACCTGGATGACTAACAACTTTCTCAAGCTAAACAGCAATAAAACAGAAATCATCATTTTTGGACCAAAATCTCTTTTACCCTCTTCCCAGAACTTTTCATTCCAAATCGATGGTCACTCAGTCATCCCCTTCCCCCTGGCCAGAAACCTCGGCATTATCATGGACCCCACCCTCTCCTTCAAATCTCACATCAACCATATCACCAAAACAGCATTTTTTCATCTTCGTAATATTGCACGCCTCCGTCCAACCCTCTCACCCTCTGCTGCTGAAATACTCATCCATGCCTTCATCACCTCCAGACTTGATTACTGTAACAGCATTCTGTATGGACTTCCTTCCACCATCCTCCAAAAACTACAGTATGTCCAAAACTCAGCCGCCCGCCTACTTACTCACTCCCGCTCCAGAGACCACATCACTCCTCTCCTCCGTCAGCTCCACTGGCTCCCCATTCAACAGCGCATCAACTTCAAGATCCTCCTCATCACCTATAAAGCTCTTCATAACCTCGCCCCCTCATACCTAACGGACCTTCTGTCTCGTCATTCTCCCACTCGTCTCCTCCGCTCTGCTGACGCTCACCTTCTTACCCCCATCACCAAGACAAAATTCCGCACCCTGGGTGATAGATCATTCGCCATTGCCGCACCAACCCTCTGGAATTCCTTGCCCCTTCACATCCGGTCTGCCAACACACTTGCTTCTTTTAAAAGTGAACTCAAAACCCATCTTTTCAAATCTACCTACAAAAACTGACTGCCTCTTCTACCTATGTGTACCTACCTTGTCTGTTTACTCGTCCTCTATATGTTTGTCCCTATGCTGCTTTGTAAAGCGTCTTTGAGTATTTAGAAAAGTGCTATATAAGACTGATGTATTATTATTATTATTATTATTATTATTATTACTACACTGTGAAGAATTTATCTGCAGCGGCTGCGGCAGGATCTGCAGATCCCGTATCGGCCTCTACAGCCACGCCCGATGGTGCAGCTCCCTGAATGATGATCCAAGGCACAAAACCCCCCCATGATCTTTCGAGATCGATGGAGCCAATGAATTGTTGGATGGGAGTTGTTCTTTTAGATTTGATTGGCAGTTGGCAACCAGCTTACAGGTGCATACCTGTATGTATAAAAGTCCATGGGATTATTTTCAGTTGTATTAGAAGGGCATGTTTTGTTTTTTTTTCCATGGACTATATACAGTATATTATTAAAGACGGCAGAATAATCCGTCTAGCCGTGTGGAGGTGGGACAGTAGTCCACCTGTCTCCCTCTAGTTTTAGTTGTTTTGTGTGCATGGATAGGCCTAAATATTCTGTTCCTTGTCAGTGTGTGATTCAGGCTGCAAATTTGGGAGGGCCTAATTGGTGTGCTTTGATCTTTTCTACGAGGGGGAAATGTGATGTATTAAATATGATACATTTCATATTGTTGTGCGTTATGGGTGGCGGCTCCACCTTTCCGGTTCCTCCTCCTCCTTTTAGATTTGATTGGCGGCTGGCAACCAGCTTACAGGTGCATTACCACCATGTACTTGACTCTATATCGTCACTCTATATATCTTGGCCATAACCACTCTGTTCTGTCTGTGTCCCTTTCTGGTTCCTTCTTTTTCTTTTAGATTTGATTGGCAGTTGGCATAAACAAGCAGATATAGAGTGATAGAATCCAGCTCCAGCTATATAGAGTGTCCAAGTTGGTGGCAGTAGGACACAGTCCAAGGACGGATAATTTTTCATGCATAAGTTGTTCAGAACTCCTTATACAAAGATATAGAGTGATAATAATCAAGTCAGTGGCGGTAATGCACCTGTAACCTGGTTGCCAACCACCAATCAAATCTAAGAAGAAGAAGAAGGAGGCACAGTCTCTTTATGACCAGACCTCTGCCTAGACGGGAGCGCCTTTAACACACTGTCAGTGCATCAATCAAGTAATGTTCTACTGCACCGCCGGCCTCGTTATTGGAGTACAGGTTATGGACATAATAGCGAGTCCTATGATCGTGAGTGATACCTGCCTTTGATCTTTGCTGATGTCATAGCGAGTCCTATGATCGTGACAGACACACACACACACAAATTTTCTTGAATTATACCTGTGCATGCCCGTAGAAATCAAGTATAAGCAAGTATTTCTGCATGCCCGTAGAAAGCAGGTGTTAGCAAGCATGGCACCACACATTCAATAATGCCTGCCTTTGATCTTTGATGAAGTTATAAGCGAGTCCTATGATCTTTGATGTCATAGCGAGGAGAGTCCTATGATCATGAGTGATGCCTGCCTATGATCTGTGATGTCATAGCGAGTCCTATGATCAGCACTAGCGAGTCCTATGATCTTTGATGATGTCATAGTGAGGCGAGTCCTATGATCGTGAATGATGCCTGCCTTTGATCTTTGATGATGTCATGCCTTTGATCTTTGATGTCATAGCAAGTCCTATGATCTTTGACACATAGCGAATCCTATGATCATGAGTGATACCTATTTATCTTTTGTTCATATGAAAGACAAAAAATAAAATAGAAAGATGTCTTTACCTTCTTTACATGTTTCAACTGCACTGCAGCCTTCGTCAGAAGAGTCAGCTGATTGCTGCCAGGTGACATTTATCAGCTGATTTTCGTAGGCAGGGCCAGCTCAGCAGATCTGTCAGATCCACCGAGCCGGCCCCGCCTCCCGCCATCAGATGGTCTCTGGAAAATGTGGTCCCAGGTGTGGGAAAGCATAAAGGCTCCCTCATCTCGGCTCATGGTGTCTTTTCCCCGCTTCCTGATCTCTGTGGCCTCCTTGATCCAGCGTTTGTGTCTGTTGCTCTCCGATCCAATAATTTTTGTGTTGTCCCAGTCCATGGTGTGATTATCTCTCTTGCAGTGATCCGATACTGCTGATTTCAACGTTTCTTGCCCTGCCCCCTCTCCTTGTGATCCTGCGAGTCGTCCCCGTGCCTCCCCCCCCACATTCCCCCCGGCGTTCCCCTTTTCCTGAGGTGAATAATCTTCCAGCCTCTCCAACGTAGGTTCTGCCGCATGATCTGCATGATACTTCATATACCACATTGCATTTATTGTCTTGTTCTATTCTGTCCTTGGGGTGTACCAACAACTGTCTTAATTTTTTGTGTGGTTTGACTGCTGTGTTTATTTTGTATTTCTTCATGATCCTTTGAACTGGTTCCGTGATCCCTCGTATGTATGGTATAGTTATGGTGTCCTTGTTTTTGATTTCGGCTTTTGTTCTGTGTCTTATTTCCTGTTTGTTTTCTTTGTTTTTGACTTGCTGTTTCCCTTTATTTATAGCCCATACTGGATACTGGTAGCGTATAAGTGCATGTTTTATGTGGTTTTCCTCCTCCCGTCTTTTTGTTCCGTGATGATGGTGGCTCGTTCATATAATGCCCTGACGACTGATAGCTTGTGTGCTGTGGGGTGTTCCGATGTCCATAGTAGGTATTGACCTGTGTGGGTTGGTTTCCTGTAGACCGATTTTTATGCTGCCGTCCTCGTTGTGGTGGATTTTCATGTCCAGAAAGACTATGGTGCCATTTTCCTCCTTTTCGTGTGTGAATTTTATGTTCCCAGTGCTGTCCGTACTGTTCAGATGGTCAGTGAGTTCTTGTGTATGTCCTTTCCTTATTTTTTCCAGAATGTCATCTACGTATCTCTTCCAAAGGGTGGGTTTGCATATTGTGGGTGCTGTGTTGATGGCTTTGTTTTCCAGATCCTCCATAAAAAAGCTGCTCATGATGGCTGATAGTGGGTCTCCCATTGCAAATCCTTCTTTTTGTCTGTAAATTTTTCCTCTGAATTGAAAATAAGTGGATTTTGCAACAAACTGTAATAATTTGGATATGTCATGAACTGTGAGGTTGGTGCGTCTTTTGAGGGTACTGTCATTGTTGAGGCGTTCTTGCACTATATGTAGTGTGACGTCAACAGGAGTCTTTGTGAATAAAGAGATGACGTCATGTGAAATGAGGATCTCGTCTGATTCTATTTTTATGTCTGAGTTCTTGTGCCAGCTCTTTTGAATTTTTGCAGTGGAAGTCTGATAGTCCAAGGAGGGGTTTGATGATTTCAACTAGGGCTTTTGATAAGTTGTACGTGACTGATCCGATACCGTCTATTATTGGCCGCAGTGGGATATCCTTTTTTTATGTATTTTCGGAGTTCCATAGATCCGGGGGGTGATGCTGGCTGTGGGGATCAGGTGATCATATGCGTCCTTTGTGATTTTTTTGCTTTCTAATTGAGGTTTGAGAAGGGCTTTTAGCATTTTTTTCTTTTCTTCTGTCGGGTTTGTTTTAATGATTTCATATGTGCTGCTGTCTGCCAATGTGGCGTCCATAATTGTGAATGTATGTGACTCACATGCTTGAATTCAGCCTAGAGAGACTTTAGGCTGGCAATGTGTATTGACATCGCACCTCAAGAGGACAATGCGTCTGGACCACCTACGGCTCGAGAGAAAGGAGAGGTCTCCCCGCGTCTGACCATCTGGGGTCAGACAGGAGAGCAGAAGGACTCTAGAGTTTGATAATGCAAATGGGAGAATGTAACTGAAGTGTGTGACTTTGTATGTGATGTATTATTGGAGGTGTGTATAAATGGATGTGAGTGACTGCGTTCTGTCTCTCTCTTTTACTCTGACTGAGAGAGAGGAACGTAGGATGTGAGAGAATTAAAGAAATACTGGAAAGACACCCAGTCTTGTCAATTCTTGACTCCTACATTGGTGACCTATTCATGAATCTGAGCACACCGAGGCTGGAAGACAGCTTCGTGATCAACATGGAAGAACCAGGAGACAACCGCTCAGACCCGGATTCACCGGGAATTGCCCGCAGAGGCACAAGCCTGGTTAAGCTCCCCGAGTTTTGGCACAATGACCCGCACTCATGGTTCCAGCACGTGGAGTCACGGTTCCTACTTGGGGGAGTATCAGCGGACGACATTAAGTTTCATAATGTCATCGCGAGACTCGACAGCCGCACAGCTCGGTGTGTGTGGAGCCTGGTGCAGCAGCCGCCCACTGCTGGAAAATACGACGCGCTGAAAGCCACCCTCATCAAGAGCTTCGTGCCATCGCCCGAGGCAAGGGCCAGGCAGCTGCTGGACCTGCGCGACAGAGGTGGACGCAGACCGACTGTCCTCATGGAGGACATGCTACAGATGATCGGGACGGACAATGACGCGTTCCTTTTCAAGCATATTTTCCTGAGGACCCTCCCAGCGCACACGAGAGGTCCCCTGTCCAGCAGACGATGTGTGAACCAGCAGGACTTCCGCGAGCTGGCCCAGGAGGCGGAGCGGCTCCTCAACGCCTGCGACGAGCAAGAGACCTCCGTGGCAGCGGCAGACCTCGGCACAGCGGCCGGGGGCAGTGTGGAGCCAGAGGCAGCAGAACCCACCCCAGCGACGATGGCGGCGGCGAGATCCCGAGCCAGGGGAGATGTCAGCCTCTGCTATTACCACCGACGCTTCGCCGAGAAAGCGCACAGATGCATCCCGCCGTGCAGCTTCAAAAAGCGGGGAAACGACAGGGCCGGGAGTCGTTAGCAGCTTCCACTCTCAGTGAACGGAACAAGCTGCTTTATCTGACAGACGCGGGCTCCGGGCGGCAATTCCTCGTGAACACCGGAGCCCAGAGGAGCTTCATCACTGCAACTTATGCAGATCGGGTGGCTGGACCCCGCGGAGACAGAGCGACAGCGGCCAACGGCTCCAGCATCAAGACTTACGGAGAGAGAACCTTGTCTCTGTCCTTCCACGGCCGCGCTTATGAGTGGAACTTCATCGTAGCGGCAGTGAGCTTCAATATGTTAGGTGCTGATTTTCTGTGTTCACATGGTTTGTTAGTTGATCTGGCCAACAAACGCCTAGTAAATGCACTCTCTTTCTGTTCTATCCCTTGTGCAGCTCGGGTGTGCCCGCCGCCAGTACAGACCAGCGTCGCCGCAGCAGGTCGTAAGTTTCACACTCTCCTACACCAGTTTCCAGCACTCACAGTTCCCGCTTTTTCAGCTAAGGTGGCGAAACATGGGGTGGAGCACTTCATAACCACGAGTGGCCCACCAGTTTTTGCTAAAGCTCGGCGCTTGGATGCAGCTAAGCTCTCCGTGGCACAGGAGGAGTTCGCCAACCTGGAAAGGTTGGGCATAATTCGCCGCTCGAAGTCCGCTTGGGCTTTCCCCCTGCATATGGTGCCTAAAGCTGACGGCTCGTGGAGACCTTGCGGTGATTATCGCAGGTTAAACAATGCCACAGCTCAGGATCGCTACCCGATTCCGCATATCCAGGATTTTTCAGTGCACCTGGCAAAAGCGCGCATTTTTTCTAAAATAGACATGGTCCGCGGTTATCATCAGGTCCCGGTTCGACCAGAGGATATTCCCAAAACAGCGGTAATAACCCCGTTCGGACTGTTTGAGTTTTTACGCATGCCTTTTGGCCTTAAAGGCGCCGCGCAAACCTTTCAACGGATGATGGACGCAGTGCTGCATGACCTTCCGTTTGTTTTTGTCTACTTGGACAATATTTTAATAGCCAGCGCCTCAGAGGAGGAACACGAAAAACACCTCACTACAGTTTTTCAAAAGTTGGAAGCACACGGGTTGATAATCAACCCGGCCAAGTGCCAGTTTGGCGCAGCGCAAATTGATTTTCTGGGGCACCGTGTCTCACCAGAGGGAGCAGTTCCTCTGCCGGCAAAAGTGCGCGCGGTGGCTGAGTTTCCCCAGCCACAGACAGTGAAAGCGTTGCAGGAATTTTTGGGGATGGTGAATTTTTATAACCGTTTCACACCCCGCGCAGCGCAACTCATGCAGCCGTTATACACCGCGCTTAAAAAAACAGAAGCCTGCCAATGTGATCGAGTGGTCCCCGGAGCGGGAGCGCGCGTTCACAGTGGTAAAAAAAGCACTCGCTGACGCAGCACTGCTGGTGCACCCCGACCCGGCAGCTCGCATAGCGCTAACCACAGACGTGTCAGAGGTAGCGATAGGGGCCGTGGTAGAGCAGCAGGTCGCTGGAGTTTGGCAACCTCTCGCCTTTTTCAGCAGGTCCCTGCACGAGCCCGAGCGGAAATGCAGCGCATTTGACAGGGAACTCCTGGCGCTCCACTTAGCCATTCGCCATTTTCAGTTCTGGCTGGAAGGGCGGCGTTTCACTGCGTTTGTCGACCACAAACCGCTCACTTTTGCGATGTCCAAAACTTCAGAACCGTGGTCAGGACGGCAGCAGAGACAGCTGGCCGCAATTTTGGAATTTACCACCGATATTCAGCATGTGACCGGTAAACTCAATGTAGTGGCAGACTGTCTGTCACGCGCGGTAACAGCACCCGTCCGCGCGGAGCAGGGGTGTGTGGCCGCTTACCCAAAGCGCGATAACAGCGCGGACGCGCACGCGGCTCCGGTCCACGTGGGAATAGATTATGCAGCCATGGCAGCGGAGCGGAGCGAAGACGCCGACGTGCGCGCGCTCCTGTCTGGACCAACAGGGTTAAGGCTGGAGCGAAAAACTTTACAAGCTGGTTCACCCCCTCTAATCTGCGATGTCTCCACCGGGCGACTGCGTCCGGTGGTACCGGCCATGTGGCGCCGTCGCGTTTTCGACGTCGTGCACTCTCTAGCGCACCCGGGAGTACGTGCTTCGGTGAAAATGGTAGCGGAGAAGTTTGTTTGGCCGAGCCGGCGCAAGCACGTGAAGGAGTGGGCTAAAGCCTGCATGGCTTGCCAGCGGGCCAAAATCCACAGGCACACCAAAGCGCCCTTAGAACCATTTCACATTCCGGCTAGGAGGTTCGATCATGTGCATGTGGACCTCGTGGGCCCCCTACCGCCATCTCAAGGGTTCACACATCTCTTGACGATGGTGGATCGGACCACACGTTGGCCGGAAGTGGTCCCTTTAACATCGACCACAGCGGCAGAGGTGGCTCGCGCCTTTTTAATAGCCTGGGTAGCGCGTTTTGGGGTTCCGTCAGATATTACGTCCGATAGGGGACCTCAATTTGCGTCGGAACTGTGGTCAGCAGTGGCCAGCGGCTTAGGAGCGGCAGTACATTGCACTACCGCTCATCATCCCCAGGCCAACGGTTTATGCGAGCGTCTTCACAGGTCTTTGAAGGCAGCCCTCAGAGCGTCGCTAACGGACACAGATTGGGTAAACAAACTACCATGGGTTTTATTAGTGTTGCGTTCGGCACCCAAAGAGGACCTAGATGCCTCACCAGCAGAGTTAGTTTTAGCGCAACCTCTCAGGCTGCCCGGCGAGTTCTTGCCAGACCATTCGGCACCAGCCCCCCCCCCCCCCCGGTCCGGAGATCTCTGAGTAACACGGGAGCGGAAATGCTCCCAGGCCCCGCCCATCACACTTTTCCGCGTGTGTTCGTGCCCAGAGCTTTACAAAAAGCAGAGTTTGTTTTTGTCAGACATGACGCTCAGCGTCACAGCCTCCGCCCACCTTATGACGGTCCATTTCGAATGCTGGAGACCGGGGAGAAATATTTTGTGCTAGATTTGGGGGGCAGGAGGGAGACGATCAGTATTAATAGACTAAAACCTGCTTTTGTGTTGCATAACGAGTCTGTACGGCCGGCGGGCACGCCTCGACGCGGCAGGCCTCCCAGGGGACAGCCCCCGGACCCCCCGCAAGGGGCAAATAACCCTTCTTCCCCTCATTCCACAGATTCACAGCAGGACGGCCCGGCACAGGCTGTGAGACCTGCGTACAGCAGATTCGGGAGAAGATTGAAACCTAGACAACAGGCAGTGTGATGTGGGTTTTGATCAGACTGTTGGATTGTGCTGTAAGGTTCTGCGGGGGGGGGGGGGGGGGTGACGCTGTAGGGGTATGTCCAGTCTTTCGCGTGGCAGGGGAAGTGATGTGGCGTCCATAATTGTGAATGTATGTGACTCACATGCTTGAATTCAGCCTAGAGAGACTTTAGGCTGGCAATGTGTATTGACATCGCACCTCAAGAGGACAATGCGTCTGGACCACCTACGGCTCGAGAGAAAGGAGAGGTCTCCCCGCGTCTGACCATCTGGGGTCAGACAGGAGAGCAGAAGGACTCTAGAGTTTGATAATGCAAATGGGAGAATTTAACTGAAGTGTGTGACTTTGTATGTGATGTATTATTGGAGGTGTGTATAAATGGATGTGAGTGACTGCGTTCTGTCTCTTTTTACTCTGACTGAGAGAGAGGAACGTAGGATGTGAGAGAATTAAACAAATACTGGAAAGACACCCATTCTTGTCAATTCTTGACTCCTACACCAACATGGTTTCCATCTGTTTTTCGTATGTTTCCGTGTCCAATATTACTGTTGTTCTACCTTTATCTGCTGGGAGGATTGTGATCGTTTTATCTGTTTTGAGTGAGTTTAATGTTTTTTCTTCTTTTCTTGTAACGTTGCTTTGTGGTAATTTGGCCGTTTTTAGGATTCCCGCAACTGCGTTCCGGAGTGATGCCTTTTTTCCTTGGTCCTGGATTTTTTCGCATGCCAGTTCTGTTGCGAGGATGTATTCTTCATGGGGTATTTTAGCTGGTGTGATGGCGAAGTTCAGTCCTCTGCTCAGGACTGTTTTTTTCCATGTCCGTGAGTGTGTGTTGTGATAGGTTTTTGACCCACTTAGCGTTTGTTTCCGTGTGTGTTTGTCTTCGTCCGTTCTTCCTTTCTGTGAGTTTTTTTTAGTTTTTTCAATTGGCGGTTTTTCATTGTAATGAATTCTTGTTCATGTGCGTGTTTTAATTGTGCTTTCATCTGTTCCTGCGTTTCCTGGTCGGTCGGGTAGCGTTGCTTGAACATGTCCGTTTCCTCCTTGATTTGGTTGTTGATTTTGTCCACTTTATTTCACCGGGGCCAGCTCGGTGGATCTGACAGATCTGCTGAGCTGGAAAATCAGCTGATAAATGTCACCTGGCAGCAATCAGCTGACTCTTCTGATGAAGGCTGCAGTGCAGTTGAAACATGTAAAGAAGGTAAAGACATTTTTATTTTATTTTTTGTCTTTCATATGAACAAAAGATAAATAATTAAAAGAAGACAAAATGAACCTATTTGATGTATGAGTGATACCTGCCTTTGATCTTTGATGACATCATAGCAAGTCCTATGGTCTTTTAGTGAATCCTATGATCATCATCATCGAGTCCTATGATCTTGGATGATGCCATAGCAAGGCAAGGCCTATGATCATGAGTGATGCCTACCTTTGATATCATGACTTTGATCTTTGACATCATAGCGAGTCCTATTGTGGGTGACCGCAACAACAGACTGGGACAAGCAGAGCGCTCAGCTGGAGCAACTGGCAGAACAATGAGATGTGTGTATTGATATCAATAGGCAGCCTCCCTTTGTCTAGCTTTTTCCTGCCAGTAATCTTCCTATTGTTATGGGTGACTCTCAAATGCAAATGTCTTCCCGTCAGTAATCCTTCCTTTTGATGTGGGTGACTCTCAAATGCAAATGTCCATGCCTACTGCTGTGAATGCATTGTCTGTAGTGGGGTATTTAAACTGCATCGCTCTGTAACTCTTCCTCCCCCTCTGACCACTGCTTCTGACACACGCATTGCCTGTCTTCTGACGAGAGCCTCCGGGCCCGCTCCGGCGCGCCTGCACGGCGCTGGAGTGGGTGTTGTGATGGCAGTATGATTAATAAACTCCCTCAAAAACTCTCAGTTCGCTCATTATTTCATGCCGCTACACTGGTGACCCCGAGAAAGCACACGCTTTGTGCAACGCAACCTTCTGGTCTGGACAGCCACACTGGTGACCCGACCCAAGAAAAGAACACGCTGGCAGCCCGCGGCGGTGACTCTCCGACAACAAGCGAACGCAGCAGCCTGACGCAAATGATCTGCCCTCCCTTCTGCTACAGGGAGACCTCGACGCAGAGCCACCACCTGGCGAAACTCTCCGGAGATCACCCACGACCGGGAAAGCTGCAGAAAGCTTCATGGTGAGATCTGCACGCCTGAGATCTACACATCCACGCTGGGACCGGCCGCTCTCACAGCTCCTCCACACGAGAGCGCACGCACCTTGTCCTCTCTCCACGACGGCGAACTCCAGGGCCGAAAGAGAATGCAGTGCGTGGACCTGAACGCACCATGACCAAACTACAGCAACAACCTGAACAGGGATGACCATCGGCGCCGACTACGCTGATCTCCAGCAAGCTCCCTGACCCTGACTCGCCTCTACAGCGGACCTGCCAAGCACCGAACCCCGCATGCACACCGGGGGGTTATGAGGACAGCGCACCCCGCACGGGACAATACCGGCTCCACACAGACCGCCATCGTCCTTCGCCGCTGCACACAGAACCTTCAGGGCTGCTCACACACCTGAAGCACGCACGCAGCTCGCTCACAGGATTTTGTAATGGTCTCAGCCACGGCGCACAAGGGAATTCAGCCGTCAGCTGTCCCCGAGGACTTTAGGACTGCGCGCGCACCTAAAGTCAACACGCCAAGTCCCTCACTGCTGCAGCTCCTTTTTTTCTTCATGGCCGCGAGAGGAGTCAGAGACTAATTTTTCTTCTTACAGCTGCTGTGGACCTCCACACGTTCAGCGGGACAGCCCCTCAACATCGCGGAGCCACAGGCAATTTTTGTGCGGCCCAGACAATTTCGCCGTCCCGGGCCGGCACTTGCTACCCCCACCCCCCTCCCTCCACCGCTGCTTGCAGCGAGCTCCCCCCACAGCTCGCTCCCAAAGCCGGACTATCGAGGCCTCAGCTTCCCGCCGAGCCCTCTGGGGGGGGGGGGGGGGGGGGAGTACTGTGGGTGACCCCCACAACAGACTGGGACAAGCAGAGCGCTCAGCTGGAGCAACTGGCAGAACAATGAGATGTGTGTATTGATATCAATAGGCAGCCTCCCTTTGTCTAGCTTTTTCCTGCCAGTAATCTTCCTATTGTTATGGGTGACTCTCAAATGCAAATGTCTTCCTGTCAGTAATCCTCCTATTGATGTGGGTGACTCTCAAATGCAAATGTCCATGCCTACTGCTGTGAATGCATTGTAGTGGGGTATTTAAACTGCATCGCTCTGTAACTCTTCCTCCCCCTCTGACCACTGCTTCTGACACACGCATTGCCTGTCTCCTGACGAGAGCCTCCGCCGCTCCGGCGCTCCTGCACGGTGCTGGAGTGGGTGTTGTGATGGCAGTATGATTAATAAACTCCTTCAAAAACTCTGTTTGCCCCTTATTATTTCATGCCGCTACACTATGATCTTTTAGCGAGTCTATGATCTTCGATGTCATAGCCAGCCCTATGATCATGAGTGATGCCTGCCTTTGATCTTTGATGTTATAGCAATTCCTATGATCTTTTAGCGAGTCCTATGATCGTGACAGACACAGAGATTTCTTGAATTATATCATCACACTATACGTATATAATTCAAGAAATCTCTGTGTGCGTCTGTCACGATCATAGGACTCGCTATGACATCAAAGATTAAAGGCAGGCATCAGAATCATAGGACTCGCTATGATATCAAAGATCAAAAGCAGGCATCACTCACGATCATAGGACTCGCTATGACACCAAAGATCAAAGGCAGGCATCACTGAATGAGTGGTGACGTGCTTTCTTACACCTGCTTTCTACGGGCATGCAGAAATACTTGCTTATATTTGGTTTCTACGGACATGTGCGGGTATGCACTAGCATAGAGTGATAAACCAGAAAATCACTAGAATGTAAACAAACTGATAAAAAGACATCAGACCTACCGCTCATCATGTGTCGCCATGCGTCCATGTGCTCATCCCCGGTCCTTATATTGTCTTCTGTTGGTCATTTTCGCTTTCTCTCACATCCAGAAACAATCACATTTATCTTCTGATTTATTCCACCTCGATTTTGGTTAGATTACACTGCAGAACTGGCAGTACTGTCCTCTCCGTCACATGCTGCATTGTCAGTGGTGGACGAAAAGTGTTCCATTCCGGTCCATCTTGTGCTATCCAGAAAGTAAATATTTCCCTACAGAAGCTAAATAATCCCTTTTAGAATCCTAGTTGGCAAAATTTGGGGCAAATGCTTCCTCCCTGGAAATATATGTTGTGCAATTGCTTATACGTTTCTTCCTCTATGCGCTGGAAGTGATATCAGATTTGACGCGGTTCTGATTTGCTGAACTTAGTCCTCCTGTGAAGAGCGGTAAGCTATACGTGTCTGCCCTCTAGTGATGTGAAATGCTTGGTACATCTGGGTTTATTTTGTTTTTTTTGTTCATACTTTTTTTTTTTTTTTTTTTTTTTTTTTTTTTTTACCAATCACATGACAGGTGTGAATCTGCGACACCAGCCACAGGAGAGGCAGATCATGTAATCTAATGTAATCCTTACAGGGTTAAAAGTGCAGTTGTAATAGTGTAGTTATGCAACTTTTGTAACACTTGCAGAAATGCAGTGTTAAGGAATACACTGAATTAGTCAGGCCACAAGCCATATATCGGTTTTGTATCAGTATCGGCTAATATCCAAATTTAAAAATATCAGATCAGGCATTTAAAAAGCTGTATTGTTACAGTCCTAATAAAATGTCTAAAATACCATCCTAGAGCAATTGCCAATGCTTTTTATTAAGTGACTGCCTTTAGCAGCCTTAAATACAGAGGCATGCAGACACTTGAATGATAGATAATTAATGCATCTCTTCTTTTAGATTTGATTGGCGGTTGGCAACCAGCTTACAGGTGCATTACCACCATGTACTTCACTTTATATCATCACTCGATATATCCAAAGATGCATCTCACCTCCAAACAATAGGTTCATTAACCAGTGGCTGACGTCATTTAAAACATCTTTTACACACCCACTCGATTCAGTGATAGTGATTATTTATTCTTTTGCAAAAACTTTCCATTAATTAATGTTAATACTTACACTGCTGCTTTATGCAAAAAAAAAAAAAATCATTTCT
This sequence comes from Pholidichthys leucotaenia, assembly GCA_020510985.1. Classification (NCBI taxonomy): domain Eukaryota; kingdom Metazoa; phylum Chordata; class Actinopteri; order Cichliformes; family Pholidichthyidae; genus Pholidichthys; species Pholidichthys leucotaenia. The sequence continues at coordinate 159,757,956 of CM035838.1, read as the reverse complement.
TAATGACAGTAGGTGGAGTAAACTACAGCAGGTCATCAGTGCATTTTTGGTGTCAAATAAGCAGGTGACAAGAATGTGCTGAAAATCTCCATGAAATTAAAATGTTGTACATGACAGCTGTATACAAATTAGGATCAATATCATGTATAAGCCTTTCAAAGGACAGTCCATTACAGCTGATGTCATTTGTTAAATATTTAGACCACTTAAGGCACCAATCCACAAAAACATTTAATCAGACATTACCAAACATTTAATGAGATATTAACAACAACAAAAAAAATGCTCCATCTTTTACATTTCATTCAATGACTGCCAAGGATATGCCAAGTTTAAAAAAAAAACAAAAAAACAAAAAAAAATAATGTCAAATTAAAAGGAAAAATAGACAAATGAAAGTCTGCCTTCTTAATAAATCCTTCCTTGAAAGCAACAGGGCCTGGAAACAAAGAAAATGTTTGTGAATGGGCAAATTCTCCTCACTGTATTTAAAGTGACACTGGCAAAAATCAAATTTTTTTCTGTTAACATGTCTAACATGTTTCTTGTGTTTTACAAGACATATCATGAGCAAAATCAGTCCAAACTCCCAAGTATGTAAATGGTAAAATGGTAAATGACATTCACTTATATAGCGCTTTTATTCTCATCTCTTGATGACCAAAGCACTTTACAGATCCTGCTATCCACCCATTCACACACTGATGGTGGCATGCTGCCTAACATGGCACTTCCAGACCCACCAGGAGCAATTGGGGGTGAAGTGTCTTGCCCAGGGACACAACGGCAGGATATCTGGGGAGAGCAGGATTTGAACCGCTAACCATGTGGTTATTGGATGACCTGCTCTTCCTCCTGAGTCACTGCCGTCCTCACTGCCGTATGTGTTTTTTTTTTTTTCCTGTGAATGTCTGCTTAAAAAAGGCAGATTTGGACAGAGCGTTTCTAGGTACGTCAGTATTCTTGCTTAGCCTGATTGGTTATAACATTAACCAGTCAGGCTAAGCACTGTGACCCCTACTTGACACTCTCAGGGGAAGAGGAAGGAGCTGATGAGCAAGCAGGAGCTCAGTTTTTTACAAGTTGGGAAAGATGGCAGATTATACGGGAGGGGGTGGTGGGACTGAAAAGTTCATAGTGGTCAAATTTGGCCAAATGTGGTTTATTTTTCAACTGCAGGGATCCAAGCGCTGCAATACCGATGGAAGAAGTGTGTGGACCAAAGGGAAGACTATGTTGAAAAATAAACCATATTTGGTCAGATTTGACCACTATGAACTTTTCTGCCTTTGAACTTTTCAGCCCCGCGTACGTGTTCAGGTTTTGGCTGTGTGAGCAAGCAATCCTTTGTTCAGTTACATGCCTTACCCACAGACGTGAAAATACGACAACCAAAGATTAATTTTTTTTGGAAAAACCTCAGTGTTCCTGCTAAAATACCGGAGAGGACATAGGTTTGCAGCCTGCATGCCGGAAGAGATGGCCCTGGTGTGCGTGGCGCAACAGCCGGGCCAAGTATCGTCGTAGGTGAACCTGCAGAAGGATCATTCTCAGTGGAGCAGAGAGGCATTTGTTGCCCGGCTGGAGGGATCCCTCACCGAGAGTTCCCACCGGTCCGCCCCACCAGCCGCCTCGCCTCTCCCAGGAGCGAGCAGAGAAGAATCCTCCAAAGCAACTGAATGTTCCTCAGCTCCTCCCTCTTCCCCAGAAGGAGCGGTCTCTGGTTACCCACTCACCGCAGATCGCCTCGCTGAGGGCTGCCGAGCAGCTCGAAGCGAGGTGAGCTCCAAAGGAAGGAGGCCAGGGAGCGCCTCGGAGGCGGACCAAGGCAAACTGTTCACCGGCCCCCAACAAGGCAATCCACAGTGAGTGGGTAAGCTATGGAACGCTTGTGCATTCAAAAAGATGTGCAAATTTGCGTGTCCATGCAGGGCTGGGCAGTGATTCTTCCGTAGGTTCACCTATGACCGTACTTCTTCAAGTTGGATCGTCTTCTTGGAGCCTAGTACAATGTCCTCGTCTTCTTCCAGCTACTGGTGGGTGGGAGTATGGGTGGAGATAATTAGAATATTCATAGACCATGCATGCTTAAGTAGGTCAAAGACATAAAAGCTCTTTCCAAGCCATTCTAAGGCAATGAGAATTTTTTGTGTATAAAAAGCCACAATATACCATTTTGGACAAAATACATTGGTTTAGAGCCACTGGAGTAGGTCTTTAAACTCAAACCAGGAGTCTCCAACCTGCAGCTCCCAGTGTCTTTGACAAGAAAAAAAAAACATAAGAAAAAAACAAGTGTTAAAAAAAAAAAAATAAATAAATCAGGCCTTCAAGAAAAGAGTTGCAAAAATGCAGGAAAAACTGTAAATTTAGGAGGAAAATATATACATTTGAAATAAAAATATTAAAAAAAAAGGTTAGCTTTAAGGAATCAGTGGAAAATTTATGAGACAAGTTACACATTTTAAAAATTTGCTTATCAATAGAAACAGACCATTTTAAACATAACTTAATTCTTGCCATAAGAGGGTACCATTTGTACACTTTTGTACAAAAATTCATGTTCAGGTCTGGTGAACATAATTCTACCAACAACTTCTGCAGAGATTCTGGGAAATCGTATTAATGGGTTTACAATTCAAAAGGAATGTAGGCTTGGTCAGCTTCTGGCATTTCAATGACTTTGGGGTGGGGGTGTAAGAGTTATTTATAATCACTCCAATATTTTCAGGTTTATGGCCACAGTCAAGCCAAAACTTTTATACTAAACCTCTATCTGGGGACAGTTTGAATGGAACAAGAAAGGTGATCAAATGCATCCTGACAATGGCCAGCTGCAACTGTAGCAAATTTCTGCTCAGTCATTTCTGGAATTAAACCTGTGATTGACCGCCTATTATTTGGAAGGTTCATCATTCAAGTATTGGCTGACATTTGAAGGCACCTTTTGTCAACAGCTGACATGAGGTTCTTTGCCCCCCCCCATCCTGTCAGGCAGCTAGGTCAACAGAACAGAAATCTGCTACCCTTACTGTGCCCAAAACAGATCAACTTTGTAAAATGAGCTTTATACAGTACCTATGTACTGTATATTGCTGCAAACTCCTCTTGTAATAATTGTTAAAACTTTATTTTACCCATGAAGAGCCCGACAGGATGGGGAATGGGGAAAGGAAGTGTGGGGAGGGGAAAAGAAAACGGAGAGGAACAGACAAAGAAGACAAAAACCAACAACTAAAACAAATGGAAGACAGACCGCTTCTTCCATCGAAGAGGTCTCAATACGAGTCTGGTAACCAAGCAACCAAGCACCACTGCCACAGACCCCGGGGACCCCCATGCCCAAAGAGGTCCCCCCGTGCAGGAGAGCCCATGTAGCCGAGAGGCACTACCCCCTCAGTCCAGCACCTCTCGACTGGCAGACACACCCATTCACACCCACATGCACTCACTCACTCTCGCTCCCCCCACTCCCCTACACAGTGCCGCACTCGCACTCCTGTACCCTCCCATTCTCTCTCACTCCTGTACCCACTCAATCTTGCTCCCACTTGCCCTCATGGTCATCCACTCTCACTCACATTCACCCATACACGTGCTCTCACTCACACTCCGACCAACTCATATCCATTCGTGCTCTCCCCCACCCTCATTCACCCTTATTACTTAAGGTGACCATGATGCAGAGAGCCTCAACGTGCACCAGCACCCGGTAGCAGTCGGGGAGACCACCGGCACAGGCCCACAGCCGCCATCCCCCCGCCAACCCACCCCAGGGCGGCCGCAGCCACAGAAGCAGACCCTCTTCCCCAGCGCTCACCCAAGCGACTGATCAGCAGACCACTGCAGGCGCCCCGAGATGCCACCCGACACGCAAAGTGCAACACAAATCCGACAGCACCCAGGGATTCTGACAACAAGCCGGGTCCCAGGCCCCAGGCAGAAGGAGGGCAACAGGGGTGGGGGAGGACCCCCCCCCTCATCCTTGCACAAGTCGTGATACGTGTGTGTCAGTCATATGATGTGATTGTGTGCAGGTGTGTGAACTACCATAATGCAGTTAAAATTTGGGTGGTGGTGGCTGGAGCACCACTAGCCACTGTGGTAGGCACCGGGGCCCCCATCCCCCCAAGCCCTCAATGTCTAAAATGCAATAAAAATTGAGGTGAGGGCAGCTCTACTGCACGGCAAAGGATCCCCTTCACTGACACAGTGCGGCACACCCCTGCCACAAAACCCTAAGTATATCCAAGAAGATGCATGTTCGACCTAGAGTCGGGGGGTGGGGGGGGTGATAAGACTTGGATGGAGGTGGCTCAAAATGGAATCTGCCCCCTCCAGAAGCCAGCTCAGAAACTGGTTCAGGAGGCCACCCACTTCCCCCAATCCCAACCCAGGGCGAGGGCCACCAGGCCAGGCAAGCCTGGGACCCACCCGCATAGGCAGCGTATGCTGCCGGGGCTCCCAGCACCACAAATATGATGGAGCAGCCACACTCATTCCCACTCATCTTGCACACATGAAGGTGCACAACCACGATAGTTACAATAGTGAGCAATGGGCCAAGTGGAGGAGTTTAAGTATCTTGGGGTCTCCAGGGACAAGAGTTGCAAATTAGCTAATAGCTATACACTCTTTGTGCAACACATTAGATTGATTGTCATTTGATTAATTGTCTATGTTTATTGCACTGTCCCTGTCAAATAAACAAAATAAAAAAATTATTCACGAGCGAGGGGAAAATGGAGCAAGAGATTGACAGACAGATCGGAGCAGCATCTGCAGTGATGTGGACATTGTACCGGTCTGTTGTGGTGAAGAGGGAGCTGAGCTCTAAGGCAAAGCTTTGGGTAATGACCGAAAGAACAAGATCGCGGATACAAGCAGCTGAAATAAGCTTTCTCCGTAGGATTGCTGGACTCACCCTCAGAGATAGGGTGAGGAGCTCAGTCATCCGGGGGAGGCTCAGAGTAGAACCGCTGTTCCTCCACATTTAAAGGAGTCAGTTGAGGTGGTATGGGCATCTGATCAGGATGCCTCCTGGACGCCTCCCACTTGAGGTGTTTCGGGCACGTCCCATTGGGAGGAGACCCTGGGGCAGACCCAGGACTCTGTGGAGAGACTATGTCTCCCAGCTGGTCTGGGAACGCCTTGGTATCCTCTCTGAAGAGCTGGAGCAGGTGGCAGGGGAGAGGAGAGGGAAGTCTGGGCTTCTCTGCTTGAACTGCGGCCTCCGCGACCCAGACCTCCGGAAAAGCGGTAGAAGATGGATGAATGGATGGATGGATGGGCCGGACCCATATGGCACCCCACATGCTAAGGGACACCCCCCGAGCACCCACCACAAGCCCCCCAACCAACCACCCCAGACACACACCAACAGAGGCAAGCCTCCCCACAGCCACAGCCACCCCGGAGCAGCCCAACGGCAACACAGCTGCCAACCTGCACCAACACCCCTCCGACCACCCACACACACCCGGCGCCAAAGACACCAGGGGCAATGCAACAAAACGCCCTGCCCCGTAACACAACATCAGGGCGGCCGGGACAAGCAGGCCCCGAATCACCAACCCCCAGGCAACTAGATGGTCCGCCCCACCCCCGCCACCCAACGAGGTTCCCCCACCCACACACACATCCTCCATCCCCGCACATCCACCCACAGGTATCCACACCTGTACACCCCCCCACCCTCATGTGTGCACACACACACACACCATCACACATGCCCACCTACACCCACACACAGCCCCACATGTCCACATACACACATGCACGCGCACCCACATCTGCACCCATTCACACGCACCTGCACGTACACACACACAGCCACCCCGGGACAGACTCCCCCGGACACTGGCCCCAGTGGGTCACAGAGAACCCTCATGGTCAGGGTGCAGCCCGCTGCCAGAGGCGCCAAGGATAGCGAGCCACCGCCCACCACCCCTCATGTTATAGAGTTAATAAGCGGGGACCAGAGAGAATTGAATTCAGCCAATTGGTTATTTGAGGAAGTAGACATTCTCTCCAGGCTAATATAATGTGATTGTAAATTATTATCGTGAGTCATGGATAAATTATTTCTTGATTTCCATTTCATGAAGATGGTTCTTACTGTCTTATGCATAGCAAAGAAAACTATGCGTGACATCCTTGCCTCTATATTTATTTCATTTAAATCACCCAATATGCAAAGTGTGGGTGAGGGTGGAATACGATGCCCAAGCCATGCCGACAAGTCCTCACATATCTTCGACCAAAACTTTTGGACCAGTGCACAAGACTACATAGCATGCATATAACTATCAGGGACATTGCTGGTGCAGTAGGAGCAGATATTTGTGTGGCTCAGGCCAATTTTGAACATCCTTTGTCCTGTGGAATGAGTGCTATGTAGAACTTTGTACTGTATGAGTTGTAAATTAGAGGTTTTACTCATCATAAAAGTGTTATTTGTGTCCAAAAGCGGAACCAGGACTCCTGGAGAGGGGGTGGAGCTTGGCCTACTCTAGAGTTGCCCCGGGCGAGAGGTGGCGAGCAGGGGTGGGTATACTTGTATCCCCCCACCTTGCAGCCTCAAAATTGGAGTTTTCCCCAGTAGACCAAAGGGCTGTTTCCCTGCACCTTCAGGTTGGGAAATGGGTCCTGACCATCATTTGTGCCTATGCACCAAATGATGGTTCAGAGTACCCACCCTTTTTGGAGTCTCTGACTGGGGTGCTGGAGGGTGCTCCTCTTGGAGACTCCACTGTCCTACCGGGGGACTTCAATGCGCATGTGGGCAACGACAGTGAAACCTGGAGGGGGGTGATTGGGAGGAACGGCCTGCCTGATCTGAACCCGAGTGGTATTCAGTTACTAGACTTCTGTGCGAACCACAGTTTGTCCATAAACACCATGTTCAAGCATGTGAGTGTCCATATGTGCACCTGGCACCAGGACACCCTAGGTTGCAGGTCGATGATCGATTTCGTTATCGTGTCATCAGACCTGCAACCATACAGTATGTCTTAGACACTCGGGTAAAGAGAGGTGCAGAGCTGTCAACTGATCACCACCTGGTGGTGAGTTGGATCCAATGGCAGGGGAGACTGCTATTCAGACCTGGTAGACCCAAACATATAGTGAGGGTGTGCTGGGAGCATCTGGCTGAGGCCCCTGTCTGGGAGGTTTTCAACTCCCACCTCCAGAAGAACTTCGACCACATTCCGAGAGAGTCTGGAGACATGGAGTCTGAATGGGCCATGTTCTCCACCTCCATTGTTGAAGCGGCTGCCCAGAGCTGCGGCCGTAAGGTTGTCGGTGTATCTCGTGGTGGCAACCCCCAAACCAAGTGGTGGACACCAGTGGTGAAGGGGGCCATTAAGCTGAAGGAGTCTTACCAGGCTTGGTTCACTTGTGGGACTCCCGAAGTAGCTGAGGTGTACCGGCAGGCCAAATGGAGTGCGCCTCGGGTGGTTGCTGAAGCAAAAACCTGGGTGTGGGAGGTGTTCGGTGAGACCATGGAACAAGACTTTCAGTAGGTGTCGAAGAGATTCCGGCAAACTGTCCGGTGGCTCAGGAGGGGGAAGCAGCTCCCTGTCCACACTGTGTATGGTGCGGATGGGGCACTGCTGACTTCGACTGGGGATATCGTCAGGCGGTGGAAGGAATACTTCGAGTATCTCCTCAATTCCACTGCCACGCCTTCCACAGAGGAAGAAGGGCTTGTGGACGAGGGGCATGACTCGCCAATCACAGGGGCTGAGGTCGCCAAGGTGGTTAAAAATCTCTTTAGTGGCCAGGCCTCAGGGGTGGACAAGAGTTGTCCTGAGTACCTCAAGGCTCTGGATGTTGTAGGGCTGTCATGGTTGACATGCCTCTGCAACATTGAGTGGGCATCAGGGAGAGCGCCTTTGGCATGGCAAACCAGGGTGGTGGTTCCTCCCTTTAAAAAAAGAAAAAGAAAAAAAAAAGAGGGGGACCGGAGGGTGTGCTCCAACTTTAGAGGGATCACACTCCTCAGCCTCCCTGGGAAGGTCTATGCCAAGGTACTGGAGAGGAGAGTCCGGCCGTTGGTCAAACCTCGGATTCAGGAGGAGCAATGTGGTTTACGTCCTGGCCATGGCACATCGAACCAACTCTTTACCCTCTCAAGAATCCTCAAGGGTTCGTGGGAGTTTGCCCAACCAGTTTACATGTGTTTTGTGGACTTGGAGAAGGCATTTGACCACGTCCCTCATGGTTTTTTTGTGGGGGCTGCTTCAGGAGTATGGGGTATTGGGCTTGTTATTACGAGCTAGCCGGTCGCTATACGACCGTTGTGAGAGTTTGGTTCGTATTGCCAACACTCGGTCGGACTCATTCCCAATGAGAGTTGGACTCCACCAGGGCTGCCCTTTGTCACCAATCCTGTTCATAATTTTTAAGGACAGGATTTCTAGGCGCAGCCAGGGAATGGAGGGTGCCATGCTTGGTGACCACAGGATCTCATCTCTGTTGTTTGCAGATGTTGTCGTCCTGTTGGCTTCAACCAGCAATGACCTACAGGTCTTACTGGGATGGTTTGCCACTGAGTGTGAAGTGGCTGGGATGAGAATCAGCACCTCCAAGTTCAAGTCCATGATCCTCTCCGGATTGGGGACAAGCTCCTGCCCCAAGTAGACGAGTTCTAGTATCTCGGGGTTTTATTCACGAGTGAGGGGAGAATGTTGCGAGAGATTGACAGACGGATCGGCGCAGAATCTGCAGTGATGCAGACATTGTACCGGTCTGTCATGGTGAAGAGGTTGCTGAGTTCTAAGGCAAAGCTGTCGATTTACCGGTCAATCTACATTCCTACCCTCACCTATGGTCATGAGCTTTGGGTAATAAGATAAGATAAGATAAGCTTTTATTAGTCCCACAATGGAGGAATTCCAGGATTGCAACAGCACAGGGATAGCAACACTCAGAGCAACAATCAGAAGGCAAGAGAAAAAAAAGAAACAAGTGCAGCAAGTATACATATGTACATATAAACATAAATAAATAAATATAAATATATATAGACACACAGTGCGGAGCATTGTAGCTAGATGGAATAATATGTAGATATATAAAAAACACAGTGCGGAGCACTGTAGCTAGATGGAATAAACATGTAGATATATAAACACACCCAGTGCGGAGCATTGTAGCTAGATGGAATAAATATGTAAATACAGTGGGGCAAAAAATATTTAGTCAGCAACCAATTGTGCAAGTTCTACCACTTAAAAGATGAGAGAAGTCTTCAATTTTCATCATAGGTATACCTCAACTATGAGAGACAAAACGAGAAAAAAAAAATCCAGAAAATCACATTGTCTGATTTTTAAAGAATTTATTTGCAAATTATGGTGGAAAATAAGTATTTGGTCACCTACAAACAAGCAAGATTTCTGGTTCTCACAGACCTGTAACAACTTCTTTAAGAGGCTCCTCTGTCCTCCACTCGTTACCTGTATTAATGGCACCTGTTTGAACTCGTTATCAGTATAAAAGACACCTGTCCACAACCTCAAACAGTCAGACTCCAAACTCCGCTATGGCCAAGACCAAAGAGCTGTCAAAGGACACCAGAAACAAAATTGTAGACCTGCACTAGGCTGGGAAGACTGAATCTGCAATAGGTAAGCAGCTTGGTGTGAAGAAATCAACTGTGGGATCAATTATTAGAAAATGGAAGACATACAAGACCACTGATAATCTCCCTCGATCTGGGGCTCCATGCAAGATCTCACACCGTGGGGTCAAAATAATCACGAGAACGGTGGGCAAAAATCCCAGAACCACACGGGGGGACCTAGTGAATGACCTGCAGAGAACTGGGACCAAAGTAACAAAGGCTACCATCAGTAACACACTATGCCGCCAGGGACTCAAATCCTGCAGTGCCAGACGTGTCCCCCTGCTTAAGCCAGTACATGTCCAGGCCCATCTGAAGTTTGCTAGAGAGCATTTGGATGATCCAGAAGAGGATTGGGAGAATGGCATATGGTCAGATGAAACCAAAATAGAACTTTTTGGTAAAAACTCAACTTGTCGTGTTTGGAGGAGAAAGAGCACCATACCTACTGTGAAGCATGGGGGTGGAAACATCATGCTTTGGGGCTGTTTTTCTGCAAAGGGACCAGGACTGCTGAAGATCCAAGATGGCGCCCACAGCGGTCGACATGGTGCTTCGCTGCGCTCTTTGTTTGTTTTTGTTTGTCAATTGTGTGTCTGCTTGCACTTATACCCGTGAAGAACTTTTAAATATCAGGACTTTGACCCCCACGGACCTCCTCCCAGTTTTTCTAGCCCCTGCCGCCGATCTGGTTTATTGTTTGGCTCGGAAAGTGAGACGGCGGAAGAGAGGAAGACGAGCGGGCGCTCTCGTACGACTTCGCAGGAGAGGCTCGCGAACGGCGCTGCCTGGCATATTTCTGTCCAATACCAACTCTCTCTCTAACAAGGTGGATGAACTGAGACTGCTGATGCGTTTTAAGGACCTCGCCTCCTCAGCTGTCCTCTGCTTTACTGAGACCTGGCTCCGGGAAAATATACCGGACAGCGCGCTGCGCCTCGACGGCTTCCAGCTCTTCCGTGCTGATCGTGACACAGAGCTTTCCGGCAAGACCACAGGAGGCGGTGTCTGCTTCTACATCAACTGTAGCTGGTGCTCTGATGTAACGGAAATTTCCAAACACTGTTCTCCTGCCTTGGAATTTCTTGTTATCAACTGCAAGCCTTTTTATTCCCCACGGGAGTTTGCTTCTTTTATACTGATCGCTGTGTACGCCCCTCCCGACGCGGACACGCGCGAAGCTCAGCGCGTGCTCGCGGATCACATTCAACACACAGAGCGGAGTTTTCCAGACTCGCTGATTATTGTGGCTGGTGACTTTAATCAGTGCAATCTGAGCCACGATCTCCCCCGCTACAAACAGTTTATTAAATGCCCCACCAGAGGATTAAACACACTGGATCACTGTTACACCACAGTGAAAGACGCATATCGCGCTGTCCCTCGAGCTGCGCTGGGATTATCTGATCACGTGATGGTTCACCTCATTCCCACATACAGACAGAGATTGAAGCTCACTAAACCTGTTGTGAGCACTACGAAGATACGGACCAGTGATGCTGAGGAGAAGCTGGAAACGTGCATGGAAATATCTGACTGGGGCATGCTTAAAGGAGCCACGCATGATCTGGATGAGTACACGGACACTGTGAACTCATATATCCACTTTTGTGAAGAGAACATTCTTCCATCACGCACCAGGGTGAGTTACTCTAATGACAAACCCTGGTTCACAGCTAAGCTCAGACAGATCAGGAAGGAGAAGGAAGCAGCGCTGAAAAGTGGAGACAGGGACTGCTACAGGGAGGTTAAATACCGGTTTAACAGAGAGCTGAAGAGGGCTAAATCTGTGTACTCAGAGAGACTCCAGCAGCAGTTCACTGCTAATGATTCGGCTTCCGTGTGGAGAGGACTGAGGCAGATCACCAACTATCGGCCTCAGGCTCCTAAAGGTCAGGATGACAAAGCCCTTTGTCAGAGACTGTCCCAACACTATGCCCGTTTTGACACCTCGTCATCTGTGTCCAACTCCCCCCCTCCCTCCAGCTCCACAGCCTCCACATTCCCTACTTCATTTAAGGCACACCCCCCCACCTCCCCCCCTCCCCTTATCATCAGTGAGCAGGATGTGCTCAAACAGTTCTCCAGACTGAACCCGCGCAAGGCCCCCGGCCCAGACGGCGTGTCTCCCTCCACCCTGAGACTCTGTGCGAAACAGCTGGCTCCTGTATTCACAGACATTTTTAACACCTCCCTTAAGTTATGCCACGTGCCGTCCTGCCTCAAATCCTCCACCATCATCCCTGTCCCCAAGAAGCCACGGATCACTGGACTTAATGACTACAGACCTGTAGCGCTCACCTCTGTAGTCATGAAGTCCTTTGAGCGCCTGGTCCTGTCCCACCTCAAGTCCATCACCACCCCTCTCCTGGACCCGCTGCAGTTTGCCTACCGAGCCAACAGGTCTGTAGACGATGCAGTCAACCTGGCCCTCCACTCCATCCTGCAGCACCTGGACTCCCCGGGAACCTACGCCAGGATCCTGTTTGTGGACTTCAGCTCCGCATTCAACACCATCCGCCCCGCTCTGCTCCGGGACAAGCTGTCCCTGCTCAACGTGCCTGACTCCCTCTGCAGGTGGATCATCGACTTCCTGACGGACCGGAGGCAGCATGTGCGGCTGGGAAAGACTGTCTCAGACTATACTAGCATCAGCACCGGATCACCCCAGGGCTGTGTACTTTCCCCCCTACTCTTCTCCCTTTACACCAACTCCTGCACCTCCAGCCACCAGTCTGTCAAGTTGATCAAGTTTGCGGACGACACCACCCTCATCGGGCTCATCTCCAACGGCGACGAGTCCGCCTACAGGAGAGAGGTGGCCCAGCTGGCGTCCTGGTGCAGCAATAACAACCTGCAGCTGAACGCTCTGAAGACAGTGGAGATGATTGTAGACTTCAGGAAAGTCACTACTCCTCTGCCCCCCCTCACCCTCTCAGGCTCTCCCATCACCACTGCTGATTCCTTCCGCTTCCTAGGCACTACCATCACCAGGGACCTCAAATGGGAGCTGACCATCAGCTCACTCATCAAAAAAGCCCAGCAGAGGATGTTCTTCCTGCGGCAGCTGAGGAAGCTCAAGCTACCCACCAAGATGTTAGTGCAGTTCTACACAGCCATCATCGAGTCCATCCTCACCACCTCCATAACCGTGTGGTACGCAGGAGCCACTGCCAGGGACAGACTAAGGCTGCAGCGCGTCGTGCGCACTGCTGAGAAGGTGATCGGCTGCAAGCTCCCATCTCTCCAGGATCTGTACATCTCCAGGACCCGGAGGCGTGCTGGCCGGATCATAGCCGATCCCTCACACCCTGGTCATGTACTGTTTGCCCCCCTCCCCTCTGGTAGAAGACTTCGGTCCATCCAGACTAAAACCTCCCGTCACATGAACAGCTTCTTCCCCTCTGCCATTAGACTGCTGAACACTAAGTGACTCTCGTGCACCATGTACAGCAGCTCAACCAGACTCATGTCAATCATCACTGTTTTCTTCCTGCATTACCGACTGCACTATATAGTTCTCCACAGTATCTGCTGCTGGCTAATATATATTTTAACTGTTGACCAGTATCACTTAATCTTATCCTACACTTTATTACATGTATAGTTTATTTCTCTTATCTTATCATGTTTAATGTTGCAGCATTGTACCGAGACAAATTCCTAGTTTGTGTACTACATGAACAATGGCAATAAACCTGATTCTGATTCTGATTCTGACGACTGATCCGTGTGTAAAGGAAAGAATGAATGGGGCAATGTATCGTGAGATTTTGAGTGAAAATCTCCTTCCATCAGCAAGGGCATTAAAGATGAAACGTGGCTGGGTCTTTCAGCATGACAATGATCCCAAACAAACTGCCCGGGCAACAAAGGAGTGGCTTCGTAAGAAGCATTTCAAGGTCCTGGAGTGGCCTAGCCAGTCTCCAGATCCCAACCCCATAGAAAATCTTTGGAGGGAGTTGAAAGTCCGTGTTGCCCAACGACAGCCCCAAAACATCATTGCTCTAGAGGAGATCTGCATGGAGGAATGGGCCAAAATACCAGCAACAGTGTGTGAAAACCTTGTGAAGACTTACAGAAAACGTTTGACCTCTGTCATTGCCAACAAAGGGTATATAACAAAGTATTGAGATGAACTTTTGTTATTGACCAAATACTTATTGTCCACCATAATTTACAAATAAATTCTTTAAAAATCCTTCAATGTGATTTTCTGGATTTTTTTTTTCTCATTTTGTCTCTCATAGTTGAGGTATACCTATGATGAAAATTGGACACCTCTCTCATCTTTTAAGTGGGAGAACTTGCACAATTGGTGGCTGACTAAATACTTTTTTACCCCACTGTATATAAACACATGCAGTGCAGAGCATTGTTGCTAGATGGGATGAAACAGCACAACCGTCTACTTAGTTATCATACATGGTATGATTATGTACCCATACATATTCTCACCCTCCATAGCGACCGGTATTTTCCTAGTTGTATGCCGGAGGGGACCATTTGTAAAAGGCTGTTGCGTCTTTTGCATTCAAAACTATTAGGTTGTCACGTCTTTTTGCTATCTCTGCGAGCAGCCCTGCTTAGGTTGTACAGTCTGACAGCCGTTGGTAGGAAGGACCTGCGAAACCTCTCAGTTGTGCACCTAGGATGATGTAGTCTGCTGCTAAATGAGCTCCTCAGTGCATTCAGTATGTCCTGCATAGGGTGGAACTCGGACTCCAGCAGAGATGACAGTTTAGCCACCGTCCTTCTCTCTCCCATCTCCTCCACTGGGTCAAGGCGCTGTCCCAGGACAGAGCTAGCTTTCTTGATCAGTTTGTTCAGTCTCTTCCTATCAGCTGCTGTAATGCCACTGCCCCAGCAGACCACTCCAAAAGTGATGGCTGATGCCACCACCGTGTCATAGAATGTCTTCAGCAGCTCCCCTTGTACACCAAAAGACCTGAGTCTCCTCAGTAGGAACAGCCTGCGCTGTCCCTTCTTGTAGAGTGCGTCAGTATTGTGTGACCAGTCTAGTTTATTGTTCAGATGAAAACCCAGGTACTTATAGGATGTCACCATCTCGATGTCTGTTCCCTGTATATTTACTGGTGCTGTGAGGGGTTGTCCTTGCCTGCGGCAGTCCACCACCAGCTCCTTAGTTTTCCTCGCGTTGATCTGGAGGCAGTTCCGATGGCACCAGTCCACGAAGTCCTGGATAAGTCCTCTGTATTCAGCTTCATCTCCGTTGGAGATGAGGCTGACGATCGCAGAGTCGTCAGAGAACTTCTGTAGATTGCATTGTGTTGTGTGAGAAGTCCACAGTACAAAGGGTGTACAGGAAGGGAGCCAAAACCGTTCCCCGGGGGCCCCACGTGCTACCGATGATCGTGTCGGACACACAATCCCGGGTTCTCACAAACTGAGGCCGGTTAGTGAGGTAGTCCAGGATCCATGATGACAGGTGCTGGTCCACCCCTGCGCACAGCAGCTTGTCCTTCAGGATCATCGGTTGGATGGTGTTGAAAGCACTGGAGAAGTCAAAGAACATGATCCTCACCGCATTCCCGGGCTTCTCCAGGTGGGACAGAGAACGGCGAAGGAGGAAGATCACCGCATCCTCCACCCCAATGCCATGCTGGTAGGCGAACTGGAGTGGATCCATCGCTGGTCCCACCAGGGGGCGGAGGTGAGCAAGGAGCAGTCTCTCCAGGGTCTTCATTTGGGACGTCAAGGCCACTGGTCTGTAGCTGTTTAGGTCTTTGGGGTGGGAAGTCTTTGGTACAGGTACCACACAAGATGTTTACCACAGCTGTGGTACCCTCCCCAGCTTCAGGCTCAGGTTGAAGATGTACTCCACAATCCCACACAGCTGGTCTGCACAGGACTTGAGGAGCTTTGCGCTGATGCCGTTCGGTCCAGACGCCTTCCTCGCCTTGATCTTCCTCAGTTCCGTCCTCACCTGGGTCTTGGTGAGGGTCAGGTTGGGGGGCTATGTGTTAGGAGTGGGGGGGTGTTGGTGGCGTGGGGAGTGGGAAGCAGGACTTGATGTCTTTAGAGGCAGCAGTGGTTGTTGTGCAGTCAGGGGGGAGGGCAGTTGGTCAAACCTATTGAAAAACAGATTCAGATTGTTCGCCCACTCCCTGCCCCCCGTGGCCTGGGGGGAGGTATTCTGGAGCCCAGAGATGGTTTTAAGGTTTCTCCAGACCCCGCTGATGTCGCTCTGTTGCAGCTTGTCCTCCATCTTCTTCCTGAAGCTGTCCTTGCCTTCTCTGATCTTTCTCCTCAGCTCCCTCTGTACGGACTTCAGCATCTCCCTGTTCCCCGACCTGAAGATCCTCTTCTTCTCTCTCAGAAGTGTTTTTATCTCAGGGTTGATCCAGGGTTTGTTGTTTGAGCAACACCGTATGATCTTGGTGGGAACGGTGTTGTCCACACAGAAGTTGATGTAGTCCGTGATGGTGTGAGTGAGGCCATCGATGTCCTCACCATGTGGCTCGCAGAGCTGCTCCCAGGTGGTGGTTTCAAAACAGCCCTTTAGAGTGTCCATTGCCTCCTCAGACCATAACTTCACTGTGCGCATGGCCGGAGGTTGTCTGTGCACTAGGGGTTTGTACACTGGCTGGAGATGAACCAAGTTGTGATCCGATCTCCCGAGTGGGGGGAGTTGTAATGAGGTGTACGCCTCATTAGTGTTTGCGTAGAATAAGTCCAGTGTTTTATTGTCTCTAGTGTGGCATGTGACATACTGGGTAAACGTGGGTAGAATGGGAGACAGTGAGACATGGTTGAAATCGCCTGAGATGAGGAGAAGAGCATCTGGGTGTTCTGTCTGCAGCCTGCTGGTTACTGAATGGATGACGTCACGCGCTGTCCCAGCGTTCGCCGTCGGATTTGCATAAACAACAATGCAGATCACGTGTGAGTATTCCCTCGGGAGATATGTAGGCCGCATGCTAACAGCTAGCAACTCAATGTCTTTGCTGCAGTGTCGTTGTTTAACAGTGATATGTCCCGGTCTGCACCAGTTGTTGTTAACATACATTATCACTCCCCCGCCCCTTGCTTTGCCACTGTCTGGTGTTCGGTCTGCCCGTATCGTGTGGAAACCCTCCAGTTCAATGTTAGCATCTACTGCTAGTTCGGATAGCCACGTCTCGGTAAACAAAAGGAGAGAGCATTCCCGGTATATGCTATCATAGCGGGAGATAGCCGCAAGCTCATCTACCTTTCCCAGTAATGACCGTACATTCCCCATGACAATGGATGGCAGAGAGGGTCTGTACCTTATATTCTTTGTCTTCAGCCTTACTCCAGCCCGGCAACCACGGCGTTTTCGCCTCAGTTCTCCTGATATGTCGAGTTTTTCCGTTAGCACCGGGTGGCGGTTGAGTGCTAGTAGCGCTTCCCTGCTGTACCGTCTCCTGCTATAAACAGTGGCTCCGTCCACCGGCTCAGGAGACATTTGGGACGATCTGTGTGTCCGTGATATTAACTGGAGTGAAAACCAGTTCAAAAAGAGAGAGGAAGAGGGAAAAAAAAGACTCAGAATTCAGGCGCTGTTGCAAAAGGCAGCCGACTCGTGTGGCGCCAGAAGTAGAAAAAAAAAAATGACTCAAAGAATGAGATTGCGGATACAAGCAGCTGAAATGAGCTTCCTTTGTAGGACTGCTCAACTCACCCTTAGAGATAGGGTGATTTGCTCAGTCATCCGGGAGAGGCTCAGAGTAGACCTGCTGCTCCTCCACATTGAAAGGATCCAGTTGAGGTGGTATGGGCATCTGATCAGGATGCCTCCTGGATGCCTCCCACTTGAGGTGTTTAAGGCGCATCCCAATGGGAGGAGACCCCGAGGTAGACCCAGGACTCGCTGGAGAGACTATATCTCCCAGCTCGTCTGGGAACGCCTTGGTATCCTCTCTGAATTGCTGGAGCAGGTGGCTGGGGAGAGGGAAGTCTGGGCTTCTCTGCTTGAACTGCTGTCTCCACGACCTGGACCTCCAGAAAAGCGGTAGAAGATGACTAGATGGATGGATGGATCCAAAAGCCTTCATCCTTATTGATCAATAAGTCTGTTTCCCATTTTGATTTTGGAAGAGATACTGACTCATCCAGTTTTGTAGTCCGTGTATTTTCAATATCAATTTAAGAGAACGAAGATTTAGAAACTCTGCCACCTTAACTGGTACCTCTAAATCTGTTTGATTAAGATTGACACTTGCTTTTATTATAGATTTAAGCTGTTGGTATTCAAGATACCTTTTATCACTGATGTCGTACTGTGACACTTGTTCCTAAAATTGTATGAAATTTCCACCTCGAATAAGATGCTCTAAGTTTTTTATTCCCTTCTCATGCCATCGTGGAAAGTTTAACATCCTCCTTTGTTGCAAGATATCAGGATTATTCTAAATAGGTGTGAGTTTACAAAGGACAAGTGAAGACCCAGTTATTTTTAAAAATTTCCACCAGGCTGTCAGAGAGGAGCTATTTTTTTTTTTTTTTAATAACTTATTTTGTACCCGTAGGTAGATTTGTTCTGCAGTCCGGTGACAAACCACCAGCTGCCGGTCGCTGCGTGCACAAGCGCCCCTTAACTCCCTAACCTGCATGTTTTTGGCATGTGGGAGGAAACCGGAGAAATCCCGGAGTAAACCCACGCAAACACGGGGAGAACATGCAAACTCCACACAGATCACTGTTGGCCGGGGGCATGGATCGAACCCACGATCTCACGGTCCCCGCGATCCCCCGGCCGAGGATAAAACTGTGCTGCCACAGTGCTAACCACTGCGCCACCGTGCAGCCCAATGTTAATGCTTTTAAAACAGTCATGACGCTTAATACAGGAACTCATAAAACGTAAGTCAGATACATTTAGCGACCCACAGAGAGCCTGTTCAGCATCTAACCATGGGTTTCCTAGTGGAGTTGATTTTGTCCATTTAGAAACAAACTGCAATCTATTGGCTAAGAAGTAATTTAAAAAATTTGGTAAATCTAAACCTCCGCACTCTTGCTTTTCGAAGAGTTTTTAAACTGATCTGTGATGGTTTAGCCTTCCATAAAAATTTACTTATATTTGAGTCTAGAGACTTAAACCAGGCCATAGATGGTTTAGTAGGTATCATTGAGAATAAATAGTTGATTTTTGGAAGTACCATCATTTTAACAGTTGCGACTCTTCCCATTAGTGATATAGGTAGTGTCCTCCAGCATGTAAGGTCATCCTGTATTGTTTATAAAAGGGGAATATGATTTAGCCGCAATAACTTACAGCCTGGGGAAAATATCTACTCCTAAATATTTAATATCCTGATTGTAATGGGATAATGGATATATTTGAAAAATTGCAATTTATAGGCATGACTGTCAGTTTACCCCAGTTAGTAGTCTGATAATGATGAAAATGTATCAATCAGCACCACTGTCTAAAGAAGAGATCTTTTTGAATTTTCAAGGAAAATCAATACACCATAATACATTGCTTTGGCTCACACTTAACCAGTTAACTGAATTCACCTGTTGATTAAGAAACAAATACATAACAGGGTTATAAAAATAATTTTTTGTAAGTTGTCTGTGTTTTTTCAGCTGATTTAAGACAATTTTGCACCGCTGAATCTGAAAATGACATCCGTTTCTCTCGATCAGATGCTAAGTAAAAACCAGTACTTACTTAGTACTGCGCATGTAAATTGAATGTTACGTCATCATTGTTCAAAATTCAGAGAATTTCAAGACCTAAAGAATTCTGCATCATATAAAGCGAAAATACCTGTACATGTAAACAAAAACATATAAAACAACATGTGGCCATAATTCAAAAAAGTTGACCTGATTGCGCAAAACCAATGTGATTTTTGGATTCAGCACATCAAAATTGTCCTAAATCAGCTAAAAAAAAGCTTAGACAATAAATTTGGTGTTGACCAGTGTAATCGTACATTTTTATGACACAATATTGTGTCCTGATATGCTTGAGACGGAAGCATGCCAAAAAGAACAAGAAAAAATTAAACTATTTCAGAAACACATAATTGATTAACTGCTGAAGCAATGCATTTAAATGTTATATTGAGGTCAACAGGATGCCAAACTCATTTTAATTGATGTGTCCACAGAATTTCTTAAAGTACATTAAATGCTCCTTTGATACATTTTACCTCCGAGGTATATGCTTTACGGTGAAAATAAAACAATAGATCTGAAGTCAAAGCATTTGTCCACTGCAGTCGTGGAGTGATCTACAGAAGAAATTTCACCTTGATTTGCCCAATGTTGAAATACATGTTTTGGAAAAGTATGTTGCTAAGATATTAGAGGTGGCTGGTGTCAATGGGCTAAGCCCCCATTGTGTTTAGATAAAATTATGAGGAAAATTATACACTGAAGAAAAACAAACTTGGCGCATTTTGCTCTAAGGTTTGATTTGTTTTAGTGGAATTTAGAACTTTAAAGAGTCCCCAAAACACTGGGTAAATGTGCTCATTTTATTGCAGCCCAAACACTATAGCACAATCATCCAATTACAGTTGTCCATGTGTGACTGGCAGGGGGAAGACCCCATCCCCTTAATTTGCTTTCTATATGGGCCAAAATACAGCTATGTTCCGATCCACAGTGTACATCAACTGTATTCCCTACTCCGTTCTCAGAGAATATCAGTTAACTGCCCTTCAAAAAATTTCTCCATTTGAAACATCCTGTAATTGTTGGCTTCCTCCTCCATGTGATACCATGGTAACCATGGACACAGACTGATACTATGGTGGATAATTTCCATCCATCCATCCATCTTCTACTGCTTTTCCAGAGGTCTGGGTCGTGGAGGCAGCAGTTCAAGCAGACAAGCCCAAACTTCCCTCTCCCCAGCCACCTGCTCCAGCTCTTCAGAGGACACCAAGGTGTTCCCAGACCAGCTGGGAGATATAGTCTCTCCAGCAAGTCCTGGATCTACCCGAGGGTCTCCTCCCAGTGGGATGTGCCTGAAACACCTCAAGTGGGAGGTGTCCAGGAGACATCCTGATCAGAAGTCCAAACCACCTCAACTTGCTCCTTTCAATGTGGAGGAGCAGCGGTTCTACTCTGAGCCTCTCCCGGATGACTGAGCTCCTCACCCTCTCTCTAAGGGTGAGTTCAGCAATCCTACGAAGGAAGCACATTTCAGCCGCTTGAATCCACAATCTCATTCTTTCGGTCATTACCCAAAGCTCATGACCATAGGTGAGGGTAGGAATGTAGATTGACCGGTAAATCAACAGCTTTGCCTTAGAGCTCAGCTCCCTCTTCACCGCAACAGACCGGTACAATGTCCGCATCACCGCAGATGCTGCTCCAATCAGTCTGTCGATCTCTCACTCCATTCTCCCCTCACTCGTGAACAAGACCCCAAGATACTTAAACTCCTCCACTTGGGGCAGGAGCTTGTCCCCAACCTGGAGAGGACAATCCACCTTTTTCCAGCTGAGGACCATGGTCTCAGACTTGGAGGTGCTGATTCTCATCCCAGCTGCTTCACACTCAGCAGCAAACCATCCCAGTAAGATCTGTAGTTCATTGCAGCTGATGCAGAGGACTTATTCGGTTATGGCCACACAAGAATCAGTATGGTAGGGACGGTCAGATTTTCTGTGCAGTACGGCTCCAAGGCCATTCCATCGTTCACTTTCCAAGTGACGCTCTAGAGGGCTGATCTGATGGGCATCAACCTGATCAGCGAGCTGGTTGTCTCCATCACTGACCCAATGGGCGCCACCATTCTGATGGTCACCTCATCCTGGCAACACCACTGGCCAACGCTTTTCACGGGGCTGGGCTGCCTCACCTCTTTCAACCACCGACCACTCATTGACACAATGGTGCCCTCGAAAGTTCAGCCTCTGTGCTGTCTACCCCTTGCACTATGGGATGACATCACGACAGAGCTACAGAAGCTGTTGGATGCTGGCATTACCAAGCGGATCAACACATCTCCCTGGATCTCAAACTTGGTGGTAGCAAAGAAGAAGATGGGCGGCCTACGACTGTATCGACCTCAGAATGGTAAGCAAAGCGGTGATCCATGACAAATATCCCCTGCCCACAACAGAGGAGCTGACAGCAGCATTCCATGGCTCAAAGGTTTTTCCCCCCCAAACTAAACCTCCACCAAGGCTACCTACAGATTTCTCTTCACCCGGACAGCCGCAACCTGACAGCCTTCATTACCCACATGGGAGTATTCAGGTACACTCGCTTGCCCTTCGGCCTTAGTTCCACCCCAAGCTCCTTTCTAAAGATCATGACTCCCATCTTCGCCAGTCTCCCAGGGGCGGTGGTGTACTTGGATGACATTGTCATCCAAGTACACCACAATGCCCGCCTTGATAAAGTTATGGAAGTACTAACAAAACGTGGCCTCACACTCAACAGGGAGAAGTGCATCTTTGGAGCAATGACCATCAAGTTTGTGGGTTTCCGCCTGTCTGCCAATGGTTGAGTCCCCTGCACTCGAACATCGGGGCGATACTGCAGCTGCCTGAACCATCATGCCCCACACAGCTTTCATCCTTCTTAGGCATGGTGAATTTTTACAGGCGTTTTATCCCTTGGTACTCAGACGATAGACCCACTACGTCTCCTCCTGAAGCAGGATGCAACCTGGGTATGGATCCCGGCGTGTTCCACCGCCATCAGTGAATTAAAGACACAGCTCACCTCCCTACAGTACTCGCCCACTTCGACCCACAAAGCCCCACGTTCATAACGTGCAACGCTTCCAACACAGCAGTAGGAATCATTCTATCACAACTGCAAGGAGTCTTGGCCCTGCAGGCTTTACCTCCACAGTCTTCCACAGCAGATTTCATTGAATTTCTTCCCACTGATTGCTGATAAGTGAAAACACCTCCATTCAAAGGCTTTATTATCATGTGCACAGTTAAGAAATGCAACATTTCCTGAGCAATGAAATTCTTCCTCTGCTCTCCGTATGAATGCCAAGGTAATAGATGCACATCAATACCAATAAAGGTAATAAACACACCTTAATACTAAACACTAATACTAATGAATACTAATAACACAGTAGGCAATTAGGGCACCTTAAACACACCTTAATACTAACTACTAGTACTAATGAACACTAATACCACACATTAGGCAATTAGGACAGTTAAAGCAGTTAAAGCCGTTAAACTAGAGGAAACAAGAAGAATGAAAATTGAAAATTCACTGGATGACTATAATGGAAAGTGGTATATTAATATCAGAGATGATATAAACCTGACATGGCATAAGCCTATGTACAATGTGTAAATGAGCAATGTACAAATTAGCACCCAGTGTGAGTTTCTCTGTAATGATAATGTGCAAATGAATAATGTACAAATTAGCACCCAGCGCGAGAGTTTCACTGTAATGATAATCTGCAAATGAACAATGTACAAATTAGTACCCAGTGTGAGAATTCTCTGTAATGATAATACCCAGTAGACTGTACAACAATTTAGCAGCAGAGATGATATGGACATGAGACGGGGTGAGACTATGTACACTGTGCAAGCGAGCAATGTGCACATTTAGCAACCAGTGTGTGAATTCCTATTTGCAGAGCTGTGTCCGGAGTTTGGGATTTATTTAGGAGTCTGATGGCAGTGGGAAAGGAGTTTTTTAGTCTGGATGTCCTGCATTTCACACTTCTGTACCTCCAGCCTGAGGGTAGAAGTGTGAACATTCTGTGCTGGGGTGGGTGGGGTCCCGAGGGACAGAAGCAGCTCTGCTTTGGATTCTGCGGTGGTTGATGCTCTGCAGAGAGGGGAGTGGAGTCCTGATTATCTTCTCCACTGTCTTCACCACTCTCTGCAGACGTTGGCGGTTCAGAGCAGTTGTGTTGTCGTACCACGCAGTGATGCAGTTGGTCAAGATGCTCTCGATGATGCCACTGTAGAAATTGTTGAGGATCTTGGGGGACATGCCAAACTTCTTCAGCCTCCTCAGAAAGTACAGCCACTGTTGAGCTCTCTTAACCAGCTCTGTGGTGTTAAGTGCCCACGTAACGTCCTCGCTGATGTGCATGGTACTTAAAGCTGCTCACCCTCTCCACCTCAAGCTCCCGGATAAACAGCGGCCGATGAGGTCTCCTCCCCTTCCTCATGTCCACTATCATCTCCTTCGTCTTGTCCATGTTGAGGTTGTTGTCCTCACACCATGACACCAGGCTGGCCACCTCCCTCCTGTAGGATGCTTCATCACCACCAGTGATGCGTCCTATCACTGCTGTGTCATCCGCAAACTTTAAGATGGCATTGTCCTTGTGGGAGGCAACACAGTCACGGGTGAAGAGGCTGTAGAGGATGGGGCTGAGAACACAACCCTGTGGTACACCTGTGTTCGTGATGATGCTGGCTGAGGTCCTGTTACCCATCCTGACAGACTGAGGCCTGACACAAAATCCATCAGCCAGTCACAAAGGGTGGGGTGCAGGCCAAGTGAAGACAGTTTGTCGGTGAGTTTGTGGGGGATGACCATGTCGAAGGTGGAGCTGTAGCCGACAAAGAGCATCCTGATGTAGGAGTCTTCATCTTCCAGGTGGGAGAGAGAATAATGGAATGCTGCAGCAATAGCATCTGAGGTGGACCTGTTGGGCCGGTAGGCGTACTGCAGGGGGTCTAGGGTATCTAGTATGCTGTCCTAAATAAGGGCCAGCACCACTCTCGAAGCACTTCATGATGATTGGAGTGGGTGCTACCGGCCTGTAATCATTCAGGCAGGTCGGCGTGCTCTTTTTGGGGAGGGGATGACGGTTGTGGTTTTGAAGCAGGAGGGGACTACAGGTGCATCTCAATAAATTAGAATGTCATCAAAAAGTTGATTTATTTAAATAATTCAATTCAAAAAGTTAAACTGATATTATATCGATTCATTACACACAGTGATATATTTTAAGTGTTTATTTCTTATAATTTTGATGGTTATAGTTTGCAGCAAATGAAAACCCCAAATTCAGTTTCTCAAAAAATTAGAATATTATATAAAATTAATTTTTAAGAAAAAGATCTGTCATAGAAATGTTGGCCAATTGAAAACTATGTCCATGTACACACTCAGTACTTGGGTGGGGCTCCTTTTGCATAATTACTGCATCAATGCGGCATGGCATAGAGGCGATCAGCCGGTGGTACTGCTGAGGTTTTATGGAAGCCCAGGTTGCTTTGATAGGGACCTTCAGCTCATCTGCATTATTGGGTCTGGTGTCTCATCTTCCTCTTGACAATACACCATAGAGTCTGTATGGGATTTAGGTCAGGAGACTTTGCTAGCCACTCAAGCACAGTGATACCATGGTCATTAAACCAGGTATTGGTACTTTTGGCAGTGTGGGCAGGTGCCAAGTCCTGCTGGAAAATGAAATTAGCATCTCCATAAAGCTCGTCAGCAGAGGGAAGCATGAAGTGCTCTAAAATTTACTGTTAGATGGCTGCACTGACATTCGACTTGATTAAACACAGTGCAAAAACACCAGCAGATGACATGGCTCCACATAAGATTGACTGTGGAAACTTCACACTGGACCTCAAGCAACTTGGATTCTGTGCGTGTTTACTCTTCCTCTAGACTCTGGGACCTTGAGTTCCAAGTGACAGGACTTGGCACCTGATTTGGGGAGCCATGTCATCTGCTGGTGTTAGTCCACTGTGTTTTATCAAGTCCAAAGTCAATGCAGCTGTCTATCAGGACATTTTAGAGCACTTCATGCTTTCCTCTGCTGACAAGGTTTATGGAGATGTTGATTTAATTTTCCAGCAGGACTTGGCACCTGCCCACACTGCCAAAGGTACCAAAACTTGGTTTAATGACCATGGTATTACCATATTTTACTGGCCAGCAAACTCTCCTGACCTAAATCTCATAGATAATCTGTGGGGTATTGTCAAGAGGAAGATGAGAGACACCAGACCCAACAATGCAGACGAGCTGAAGGCCGCTATCAAAGCAACCTGGACCTTCATAACATATACACCTCATAACATAACACCTCAGCAGTAACACAGGCTGATCACCTTCATGCCACACCACAGTGATGCAGTATTAATTCATGCAAAAGCAGCCCTGACCAAGTAGTGAGTGTGTGCATGGAAATACCTTTAGTCGACCAACATTTCTATTAAAAAGTTTTTTTTTAATTGATCTCGTGTAATATTCTAATTTTTTGAGAAACTGATTTTTGGGTTTTCATGAGCTGCAAGCCATAACCATCAAAATTAAAAGAAATAAACACTTGAAATATATCACTCCATCTGTAATGAATCCATATAAAATATGAGCTTCATTTTATGAATTGAATTACTGAAATAAATCAACTTTTTGATGATATTCTAATTTAGTGAGATGCACCTGTATGTTCTGGCTGAAGGAGAGGTTGAAGATGGATATGAGAGCATCAGTCAACTCGGCAGCACATGCTCCGAGAGCCCACCCAGGGATGTTGTCTGGCCCTGCTGCCTTGCGGGAGCTGATATTCCTCAGTGCTTTGTTTACCTGGCCTGATGAGACTCTTAATGGGTGTGTGTGTGTGTGTCTTCTCTGTGCTGTGGCTGGTGGTCTCAAAGCGGGTGGAAAAGATATTGAGATCATCCAGAAGACTGCCCGTGGAGCTAGTGGTGTTGCTGTTGGTCCTCTTGTAGTCTGATGTGTTGCAGGCCTTGCCACATGCACCCCGGGTCAGGAGTGGAGTAGAGGCTGTCCAGCTTTTCTCTGTCCTGCCTCTTGGCTGTTGTTACAGCCATCCTCAGTCCATACTTTGCAGCTTTGTACTCTGTCTCATTGCCTGATTTAAATGCAAGAGAGTGAGCATACAGCATCTGACGTACCTGACTGTTGATCCAGGGCTTCTGGTTGGGGAACTTCCTGACTTGTATGGTGGGTACGATGGTATCAACAAGTGCTGATGTACCCAGTCACATACTCAGCATAGTCCTGTATGTTTACAGAAGAGTCCTCCTGGGTGGCTGCAGCTTTAAACATATCCCAGTCTGTCCGGGCAAAACAGTCTTGCAGGGTGCTCTCAGCCTCTGGAGCCTCCATGGTACATGATTGGACACCCCTGAGCGAGACCCTCAAGAATGGTCTCGGGACACATCTAGCAGATTGGCTCCCATTTTCAGTCGCACTACAGAGCACCCTGCCGCATTATTGAGCAACACCTCATACCACAACGGGCAATTCCTTGGCATTACTGATGCTGGGACACGAGATGAGCCTTCCCCTGGACCGACTACCCCCTCCCCACCCCCCAAATCGGCCACTATGCCGCTGGAGATGCCCTCACCTAGAGGGAGGGTGGTCGAACAACAACAATGGATGAAGCAAAGGTTTGACAAGAAGTACAGGGCAAGGGGACCCAGACTCGCAGTGCTGGACTGGGTTCGGAGCTGATGCCCCAACTGCACCCACAAGTTCCAGTTGTTTTGGACAACACCGATGTAGACCACAGCACAGTTGGGTCCAGCCACTTTTCCCCTCACTGATGGGTCACGGTGGCACACCAGCCACCTCAGAAAAGTGACACCGACTTTGGCCCCGGACCAGAAAACGGCTGCCGACACGGCGGGATCAGGCTGGGACTTTGACGATACAAGACCTACAACCCCCGACGAACGTTTGCCAGAACCAGCAATAGTGACACAGCCCAAGCGCCGCTTGGCCCAGGTTCGACAGAGACCCTGGTACCTTCGGGACTTTATAACTAAATAATAGACTCTTAAGTGTAGCCAGGACATGACCGATAACAGTGGCAGAATAATCCCCTCGGTCACGCGGGCATACCAGTAGTCCACCCGGGTGCCCAGGTAGTTGTACATAGTTCTTTGGGGTTTTTTTCCAAATGGGGGGTAAATGGGGTGTTTGGACGTTGTGGCTCGCCGTAGGTGACATCATCACGTGGCAAACTGGCTGTGGTGCAATACGGCACCACCCTTCTGTATACAGGTCAGTTGTGTGTTAAACGAGAGTACAGTTCACGCCTGCTGTCCATGCCTCAGATATAACATGCTGGTCTTTGAAAAGTCTTAAAGTATTGGATTTAATGGCGTGATGATTTGATGTCTGAGCTGATGCGTCAGGTTTCAGTCTGTCAGTGAAATAATGAAAAGAAAATTTTAAAATAACTGCTTTGAAATAATTGGAAAGTAACATTTACTTTCACCACTTTTCTGGGTAGTGGGTAAAAAAAAAAAAACAGTATTTAAAAAAAAAAAAAAGAAAATCACATTATACACCCCCCCCCCCAAAAAAAAATCCATCATTAACCATCATTGGATATAACAGACATTTACAGTTGCTTGAAAAAAATATTCACCCCACAGCATTAATCCAGTTTTGCCATGTTTCAGCCATGGTGGGGTGTTTTTTTTTGCCTTTTTTTTTGGTCAATAAATGTGTCAGAAAATGTCCTTTATGTAAATTATTTTTGCCCTTTTTTTATAGGAGAAATGCAACTTTCAAAATCTGGCAATCCGCTTGCTGCTTTCCTGCTCTACTCAATTCCCATAACTACTGCAATGTACCTTATATTACTGGAAAGCTCCACTTCTCAGTTTTCAGAATCCGCTGGAATTACATGAATGGTCGGGAAGTTACAGTATTATGAATTCAGCATGTCCCTTTGCGTCAGTGCCGACACAGATGGAATAGAAGGGTTAATGAGAAAAAAATAATTTGGCTAAAACAATTGTCGCATCAAGCTGCAGTACAACTAAATAGGAAAAATGCAGCAGGAGTGAATACTTTTGGACGCCACTCCACATTGACATTCTGATCTAAAAGGTTCTTCAGATGCCTAATCACAGTTGATCATAACTTTTACTGAAGTAGCTTACACTTACCAACGGGAGAATTTAAAAAAAAGAAATCAGGAGAGAAAATGCTGCACTCCAGGTGATGGCTGCTCTTCCTTTATGCCGATTCTGCTAGAGGTCTCTTCCTATTAGGGTAAAATTAAAAATAAGTACACATCTGATGAGCCATGTCACAATATATCAAGGGCAAGTAAGAATTGTTACTAAATTACAAAATTTCAGTAAAACAGTGAATAAAACTTCCACCTCCTGAGCCATAAGAAGTCAAGATCTTGGCATCAGTTTTATCCTTAATTCAAATAGCAGCAGAATAAAGTGTGCAAAGACATGTCAAAAGGACATCGGGGTGGGCAGAGTAGCCAATAAAGTAAAAGTGGCATTACCTTATGAAATTTATTACTCGAATACAAGGGACAGTAATCACTAAATAGGGTACTTGTGTAAGAATAAAAAATAAAAATCTAATAAGTTACTTGAGAAGTAACTTATCTTTCACAAATTTGCAATCTCCCTCCCCAATACACTAGATTTCCAAAAAGGCTGGGACACCCCTCCAAATGAATCGGCACCAAAAGACAAAGCAAGGTCCATAAAGACAAGGATGAGCGAGTTTGGTATGGAGGAACTTGACTGGGCTGCACAGAGCCCTGATATCAACCTGATAGAGCACCTTTAAGTTAAGTTGATCCCATTCCGCAACATGTGGCGGTGCTGTGGCGCAGTGGTTAGCACTGCACCAGCACAGCAACTCACCCTTGGCCATGGGATCCCTGGTTCAATCCCAGCCCCTGACCAACAGTGATCTGTGTGAAGTTTGAATGTTCTCCCTGTATCTGCATGGGTTTACTCCGGGATTTCTCCGGTTTCCACCCACAGGCCAAAAACATGCAGGTTAGGTTAATTGGAGACTCTAAAGTGGCCCTAGGTGTGAATGTGTGTGTGAATGGTTAAGGGATAGCGCCGTACTGTGGCTGCTTCATCCATCCAGGTGGATGCCCTCAATTTCCCCTCTGGGGATCAATAAAGCATACAAAATCAAAAAAAAAAAAAAATCAAAAATGTGGTATATGGGGTGGTGCCCATCTCCGTTTCACTGACCCTAGGCCACACAGCTACTGTAAGTAGTGAAGGATACGGGGGGGTCAATCCTTCTAGTAGCTCTTTGCGTCAACTTTCCTTTCCCCATTCCATTATGCTGAGCACCAAGCTAGAAGGCAGAAATAACACCCCCACCCAAATGGTCTTTGGTATGACCCAGCTGGAATTTGAACCTATGATCTCCCAGTTGTGGGGCGGATTGTCGACCAACTAGGCCACCACTTGGGATGAATTAAAGTAGAGCCTGTGAGCCAGACCTTCTTGTCCAATATCAGTGCCTGATCTCACAAGGGCACTTCTGTAAGAATGGACAAACATTCCCATAAACACACTCCTAAACCTTGTGGAAAGCCAACCTTTGCAGTTATATAACAGCTCCAACTCTTTAGGGAAGACTTTTCACAAAGTTTAGAAGTGCATTTATGGGAATTTTTGACCATTCTTCCAGAAGTGCATTTGTGAGGCTAGGAACTGATGTTGGATAAAAAGGTCTGGCTGATGAAAAGGTCTGGCCGAAAAAGAACCTACACTTCCATCCAGCTACCGTCCCATCTCACTTATAGATGTTGATCTTAAAATAATTTGCAAAGCTCTTGCCAGAAGACTGGAAAGGATAACTTTATTTATTATACACCCAGACCCAATAGGTTTCATCAAGGGTAGGCACTCTGTCAATAATCCACACAGGCCATTTAATTTAACAGACTACTGAAAGATTAATAACTTAGAAACCACAGTTTTCTCTCTGGATGCAGAGAAAGCCTTTGACTGTTAAGTGGAAATTTCTTTTTACAGTGTTACATAAGTTTGGTTCATCTTTTATAAATTGGATTAAGACACTATATAGCTGTCCAACTCAATCTGTCAGAACAAATGATCAAACTTCTCAAAGCTTTAATCTTCAGAAAAGCACCAAGCAGGGCTGTCCACTCTCTCCGTCATTTTTAACCATCTTTGTTGAACCATTAGCAGCGGCCATACAACAAAATGTTGATATTAGAGGTATCCAAACTGGAGAAAAAGAGCACAAGATAAGTCTTTATGCTGATGATGTATTAATTTTCCTTGAGAACTCAAAGATCTCTTCTTCGGACAGTGGCGCTCATTGATAAATTTTCATCACTATCAGATTATTTTTATTAACTGGGGTAAATCAACAGTCTTACCTGTAAACTGTAATGTTTCAAATATATCTACTATTCCAATACAATCGGGTAATATTAAATATTTAGGAATAACTATTTTTCCCAGGCTCTCAGAGTTACTATGACTAAATCACACTCGCCTTCTACCACGCCGTTATTTCCAGTGCCATCTTCTCTGCTGCCGTTTGCAGAGGTAGCAGTATCAGAGTCAGCAACACCAATAGACTTGACAAGATTATCAAGAAGGCTGGCTCTATGACTGGTCTCAGGCCGGAGACCTTTGAAATCTGTGGTGGAGAGGAGGACACTGAACAAACTGATCCATCATAGACAATGCTGATCACCTCCTCCACCACACACTGGACAGACAGCGGCGCACTTTCTCCAGCAGACTGTTACAGCTCTGCTGCCGAACAGTCAGGTACAGGAAATCTTTTCTGCCACATGTCACTTCACTGTACAATAACTCACTAATGTTGAATTTTGGTCATAACAATGCTGCCATACTGTACCTTACAGTATAATTGGTACCTCGTATTTCACCCTGCACCTTATAATCCTTTTTTGTAGAGTCAGTACTGTCTATAAACTCAAAAGGATCATCATCTATTTAACCTAGTAGTAGCCTATGTTGTATATAAAGTTATCTAAGCATTTTTACTTTACTTCCTTGGGCAACTCCTTTTTCTATTATGCAATGTGTATTTCTGTTGGCTGGGTGGTCTGTGTCATGCTGCTGTTGCACTGTAATCTCACTGTTTGGGATCAATAAAGTACATCCATCTATCTAAAAACAATACAAGATGACCTTACGCGTTGGAGGACATTACCTATAATCACTTATAAGGAGTCGCAACCGTCAAAATGATGGTCTTTCCTAAAATCAATTATCTATTTTCAGTGATCCCCACCCAACCATCTATGGCCTGGTAGTCTCTAGACTCAAATACAAGTAAACTTTTATGGAAGGACAAACCATCACTGATCAGTTTAAAAACTCTTCAAAAAGCAAAAGAGTGCAGAGGTTTAGATTAACCTTTTTTTTTTTTTTAATTACTTCTTAGCCAATAGACTGTAGTGTGTTTCTAACTGGACAAAATCAACTTCATTGGGAAACCCATGGTTAGATGCTGAACAGGCTCTGTGGGTTGCTAAATATCTCTGACTTACAGTGGGGCAAAAAAGTATTTAGTCAGCCACCAATTGTGCAAGTTCTCCCACTTAAAAGATGAGAGGTCTCCAATTTTCATCATAGGTATACCTCAACTATGAGAGAAAATGAGGGGGAAAAAAAATCCAGAAAATCACATTGAAGGATTTTTAATGAATTAATTGGTAAATTCCTTGGTAAAATAAGTATTTGGTCACCTACAAACAAGCAAGATTTCTGGCTCTCACTGACCTGTAACAACTTCTTTAAGAGGCTCCTCTGTCCTCCACTCGTTACCTGTATTAATGACACCTGTTTGAACTCGTTATCAGTATAAAAGACACCTGTCCACAACCTCAAACAGACTCCAAACACCACTATGGCCAAGACCAAAGAGCTGTCAAAGGATACCAGAAACAAAATTGTAGACCTGCACCAGGCTGGGAAGACTGAATCTGCAATAGGTAAGCAGCTTGGTGTGAAGAAATCAACTGTGGGAGCAATTATTAGAAAATGGAAGACATACAAGACCACTGATAATCTCCCTCGATCTGGGGCTCCACGCAAGATCTCACCCCGTGAGGTCAAAATGATCACAAGAACGGTGAGCAAAAATCCCAGAACCACACGGGGGGACCTAGTGAATGACCTGCAGAGTGCTGGGACCAAAGTAACAAAGGCTACCATCAGTAACGCACTACGCCGCCAGGGACTCAAATCCTGCAGTGCCAGACGTGTCCCCCTGCTTAAGCCAGTACATGTCCAGGCCCGTCTGAAGTTTGCTAGAGAGCATTTGGATGATCCAGAAGAGGATTGGGAGAATGTCATATGGTCAGATGAAACCAAAATAGAACTTTTTGGTAAAAACTCAACTTGTCATGTTTGGAGGAGAAAGAATGCTGAGTTGCATCCAAAGAACACCATACCTACTGTGAAGCATGGGGGTGGAAACATCATGCTTTGGGGCTGTTTTTCTGCAAAGGGACCAGGACGACTGATCCATGTAAAGGAAAGAATGAATGGGGTCATGTATCGTGAGATTTTGAGTGAAAACCTCCTTCCATCAGCAAGGGCATTGAAGATGAAACATGGCTGGGTCTTTCAGCATGACAATGATCCCAAACACACCGCCCGGGCAACAAAGGAGTGGCTTCGTAAGAAGCATTTCAAGGTCCTGGAGTGGCCTAGCCAGTCTCCAGATCTCAACCCCATAGAAAATCTTTGGAGGGAGTTGAAAGTCCGTGTTGCCCAGCGACAGCCCCAAAACATCACTGCTCTAGAGGAGATCTGCATGGAGGAATGGGCCAAAATACCAGCAACAGTGTGTGAAAACCTTGTGAAGACTTACAGAAAACGTTTGACCTCTGTCATTGCCAACAAAGGGTATATAACAAATTATTGAGATGAACTTTTGTTATTGACCAAATACTTATTTTATGGAGGAATTTACCAATTAATTTATTAAGAATCCTTCAATGTGATTTTCTGGATTTTTTTTTTCCTCATTTTGTCTCTCATAGTTGATATACTGTATACCTATGATGAAAATTGGAGACCTCTCTCATCTTGTAAGTGGGAGAACTCGCACAATTGGTGGCTGACTAAATACTTTTTTTCCCCCACCGTACCTTTCATGAACCCCTGTATCAAGCGCCATGACTATTTTAAAAGCATTAACATTAGCTTCTCTCTGACAGCCTGGTGGAAATTAAAAAAAAACAAAGGGTTTTCACTTGTCCCTTGTAAACTCACACCCATTTGGAATAATCCTGATATCCTACAACACAAGAGGATGTTAAACTTTCCACTATGATGTGAGAAAGGAATAAAAAAAAAGAAAAAAGGAAAAACTTGGAGCATCTTATTCAAGGTGGAAACTTTATCCAATTCCAGGAACTGATGTCACAGGATACAGAAAACTATCATTCCCCAAGGGGCAATTCAGTTTCTATAGTCCTTCGACCAGTATTCACATACAAACATTGAAACAGCACAGTTTGTGGGAATCAATCAGTAAAACAGCCTTAAACCTCCAGGACCAAATAGCCCTGAGTGTGGAAGCACTCAAGACATACTATGTAATAAAAATAGGAAGGGCTTTGTGCAAAAACAGTGCAAGAATAATATTATAAGTCTAAATACAACTAAAACTGGAGTTTTAAAACGGAAAAAAGCTAAGCACCTAAAAAATTCGATAAAAAAATAAACATCTAAAAAGAACACAATCAATGACTGTTTACATGGTCACCAGTAAACCGATTATAATCAGCTTTCTGAAGTTACCTGATTATTCAAACTGTCATGTAAACAGAGTAATCAGATTACATTTACCAGTTTACTCATGACCATGTAAACAGAGTCAAAGGCTCATTAACAGATTATGAGAAAACAGAATAACATACCTAGTTTATTTGCCCAGTAAACCGTTTTCTCAGTGCATGTAAACACCATAAGCTGTTTAATACCTTTATCGGTTTACTCCAGTAATCAGTTTACTCGTGACCATGTAACTATGGTCATTGAAGGCAAGGCAAGTTTATTTGTAGAGCACATTTTGTGTACAAGACGATTCAAAGTGCTTTACATAAAAACAAAGCATTACAGCAAGTTGTAAAAGGAATCTATAGATTAGAAGCCCTCGACCCTCCTTTCCTTTTTATAAATAAAAAAAAAAAAAGAATGTTTTGACTAACCCAAATAGCCTTAGGTTTTGTCAATCCCTTTAAAGAGCCTCAAGCTCCTTTTATCAGGGGGCCCTCTAACCCACTCCTTTTCTTTTATGAGGGGGGCCTCAAACCCTCCCTTAAAGTTTAAACATATACAGTGCATCCAGCAAGTATTCACAGCGCTTCACTTTAACATTTTATGTTACAGCCTTATTCCAAAATGCATTAAATTCATTTTTTCCTCAAAATTCTGCACACAGTACCCCATAATGACAACATGAAAAATGTTTGAGATTTTTGCAAATTTAAAACTAAGAAATCACATGTGAATATATAAGTATTCACTTTGCTCAATACAGTACTTTGTTGATGCACCTTTGGCAGCAATTATAGCCTCAAGTCTTTTTGAATATGATGCCACAACCTTGGCACACCTATCTTTGGGTAGTTTCGCCCGTTCCTCTTTGCAGCATCTCAAGCTCCATCAGGCTGGATGGGAAATGTTGGTGCACAGCCATTTTCAGATCTCTCCAGAAATGTTCAACTGGATGGTCGGTGAGAGAGGGCGGATCCGGAAGTTGATGCTGTGATCGCGAGAGACAATTGCGCAATAATTTGAACGGCGACTGCTGTCACCAAGATTAAAACAAACTTCTCCACAGGTAGTTTTTTTTGTTAATTAATTCATTAATTAATTGTCTGTCTTTTTTTTTTTTTCAGAGCTGGAGGATTTAGAAAGTTATATCGACGCATTTTACGACCGTTTTTGTGTCATGGAGCAGGCGAGTGTGTGTTCTGCTGCTGCCTCTGCTTCTCAGTCTAAGCGACCGAGACCCGCAGATTCACCCAAAATAACGCCCGAGAAATCACAGCAGGGCACCGAGGTTAGCGATATCCTTCTCTCTATAGAGAATAAACTCACCAGCATGGATGGTAGACTGGCGCTGGTTGAACTTCTTCAC
The DNA here is from genome assembly GCA_020510985.1 of Pholidichthys leucotaenia. Lineage (NCBI taxonomy): Eukaryota > Metazoa > Chordata > Actinopteri > Cichliformes > Pholidichthyidae > Pholidichthys > Pholidichthys leucotaenia. Next base: position 159,722,480 of record CM035838.1, on the reverse strand, counting down.
AAAGAGTTCCAAAATTTGCGGGAGAGCCTTGAGTTTAGTCAGGCGCAGCTCGTCTCTCTCGTGGAGGAAAATAACAGCCTGAAAAAGTCAGTCACCACACTAACCGCACGGCTTGGCGTTGTTGAGGGAGAAAATCGGAAAATGAAGGAGACAGTTCTCAGTTTGCAGTCACGCAGCATGAGAGATAACCTCGTTTTTTCTGGAATTATTGAAAAAAATAATGAAAATCCAGAACAGCTGGTCCGAGAATTTATGTCATCACAACTTAAACTATCCCCCGAAGTCACAAACTCAATTACTTTCCACCGAGTCCACCGAATAGGGCAAAAAAATTCCCAGAATAAACGTCCCAGACCTATTGTTGCCAAATTTGAACATTTTAAGCAAAAAATTTTGGTACAGAGGCAGGGCAAGCAGCTTAAAAACACCAATTATGGTCTAAATGATCAATTTCCACAAGAAATCTTGGAAAGGAGAAGGAAGCTTTTTCCCATTAGGAAGCAATACATCCAAGAAGGTAAACGTGCTATTGTTTCTGTGGATAGATTGTATATAGATGGCAAGCTGTTTATGGATGAAACTATAACTCCCTGGTTATTCTAGAGCCCATTTTTTTTTCTTTTTTTTTTTAGCTACTGGTGGAAAAGAGAGTGGGATTGTGCGCAGGTCTCTTACTCGATTTCAGTTTAATATGTTAACATTTGTCAAAATGTTTATTTCTTTGTTGTTGAGGTTGTTGTTTGTTTGTCTGTTGTAGGTTTTTTTTTGAAGTTTTTAGGTCATTGTTGTATGTTGTCTGCATTTTTCCACCACTTACTAACCTTCATGTCTGTTTTTTCTCATACTTCTGGTTTGTAAGAAATAACTTGAAATACATGTACCCCATTT